>JAGTTD010000016.1:6405010-7605010 GCA_018398585.1 Simmondsia chinensis
GCTAGTAAAAAAAAAAACCAAAAGTGGTCCGAAAACGCGTCTAGAGCCCGAATTTCACAAAATAGGCCCTGCCAGCCGCGTAGCGGGGCTCCTCGAGGTATCGGAAAAAGGGGTGCACTAAAAAGGGGTGCAACACGAGGACTTCCCAAGAGGTCACCCATCTTAGTACTACTCTCGCCCAAGCACGCTTAACTTCGGAGTTCTAATGGGATCCGGTGCTTTAGTGCTGGTGTGATCGCACCCGCCTACCTTGGCACGATTATTCGTCCTATGTGGTATCGCCTTGCCGAGGAACGGCCCATCTCGGCTTCTCTCTGAAATGCGCGCTTTCAAAAGTGCCCCGTTTTTCCCCAGGAGGTCACCCGTCTTTCCTCAAAGCCACCCCCCAACCAAGCGCGAATCTTCGAGAACAGCTCATAAGGCTAGTAAAAAAAAAAAAAAAAAAAAACAAAAGTGGTCCGAAAACGCGTCTAGAGCCCGAATTTCACAAAATAGGCCCTGCCAGCCGCGTAGCGGGGCTCCTCGAGGTATCGGAAAAAGGGGTTCACTAAAAAGGGGTGCAACACGAGGACTTCCCAAGAGGTCACCCATCTTAGTACTACTCTCGCCCAAGCCCGCTTAACTTCGGAGTTCTAATGGAATCCGGTGCTTTAGTGCTGGTGTGATCGCACCCGCCTACCTTGGCACGATTATTCGTCTTATGTGGTATCGCCTTGCCGAGGAACGGCCCATCTCGGCTTCTCTCTGAAATGCGCGCTTTCAAAAGTGCCCCATTTTTTCCCAGGAGGTCACCCCGTCTTTCCTCAAACCCACCCCCCAACCAAGCGCGAATCTTCGAGAACCGCTCATAAGGCTAGTAAAAAAAAAAAACCAAAAGTGGTCCGAAAACGCGTCTAGAGCCCGAATTTCACAAAATAGGCCCTGCCAGCCGCGTAGCGGGGCTCCTCGAGGTATCGGAAAAAGGGGTGCACTTAAAAGGGGTGCAACACGAGGACTTCCCAAGAGGTCACCCATCTTAGTACTACTCTCGCCCAAGCACGCTTAACTTCGGAGTTCTAATGGGATCCGGTGCTTTAGTGCTGGTGTGATCGCACCCGCCTACCTTGGCACGATTATTCGTCTTATGTGGTATCGCCTTGCCGAGGAACGGCCCATCTCGGCTTCTCTCTGAAATGCGCGCTTTCAAAAGTGCCCCGTTTTTCCCCAGGAGGTCACCCGTCTTTCCTCAAAGCCACCCCCCAACCAAGCGCGAATCTTCGAGAACAGCTCATAAGGCTAGTAAAAAAAAAAAAAAAAAAAAACAAAAGTGGTCCGAAAACGCGTCTAGAGCCCGAATTTCACAAAATAGGCCCTGCCAGCCGCGTAGCGGGGCTCCTCGAGGTATCGGAAAAAGGGGTGCCCTAAAAAGGGGTGCAACACGAGGACTTCCTAAGAGGTCACCCATCTTAGTACTACTCTCGCCCAAGCACGCTTAACTTCGGAGTTCTAATGGGATCCGGTGCTTTAGTGCTGGTGTGATCGCACCCGCCTACCTTGGCACGATTATTCCTCTTATGTGGTATCGCCTTGCCGAGGAACGGCCCATCTCGGCTTCTCTCTGAAATGCGCGCTTTCAAAAGTGCCCCGTTTTTCTCCAGGAGGTTCACCCGTCTTTCCTCAAAGCCACCCCCCAACCAAGCGCGAATCTTTGAGAACAGCTCATAAGGCTGGTAAAAAAAAAAAAAAAAAAAAAACAAAAGTGGTCCGAAAATGCGTCTAGAGCCCGAATTTCACAAAATAGGCCCTGCCAGCCGCGTAGCGGGGCTCCTCGAGGTATCGGAAAAAGGGGTTCACTAAAAAGGGGTGCAACACGAGGACTTCCCAAGAGGTCACCCATCTTAGTACTACTCTCGCCCAAGCACGCTTAACTTCGGAGTTCTAATGGGATCCGGTGCTTTAGTGCTGGTGTGATCGCACCCGCCTACCTTGGCACGATTATTCGTCTCATGTGGTATCGCCTTGCCGAGGAACGGCCCATCTCGGCTTCTCTCTGAAATGCGCGCTTTCAAAAGTGCCCCGTTTTTTCCCAGGAGGTCACCCGTCTTTCCTCAAACCCACCCCCCAACCAAGCGCGAATCTTCGAGAACCGCTCATAAGGCTAGTAAAAAAAAAAACCAAAAGTGGTCCGAAAACGCGTCTAGAGCCCGAATTTCACAAAATAGGCCCTGCCAGCCGCGTAGCGGGGCTCCTCGAGGTATCGGAAAAAGGGGTGCACTAAAAAGGGGTGCAACACGAGGACTTCCCAAGAGGTCACCCATCTTAGTACTACTCTCGCCCAAGCACGCTTAACTTCGGAGTTCTAATGGGATCCGGTGCTTTAGTGCTGGTGTGATCGCACCCGCCTACCTTGGCACGATTATTCGTCTTATGTGGTATCGCCTTGCCGAGGAACGGCCCATCTCGGCTTCTCTCTGAAATGCGCGCTTTCAAAAGTGCCCCGTTTTTTCCCAGGAGGTCGCCCGTCTTTCCTCAAACCCACCCCCCAACCAAGCGCGAATCTTCGAGAACCGCTCATAAGGCTAGTAAAAAAAAAAACCAAAAGTGGTCCGAAAACGCGTCTAGAGCCCGAATTTCACAAAATAGGCCCTGCCAGCCGCGTAGCGGGGCTCCTCGAGGTATCGGAAAAAGGGGTGCACTAAAAAGGGGTGCAACACGAGGACTTCCCAAGAGGTCACCCATCTTAGTACTACTCTCGCCCAAGCACGCTTAACTTCGGAGTTCTAATGGGATCCGGTGCTTTAGTGCTGGTGTGATCGCACCCGCCTACCTTGGCACGATTATTCGTCTCATGTGGTATCGCCTTGCCGAGGAACGGCCCATCTCGGCTTCTCTCTGAAATGCGCGCTTTCAAAAGTGCCCCGTTTTTTCCCAGGAGGTCACCCGTCTTTCCTCAAACCCACCCCCCAACCAAGCGCGAATCTTCGAGAACCGCTCATAAGGCTAGTAAAAAAAAAACCAAAAGTGGTCCGAAAACGCGTCTAGAGCCCGAATTTCACAAAATAGGCCCTGCCAGCCGCGTAGCGGGGCTCCTCGAGGTATCGGAAAAAGGGGTGCACTAAAAAGGGGTGCAACACGAGGACTTCCCAAGAGGTCACCCATCTTAGTACTACTCTCGCCCAAGCACGCTTAACTTCGGAGTTCTAATGGGATCCGGTGCTTTAGTGCTGGTGTGATCGCACCCGCCTACCTTGGCACGATTATTCATCTTATGTGGTATCGCCTTGCCGAGGAACGGCCCATCTCGGCTTCTCTCTGAAATGCGCGCTTTCAAAAGTGCCCCGTGTTTTCCCAGGAGGTCACCCGTCTTTCCTCAAACCCACCCCCCAACCAAGCGCGAATCTTCGAGAACCGCTCATAAGGCTAGTAAAAAAAAAAACCAAAAGTGGTCCGAAAACGCGTCTAGAGCCCGAATTTCACAAAATAGGCCCTGCCAGCCGCCTAGCGGGGCTCCTCGAGGTATCGGAAAAAGGGGTGCACTAAAAAGGGGTGCAACACGAGGACTTCCCAAGAGGTCACCCATCTTAGTACTACTCTCGCCCAAGCACGCTTAACTTCGGAGTTCTAATGGGATCCGGTGCTTTAGTGCTGGTGTGATCGCACCCGCCTACCTTGGCACGATTATTCGTCTTATGTGGTATCGCCTTGCCGAGGAACGGCCCATCTCGGCTTCTCTCTGAAATGCGCGCTTTCAAAAGTGCCCCGTTTTTCCCCAGGAGGTCACCCGTCTTTCCTCAAAGCCACCCCCCAACCAAGCGCGAATCTTCGAGAACAGCTCATAAGGCTAGCAAAAAAAAAAAAAAAAAAAACAAAAGTGGTCCGAAAACGCGTCTAGAGCCCGAATTTCACAAAATAGGCCCTGCCAGCCGCGTAGCGGGGCTCCTCGAGGTATCGGAAAAAGGGGTGCACTAAAAAGGGGTGCAACACGAGGACTTCCCAAGAGGTCACCCATCTTAGTACTACTCTCGCCCAAGCACGCTTAACTTCGGAGTTCTAATGGGATCCGGTGCTTTAGTGCTGGTGTGATCGCACCCGCCTACCTTGGCACGATTATTCGTCTTATGTGGTATCGCCTTGCCGAGGAACGGCCCATCTCGGCTTCTCTCTGAAATGCGCGCTTTCAAAAGTGCCCCGTTTTTCCCCAGGAGGTCACCCGTCTTTCCTCAAAGCCACCCCCCAACCAAGCGCGAATCTTCGAGAACAGCTCATAAGGCTAGTAAAAAAAAAAAAAAAAAAAACAAAAGTGGTCCGAAAACGCGTCTAGAGCCCGAATTTCACAAAATAGGCCCTGCCAGCCGCGTAGCGGGGCTCCTCGAGGTATCGGAAAAAGGGGTTCACTAAAAAGGGGTGCAACACGAGGACTTCCCAAGAGGTCACCCATCTTAGTACTACTCTCGCCCAAGCGCGCTTAACTTCGGAGTTCTAATGGGATCCGGTGCTTTAGTGCTGGTGTGATCGCACCCGCCTACCTTGGCACGATTATTCGTCTTATGTGGTATCGCCTTGCCGAGGAACGGCCCATCTCGGCTTCTCTCTGAAATGCGCGCTTTCAAAAGTGCCCCGTTTTTTCCCAGGAGGTCACCCGTCTTTCCTCAAACCCACCCCCCAACCAAGCGCGAATCTTCGAGAACCGCTCATAAGGCTAGTAAAAAAAAAAACCAAAAGTGGTCCGAAAACGCGTCTAGAGCCCGAATTTCACAAAATAGGCCCTGCCAGCCGCGTAGCGGGGCTCCTCGAGGTATCGGAAAAAGGGGTGCACTAAAAAGGGGTGCAACACGAGGACTTCCCAAGAGGTCACCCATCTTAGTACTACTCTCGCCCAAGCACGCTTAACTTCGGAGTTCTAATGGGATCCGGTGCTTTAGTGCTGGTGTGATCGCACCCGCCTACCTTGGCACGATTATTCGTCCTATGTGGTATCGCCTTGCCGAGGAACGGCCCATCTCGGCTTCTCTCTGAAATGCGCGCTTTCAAAAGTGCCCCGTTTTTCCCCAGGAGGTCACCCGTCTTTCCTCAAAGCCACCCCCCAACCAAGCGCGAATCTTCGAGAACAGCTCATAAGGCTAGTAAAAAAAAAAAAAAAAAAAACAAAAGTGGTCCGAAAACGCGTCTAGAGCCCGAATTTCACAAAATAGGCCCTGCCAGCCGCGTAGCGGGGCTCCTCGAGGTATCGGAAAAAGGGGTTCACTAAAAAGGGGTGCAACACGAGGACTTCCCAAGAGGTCACCCATCTTAGTACTACTCTCGCCCAAGCCCGCTTAACTTCGGAGTTCTAATGGAATCCGGTGCTTTAGTGCTGGTGTGATCGCACCCGCCTACCTTGGCACGATTATTCGTCTTATGTGGTATCGCCTTGCCGAGGAACGGCCCATCTCGGCTTCTCTCTGAAATGCGCGCTTTCAAAAGTGCCCCATTTTTTCCCAGGAGGTCACCCGTCTTTCCTCAAACCCACCCCCCAACCAAGCGCGAATCTTCGAGAACCGCTCATAAGGCTAGTAAAAAAAAAAAACCAAAAGTGGTCCGAAAACGCGTCTAGAGCCCGAATTTCACAAAATAGGCCCTGCCAGCCGCGTAGCGGGGCTCCTCGAGGTATCGGAAAAAGGGGTGCACTAAAAAGGGGTGCAACACGAGGACTTCCCAAGAGGTCACCCATCTTAGTACTACTCTCGCCCAAGCACGCTTAACTTCGGAGTTCTAATGGGATCCGGTGCTTTAGTGCTGGTGTGATCGCACCCGCCTACCTTGGCACGATTATTCGTCTTATGTGGTATCGCCTTGCCGAGGAACGGCCCATCTCGGCTTCTCTCTGAAATGCGCGCTTTCAAAAGTGCCCCGTTTTTCCCCAGGAGGTCACCCGTCTTTCCTCAAAGCCACCCCCCAACCAAGCGCGAATCTTCGAGAACAGCTCATAAGGCTAGTAAAAAAAAAAAAAAAAAAAACAAAAGTGGTCCGAAAACGCGTCTAGAGCCCGAATTTCACAAAATAGGCCCTGCCAGCCGCGTAGCGGGGCTCCTCGAGGTATCGGAAAAAGGGGTGCCCTAAAAAGGGGTGCAACACGAGGACTTCCTAAGAGGTCACCCATCTTAGTACTACTCTCGCCCAAGCACGCTTAACTTCGGAGTTCTAATGGGATCCGGTGCTTTAGTGCTGGTGTGATCGCACCCGCCTACCTTGGCACGATTATTCCTCTTATGTGGTATCGCCTTGCCGAGGAACGGCCCATCTCGGCTTCTCTCTGAAATGCGCGCTTTCAAAAGTGCCCCGTTTTTCTCCAGGAGGTCACCCGTCTTTCCTCAAAGCCACCCCCCAACCAAGCGCGAATCTTCGAGAACAGCTCATAAGGCTGGTAAAAAAAAAAAAAAAAAAAAACAAAAGTGGTCCGAAAATGCGTCTAGAGCCCGAATTTCACAAAATAGGCCCTGCCAGCCGCGTAGCGGGGCTCCTCGAGGTATCGGAAAAAGGGGTTCACTAAAAAGGGGTGCAACACGAGGACTTCCCAAGAGGTCACCCATCTTAGTACTACTCTCGCCCAAGCACGCTTAACTTCGGAGTTCTAATGGGATCCGGTGCTTTAGTGCTGGTGTGATCGCACCCGCCTACCTTGGCACGATTATTCGTCTCATGTGGTATCGCCTTGCCGAGGAACGGCCCATCTCGGCATCTCTCTGAAATGCGCGCTTTCAAAAGTGCCCCGTTTTTTCCCAGGAGGTCACCCGTCTTTCCTCAAACCCACCCCCCAACCAAGCGCGAATCTTCGAGAACCGCTCATAAGGCCAGTAAAAAAAAAAACCAAAAGTGGTCCGAAAACGCGTCTAGAGCCCGAATTTCACAAAATAGGCCCTGCCAGCCGCGTAGCGGGGCTCCTCGAGGTATCGGAAAAAGGGGTGCACTAAAAAGGGGTGCAACACGAGGACTTCCCAAGAGGTCACCCATCTTAGTACTACTCTCGCCCAAGCACGCTTAACTTCGGAGTTCTAATGGGATCCGGTGCTTTAGTGCTGGTGTGATCGCACCCGCCTACCTTGGCACGATTATTCGTCTTATGTGGTATCGCCTTGCCGAGGAACGGCCCATCTCGGCTTCTCTCTGAAATGCGCGCTTTCAAAAGTGCCCCGTTTTTTCCCAGGAGGTCACCCGTCTTTCCTCAAACCCACCCCCCAACCAAGCGCGAATCTTCGAGAACCGCTCATAAGGCTAGTAAAAAAAAAAAACCAAAAGTGGTCCGAAAACGCGTCTAGAGCCCGAATTTCACAAAATAGGCCCTGCCAGCCGCGTAGCGGGGCTCCTCGAGGTATCGGAAAAAGGGGTGCACTAAAAAGGGGTGCAACACGAGGACTTCCCAAGAGGTCACCCATCTTAGTACTACTCTCGCCCAAGCACGCTTAACTTCGGAGTTCTAATGGGATCCGGTGCTTTAGTGCTGGTGTGATCGCACCCGCCTACCTTGGCACGATTATTCGTCTCATGTGGTATCGCCTTGCCGAGGAACGGCCCATCTCGGCTTCTCTCTGAAATGCGCGCTTTCAAAAGTGCCCCGTTTTTTCCCAGGAGGTCACCCGTCTTTCCTCAAACCCACCCCCCAACCAAGCGCGAATCTTCGAGAACCGCTCATAAGGCTAGTAAAAAAAAAACCAAAAGTGGTCCGAAAACGCGTCTAGAGCCCGAATTTCACAAAATAGGCCCTGCCAGCCGCGTAGCGGGGCTCCTCGAGGTATCGGAAAAAGGGGTGCACTAAAAAGGGGTGCAACACGAGGACTTCCCAAGAGGTCACCCATCTTAGTACTACTCTCGCCCAAGCACGCTTAACTTCGGAGTTCTAATGGGATCCGGTGCTTTAGTGCTGGTGTGATCGCACCCGCCTACCTTGGCACGATTATTCATCTTATGTGGTATCGCCTTGCCGAGGAACGGCCCATCTCGGCTTCTCTCTGAAATGCGCGCTTTCAAAAGTGCCCCGTTTTTTCCCAGGAGGTCACCCGTCTTTCCTCAAACCCACCCCCCAACCAAGCGCGAATCTTCGAGAACCGCTCATAAGGCTAGTAAAAAAAAAAACCAAAAGTGGTCCGAAAACGCGTCTAGAGCCCGAATTTCACAAAATAGGCCCTGCCAGCCGCGTAGCGGGGCTCCTCGAGGTATCGGAAAAAGGGGTGCACTAAAAAGGGGTGCAACACGAGGACTTCCCAAGAGGTCACCCATCTTAGTACTACTCTCGCCCAAGCACGCTTAACTTCGGAGTTCTAATGGGATCCGGTGCTTTAGTGCTGGTGTGATCGCACCCGCCTACCTTGGCACGATTATTCGTCTTATGTGGTATCGCCTTGCCGAGGAACGGCCCATCTCGGCTTCTCTCTGAAATGCGCGCTTTCAAAAGTGCCCCGTTTTTCCCCAGGAGGTCACCCGTCTTTCCTCAAAGCCACCCCCCAACCAAGCGCGAATCTTCGAGAACAGCTCATAAGGCTAGCAAAAAAAAAAAAAAAAAAAAACAAAAGTGGTCCGAAAACGCGTCTAGAGCCCGAATTTCACAAAATAGGCCCTGCCAGCCGCGTAGCGGGGCTCCTCGAGGTATCGGAAAAAGGGGTGCACTAAAAAGGGGTGCAACACGAGGACTTCCCAAGAGGTCACCCATCTTAGTACTACTCTCGCCCAAGCACGCTTAACTTCGGAGTTCTAATGGGATCCGGTGCTTTAGTGCTGGTGTGATCGCACCCGCCTACCTTGGCACGATTATTCGTCTTATGTGGTATCGCCTTGCCGAGGAACGGCCCATCTCGGCTTCTCTCTGAAATGCGCGCTTTCAAAAGTGCCCCGTTTTTCCCCAGGAGGTCACCCGTCTTTCCTCAAAGCCACCCCCCAACCAAGCGCGAATCTTCGAGAACAGCTCATAAGGCTAGTAAAAAAAAAAAAAAAAAAACAAAAGTGGTCCGAAAACGCGTCTAGAGCCCGAATTTCACAAAATAGGCCCTGCCAGCCGCGTAGCGGGGCTCCTCGAGGTATCGGAAAAAGGGGTTCACTAAAAAGGGGTGCAACACGAGGACTTCCCAAGAGGTCACCCATCTTAGTACTACTCTCGCCCAAGCGCGCTTAACTTCGGAGTTCTAATGGGATCCGGTGCTTTAGTGCTGGTGTGATCGCACCCGCCTACCTTGGCACGATTATTCGTCTTATGTGGTATCGCCTTGCCGAGGAACGGCCCATCTCGGCTTCTCTCTGAAATGCGCGCTTTCAAAAGTGCCCCGTTTTTTCCCAGGAGGTCACCCGTCTTTCCTCAAACCCACCCCCCAACCAAGCGCGAATCTTCGAGAACCGCTCATAAGGCTAGTAAAAAAAAAAACCAAAAGTGGTCCGAAAACGCGTCTAGAGCCCGAATTTCACAAAATAGGCCCTGCCAGCCGCGTAGCGGGGCTCCTCGAGGTATCGGAAAAAGGGGTGCACTAAAAAGGGGTGCAACACGAGGACTTCCCAAGAGGTCACCCATCTTAGTACTACTCTCGCCCAAGCACGCTTAACTTCGGAGTTCTAATGGGATCCGGTGCTTTAGTGCTGGTGTGATCGCACCCGCCTACCTTGGCACGATTATTCGTCCTATGTGGTATCGCCTTGCCGAGGAACGGCCCATCTCGGCTTCTCTCTGAAATGCGCGCTTTCAAAAGTGCCCCGTTTTTCCCCAGGAGGTCACCCGTCTTTCCTCAAAGCCACCCCCCAACCAAGCGCGAATCTTCGAGAACAGCTCATAAGGCTAGTAAAAAAAAAAAAAAAAAAAAACAAAAGTGGTCCGAAAACGCGTCTAGAGCCCGAATTTCACAAAATAGGCCCTGCCAGCCGCGTAGCGGCTGGCGGTCTGTAGTTCGTTTCGAGAGCTTCGTTTGGATATCTTACGGGCCTTGTAACTCTTTACGGATCCAAAGTTATGGCCATTTTAAGGTGCATCTGCAGATTCGTGCTTCCTTTCCCGCTGTATTGGTTTTTGACGATCAAAGTATTCTCTTAATAGTTATTGGTACTTTTTATATGTTCTTCTTTAATGTGTCGAGTTCTCTTTGTCACCTAAGCCTTTATGTAAGCATTAAATTGATCTTATTTGCTAAGGAGAATGACATCAATCATTAAGTAGGTCAAATGCGTAGTTCGCTCTAAATGGCCGTGTTAGCTACGGTAAATATTTGAATAACTTGAGTTAGACTCGTGGTTATGCTCTATGACCGAACTTGAACTGATCGAGTTCACTCATGAAGTGGGGTTACTAACTATTAACCAAAATATAAGTAACTCGGTATTGTAAATATTCGGGTAATACAATACAAGGACTGAATTAAAAAATGGGGTTGGGGGAGGTATCCACTGAATCTATCTCTGCCCTCATTTTTAGGGACCCATGGGTCTCTCTCTCTCTCTTCTCACTCTCAGCATGCCCCTCTCTCCTCTCACCCTCATCTCGCCCCTCTCTTCTCACTCTCATCGCGCCCCTCTCTTTCTCTCCTTCCACCCTCATCTCGCCTCTCTCTTCTCACTCTGTCCTCTCACTGTCAACACCTCTCTCTCCATATTCATTATAAATAAGGGCAACTAATCTTAACTCCAGGATGAAGCGCTGGCTATCCCGGACATAAAATGCTCTCCCTCTATCCACCCGGTGACCTCTCCCTCTTGGCTCAAGTTCGGCATCCACTCGGCTCGCTCGGTACTCTATTCCGCTCCTCTCTCTCTCTCTACCGGACTTCTCTCTCTACTCGGTACTTTCTTTCTCTCTTCTATCTAGTGCTCTCTCTGCTACCAATTTCTCAATCCAATAGATCCAATTCCAATCAAATAGTATCAATTAGCGTTTTAAGGGAGAAAAAAAAGGGTTTTGGAGTTTGAAGGGAGATGAGAAGGGAAATTGAGGGAGAAAAAAGATAGTATATCTTCATTCATAACCTTGGATTACACATCCTTACGTTATTTATTTTGAAAATTAACAAAATTAAAGAAATTGCAAGAACTTACAAAAAGAGCTGAAAATAGAATTATTGTTGAAATTATCTAAAAGTAGTATAACTAACTCTGCCAAGCATCTGATGCTTACCTGCCCAAAAGCTTCCCGCACGCTCCCGCCAAAACTCGATTATGAATTCCAACGGCTACTTCTACTAAACTTCTTTTTTTTGCATCAATACCTACCCCCCCTCCACCTCTCCTCCCCCACCCAAATTTCACCCTTGTCCTCAAGGATGGAATTCTGGGAATTTTAATTGAAGATCATAGAGATACTCCCAAGAAGCTTCTTCACGTGGGTGACCCTTCTACTTAATTAAGACCTTAGTTGCAGCTCGGTTATTGCGGTTTACCATCCTTCTTTCCAAGATCAGTTCAGGTTCCTTGATAGGGACATTGTTGACATCACTTGGTAGGGGTGTGATGGTAGTGGGAAGGGGCCCGAAGTGAGGCTTAACTTGAGAAACATGAAAGACATTGTGGATTTTAGCTAAATCTGGCAATTCTAATTTGTAAGCTACCTTTCCCACTACTGCAAGTATCATAAAGGGTCCATAATATTTGAGAGATAGCTTGTGTTTGCTTCTATGTGCCATTAAAAACTGCTTGTATGGATGTAGTTTCAAATAAGCCCAATCACCTAGCTGAAATCTTTTGTCAGTCCTTATCTTATCAACAAGCTATTTCATGAGATTCTGAGCTCTGGCCAAATGATATTTAATCACCTGAATGACCTCCTCTCGACGCTGAAGGCTTCTATCAATAGATTCTAGCCAAGTTTCCCCTGGAACGTAGGGAAAATGCTATGGAGGAGGTTGTCCATATACAATTTCATATGGGGTCTTCTGCGTGGATGAATGCTAGGTGGTATTGTACCACCATTCAGCTGGAGGTAGCCATTTACTCTACTTAATGATGGGTGCTGCACATACATCTCAAGTAAAACTCCAATCCCCTGTTGATCACTTCAGTTTGGCCATCTGTTTATGGATGATAGGCTGTGGATAAATGCAATTCTACCCCTTAGAGAGTGAACTCTTGCCAAAATTCACTTTGAAACACATAGTCTTTGTCACTAACTATCGAACTTGGTAAGCCACAAAGTTTATAAATGTGATCCATAAACAACTGAGCAACAGTGAACGTTGAATAAGGATGAGTCAATGATAAGAAGTGTGCAGCCTTGCTTAGCTTATCTACCACCACAAAGATGACATCCTTGCCAAAGGATCTACCACCAAAGTTGAGGGCTCTTGTTCTTGCACCTATGCCCCATTTCAAACTTCTCATTACAAAAATAACATAACCCCTTAGCACGTTTCTCTTGCAATTTAGCTCTAGTCAAGGTTCTTTGTGGCGTAGTTGGTGTTAGATTGGTTTGAGTTTGGGGATTAAATATGGGAGGAGGGGATCTGTAAGGATTGACAGTGGACTTTTGTGTGTTTGGTGTGAGAAGCAAGGGTACCCTAGAGTACTTAAGCTGCTTAGCTAGTGCTTCTACCTTTGCCTCAGCTAATTTAGCTAAGCAAACTGCGTGTTGTAGAGTGGTTGGCTGCCTCGATCTTACTTCCAATGCTAGGTCCTCTCGTAGCCTAGTTAGAAAACAGCTAATCAGTTAGGCTTCATTCAAATCTAATCTCACTGACACAACATCGAATTGGGTTAAGTAGTCCTTGACTAACCATTTTGCCTCAAACTCATTAACTCTGAGATAGGATCTTCATAAGTGCTTCCAAACCTCATTTTAAGTGCTTCTACGTACTCATTCCAGCTAGGCATCATCAAATTTCCCCTCGTTCTCATATACTTCCGGTGCCATTGAAGGGCTAACCCTCTTAGGTGTATAGATGCTAGTCTAACCTTATCAATTTCAGGGGGTTGATCCATGAGGAAAAATTGCTCACACATATACATCCAACCATTCACATGAAACAAGGGAAAGTCTACTTTACTCAATCTAGTTGAGTAAGAGTGATTACCAGCTTGCGGACCTTGTATCTGATCATTGCCAATCACATTAGCTACAGCAAAACTAGCTCCACCATCACCCATTCCTCCTCTATCCATGGGCCTTCCTTGATGCAGAGACATTGCAATAATCAGCTCCCTGAGCTCCTGCACTTGCGTCTTCAGCTCCCCAGTTGTATGCTTCACAACCTCATTTGTAGTTCTGATCTGCGTAGATAGGGTCTCCTCAATCCTCCTCATCTCAGTTGCTGATCGTGTATTATCGGCCATTTGAACACAATATTTACCCACAGTCGCAAGAATCGAGGCTCTGATTCCAAATTGATACCAATTTCTCAATCCAATAGATCCAATTCCAATCCAATAGTATCAATTAGAGTTTTAAGGGAGAAAAGAAGGGTTTTAGAGTTTAAAGGAGAAGAGAAGGGAAATTAAGGGAAAAAATAGATAGTATATCTTCATTCATAACCCTAGATTACACATCCTTAAGCTATTTATATTGGAAATTGACAAAATTAAAGAAATTGCAAGAAATTACAAAAAGAGCTGAAAATAGAATTATATTTGAAATTATCTAAAAATAGTATAACTAACTCCGCCAAGCATGTGCTGCTCATGTGCCCAAAAGCTTCCCGCGTTGCTCCTGCCAAAACCCGATTATGAATTTCAATGGCTACTTGATGTGTTTTAAAGTGTGTTTTAAAACCGTCTACTCACAAGCGTACGAGATCATTGTAGCTAAATCGGTTATACGGGTCGTATCCGCAGGGAATCGGAGTTAAGTTGGATTTTGTTATTAACGAGCGGTTGAAATCGAGTTTTGGGTTGGTTTAAATGATTTGTTAACAAAAATAGCAAAACTAACAATAAACTAAAAGTGTCAATTCAATTGAGGTTAGTTTAGGGAGTGAATTTAGGGTAGCTTAACACGTTAGGGAGTGAATTTAGGATAGCTTAACACGTATCCCGTAATTATATTTTACTTAGGACGCTGATTTGAAGGACTTAGACTACAAGCTCTAAGCCCGAGTTAATATATAAATTAGGGCTTAGGGTAATGAACTAGTCTAAAGGCATAACCTATCTTAGCACCCTAAGTGTAGCATAGGTTATCTCATTAGCGCTACTTAATTCCTTTGTTACTCCTAATTTAATATTAATTTATATAAAAGATTGGGTACAGGATTGGGTACAACCTCAACCCTGACCACGCGTGAAGTCCTGTTATGTTATGATCTAGGCTACAAGCACAAGACTAATCGCTGCAAAGTTAGAGATCTAGTCATGGCTACAAGCACACATACAAAAATAATCAACAATCATGAAGAACTCCCCACAGGGGTGCGAATATAACATAACTAAACCAATTGTCAAAAGTATAATATAAATCTGGGATACGGGCAGCTATCCGCCCTTCATCCCTAAACTAAAAGAGTCTACTCGTCCATGAGATTTTTATACATCATTAACATCTAAAAAAGAGAGAAAACAATGAATAAACAACTAGGAATTGAAAACTCCCTCAATTGACGTTGACGTTGATCTTTGCTTTGATCCTTTCGGCACTCTGACCACCTGCGCTTTGGCGTTTGAGAACCCCTTAGATCTTGTAGCGGATTTGGGAGGAGAGGAGGTGTGGCAAAAGATCCCAAATTAGGTTTCGCTCTCTTTATTTATAGGCAGCGCATAAGCAGGCCCGATCGATCGGCGCAGGCCCCCCGGCTCCCCCCTTTCTCTCGCCAATATATATATAAAATTTATATTTTATATAATATATAATATAATATAATATATAATATTATAAAATATATATATTAACTATCCACGAAACCTATTTGAGCTACCGAATTACAATCCGATTGGTCATTTTTTGGGCACGTGGTCGGGTTTCTCAAAGCAGTCTTCAATTATGCCTCAATTATACTTGATTTTGCCGCTTTTCAACATTTTTTTTTGCTCCGTTGCACTCTAAGCCAAAACGTACCTAGATTACAACAAAACACACATGTTAAAGTCAAATATGTCGCAAGAATGTAGAATAAAGTATGTAAAATATAAGGCACATCAATATCCCCAAACCCACACCTTGCTTGTCCTCAAGCAAGATTCTATTTAAACTAACTATTGGCAAAAAAGTCGAGTCAGGCATTTAACCGCAAGGTCACTTGTGAAAATTATAGTTTGACCAAACTTGAGAGTGTACTTGAGAGTAGCGAATCCTTATGTGACGTTATTATTGCACTTGTTCTGACTTAAGTCTCCGTTATTAAAGTCTTTTTATTAGTGAGTGATCTTAGAACTTCTATCCCCTTCGTTTAACTTCAAAGCCCTCTAACTTAAAGAAAAAATAAAGGTAATAAGTAAAGGAACAAGGCACTCTAACCCTTTACTACTAATCAATAGTAAAATCAAATGGCTTCTCTTTTATCTCTTGTTTTCCCTTCTTCCCTTTTTTTCCTTTTTTTCTCTCTCTCTCTTTTTTTTTTTTTTACTTGGTTAGGTGTGTCTCCCTTAGACCCATGTAATGAGTTTTTGGCCGGCAGCTCCCGATCCAGTTGGCTCAAGGTACCAGGTTTTAAGAGACCCCTATGGACCTAATGGCTCGAGTCTTAAGGATCCACAACCTAACCTGCTAGCACATCCCCCTTTTTTTATAGTGCTTATTTTGGTAACTATAAAGTTGATTCCTCTTAAGCTTTCCCTGTGGCCCATGTAGAGAGCTTTTGGCCGGTAGCTCCCGATCTAGTTGGCTCAAGGTACCAGGTTTTAAGAGACCCCTACGGACCTAATTGCTCGAGACACAGGGGCTACAAGAACCAACAAGTCACCTCTTTTTTTTTTTTCTATTTTCTTCCTTTTTTTTTTAAAAGGGTTACCTAAGATAAAGAAATATACAATTGATTTCAACATTGTTAGGAGTAAAGAGGTGGATTCTTATTACTAAAATTATTACCATTATTTCGACCCAAACAATAGAATATGTCACAAGATTAAGGGTGAAAAGTAATAATCTCATTAACTAGTTAAAAAACAAAAATATGGATTCAAAAGTCTGATCCAGCAATAATCTCGTCTCATAATTATTCTAATCGTCAAAGTACATCACAGAACTGGGCTACGATAATGGTCACAAACAACCTCATATTTATGCCTTCCAAAAAAAAAAAATGTGTAGCTAATTTATGCTGAATTAAGCTTAAATAACAAACAAAGTTGACTCTTATCTGCCATCCCCAAACCCAAACCTTGCATTGTCCTCAATGTAAATCGACAAAAATAAATTCAAGCAAGGAGAGGAAAGAGACGACCTGAGGTGTGACATATTCAGCGACATGTGGTTAGAAAATCCAAAGAAGAAAAATGGAGGTAGCAAGCTGCAATTGAAGACATAGAAGACATGATACTAAACATACTTGTTAGTAGTATTAGAAATAAAGAGCGTACAAGTGTTTAGTAAAAGAGAAACAAAGTTATCATTTGAGGGATAATAAACGGATCTACAATTGGAAGAGAGTTCATGCTAAAAAATAATAATAAATAAAATAAAACTAAACTAAAGATAGGTTAGGTTGCCTCCCAAGAGCGCTAAGTTTAACGTCCTCACCCGGACGTAGTTTAGAACATGAGATCAACCAAAATCCGAGGCAATATCTATCATAGAACTTAGGTTGATCTAGTAGGGACGATCCCCAAACCCAACAGCGTTTTGAGACTCGTGACTATCAAGGAAGGAAACATTACCAGCGTCAGGGTCACAAATCTCTATCCTACTAGGTGTAGGTGATGAAGCACAACTATTGACACAGACAGGGACACAATTACAATAATCACTTTTAGTAGAATCGGGCTTGTCCAATTCTACTAAAGGGTCAACATCATCAACCCTATAGAATTCCAACTCATCCTCAGTCTCAGGGTGTCGAACAAAGTTTGAGACCTTCAATTTTCCCTTGAGGTTTCCAAAAGAAACCTCAAACACTCCCGTCCTACAGTGAATAACAGCATTGGCTGTCGCTAGAAATGGTCGACCTGGAATAATAGGAGCGTTGTGCTTTCGCCTAGGAGTAGCGTTTATATTTAAGATAATAAAATCAACAGGGAAGACAAACTTGTCAATCTTGACAAGTACATCTTCCACTACTCCACGAGGTACCCGCTCTGTCCTATCAGCCAACTGAAGTGTAACAGTAGTTGGCTTAAGGTCCTATTCCCAGTTCCTAAAAAACTGAGTAAGGAATAAGGTTTACACTCGCTCCTAGATCTAACAAGGTGCTACTGGTATAACGCTCTCCTAAGATGCATGGAACCAAAAATGTCCCGCGGTCTCGAAACTTGGGTGGGGAGCCTGACTCTAAAATGCTGCTCACCTTCTCAGTGAGCCGGACCTTCTTCAGGATATGTGCTTGTAAACGCTTCTTTTTGGTGCAGAGGTCCTTGAGGAACTTGGCATACATAGGAATGTGTTTAATGGCTTCAATCAATGGCAAGTTGATCTTCACGTCCTTAAACACATCTATGAGCTCAGCCCTCTTTGGGTCGTCCTTCTTCTTTGGTCCCATAAGAGCCGAAGGAAAGGGGACAACAGGTTCAAAAATTCCTTTCTCATGATCCCTCCCTATTAGCAGTGGAGGGGGAGTCACATCCTTCTCAGTTTCAACTTCAACTTCCCTAAGGTTCTCCTCTTTGAAACCGACACAATCTGAGCTTGCTCATGAATAAGCAAGCTAGGGTTAGAACTAGTTGATTTTGTGGGGTTTGTGAGTGGTTGGGAGGGAAACCTCCCTTCCTCTATCCTATTTAGTACGTGAGTCAACTGTCCTATCTGGGTCTCTAATTTGGCGATAGATTGCGAATGAGACCGAACCAGATGTGTGGTGTCCTCCATAAAGTGGAGCATACACTCCTCAAAATGTGATATAAATCCTGGAGGTGGAGGAGGAGGGTCATTATGAGAAACATTGAAGTGAGGTCAAACATCATACCTATGCTCTCCCTGAAAAACGGGAGGGTGCACGTTACCTTCAAAATCAGGATCTTGTTGTTTCGTGGGTTGATATTGATTGGCGTCTTGCTTCCACGAGAAGTTCTTATGATCGCGCCACCCGGAATTGTAGGTGTTTGAGAATGGGTCGCCATTTCCCGAATATCCTTGAGTTGCCTGAACCTGGTCCTTTACATAATCGGGGAATTGTGACGCATATACACAATTAAACACAGAATGGTCCTCACTCGAACAAATGTAGCACGGAGTAATATCACTTGATGACTCAACAACATTGACCATACGCACATTAGTAGGATTTACATGCAAGTTCATAAGCTGATCCATCTTCCTGCTAAGGGCGTCCAGTCGAAGGTTAATCTCATCGGTAGGTGCTACTTCGTAAACACCGCGTGTGCCCCCTCTAACCACCCTCACAGAAGAGGCTTGGTCGAGAGAGTGTTCGCTTAGGAGCTCAAAAAGCGTCCAGGCCTCGTCCCCATCTTGTTGGTTAAATGCTCCCCCGCATGAAGCATTAACCATTTGCTTGTTGGAAGCCGTGAGACCATCGTAGAAATTCTGCACAAGAGCCCACTTGGGTGGCCCGTGGTGGGGACAACTTCTAAGGAGCTCTTTAAATCTGTCCCAACTCTCATGAAATTGTTCCTGATCATTTTGTTCAAACTGTTGATTGCACGTCTAACAGCCATAGTTCTGGCTTTAGAATAAAACTTGATCAGGAACTTTTGCTGGAGGTCAGCGCAAGTGGTGATTTCACCTCTCGAAAGAGACTGAAACCACCTTTTGGCGACATCCTTTAACGAGAAGGGAAAAAGACGTAGCCGAACTGTATCAGTTGAGACACCTTGATGATGACAAGTTTTGCAAATTTCTATAAACGCATCAAGGTGCTCGTATGGGCTCTCAATCGGCTTCCCATAGAAAATGGGAAGCATGTTGATGATCTCAGACTTAAGCTCGAAGTTAATTTTACCCACGGCGGGTAACGTAACTCCGGCGGGTGGGACGTACGTGTGGGGAATGAAGTGGTCCCCAATCGTACGCGGTGCAAAGTTAGCCATTCTAAAAAAAAATAACTAAAACAAAAAAAAGGAAATAAATAAGTAAAAATAAACGAACAAAGAAAAATAAAATAGAAAAGTAAACTAATGAAAAATAAGTTTTTTTTTAAACAAAGGAAAAAAAAAATTAAAATTAAAAAAAACAATAAAATAAAATAACTAAAAATAAACCAAAAAAAAAGTAAAGTAAATTTTTTTTATTTATTTAGAATTTTTTCTTAAACAAAAAAATAAAAATAAAATAAAATAACTTGTTAATTTCAAAATCAGCTTAGCTTACCGATTCTTTGGCAACGGCGCCAAAAACTTGATGTGTTTTAAAGTGTGTTTTAAAACCGTCTACTCGCAAGCGTACGAGATCATTGTAGCTAAATCGGGTATACGGGTCATATCCGCAGGGAATCGGAGTTAAGTTGGATTTTGTTATTAACGAGCGGTTGAAATCGAGTTTTGGGTTGGTTTAAATGATTTGTTAACAAAAATAGCAAAACTAACAATAAACTAAAAGTGTCAATTCAATTGAGGTTAGTTTAGAGAGTGAATTTAGGGTAGCTTAACACGTATCCCGTCATTATATTTTACTTAGGACGTTGATTTGAAGGACTTAGGCTACAAGCTTTAAGCCTGAGTTAATATATAAATTAGGGCTTAGGGTAATGAACTAGTCCAAAGGCATAACCTATCTTAGCACCCTAAGTATAGCATATGTTATCTCATTAGCACTACTTAATTCCTTTGTTACTCCTAATTCAATATTAATTTATATAAAAGATTGGGTTCAGGGTTGGGTACAACCTCAACCCTGACCACGCGTGAAGTCCTGTTATGTTATGATCTAGGCTATAAGCACAGGACTAATCGCTGCAAAGTTGGAGATCTAGTCACGACTACAAGCACACATACAAAAATATCCAACAATCATGAAGAACTCCCCACAGGGGTGCGAATATAACATAACTAAACCAATCGTTAAAAGTATAATATAAATCTGGGATACGGGCGGCTATCCGCCCTTCATCCCTAAACTAAAAGAGTCTACTCGTCCATGGCAGTTTTATACATCATTAAGATCTAAAAAAGAGAGAAAACAATGAATAAACGACTAGGTATTGAAAACTCCCTCAATTGACGTTGACGTTGATCCTTGCTTTGATCCTTCCGGCACTCTTACCGCCCTGCGCTTCGGCGTTTGATAACCCCTTAGATCTCGTAGCGGATTTGGGAGGAGAGGAGGAGAGGAGGTGTGGCAAAAGATCCCAAATTAGGTTTCGCTCTCTTTATTTATAGGTAGCGCATAAGCACGGCCGATCGATCAGCGCAGGCGCCCCGGCTCCCCCCTTTCTCTCGTCAATATATATATATAATTTATATTTTATATAATATATAATATAATATAATATATAATATTATATAAATATATATATAAACTATGCACGAAACCTATTTGAGTTATCGAATTACAATCCGATTGGTCATTTTTCGCGCACGTGGTCGGGTTTCTCAAAGCAGTCTTCAATTATGCCTCAATTATACTTGATTTTGCCGTTTTCAACATTTTTTTGCTCCGTTGCACTCTAAGCCAAAACGTACCTAGATTACAACAAAACACACATGTAAAAGTCGAATATGTCTTAAGAATGTAGAATAAAATATGTAAAATATAAGGCACATCACTACTTCTACTAAACTTCTTTTTTCTGCATCACTCTCCCAGTTTAAACAGGTCTCTTACCTTCTTTACTCAACTCAAAATAATTATTTTGTTATATTTACTTATTTCCTGTTTATTCTTGTTATTTCTTGGACATATACTGACTTAAGCTTCGGAGGGGTCTCCCACAGGCAACACGTGTGGGTCCCCTAACAAGTTTGTCCATATTGCAGGTTCAATCAAGTGCTGGTCCTGCCTTCTTTCCTGAAGAGCCTGAGCCCGGCTTTCCTAATCAATAACCTCAAAATACTATACCAAAACAAAAAGGAAAAGGCAAAACGCGCTCAAGGTAAAAACAATCGAATATTTTGTTCCCAGAGGAAACTTTCATAATGGAAAAAATGTTCATAGTCATATTAACAATGCTTTCCATATTAGAAAATACCAAATATATCTTAAAATATAGCTAATTATACATTAAATATATATGATAAGGAAATTATTGAATTATAGAAAATAAATATTGAATTATTGACTCCTTTCTAAGCTAGTGATTTTTGGCCATATATAAGAAATATGTAATAAGACATCTTTTTTGATCCCTCTAATTTTGTGCTTCCAAAATTACATCCCGCATGGGCTTTCCTAATATGTGAAGGCCTCATTCAAAAAAAAAAAAAACATAAAATATGTAAAGCCCCTCTTCCTTCCCCTAACCCCATTAAACTGGAACAACACAAAATCGTTTCGCTTAGGATTTGTATGTAGCCATCGTTATGCTTCCCAGTGGCTGCCGAACATATTTCCACCATCAATTGGCATTTTCCCACACCAAAAAAGCAATATACCCAGTGCCTCGAGATCTCCTGCCTAAGCAGGGTCTGGGGGGCGGATGTACACAGCTTTCCCCCTTCAGTGTTTACCCCTGAAGAGAGGTTGTTTCCGAGTGCCCCTAACCTGAGGGTAAGGACATCCCAGGAGGTCACCTATCCTGGTACTGCTCTCGCCTAAGCACGCTTAACTTCGAAGTTCTAATGAGATCCGATGATGGTGTGTTGGTACCCTTTTCTACATTAGATCCCTCTCGTCCAAATTTTCATGTTCTCATCCTCGTGAACCACTAACTAGGGGTGTAGTCGAGTCGAGCCAAACCGAGTATCTCAGTACTCGACTCAAACTTGTACTTGAACTTGATTCGAGTACTTAATTTTGCTGGAACTCGAACTCGATTAACTATATATTCGAGTTTTGGACTTGACTCGAGTATTCGTTTATTGTGCATATCAATGTTCAACAATTTAGCTCCATTGTAATATTATTCCACACACTTAAACTTTAGTTATACAAACTATTACCATCCCGAAATACCTCAACTTTATTCGGTGCAGTTAACTTAATCGGAAATTCCGTATGGTTAACCCCATTTTCGAGTCGGTATTCCAAAATTCGGTTTGGTATTTCGGTTACGAAAATTTTTGAACACCCCTAGGTAGAACCACTTTCCAGACTATGTCCCCTAAGTCAAAAGACCTGGGTTTGACCTTCTTGTTATATGCTTTGGCCACCCTTTTCTTTTATTTTTCTCACTTGTGAAGGGCATCAAGCCTAACTTGGTCTAAGTTAGTTAATTCATCCACCATAGCCTATTCATACTTATGTTTAGAAAACTTTTCTTGATAAGCCAACCTAATAGACTGAACTATTACTTCCATTTGACATATGACATCATGGCCACACATTAACTGGAAGAAAGTTCTCCAGTTGCATCACATTTGGACGTTCCGTAACCCAAAGAGTATCCAGTAGCAATTCATGCCACTTCTTGGGATTGTCTTTGATCATCTTTTCAATATTGGCTTTCAGAATCTTGTTTGTTGACTCTGACTGGCCACTAGCTTGTGTGCAGTAAGGCGTTGAATTCAAGATTTCTATGTCAAAATTCGTAGTAAACTCCTTAACGTTGAACACTCTAGTTTGGTCCACAGTCATTGTTTCAGGGGTTACAAGCCTACATAAGACGTATTCTTTGATAAAGTCAATCACATCTTGCTAATTGATATTCCTATATGATTTAGCTTCCACTCATTTTGTGAAGTAGTCTGTGGCTATGAGGATGTAAGAGTGTTGCTTACTAGAAGGGGGAAGATTTCCCCTATGATGTCCACTGCCCACCCTCTAAAGGGCCACGGTTTGACAATAGCATGCATCTCAACTGCAGGGACCCTTCGTACATGTCCATGTCCTTGGCATGTTCTGCACCCCTTGGCATATTTTGTGCAATCATCCATCATTAATGGCTAGTAATAGCCATAACATCTAATGAGCTAATAGATTTTGTTGCAAGCTAAATGGGAATCACAGATGCGCTCATGGGCTCTTATCATCACTAGCATAGCTTCTTCCAAGTCAAGGCACCGGAGAAGCACTCCAATGGTGTCCCTTTTATATAACTCCCCAGATACATCATCTAGATGGAATCTATGAGCTCTCGTTTTCATCTTTTTGTCCTTAACGTAATTTTGAGGGTTCTTGAAGTAATCCATTAAAGGCCTCCTCCAATCCTCATGTCGATTTAGGACAGTTTGATGGATTTCAAAAAAATCCAAGTGTTCACTTGGCATAACTTTGCTCTCAAAATTGGAAGACTTAGTGAATTTAATGTCATGGTCCAAAACCTTAGTCTTGATAGCCATGGTTACTTTGCACCGATTCCTGGACAAATTATACACTGAAGCTAATCGGGCCAAGTTATTGGCTACTTTTTCTTATTCTCTAGGGATATGCTCAAACTGCACACCATCGAGCTTATCCAAAAGCCTTTGCACTATTGAAAAGTATCTGTTCGAAGTGTTGCTCAAACATTGAAACTCCCCTTGTATTTGGCAAATTACCAACTAAGAATCCCCTTTTATAACGACGCTGAGGACTCATATTTCCAAGAGAGTTTGTAGGCCTATTATTAGTGCCTCATAATCTGCCATGTTGTTGGAGCATTTGCCAACTGAAGTAACAACCTACTTAGTGATGATCCCGGCGAGGGATTCTATCACAACTCCAACTCCAGCACTCAAATTGGTCCTTGATTCATCAAAGTAGTGTTTCATAGGGACCATTTCCACCACCAACAGCTTGTCTGGCACATAATTTAGGCTAGTTTGAATGTTTGGGTGATCAGCTAAAAAGTCCACTAAGACTTGACCCTTTATTGGCTTTTATGAAACATAGACCATCTCAAACTGAAGTAGAGCAATACTCCACTTGTTCAATCTTCCCCTCATCAAGGGCTTATCTAACATATATTTAAGGGCATCTGTCTGAGCAACCGCACATATGGTAAATGCCAAGAAGAAATGTTTCAATTTTACTGATGCTTAGAATAAAGATAGACAAAGTTTCTCAATTGAGGAGTATTTTGCTTCACATTTATTTAAGCAATGGCTAAGGTAGAACACAGCTTGTTCAAGCTCTTGCTCATTGTCTTGTACAAGAAAGCAACCAATAGATTCCTCAGAAGTAGAGACATAAATCTTTAAAGGTTTGCCCTGCTTTAGTAGAATGAGAACTGGTAGCCTGATCAAGTACTCCTTGATGGCCTCGAAAGCTACTTGATATAGCTCCTCCCACTTGAAGCCCTTTTAAGTCTTGAGCCTTAATAGTGGAGAGAATACTTTAGTTTTTCTAGCGACATTCGAGATGAAACGTCTTAGGAAATTAAACTGCCCCAAGAAGTGTTGGAGCTCCTGTTTGCTTGAAGGTGGTTTGGATGGCTGAATGGCCTTAGTCTTATTAACATCCACCTTAATACCCCTTAAGTCTTCCAAGTGTTTGACTTAGGACTTTGATTTGACCATGATATCATCAATGTAGACTTCCATGGTCTTGCCAATGAGGTCATGAAAGATCATGTTCAAGGCTCTTTGATAGACAGTGCTAACATTTTTTAAACCAAACGGCATAGCCACCAACTCGAAGGTTCCTATTGACCCAAGTCACCTGAATGTTGTCTTATGGGTATCCTCCAAAGCAATCATAACATGGTAGTACCCACAGTAAAAGACAAGACCTCATGCCTCGAGGCTGAGTTAATGAGCACGTCAGCAATTGGCATTGGGTATTCATCTTTTGGGGTGGCTACATTCAGATCTCTGAAGTTAATATACTCTAATTTTGCCATTTTTCTCAATGAAGAGAACAATGTTTGCCCACCATTCCGTATACCCGGTAGTCCTAATAAACTTTCCGTTTAAGAGTCTTTCGATCTCCTCCCTAACCAAATCAACGACTTGTTAGGACATTCTCCTCTGGGCCTGAATGAAGGGCCTCGAGCTTGGATTGATGGGAAACTTATGCTTAACCACCTTTATGTCTAGACCAGGCATCTCATGATGGTCCCAAGCGAAGTAGTCCTTGAACTCACGAAGTAAGGTCAAATATTGCTCTCTCTGATCCTTAGAAAGTAGAGCGCCTCAGATAGGTAGGTATTGGGTTTTCTAAAGAGCCCAACTTAACCTCAAGGAGGGTGTCCTGAACTTCAACCTTTAAATCCTCTATCTTGGTTGGTGCTACTCTTGAGTTAGAGAGTTCCAGCCCTTTTTCTTGTGTCATCTGGACCTCGAAGCCATTGAATGGCTATTCAGCCCAAAGTTGATCCTCAGCATGCCAAGCCACGAGCTTTGCTAGTGTTGAGGAAATGGGCCATTAGTGGGAGGTCTTGGCTCCCTCACATAATGGTTTTGGCTTGCCTTGGAGATCTCCCTCTTCAAGAAGGGCCCTCATGCATCCTCAAAAATCAGAGTGTTCAGACACTACCTTAACTTGACCAACTTTGGCCTCAGTAAGTGGGCTATCAAGGATGGTCACTGTGTCTTGTTGTTAGGCGGACTATGGAGTGGTCATTTTGACATCAAGTGGTACCATGCCATCCTTATAGAACTTTCCCTAAATGTAGTTAGAGCAAGCCATAAATGGCCTGTTATCTGCCATAAGAATCCCATACTTTTCATGGTTCCAGAAAATTATTAACTAGTGCAATGAGACGAGATGTAATAATTGGCATGTAACCAATCTCTCCCAGGCAAAGCGTTGTAGCTTGATGTATTATCCACTACAAAGAAAGAAGTTAGATTTATGTGCTTATTGGCCGTGCCATAAGAAGACAGAACGTTGATGGCCGCGCCATTATCTACCAAGACCCTATTCACCAGAATGCCATCGAATTTTGCCTTAGTGTATAGGAGTTGACATGCTTATTGGTAGTATTAGGCCCATCAAACATCATCTTAATTATGTTAGGTGAATCATCAAGCAATTTGGATGTTGGGGTCTTAACTTTAAAAGACTGAGGATCAAAGTTACCATTGGTGGCTGTTATTTTTGCCACAAGTTCCACCTGGGCGTCCTCATCTGCTGCTATAAAGTTCCCCTTAAGGCCCTCCTTAGTGCTAGTTGCCATGAACTCCAAAAGAAGGTGCATGGCAGTTCTAACATCGACCTTTTCAGGGAGAGTCCCGAATTGTATTTAGACCCCTTGATCCGTTTCCTTCTTAGGGCTGCCATCCATGGGCACAGCGTGATCATGATCTTAAGGACTGTAATCAGGTAGCATGTCTTGCACTAAAGGTTGGTCCTTTGGATTAACCGGTAGGGCTTGAGACTCCTCCATAAGTTAGGGGAAATCTTCTTCGTGGAAGTCATTCTCGATATCAGACCATATTGGGTTAACACGGCCTAGAGATTCCACTATGTTGATGCTAAGAGGGGAATATTTCTCTTCATCATCAACAGATTTTCGAGCCAGTGAACTCTTGGCAAGCGGGTCCCACCAAGATTCATGTTCTTCAGAAGATGAGAGACTCGTCCATCTCTCAAGCTTTTTATGTAGTTGCCATTGTTCGAGTCGCTGATGAGTTGCGTGTTGGTGCTATGGCTCTGGTTGGGCAGGTACAGATGGTTGGGTTTGATGACACGAGTGGAACGGTTGAACCGATAAAACAGAATACCGCGTCTGCTTAGGATGGGCTTTTGGGGCGGGATTGGAGGAGCCCGCTGTACAAGGAGTTTGGGCTCTCTTGGGGCCCAAATGCGAATGGATCTCAAGGTGGATTGGTTGGGCTTGGCTAGGTAAGAAGGGGGTTGAGATTGAATTGATGGCCCGAACTCCTCTCTCTAGGCCGGTGCTAAGGCCCAAAATTGGATCACATTGGTATTTCATGAGCCCCCACATGGGGGGACAGTTTTTAAAACAGCCTGGCCCATGGCCCAGTGCCTTAAAGGCACTAGCCTTCGTTCTCATGTTCGTTTGGGCCATGGAGGTTCACCTCCTGGCCCATTCGGATCCTCTCACAAGCCGAGCCTCAGGGCCCGATAGTTAAAGGCCCAACGCCTAATGTGCTTGGGGCGTGTTTGGACCTTGGAGGATGTTCCCCTCTAGGCCCATTCGGGTCCCCTCCCCAAGCTCAAA
Organism: Simmondsia chinensis; assembly: GCA_018398585.1. Taxonomy (NCBI): domain Eukaryota; kingdom Viridiplantae; phylum Streptophyta; class Magnoliopsida; order Caryophyllales; family Simmondsiaceae; genus Simmondsia; species Simmondsia chinensis. The sequence continues at coordinate 6,432,160 of JAGTTD010000016.1, forward strand.
GTGTTTTTGGGCTAGGCGACTATTTTTTGACTTGGGTTTCACTGTTTCATCACCAGATTTGAGTCACTCTTCACCTGATGAAGCTATAGAGTTCTTAATGGTGTGTTGGGGTTGCTGTGGGTTCTGATCTGTTGTCCATCTTGTGATGAGCTTGAGGAAGCTTAAGCAGTTTCGAAGAAGCAGTTTCTAGCATCTCGTTCTTCCTTTAAGACTGGTCACCAGTGAACGCCTTCATCTCTCGTATTTTTTAGGAATTTACTTTGCTATTTTGATGTACTCATTGTATTTTTTTTTTTTTTTTGGCTTTGGCGTTGTTGCTTTCTTAGCTTGTTTTGCTTTCTTTTTGAATTGCTTTATAGGCCTCGACAGTGTCTTGGGGTATGCCTCTCATACCCATGTACGATTTTTTTGATATATATACACATTATGTAGTTGCCCTTTTTTGGCAATAGCAACAGTTTTGGATCCAGTTTTTAGGTCTTCAAGATCCATAGGCTCATTTTGCTTGCCCTTACGGCCCCTGGCTTCCTATTGAGGGAGCCTAGTTAAGCGAGTATCGAGCATAGTCCTTCGTTGAGATGCCTTTTTCCTTAGTTGCATCCTCTTCTGGGTTCGAGTAAGATTAGAGGGACCATCCTCCTCCTGATTAAGGTGGCTCCTTCTCCGGACATTACTGAATCAGACCTCGGAGGGCTGGTATCCTGACTATTATGGTCTTTGATTGGTGTCACGTCCAGTAGGTGGTATTTTGGATTTCTTCTTGGATGCCCAGTCCTCATAATGATCTGGGTTTTTGAAGTAAGACCTTGAGGAGGTCCCGTTAGCGATGTCTTCATTAAGGGAGCTAGATTTTTCTTCGTGTTAAGGCTTAGCTTCTTCATCCCAGACACTAACTTGTGTGTGTATATATATATATATATATATATATATATATCCCAATAGAGATCATTTGTAAAGCGAAGAGCTTCCTTGACACTTCTTTCTTGGAAGAGAAAACAGTCTGCCAATGGTCTTCAGTAAGAATCCCCGTGGCTAACTCTTCTTCCCTGGAGAGAAGAATAATTCCTTCGACTAATTGCTATTTTAGGAATCTGCCGAATGAAACACAATCGCATGTCAGATTTTCAGTGGTGATGTGCCACCTACAAAAATCTTCTGGCAACCTCACCAAAGTTCTGGGGAACCTTAGTGTTCCTGACTTCAGTAGCTTGTTAAACAAAGCGTTGATTACGACTAAACTATCTTTGTCTTTAAGCATCCTGCACAAAGCTCTGTCATTAGTTTGGCTATTATGAGGATCATAAGGCTTTGCTACCGTGATTATATTAACTTGAGCAGGAGTCCGGAAGGTATCTTTATCAACACCCATCAGTCCTTCTCCCGGAAAAATCAATTCCCTTGCCTCTATGGCATCCTGAATCATGTTTCTAAAGATGATACAGTTCTTCTTTGAATGGGTCAACGAATCATGCCATTTACAGTATACCTTCCCCTTAGTAGAATTTTGGTCATGCTTTCTGTGTTTTCTCTTAATCTTGAGTTTGCTATTTGCCTCAAGCCAATCAAATATTACATCAACTCTTAGGAGGTCAAACGAGTATGTTCTCAAGTCTTGGGATTAATAAGACTTCCTGGCTTTGATATCCTTTTTAACCAAAGGATTACAAACCATAGGAGGTCCCTTAACATATTCAGCAACGTCAATCTCATATGGAGGATCCTCATCCTCTTTGATTAGATTCTGTACATAAGTCCTATACATGCTAATTTTCTTTAGGCTTTCTTCTTTCAAGACAGCCTCATATCTAGCGGCACATTCTGCTAGCTATAAGGTCACAGTGAAGTTAGAGCCTTCGAATTTTTCCTAAACTCAATATTCAAGCCATTCAAGACTAGCTTGCCATATTCAACTTCAGGAAGCGCTACATTACATTTTAACCAGGCTCTCTTGAACCGGTTAATGTAATCTTCCACTGATTCACCTAGTTTTTTTCTTATTTGAGGCAAGTTAGACATGAAAGTTCCTAGTTCCATTCTTAGGAACCAAGCCTGAAACTGCCCTGCCATGTGATCCTAATAGTAGATGTAATAAGGTGGCAGGCTAATGTACCACTAAAGAGCGATCCCAGTTAAGGAGTTGGGGAAAAGCCTCAACTTGAGGTACTAATCATCAGCTGCTTCTTTACACTTGAAATTTAATCTTTCTAAGTGATCGAGGGTAGACACAATCCCTTCTCTTAAGAAGAGGGTAAAGATTTTGTATTCTCGAGGACAAGGATAGTCTCTGTCTATGTAGTCAGGGTAAGGTTTACTGTACAAGGGTCTATTGACCCTTATGAGGCTTGTACCATACATCTGCTCGATGAGGGCAGCCAGTTGGTCCTGGAGGGCTAGGTCAGGCACATGGTTATGCGTCTGCCATTGCCCTCCAAGCGTTTAAGGATCTCGAGGGGGATCCGTAAGATACCTTTGAGCACCCATCACAATCGAGTGTGGGAATGGTTGTTACTGTTAGGAATAGTGTCCTGAAATCCAGATTTATTCTATAAATATTACCTTGTTAATGAATAAAATTGAAGTTCCAGTCATTTCCCCGTTGAATTTGTTTAAGCGAGCATATATACTACATATGATTTTCTTTTAAGTATCGTCCATGAGATGGACAGAGTCCTCATATTACATTTAATATGTTTGTTCTAAGTGGATAAGGAGATTAAGCTACATATAGACTTGGAATAAATGGTATGGAATGTTATTTGAATAACTTGTGGTCAGTGATGAGCTTGGGCTACTTATCTGTTAAGACCATGACTTATCACTTTAGATGACTTGTCTTGGTCATGTGGATGGTGTTCCAAAAGTGTTGAATTGGTGTGTTTAATAAGATTGACTCACTAAGTTGGACCATGTGAGTTGCTTGTTTCTAGACCGCTATGGAAATTTCATATTGTACTATGTAAATGATGACTCTAAATCCTGAGACCATTCTGGACTTGTACATGGAATGTTAGTTACTTTGGTGTGCTATAAGTAAGGTCTAAACAAATGACTGAATTCCCACTTACACTGGGTAGCGGCGTGAAGTGTGACAAGGATCAGGTATTCAATATGGAATCTATAATCTCTTAAGAGGTAAAAATGTCCCCTTAGTATCACAAATATTTGGATAGTTTGGAATCTTTGGCCAAAGTATTCCGCATGTTTGACATTTGGAATTTATACCATTAATATGTTTAAGTATAAATGAATTATTCAGTGAAGGACGAGTCGGTAACTAATGGAGAAGCTGTGAGAAGGATAATGGTAGTAGTTATATTTTATTCTTTGTCACGGACATGCAGTGGAGGGGTTGTTGTCATCAATACAGTTTATTTGGGAAATATTGAATAAATGATTTAAGTCTAGAGTGCCATGGGATTTATTTAGAAGCATTAAGTCCCATTAAATGATAATTAAATTTTATCATGAGATGGTAATTAATTTAACAGATTTGGAGCTAGATTTAAATTGTCACTGAGGTCTCTGCGCAAGCCTTTTTTTTTTTATTGCCATCAAAAAATATTAAAAATTTCATGAGATGAGTAAGTTTAATTATGCTAAACATTATTCATAAGATGAATAAAAATTAAAAATTATAAAATAAAATATTTTTTGAAAATTAACATGTAGGAAACAAAACAATAAAAAGGAAAAATTGCATAAACCCAGTAACGATCAGCGTATACGCCTATGGGCCAACCAGAGCGTGACACGTGTCATGTGATTGGCTGCCAGGGCACTATCTGTGCCTTTGGCCACTGGCCAATCCGGCCTCGACATGTGTCATGCGGTGTAAATAAAAAAAAATAAGGCTTTTTTTCTCGCCTGCCCAAAATGCTACGTTTTGCCTTGTGTTTCTATCAAATGTTGCTTTTTGATTTTAAACCTATGCATCCCACATCGAAAATTTGTTCGGTATCCTACTATAAATACAACAACAACAACAACAACAGGCCCAGTGCCACAAGGGCTCCCGCGTGAGCAAGGTCTGGGAGGGGTAGGATGTACGTAGCCTTACCCCATCAGGGGGATACCCTAATGAGAGGTTGTTTTCGAGGACCGCCAACTTGAAAAGGGAGAAGGGCATAAAAAGCACAGGGAACACGGAGGGCAAGACTAGCATGGAAGCATCTAAATGGTGTAAGCGACAAGAAGCAGGGCAGAAATGTGTAGGCAACATGTGCATCATATAAATTGTGTAAGCAACAAGAAGCAAGGCAGAAATGCGTATAAAATAGCTAGGCATGCAAGAAGCCTGGTTGCACTAGTACTAACCTAGAAGTGCTTATCGTTCCTATCCCTCTATATCTGTTACCCCTATACTAATCCTCCACTGGGCTCTATCTAGGGCCATTTCTTCACTGAGGTTCAGATAGGCAAGGTCCTGTTGAATTACTTCAATCCAACTCTTCTTTGGTCGGCCTCTTTGTCTCTTCCCGTCTGTAATATGGAGTTGTTCGCATCTCCTGACAGGTGCAATGCTCGGTCTCCTCCTAACATGCTTGAACCACCTTAAACGTTGTTCCTGCAGCTTATGCTCGATTGGGGCCATGCCTAATTTACTTCTCGTGACTTCATTCCTGATCCTATCTTGTGTGTCCGCACATCCATCTCAACATCCTCATTTCTGCTACCTTCAACTTCTGCGTGTGATAGTGCTTAACTGGCCAGCACTCTGCCCTATAAGACATAGCCGGTCTCACTACTGTCTTATAGTATTTTCCCTTTAACTTGAGTGGAAACTTCCCATCACACAGTACCGCCGAGGCCATTCTTTATTTATGCCAACCCACTTTAATCCTGTTGTTAACATCTGCGTCCACTTTGCCGTCATGTTGCACTATGGAACCCAAGTATTTAAAGCACGATTTTTGCTGTATGCACTCTGATCCAATATTGACCTCTTCTGTACTTGGCATGAAAGATGAATGATAAGTTTAATTTAGTATATAATTACTTATATCATTTCTATTCATTTTTAAACATTTTTTTTAATCAAACTTTAATCACTTTTGCTTGGTTTTGCTTGATTTCATCTATATTGTTATTTTCTTGAAAAAAACACTCATTTTATGTTAAATCTTGCTAGGTTTTATCATTAACATCAATAAGTAAAAGCAAGATATATCAAATAAAAATAAAAAATAGCAAAAATACCCAAGCTGCACGGTTCAAAACAAGAACCACATAAAATAAAAATTTTTTTACACAAATTGCAATGGGTGGCAATTTTAAACTATTTTTACTACCTAAATTCATTGTATGCACATACTTTAACATATCCTAACTCATTTTTTGCAGGTTTGGGCAGTGCTTGAGCAGGAAAATTGCATAAAGTATTGATGTTAAGCAACTTGAAGATGAACCGCAACTTCCATCAAATGAGAAGCAAGTTTGATGTATTTTATTTCTTCAATTTTTTTTTTATCCCATTTCAAACACTATAAATAAGGGGTGTTTGGGGAGTGTTTAGGCATCCTTCATTCAAACAAAAACACATACAACATGTAGAAGACAGCTAGAAACTAACGGGGTGAAGGAAGAAGAAGAAGAAGGAAGAAAGTTTGGTTTGTAATTTTGTATTTTTAAGTCCTTTTTAGCCTTTTCTTCTTCTAAGTTCATGAATTTTGTGTTATTTATGCTTTATATTAAGTTTATCATGAACTAATTTTGTTATTCCAAGGCTACAATGTAGCCTAAGTTGTAATATACCCTTATTTCTAATTCACTGTATTCATTGTTTTGTCATTGCGTTGTTGAAGTATTTATCATTGTTTTTCACGAGTTTTAAATGCTTGATCACCATTTAAGGCCTATAATGATTCATAATGAGTCCGAGAGGAGATTTATGATGAGTGCTAAGGTGTTAAGCACCACAAATTGAGCGAATGCTCGAGAGAGATTAACGTGATTTGTGTGGTTTTTAAGAGAAAATCATAGAGCATTAGAAACTGTTTTCTTATTTAAATTCATGCACGAGAGTGATGGGTTAATATGTAAAAGAGTATGCCAGATATTGCTCAAGAAAGAATATTTAGTAAATTAGGGTTTTCAACCATCAACAAGTAATAACAACTTGAATAACGAGAATAGAAAGGCGTATGAGAAATCGTACAGAAAGAACCCCCATCCCCATCCTTATTCTTTTGCCAACCCATGTAACCTTAAATCGACCATTTTGGACCAAAATGTCCCTGCCACTTTACTTTCGTTTTTTTGGTGATTTCCTGTCACTTTTCCTCTCTCTCTTCCCTTCTCTCTTCTTACATTTTCACTTTCTCCTTTTTCTATAGAACTATTTCCTCTCATTTTTCACTCTCTCTTTCCTTTGAAACCCATTCCCATGACTCTCCAAAATTTCTCTTTGTTTACTTCATCCCTGCTCTCGTTCTCACGTCCCTCACATTTCGTCGCTGCACCTTGTTCATCTAGGGTTTAATCACCATTTCCAAAAAGGTAACACTGATTTCGTTATTGCGTGCTCGTTTTCTCTTGGTTGTTTGTTGGAGTTGTTTGATGGAAATGTATATGCGGTTGTTTTGTGTGTTGCATGGGCCTAGTATTTGTTTGGGTTTTTTTTTTGGGGTTTAGGGTTTTTTGTAGTGGTTTGGGTTTTTTTTTTTTTTTTTTTGTGGTTTAGGGTTTTGCTTTTACTGGTGTTGTGAATAAGGGTTAGTGTATTTTGAGTGAGATATTCATATTGGCTTGGTTATGTGATTATTTGGCTGATTTACTTTATTGTTTCTCATTGTACCTGCGTCTTATGTGTGGACATCGGGGGGTGGAAAGCAAATGTTGACGGTAAAGCATAAATGGTGTATGGTAGTTGATGGATGGCGTGTGAGTGTTGAAAATGCATCACTATCAAATGTTGTTGGTGTTGATTAATCATACACCATTTATGATTTGTTTAAATGGTGTAATATCATTTTTTATTGGTTGTTTGAAGTCATTAATGGTCTTAAACCAATCATACATCGTGTATGATTGGTGTAAATGGTGTGGAATCAACTTGTTTTAGTGTGGTTTAAGTATATAGTGGTATATGATCAATCATACACTGTGTATGATAGTTCTAAAAGGTGTGAAATCAACTTATTTTAGTGTGTTTTAAGTAAATAGCAGTGTATGATCAATCATACACCATGTATGATTGGTTTTAATGGTGGAAGATCAATTTATTTTAGTGTCTTTTAAGTCATTAGTGGTGTATGACTAATCATATATCGTGTATGATTGTCTAAATGGTTTGAAATCAAGTTGTTACAGTGTATTTTAAGTAAGTAGTGGCGTTTGGTTGATCATACACCGTGTATGATGGGTTTAAATATTGTGAAATCATTTGTTTTGGTGTGTTTCAAGTAATATGTTTTGTATGATTAACCATACACCATGTGTGATAGGTTTTATTAGTGTATTATCATGGTTTGTTAGTTGTTTTAAGTCATTAATGGTTTTAAACCAATCATACATATGCTAGGTTTGAGTGCCCATGTACGTGCAAAAATTTCTTGGCATTTGATGGCATGTGAGTGTTGAAAATGCATCACTATCATATGTTGTCAGTGTTGATTAATCATACATCATTTATGATTTGTTTAAATGGTGTAATATTATTTGTTGTTGGTTGTTTGAAGTCATTAATGGTCTTAAACTGATCATACATCGTGTATGATTGGTGTAAATGGTGTGAAATCAACTTGTTTTAGTGTAGTTTAAGTAAATAGTGGTATACGATCAATCATACACCGTGTATGATAGGTCTAAAGGGTGTAAAATAAACTTATTTTAGTGTGTTTTAATTAAATAGCGGTGTATGATCAATCATACACCGTGTATGATAGGTTTTAATGGTGGAAGATCAACTTGTTTTAGTGTCTTTTAAGTCATTAGTGGTGTATGACCAATCATACACTGTGAATGATTCATCTAATTGGTTCAAAATCAAGTTGTTAAAGTGTGTTTTAATTAAGTAGTGGCATTTGGTTGATCATACACGTTGTATGATGGGTTTAAATATTGTGGAATCATTTGTTTTGGTGTGTTTCAAGTAATTAGTTTTGTATGATTAACCATACACTGTGTGTGATAGGTTTTATTGGTGTATTATCACGGTTTGTTAGTTGTTTTAAGTTATTAATGATTTTAAACCAATCATACATATGTCTAGGTTTGAGTGCCCGTTTACATGCAAAAATTTCTTGGCATTTGATGGCGTGTGACTGTTGAAAATGCATCGCTATCATATGTTGTTTGTGTTGATTAATCATACACCATTTATGAGTTGTTTAAATGGTGTAATATCATTTTTTTATTAGTTGTTTGAAGTCATTAATGGTCTTAAACCAATTACACATCGTGTATGATTGGTGTAAATGGTGTGAAAACAACTTGTTTTAGTGTGGTTAAGTAAATAATGGTATATGCTCAATCATACACCGTGTATGATAGGTCTAAAGGGTGTGAAATCAACTTATTTTAGTGTGTTTTAAGTAAATGGCAGTGTATGATCAATCATACGCCATGTACGATAAATCATACACTATGTATGATAGGGTTTAATGGTGGAAGATCAATTTGTTTTAGTGTCTTTTAAGTCATTAGTGGTGTATGACCAATCATACACCGTGTATGATTGGTCTAAATGGTTTGAAAACAAGTTGCTAAAGTGTGTTTTAAGTAAGTAGTGGCGTTTGGTTGATCATACTCCATGTATGATGGGTTTAAATATTGTGAAATCATTTGTTTTGGTGTGTTTCAAGTAATTAGTTTTGTATGATTAACCATACACCGTGTGTGATAGGCTTTATTGGTGTATTATCATGGCTTGTTAGCTGTTTTAGGCCATTAATGGTTTTAAACCAATCATACATATGTCTGGGTTTGAGTGCCCATTTACATGCAAAAATTTCTTGGCATTTGATGGCGTGTGAGTGTTGAAAATGCATCACTATCATATGTTGTCTGTGTTGATTAACCATACACCATTTATGAGTTGTTTAAATGGTGTAATATCATTTTTTTGTTGGTTGTTTGAAGTCATTAATGGTCTTAAACCAATCATACATCGTGTATGATTGGTGTAAATGGTGTGAAATCAACTTGTTTTAGTATGATTTAAGTAAATAGTGGTATATGATCAATCATACACCGTGTATGATGGGTCTAAAGGGTGTGCACTAAACTTATTTTAGTGTGTTTTAAGAAAATAGCGGTGTATGATCAATCATACACCATGTATGATAGGTTTTAATGGTGGAAGATCAATTTGTTTTAGTGTCTTTTAAGTCACTAGTGGTGTATAACCAATCATACACCGTGTATGATTGGTCTAAATGGTTTGAAACCAAGTTGTTAAAGTGTGTTTTAAATAAGTAGCGGTGTTTGGTTGATCATAAACCATATATGATGGGTTTTAGTGTTGTCAAATGAACTTGTCTAGGTTTGCTTGAAGTGATTAGTTGTGTACGTTTAAGCATACAGCATGTATGATGGGTTTTAGAGGTGTAAAATCAACTCGTTATACTATGATTCAATTAATTAGTGGTGTGTGATGGATTCTATCGATACATAGAGTATGATTGCTTAAAGTGGTGTGAAATCAACTTGTTTTGGTACGTTTTAAGTGTTTAGTAGTGTATGTTTAAACATAAACCGTGTATGATAGGTTTTAGTGGTGTGTATGAACGTGTTGTGGTGTGTTTTGAGTAATTAGTGGTGTGTGTTGGGTTTTATCGACATAGCATGTATGATTGCTTGAAGAGGTGTGAAATCAACTTATTATAGTGTATTTTAAGTAAATAGCAGTGTATGATCAATCATACACCATGTATGATCGATCATACACTATGTATGATAGGTTTTAATGGTGGAAGATCAATTTGTTTTAGTGTCTTTTAAGTCATTAGTGGTGTATGACCAATCATACACCGTGTATGATTGGTCTAAATGGTTTGAAATCAAGTTGCTAAAGTGTGTTTTAAGTAAGTAGTGGCGTTTGGTTGATCATACACCATGTATGATGAGTTTAAATATTGTGAAGTCATTTGTTTTGGTGTGTTTCAAGTAATTAGTTTTGTATGATTAACCATACACCGTGTGTGATAGGTTTTATTGGTGTATTATCATGGCTTGTTACTGTTTTAAGTCATTAATGGTTTTAAACCAATCATACATATGTCTGGGTTTGAGTGCCCATTTACATGCAAAAATTTCTTGGCATTTGATGGCGTGTGAGTGTTGAAAATGCATCACTATCATATGTTGTTTGTGTTGATTAACCATACACCATTTACGAGTTATTTAAATGGTGTAATATCATTTTTTTGTTGGTTGTTTGAAGTCATTAATGGTCTTAAACCAATCATACATCGTGTATGATTGGTGTAAATGGTGTGAAATCAACTTGTTTTAGTATGATTTAAGTAAATAGTGGTATATGATCAATCATACACCGTGTATGATGGGTCTAAAGGGTGTGAACTAAATTTATTTTAGTGTGTTTTAAGTAAATAGCGGTGTATGATCAATCATACACCATGTATGATAGGTTTTAATGGTGGAAGATCAATTTGTTTTAGTGTCTTTTAAGTCACTAGTGGTGTATGACCAATCATACACCGTGTATGATTGGTCTAAATGATTTGAAACCAAGTTAAAGTGTGTTTTAAATAAGTAGCGGCGTTTGGTTGATCATAAACCGTATATGATGGGTTTTAATTTTGTCAAATGAACTTGTCTAGGTTTGCTTGAAGTGATTAGTTGTGTACGTTTAAGCATACAGCATGTATGATGGGTTTTAGAGGTGTAAAATCAACTCGTTATACTATGATTCAATTAATTAGTGGTGTGTGATGGATTCTATCGATACACAGAATATGATTGCTTAAAGTGGTGTGAAATCAACTTGTTTTGGTACGTTTTAAGTGTTTAGTAGTGTATATTTAAACATATACCGTGTATGATAGGTTTTAGTGGTGTGTATGAACGTGTTGTGGTGTGTTTTGAGTAATTAGTGGTGTGTGTTGGGTTTTATCGACATAGCGTGTATGATTGCTTGAAGAGGTGTGAAATCAACTTGTTTTGGTATGTTTCAAGTGTTTAGTTGTGTATATTTAACGAAACACTGTATTTTTGTGTTCTCTTTCTGTGATTTATGTCACTAGTTGTGTATGAACAATCGAACACCGTGTATGATGTCTTTAAATGGTGTAATATATTTGTATGTTGATTGGTTTGGAACCGGCATTAGAAAGACGCGAATAAGTGCATTTTGGTGTGTTGTGTTAGCGGAGGTTAATGTACAGAAAAGAGAGCCTAGATTTTGATTGATGAACAACAAAAACACAAGGTTCTTCTTGAAAATTCTCTTATGTTTGGTTCAAGATGTCATAGGTTTTCCATGCGATAATCCAATACCAATTTAAGAGGGGGAATAATTATGTGGTTATGTTGAAGACAGACGTCCCAACTTTGTGTGTGGACACACCGTGCTTCCGAAGGCCAGGACCATGTCCCAGCAGCGACCCAGCGTACGTCCAGTCGTGACCCAGCGAGCGTCTAGTGTGCGACCCAGGCGCGTCCCCAGCGCGCGACCCCAGCACCTCGCCTCACGGTACCAACGCCCAGAATTAGGCGTTGCTGCTTGTTCAACTAGCCGTTACTTAGATTCCGTTGGATATTTGCTAGATTTACTTGATGTAAATATTATTAGATATTTTTTACTATTTTTCAGATTTTATTTTTGATTTTGTCGTAAAAGTATAAATAGGATATTTTGTTATTCATTTGGAATCATCTAATCAATTGAATGAAATGTGAACTTTCTCTTTGGCTCATCTAATTCTCTCTCTCAATTTCTCATCTTACTCTCATTCTAACTCTAATTCTCATCTCATCTAACTCTAATTCTCTTCTCATCTTACCCTACATCTCATCTCATCTAACTCTCAATTCTAAACCTCTTGACATTAATCGGGCCCAAGTTCTAGACTTTGGCTGTCACAATCCCAATGTTGTGACAAATTGGTATCAGAGCTAGTCACAATCCCCAAGATTGTGACATAAAGTTGGTCCCAAATGTGTTCTAAGTGATTTTAATGTATTTTGATGTGCTTTGGGATGTGTGTCGACACCCATTCTCACAGAATAGGTCTGCAGAGTTGTGTGTCGACACACAGATTTACAGTAAGGTTCTGTAAAGCTGTGTGTCGAAACACAGATCGGTTTTTTAACAGAATTTTCGCAATAACTACCGGTCTTTCGCACCCTTTCTATGGGGTATGTTTTGGATCGAAGTGTTCTTTGAATAAAAACAAAGATTAATCTTGAAAGAACTTGTGTTTGTTCTTGAAGAAACTTCATTCTCTACATCTCTCCTTTATCTCCCTTTACATATCTTCACACATCCATGGCCAAATGAAAACACTTAGAAGTGTTTTAGGGAACAATATTAAACATTTCAACTCATACTGGAACAACATTGTTCACATTTATATGCAATTCCAACAATGTTCACACATCACTCTATAATACACTTAGAATTAGTTTGTTCTGGTAAGGGAAAGGGAAGAGATAAAGTTGTATTGAGGGAAATAAGGAAAGTAGGGAGAGCAAAACAAGTTTTATATTTTATTAGCTACATCTACACATCCAACAATCAATCCATAGTACACTTAATACAAACCCGTAACAACCTAAACAGCTCACTAACCTATCCAACGAAAATGTCTATTTCCCCGAGTACAATGAATACAATGTAAATCATATGGAAATAAAGAAGAACATGTACAGAATAAGGTACTTCTATTCGCTTGTATATGTTTTCTTTAATTTCTTTCTTCCATGACTCTACAAGTATACACATGTATTGGTCCGCAGCGTCTCCATCTGCTCTTGTGTGCTTTAGGAGATGCTAAGGCCATCTGTAAGCAAAAATTCAACAAATTTCATGACGAACATGCCATAGTTAAACCTGCAAATAAACATAATAAACATAATACAAGTTCATTTAACACCTTTAAAACCCATTATACATAGTGTTTGCTTAAACATACACCACTATTCACTTCAAACACACAAAGACAAGTTCATTTTACAATGTTAAAACCCATCGTACACGATGTATGTTTAAGCATACACCACGAAAAACAAGTTCATTTTACAATGTTAAAACCCATCGTACACGGTGTATGTTTAAACGTACACCACGAAACACTTAAAACGTACCAAAACAAGATGATTTCACACCACTAATCACTTCAAACATACTAGAATGGGTTGATTTTACACCTCTAAAACCCATCATACATGGTGTATGTTTAAACATATAACACGAAACATTTAAAACGTACCGAAACAAGATGATTTCACACCATTTCAAGCAATCCTACACTTAAAACACATCACACATTATTAATTAATTGAATCAAACTATAACGAGTTGATTTTACATATCTAAAACCCATTTCACACCATTTCAAGCGATCATACACTATAACGAGTTCATTTTACACCTCTAAAACCTATCATACATGGTGTATGGTTAAACATACAATACTAATCACTTCAAACACACCAAAACAAGTTCATTTTACAACGTTAAAACCCATCATGCATGGTGTATGGTTAAACATACACCACTATTCACTTCAAACACACCAAAACAAGTTCATTTACACCTTTAAAACCCATCATACATGGTGTATGCTTAAACATACACCACTAATCACTTCAAGCAAACCTAGACAAGTTCATTTTACAATGTTAAAACTCATCATATACGGTGTATGTTTAAATATACACCACTAAACACTTAAAACGTACCAAAACAAGTTGATTTCGCACCACTTTAAGCAATCATACTCTATGTATCGATAGAACCCATCACCCACCACTAATTACTTCAAACATACTAGAATGGGTTGATTTTACACCTTTAAAACCTATCATACACAGTGTATGTTTAAACATACACCACGAAAAACTTAAACTATGCCGAAACAAGATGATTTCACACCATTTCAGACAATCATACACTTAAAACACGTCACACACTATTAATTAATTGGATCAAACTATAACGAGTTGATTTTACATATCTAAAACCCATTTCACACCATTTCAAGCAATCATACACTATAACGAGTTCATTTTACACCACTAAAACCTATCATACATGGTGTATGGTTAAACATACACCACTAATCACTTCAAGCACACCAAAACAAGTTCATTTTACAACGTTAAAACCCATCATACACGGTGTATGGTTAAACATACACCACTATTCACTTCAAACACACCAAAACACACCTCTAAATCCCATCATACACGGTGTATGCTTAAACATACACCGCTAAACACTTCAAGCACACCAAAATAAGTTCATTTTACAATGTTAAAACCCATCATACACTGTGTATGGTTAAACATACACCACTATTAACTTCAAACACACCAAAACCCATCATACACGGTGTATACTTAAATATACACCGCTAAACACTTCAAGCACACCAAAACAAGTTCATTTTACAACGTTAAAACCCATCATATATGGTGTATGCTTAAACATACACCACTAATCACTTCAAGCAAACCTAGACAATTTCATTTTACAACGTTAAAACCCATCATACACAGTGTATGTTTAAATATACCCCACTAAACACTTAAAAGGTACCAAAACAAGTTGATTTCATACCACTTTAAGCAATCATACTCTATGTATTGACAGAACCCATCACACACCACTAATTACTTCAAACATACTAGAATGGGTGGATTTTACACCTCTAAAACCTGTCATACATGGTGTATGTTTAAACATACACAACGAAACACTTAAAATGTACCGAAACAAGATGATTTCACACCATTTCAAGCAATCATACACTTAAAACACATCACACATTATTAATTAATTGAATCAAACTATAACGAGTTGATTTTACATATCTAAAACCCATTTCACACCATTTCAAGCAATCATACACTATAACGAGTTCATTTTACACCTCTAAAACCTATCATACACAGTGTATGGTTAAACTTACATCACTAATCACTTCAAGCACACCAAAACAAGTTCATTTTATAATGTTAAAACCCATCATACACGGTGTATGGTTAAACATACACCAGTATTCACTTCAAACACACCAAAACAAGTTCATTTTACACCTCGAAAACCCATCATACACAGTGCATGCTTAAGCATACATTGCCAAATGCTTCAAGCACACCAAAACAAGTTCATTTTAGAATGTTATAACCCATCATACATGGTGTATGATTGGTCATATACCATTAATGACTTAAAAGACACTAAAACAAATTGATCTTCTACCATTAAAACCTATTATACACTGCTATTTACTTAAAACGCACTAAAATAAGTTGATTTCACACCCTTTAGACCTATCATACACGGTGTATGATTGATCATATACCACTATTTACTTAAACCACACTAAAATAAGTTGATTTCACACCATTTACACCAATCATACACAATGTATGATTGATTTAAGACCATTAATGACTTTAAACAACCTACAAAAAATAATATTACACCATTTAAACCAATTATAAATGGTGTATGATTAATCAACACCAACAACATATGATAGTAATGATTTTCAAAGCTCACACGCCATCCATCAGCTACCATACACAATTTATACTTTATCGTCAACATTTGCTTTACCGTCAACTACCTTACTCATAATACCAGTAAAAGCAAAACCCAAAATCACAAAAAAGCACTAAACCAAAACAAAAAACCCTCAACTCCAAAAAAAGAAAACGCTAACCATTGCACGAAACAATCGCATTCACATTGCCCTCAAACCATCCCAACAAACAACTAAGAGAAAACAAACACGCACTGATGAGTCGGTGTTACCTTTTTCGAAATAGTGATTAAACCCTAGATGAACAAGATGCAACGACGAAATGCGAGGGACGTGAGATTGAGAGCAGGGATGAAGTGAATGAAGAGAAAGTTTAGAGAGTCATGGGAATGGGTTTTAGAGGAAAGAGAGAGTGAAAAATGAGAGGGAAATGGGTGAGTCGGTTCCAGAAATAATGCTGAAAAATAAAAAAATAAATAAAATAATGCTGAAAAAAAAATAATTCCAAATCTACTGTTGAACCGCGTTTATAAAATGCGGTTATAGTAAACCGCGTCAAGGTGATGCGTTTAAAATACAGAAAAACTGCGTCTATAAAACACGTTTTATATTCATGTTAACCGCATTCCCAAAACGCGGTTCATACAAGAATCAACCGCGTTATATAAACGCGGTTTGATCCCTAAACCGCGTTTAATAAACGTGATTTATCCGCAGTACACATTAACCCCGTTTTCATCGCTTATAGTCTCCATTATGCCACAATTCGTGATGATCGTCACATTGATCCCATGTTCCTCTCAATGAAGCTCCAACATTATAAGTGGAGGTGGTAAGAAATCAGGAAAAATTATCAATAAAAGGCCATTAATTCAGTAGTGATCAAATAGCTACGACAATGATACTTAAAGATCTCCGGCGTATAATGCAGAAGAAGGGCGGCGGCGGACGAGTAGAGGTGTAAACGAACTGAGCGTTCAATGAACTACTCGTGTTCAAAATCGATTAGGGCTCGTTTGTGTTCATTAGGAGAGCTCGATAGCTTAACGAGCCGAGTTCAAGCAGGCTTGATAAGCTTAACGAGTCGAGTTGGAACAGGGGATGCTCGGCTCGCTAATGTTCACGAATAGTTTGATAAGGGCTCGACAAGAGCTCGTTAAGGGCTCGTTATGAGCTCGATAACAATTGGTATTGGTTCAAAAATAGTTCGATAATGGCTCGATAATAACTTATAAAGCTCGGCTCGTTAATTTTAAACTCGATTGGGCTCGATAATGAGCTCGGCTCTACTCATTCGGTTTACCATATTAAACTGCGTTCATATGACGCGGTTTTTGTTATGATAAACTGCGTTATTAAGACGCGATTTTTGTTATGATAAACCGATTATTAAGACGCATTTTATGTTAGATAAACTGCGTTATTAAGACGCGGTTTTTATTACTCTAAATCGAGTTATTAAGGCGTGGTTTTTATTAGTAAACCGAAACGCAATTTTATTTCATCTGAAACGCATTTTACTATAACCGCATTTTGTAAACGCGGTTCAACAATAGATTTGGAGTTATTTTTTTTCCAGCATTATTTTTTTTATTTTTTTATTTTTCAGCATTATTTTCGGAATCGACTCGAAATGGGTTGGGATGAGTTTGAATAACAGGGAGAGTGAGGGGAGAGAGAGAGGGGGGGGGGGGGGGGGGCGAGAGTGGGAATATGGGGGAAAAGATAGGTTTGAAAGGGAGAGTGAGGAGAGAGAAGGGGGGAGAGAGAGTGGGAAAGTTGGGGAAAAGTGCCCGTCACTTTCCCCCCAAAAAAAAAGTAAAGTGTAGGGGTATTTTGATCCAAAAAGGTCTAAATAAGATTAGAGGGGTTGGAAAAAGCATAAAGAGGGGCCTGGGGGTATATTTCATACAATTTCCCAAGGCGTATTGATGCAATTGGGTGAAATCGGATGCCTTGGATATTATTAAATCAAAAAAAATTCATAAAATCAGTTAACATATTTTGTTTCTTTTTAGTTTATTTCATTTCATATCAACATCTAAATTTTCGGTTGTTCAAATAGCATCAAAGCTACTAATCTCGGTAATCATTCAATAACAATCCTTGTGGGACGATACTCTACCCACTTCTATATTACTTGGTACGACTAGTGCACTTGCTAATGCAAACGCAAAGTTTGCATCAAGTTTTTGGCGCCGTTGCCCGGGATTGTCTCTATTTGAGTGATATCAATACCAACTAGTTTTGGTGCTAGTTTGAAATTGTTAATAATTTGTAAATTTTATTTAAGTTTAAGAAAATTTTCATTTGATTCATTTGTAAAGATAAATTCCTTTTAGTTTTGTGTTATTTTGTTAATTTTCTTATATTTGTCTTTATTTTTATCTTTATTTTGCTATTAAGTTCACTCTGTTAGGTTTTTAAAAGTTAAATTTGATAATTTTCGATCTTCAAAAACATTAAGTTACGACCCTTCTCTTTTTCTTTAAAAATTGTGTTTTGTTAAAATTTTTTGTGTTATACTTTTGTAACTTTCTTTTTTTTTAATCCTTACCTTTAACTTTCTAGTTGTTTATTTTTACTTTGTATGCAAAATTTAATTGAAAAAGAAATAACTCCTTTTGACCCTGAAATCGAAAAAACTCTTCGACTAATCAGGAAAACAAAAAGGACTGAAACCATGGCTAATTATGCTGGAAATGAGGATGAAAGGACCTTAAAAGATTACGCTATACCTACTGTTGGGTGGGGGGGGGGGGTGCTTTTCCAGCATTTGACGTCCACTAATGCAAGCAAACAATTTCGAAATTAAACCCCCTATTATACAAATGATTCAACAAACTGTCCAATTTGGTGGTCTACCTAGTGAGGACCCAAACCTGTATATCGCTAACTTCTTGGAGATATGCGATACATTTAAGCATAATGGCATCAGTGATGATGCCATTCGCTTAAGACTGTTTCCTTTCTCACTAAGAGACAAAGCCAAAGCGTGGTTAATGTCACTACCACCAGGAACTATCACCACTTGGGATGATTTGGCTCAAAAATTTCTTGCTAAATATTTTCCACCAGCCAAATCAGCTAATAAGAGGAATGACATTACCTCATTTGTGCAATACGATACAGAATCTTTGTATGAGGCGGGGGAATGTTACAAAGACCCTTTGAGAAGGTTCCCACATCATGGTTTGCCAGTTTGGATGCAAATCCAAACTTTTTACAAGGGGTTGGCACCTAATACTCAAATGATGGTAGACGTGGTATGCGGGAGGATCCCTAAATCACAAAACCCCAGATGAAGCGTATGAATTGCTAGAAGTAATGTCTAGCAATAACTATGCAAGGGCAACTGAACAAAAGAAACATGTAGGAATATACGAGCTAGATGCAATAACAAAGTTAGCTGCCCAGGTTTCAATGCTTTGAAAACAGATGAACATGAACGTGAATGCCATAAATTCTCCTATACTCACGTGTGAATTTTGTGTAGGGAATCATCCTAACATAGAATGCCAAACAAAAAATCCTTTTGCCCCATCAACCCATGAACAAGCCAATTTCGTTTCAAATTTTCAAAAAAATAATCCCTATTCCAGCACATATATTCCCGGGTGGAGAAACCATCCAAATTTTTCATGGAATAATCAAAGGATACAAAAACAGCCTTTTCAGCCCCCTGAAAGAAAGACTAATCTCGAGAAATTATTTAGTAAGTTTATGCAAGATACTAGAAGTTTCATGCAAAACACTGAAGCAACTCTTCGAAATCAAGAAACCTTGATTCGTAATCAGGAAGCGACCATTAAAACCCTTGAGACACAAATTGGGCAAATTTCAAATCACCTTTTTGAAAGATCTCAAGGTTCATTACCTAGTAACACTGTCATTAACCCACGAGAGCAAGTAAAAGCAATAGAATTATGAAGTGGGGAAATTTTGAAAGAACCAACTCAGGTAGACCAAACCATGCCAATTGAACAACCCATAATTGACCAGTCCACTGATACAAATCAGGAACTAGAAAATGAGGAAGGGACAAAAGTCCAAGAAGAAAATGAACCAAAAAGGGTTGAACTTCAACCCTACAAACCAAAGGTCCCATTCCCTCAACACTTGAGAAAGACAAAAGCGGACGAACAATTTGCTAAATTTTTGAAAATTTTCAAAGAGTTACACATTAATGCCCCTTTTGCCGACATGTTAGAACAGATGCCCAAATATGCCAAATTTATGAAAGAAATCCTGTCTAACAAAAGGAAGTTGGGAGAGTTCGAAACTCTAGCACTTATTGTAGAATGCAGTGCCATACTGCAAAAGAAGTTTCCTCCCAAGCTAAAAGATCCAGGGAGTTTCACGATACCTTGCACCATTGGTTCCATTAGTTTTGATAAGGTTTTTGTGATTTAGGTGCAAGTACAAATAGGGGTGTAAACGAACCGAACGTTCAATGAACTACTCGTGTTTGAAATCGATTATGGCTCATTCGTATTCATAATTAGGGCTCGATAATTTATCGAGCCGAGTTCGAGCAGGCTCAATAAGCTTAACGAGCCGGGTTCAAACAAGGGGGTGCTCGGCTCGTTAATGTTCGTGAACAGTTCGATAAGAGCTCGTTAAGGGCTCATTAAGAACTCGTTAAAAGCTCGTTAAAAAACTTGTTAAGAGCTTGTTAAAGGCTTGTTAGTAGTTAATATTAACTCCAAAATAGTTTGATAATGGCTCGATAGTAACTCGAATAACTCAGCTCGATAGGGAGCTCAACTTGATAATAAGCTTGTGTTTGTTATGAGCTCGATTTCATTCGATAACGAACTCGTCTCGGCTTGATAAGGAGCTCGAATTGGTTCGGTTAGCTTAACGAGCCGAGCCGAGTTTCGAGCACAACAAAATCTTAAAAAACCGAGCTCGAACAAGGGGTTGAAAAGCTCGATAAGAGCTAGGCTCGAACTCGAGCTCGATAAATCTTAATGAACCGAGTTTGAACAAGGGGATGCTCGGCTCGGCTCAGCTCGTTTACACCCCTAATATAAATTTAATGCCTCCCTCTGTTTTTAGGAAGATTAGGTTAGGAGAAGTGAAGCCTACCACTGTATCTCTCCAACTTGCGGACAGATCAATGAAGTATCCTAGAGGTGTAATTGAAGACGTCCTTGTCAAGGTCGATAAATTCATCTTCCCAGCCGACTTCATAGTGCTTGATATGGAAAAGGATCGTGAGATACCTCTTATTCTGGGCCGACCCTTCCTTACTACAAGAAGAACCCTAATAGACGTCCAACAAGGAAAGCTGATCCTAAGGGTACAAGACGAACAGGTAACCTTCAACGTCTTTAATGCCATTCAATTTCCTTCTAACATGGATTCTTGTTTTGAGATTGATATTGTAGATGAGTTGGTCACTAAGACATTTAGGGACACATTCCCCAAGTTACCCCTTGAAGCGTGTCTAACAAAGTCAGGGACCATAGACATGGAAGATGAGTTAATAAGGGAATGTGCCCAATGCCTAGAAAGTTGCGAACCTTTCGATTCACATCGCAGAACAAGAGTGGAAGACATTCAAGCAATTGAAATTCGGCAAAGAGAGGAAGAAGAAGAACCACCGAACTTAGAGCTCAAGCCATTGCCACCACATCTCAAATATGCCTATCTTGGTAATTCTAACACTTATCCTATTATTATTAATGCCTCATTGAGTAATATTGAATAGGAAAGGTTGCTTAGGGTTCTTAGAGAGCATAGAACAGCAATCGGATGGACCCTTTCGGATATCAAGGGATTTAGCCCTTCCATATGCATGCATAAAATCGTCATGGAGGATAGCTTCAAACCTTCTGTACAACCTCAGTGGCGGTTAAACCCTTCCATGAAAGAGGTAGTAAAAAAAAGAAGTTGTCAAATTATTAGACGCCGGGATCATCTATCCCATATCTGATAGCCCATGGGTTAGCCCAGTGCAAGTAGTTCCGGAAAAGGGGGGGATAACTGTAGTAGAAAATGAGAACAATGAGCTCATCCCTACTAGGACTGTCACCGGGTGGAGGATTTGCATAGATTATCGGAAACTTAATGATGCCCGAAAGGATCACTTCCCCTTACCATTCATTGATCAAATGTTAGAAAAACTGACGGGTCATTCGTATTACTGTTTTCTGGATGGATATTCAAGATACAATCAAATTACCATAGCCCCAGAAGATCAGGAAAAGACCTCTTTCACTTGTCCTTATGGTACCTTTGCCTATAGGAGAATGCCTTTTGGGTTATGCAATGCCCCTGCGACTTTTCAAAGATATATGATGGCAATCTTTAGTGATATGGTAAAAAATTTCATAGAGGTGTTTATGGATGATTTTTCAATCTTTGGAACCTCGTTTGATGATTGTTTAGCTAACCTCTCTATGGTTTTGCAAAGATGCACTAACACTAATCTTGTCTTGAATTGGGAGAAATGTCATTTTATGGTACAGGAAGGAATAGTGTTAGGGCATATGATTTCAAAAAGAGGAATTGAGGTTGATAGAGAAAAAACTGAAGTGATAAAACAACTACCACCCCCTACCAACGTCAAGGGCATTCGGAGTTTCTTAGGACATGCAGGTTTCTACATAAGGTTCATTAAGGACTTCTCTAAGATCGCTAAGCCTTTTTGCAATTTATTGATGAAAGATGTCCCTTTTAACTTTGATAGTGACTGCATGCATGCCTTTGAAACCTTGAAAAAGAAACTAGTGTCAGCACTAATAATTGTAGCACTTGACTGAACTTTACACTTTGAACTTATGTGCGACGCTAGTGATTATGCTGTAGGGGCTGTGCTAGGACAAAGAAGGAACAAAAATTTTCATGTAATTTACTATGCTAGTAAAACTTTGACAGAAGCATAGATTAACTATGCTACTACCGAGCAAGAATTACTAGCTGTAGTATTTATATTTGATAAATTTCGTTCCTACCTGCTCAATTCAAAGGTAATTGTTTACACTAACTATTTTGCTTTGATAAACTTCATTCCTACCTACTCAATTCAAAGGTAATTATTTACGCTAACCATTCTGCTTTGAAATACCTTTTTGCAAAATGGGATGCAAAACCGAGACTAATTAGATGGATTCTCTTGCTTCAGGAATTTGATTTAGAAATCCGGGATAAAAAGGGTACAGAAAATGTTGTGGCAGATCATCTGTCACGTCTCGAACGAGAGGACGAAGGTCCCTCTATCAACGAAAAATTCCCGGAAGAAGATCTTATGGTGGTAATCGAGAATCCTAACTGTCCATGGTACGCTGACATTGTTAACTATCTGGTTGCACAGGAACTACCCAAGGACATGCCTTATCAACAAAAGAAGAAGTTCTTCGCTGACTTCAAGCATTATTTCTGGGAAGAACCATTCTTGTATAAGCATTGTGCAGACCAGATTATCAGAAGATGTGTACCTGAGGAACAGATGGAGAACATTTTGCGCCACTGTCACTCTCTTGAAACTGGTGGCCATCATGGTGGGACAAAAACTGCAGCTAAGGTTTTACAATCTGGGTTTTATTGGCCTACACTCTTTAAAGATGCTTTTAAATTTGTTAGTAAATGTGATAGATGTCAAAGGACAGGTAACATCTCCAAGAAACATGAAATGCCCCTAAATAACATTTTGGTTGTTGAATTATTTAACGTTTGGGGGATTGATTTCATGGGTCCTTCCCCCTCATCATTTTCTAACAGATTTATTTTGGTTGCTGTAGATTATGTGTCAAAATGGGTCGAAGCAGCTGCTTTTCTGACCAATGATGCTAGAGTCGTAGTAAACTTTGTTAGAAAAAACATCTTTTCTCGGTTTGGAACTCCCAGAGCAATTATAAGTGATGGCGGAAAACATTTTCGTGACCGCCGACTTAAAGCTTTATTGAGTAAGTATGGAGTTACACACTATGTGGGTGCTCCATACCATCCTCAAACAAGTGGACAAGTGGAAATTTCAAACTGAGAATTGAAAGTTATTCTTGAAATAACAGTTAGTGCCTCTAGAAAGGATGGGTCGAAAAAGTTAGATGATGCACTTTTGGCATATAGAACAGCATTCAAAACACCTATTGGAATGTCTTCATATCGACTGGTTTATGGAAAGGCATGTCATTTACCAGTAGAATTGGAACACAAAGCATACTGGCCCATAAAAACCTTAAACTTCAATTTAGCAGCTACAGGGGAAAAGAGGTTGCTACAAATCAACGAGATGGATTAGTTCAGAAATGAGGTTTATGAAAATGCTCGAATTTACAAAGACCGAACCAAAAGATGGCATGACAAGTACATTCTGAACAAAGAGTTCGTAGTGGGACAAAAAGTTCTACCGTTTAACTCTCGCTTATGACTTTTCCTAGGAAAGTTGCGCTCTCGATAATCAGGACCCTTTATTGTAACCCGTGTCTTTCCATATGGCACGGTTGAGATTCATGATGAGAAAAAGGGCACTTTTAAGGTCAATGGGAAAAGCTTGGAACCTTACGTTGATGGAGAGCTCGAGCCTCAGAAAACTTTCATTCATCTCAACAATGTCAAATAAGCCACTCAGAAAGTCAAGCTAACGACTATAACTAAAGCGCTTCTTGGGAGGCAACCCAAGTGTTTCTATCCTTACTTATCTATTTTTTTTCATTTCATTATTTTTATTTTTCTCATGTTTATTTTGTTTGAACAGGTATTTTGAAACAAGTTTAGGGGTAGCACGATGTCCACATGCACTATCCTCAAGCAATCTTCAAACCTGGGAAGTATCTCTCGCCTCACTTAAGCCTTGTCGTTCTTTGAACATTAAGAACAATGTTAACTCTAAGTTTGGGGATAGAAAAAGCAATTTTTAAGGTTTTGAAACAAAAATTATTTCGAAAAGTTTTCCTGTTTTATGTTTTAGAGTTGGGTTTGGTGCCTCCCAGAGTTCGAAGCCTTTGTATGGGGATGTAAATAGTGTCGGCCAACAAAAATATTGTCTGTTTTCTATAGTTTTTATCATTAATCTTTCAAAAAAATTTCATATAAAAAAGAAATAAAGAAAGAAAAAACTTATCATTGTGCTTTTTAGGCAATTTTTCTACTCTGTTTAGCTCGTTTACTTTAAATTAGACTTAAATAACCTGATAATCAATTGTTTTTGTGTTCTAATTGCAAAACACGATCTAATCTAAGGCACTATTTTGATAAAATCATGGTATTTGACTTCACTAGTTAGCATGGTTGCTTTACTTTTCTTTTTTATTAAAAGATGCTCAAATTTGAATAGATTGCATAAAGAGTATCATTTACATAATAGATTTTGAAAAGTTATGCCTAAGTCTAAATAAAAGAAAAATAATAAAGGGAGAGAATTACTAAGCACCGCTATCCTGTAAAAACGTATGGATATGTGCTATAGTGTGATGGTTTCGTGCCTTGGTACCTCGAGCAAGTAGATCCGTAAGGTTGTTTCAACACTTGGTACCCTGGGCCAACTGGAAACCCTGGGCCAACTGGAACGGGAGTTGCCGCATTGAAAGCTCGCTGCAAGGGGTACTTAAAAAGCTAACAAGGAACCAAGCACCAAAAAAAAAAAAAAAAAAAAAAAAAATCTCTAGCACCACTATCCCACAAAAATAAGATATGTGCTACCCCTTAAGAGGGCGTCTCAGTGGTGGCTTCTCTTACTTATGGGTCATCGCCTAGGAGTCGGAGCTTGATTCTCACTGAAGATATACTCGGGAGGTCATAATAAAGGCATCTCAGTGGTGGCTTCTCTTACTTATGGGTCATCGCTCAGAAGTCGGAGCTTGATTCTCGCTGCAGATATACTTATATTGACTTGAGTAAATAAATTCCACCAAAGAAAAAAAAATGGTGCAAAAATAATTAAATTTGGGCATACTTGATAAGTCTTGTTATGAGTGGTATAATTTTTGTCCTCTATTCAGTTTGAATATCTTAAGATTAGAAAGAACGGATAAACTTAATTTACTTAGCTAACTTTTGAATTCGATTACCTAGGTAATTGACAGGTTTTTCCTTGGAAAAGAAGGTTTTGCTTTTAGAACCTTAAATTTTGAGCCTCAGTTATTCTTCTTTAATTTAAAGTGTACCTGCTTTGAATTGTCGTAAAATTTTAAAAAACATGAGATCCTGTGCTTTAACGTTTAGCCTTGCTCGAGGACGAGCAAGATTTAAGTTTGGGGGTATTTTGATAAGTTCAATTAAGTGTATAATTATTTATATCATTTTTAATTATTTTTAAACATTTTTTATCAAACTTTAATCACTTTGCTCGGTTTTGCTCGTTTTCATCCATATTGTTATTTTCTTGAAAAAACACTCATTTTATGTTAAATTTCGTTAGTTTTATCATTAACATCAATAATTAAAAGTAAAATACATCAAATAAAAATTAAAAAATAGCAAAAATACCCAAGTTGCACGGTACAAAACAAGAACCACATAAAATAACAAATTTTTTACACAAATTGCAATGGGCGGCAATTTTAAACTATTTTTACTACCTAAATTCACTGTATTTATATACTTTAACATATCCTAACTCTTTTTTTGCAGGTTTGGGCGGTGCTTGAGCAGGAAAATTGCATAAAATATTGACGTTAAGCAACTTGAAGATGAACCGCAACTTCCATCAAATGAGAAGCAAGTTTGATGTTTTTTTTTTCATTTTTTTAAATCCTATTTCAAACACTATAAATAGGGGGTGTTTGGGGTGTGTTTATGCATCCTTCATTCAAACAAAAACACATACAAAGTGTAGAAGACAGCTAGAAACTAACGGGGTGAAGGAAGAAGAAGAAGAAGGAAGAAATTTTGGTTTGTAATTTTGTATTTTTAAGTCCTTTTTAGCATTTTCTTCTTATAAGTTCATGAATTTTGTGTTATTTATGCTTTATATTAAGTTTATCATGAGCTAATTTTGTTATTCCAGGGCTACGATGTAGCCTAAGTTGTAATATACCTTTTATTTCTAATTCACTGTATTCATTGTTTTGTCATTGCTTTGTTGAAGTGTTTATCATTGTTTTTCACGAGTTTTAAATGCCTGATCACCATTTCAGGCCTATAATGATTCATAATGAGTCCGAAAGGAGATTTATGATGAGTGCTAAAGTGATAAGCACCACAAATTGAGCGAATGCTCGAGAGAGATTAACACGATTTGTGTGATTTTTAAGAGAAAATCATAGAGCTTTTGAAACTCTTTTCTTATTTAAATTCATGCACGAGAGTGATAGGTTAATATGTAAAAGAGTATTCTAAATGTTGCTCGAGAGAGAATATTTAGTAAATTAGGGTTTTCAACCATCAACACGTAATAACAACTTGAATAACTAGAATAGAAAGGTGTATTGATGCAACTGGGTGAAATCGGATGCCTTGGATATTATTTAATCATAAAAAATTCATAAAATTAGTTAACATATTTTGTTTCTTTTTAGTTTATTTCATTTCATATCAACATCTCAATTTTCGGTTGTTCAAATAGCATCAAAGCTACTAATCTTGGTAATCATTCAACAACAATCCTCGTGGGATGATACTCTACTCACTTCTATATTACTTGGTACGACTAGTGCACTTGCTAGCACAAACGCAAAGTTTGCATCAATGAACATAATTTGAGTTCCATATACTCTGTTTTAGATCTACTATGTCTTAGACCTTTCGATTCTAAGGCCAATCTCCAGAGTTCTAGCTTCTCATTTACCTCCTCCTTGGACTCTCCCACCAGGACTATGTCGTCCACAAAAATTGTGCACCAAGGCACGTCCCCTTGGATGTTCCCAGTGAGCTCGTCCGTAATCAGAATGAACAGAAGGGGGCTTAAGGCTGATTCTTGGCGTACCCCAACTGTAACGGGGAACGCGTCTGTCTCCCCTTCCGTTGTGCATACATTGGTTTGTGGGTCTTCGTACATGTCCCTAATGGCTCGTATATAGGGCTGGGGGATGCCTTTCCTCTCCAAGACCCTCCATAGGACCTCTCTCGGCACTCTATCATATGCCTTCTCCAGATCAATGAAAACCATGTGGAGGTCCTTTTTTACCCTTTTTTATATCTCTGTAGTACTCTATTGAACTCCTTAGGGGGTCGATGGCTTCTATTGTCGACCTGCCAGGCATAAATCCAAATTGATTCTCTGATACCCTTTTTCGTTGTTGCAGCCTTCTTTCTATGACCTGCTCCCAGAGCTTCAGAGTATGGCTCATTAGTTTGATTCTTCAGTAGTTGGCACAGCTCTGGATGTCTCCTTTATTCTTATAGACAGGAATTAATGTACTCCTCCGCCACTCGTCTGGCATCTTCTTCCCTCCAAGAATTTGGTTGAATAATTTGGTCAGCCATTTGATACCTATTTCTCCAGTGCATTTCCATGCTTCAATGGGTATTCCATCTGGGCCTACTACTTTACACCTACCCATATTCTTCAAGGCTTCCCTAACTTCCTTGGGTCTATCCCTCGTGCAGTAATAGTAGGTGTGGTGCTCCTCAGGTGCTTGTAGTTCACCTGGGGATCCATCTCTGACTCCCTGTTCATTAAACAGATCCTGGAAGTAGGATTTCCATTTAATTTTAATTTGTTGCTCGTCACCAAGCACTTGACCATCTGCTCCCTTTATGCACCTTACTTAGTCAAGGTCTCTAGTCCTCCTCTCCCTCGCTTTTGCAATTCTATAGAGGGCCCTAGGCCCCTCATTAGTAACCATCCTTTTGTAGAAATCATCATAGGCTTTAGCTTGTGCATCTCTTATTGCTATCTTAGCTTCCTTCTTGGCCTGTTTATACTGTTGCCTCTTGTCCTCGTCTCCACTTCGGTCCCATTCCTTAAAGCATTCTCGTTTCGCCTTAACCTGCACCTCCCTGCACCACCACCAGGTCTCTCTGTTGTTTGGTGCCCCACCCTTTGATACACCTAAAACTTCGCGTGCCACATCTCTGATCTTTTGGGGTACTTTGTCCCATCTATGGTTTGGATCTCCCTCACCATCCTCTCCCAGCACAGTCACGGCTCTTTCCTTAAAAGCTTGGAACTTGTTCCCCTTCAGATCCCTCCAACGAGTGCTTGGCTGTGATGGTTTCGTGGTTTTCTTGCCCTTCTCTTGGCCTTGACATCAGCACACAATACCCTATGTTGTGTTAAGAGGTCTTCCTCGTGGATAACCTTGCAATCTCTACAATCTTTTTGAGTCCTCTTCCTTAGTAGTATGTAGTCAATCTGGGTCTTTGCTCCACGGCTCCGATATGTGATGATGTGCTCCTCCCATTTTCTGAAGAAGGTGTTGGCAACCGTTAATTCATAAGCAAGGGCAAAGTCTAACAAGGCCCTACCCTCATCGTTCCTTGTTCCAATACCAAAGCCTCTGCGGTGGGATGCATAGCTGTCTGTGTTCGCTCCCACATGTCCATTGAAGTCACCACCAATTGCCACCTATTCGCTTTGAGGTACGCCTTGCATCGTTGAGTCGAAGTCCTCCTAGAATCTAGTCTTTTCTTGCTCTGTTTGCCCAATCTGTGGTGTGTATGCACTTATAACGTTCAATATCTCCCCATCTAAAACTAGCCTGATGCTAATGATTCTATTGCTAGTTCCATTTACCCCCACTAGTTTGTCCTCAAAGAGGTTGTCCACAATAATACCCACTCCATTCCTTCCCCTAGCTTGGTCCGCATATCATAATTTATATCCTAGCACATCCCTTGCTTTTGTACCCACCCACCTAGTCTCTTGATGGCACAGGATGTTGATCTTTCTCTTCATCATCATTAGGGCCACCTCAAAACTCTTCTTTGTTAATGTTTCAACATTTAATGTCCAAAATCACAGGCTTCCCTCACCTAGTCACCTGTTCCGCCTTTTCCCCAACCCCTTTGAAGAAGGACTCAGGTTTTGAGCTCCATTTCTAATAATGTTCATAAACTATCTGTCACCAGTTACGGTTAGACACTCACAGAATCACCAAATACAAGAATATAGTAGCAATAGCACAAGTAATATCACAACAATGAGGTACTAAAAATAAAAATAAAAGGAGGCATAGAATAAAATCAAAATCGCAAATAAATCAAAATAAAAGATACAATAAAGTTAAAAATAGCAGAATTAAAAATACAAATAAAAATAAAAAAACAAAATGACAAATAAAAATAAAAATAAAGGAGGATAAATCGAACCTAGGGCCGACCGATTTTTACCTACCTGGGTAGGCAGGTTGTTGGTCTGGGGCTGGTGGGAGTTGCGGGGAAAGGTGGCTTTGGCCTGGTGGTGGTGGTGGTGGTGGTGGTGGGGGGGGGGGGGGGGGGGGGGGGGGAGGGAGGTGATGGACATGGTGGGGGAGGTGTAATGGGTGGAGTGTGGAGGCGAGGGAGGGGGGCGGTGAGGGTGGGTTCGAGTAGTGGGAGGGGGAGAGGTGTGAGGCGGGAAGGTTTGGTGGTACGGTGGGCTGGGGGTGGTGGGGTGTGCGTGTTTTGAAAGGTCAGGGAGGTACAGGTGTGGCAGGGGTGGTGTGGGCGTCGCACTTACTGGCGGTGGGTTCTCACCATCGCTGTAGCATTGCCGATGGTGTGACCCGGTGGTTGTCGGCGAGCTTACCGACCCGGTGGTGTGGGGTCGACGATGAGGAACCGGTGGCTGCTATAAATAAGGGTACTAATTTTAAGGTTTGGCATTCAATTTGAATAAAAAATTTTTAGGTTTCTAAAAGTGTTTCTGAGACCTAGTTGGAGAGAAAATTTTCCTTTGAAAGTTTTCTTTCCGCATTTTAATATTTTTTAGAGCCCACTCTCCTGGCATTTCAAGTTCATTGCACAGAAGGCCGTTGGGTCTTGATTTTTTCAAAGTTTTATCATTTTAGTATTCTTTGTTTTTGGAGCAATTCCAAGTATATCTTTCTTTGCCTTCTCTTTTAAGTATTTCGCTTTTCTATTTATTTACAGTTTTTTTATTATTCTTCCTTTAAGTTCATGTTATTATTATGAATGTATTAGAGTAGAGGCCTATAGATTTAAATTAGGAACTTAAATCTATGGATTTAAAATTAGGAATTTTATATCAACCTTAGGTTTAATATTAGAAATTTTAAATACTTTTGCTGTGTTGACTTAATTAAATTAGGGAAAATTTTTCAAATTCATCCCAACAGTTGCCCCCCGAACCCGAGGTATCCCCCTGATCAACTTGGCCATGCGCTTGGTTGGCCACAAAGTATGTCCCAGCATGACTCGGGTTATATAGCATGCCTGAGGGAGCATCAATATCAGCAGGCTATCAGTTTATCCTTGCTGGATCAGTCCCCAAGTTGTGATCTCAAGAAAGTGGGTGGTTAACTTGCCTTCCAGTGTGATAAGTATAAAGAGGTCTAAGAAGTAGAGGCTGACTCCCAGAAGTGAGTACCTGCCCTTGCATTCCTATTTCAAGGCCTCGAGGCCAAATAAAAACTCTGATTCGGAGGGTCAGCAACCCCAAGGGGCACGGCTGGATTTCAAGTGTGCAACACTCATGTTAGCCATATTTGGGTTTTCCATTCTCAGGACAATATAGTTAACCTAAGGCACTGGTAATCGTGAGCTCGAGGGAGCCTCATGAGGATATCCAGTTGGTGCTGATGGAAGAGGTTCAGGCCTAAGTTTCCTGATATCCTCTTTAATGGCTTGAACCAAGCCATTATGAGCCTTAGCCTATCGAACCAAGATAGACTCGACCTTAACTACTATTTATCTTGCCACATCCATAGCAATAAGGGCAGCAGTAGAAGACAAGGTTGAGTTCATTTCATCCAAGACTCTGTCCATCTATTTGTGAAGCCTATCATGCATTAAGGTTCCAACGTTATTTATTACGGCTCTCATGGTAGAAGAGTTTTCACGCTGGTTCGCTACATGTTGTCTCTCAAAGGCTTCTCTCATTGTTTGTTGGACTCTTTGGTCCATGATTTCCAGATGGCAATTAAGCATGGCCATGAAACTCTTGCGAGAATGGCCATCTATCTCAATTCGTTCATCCCCCAGGATGTCCTCATCACCACTGCTCTCACTGCCGCGGCTATAACTTGGTTCCTTCATTCGTGTTATAGGGCTTTGTGTAAGGGGATGCTTAAGCGGGGATCCAATCAAGGCTAAGCCCTCTGACTTCTCATGCTTGAGAGCATTGGACCTCTTGGTCCTGACCATTGGTGAATGATCTGAAACTACGTTTTGGTAATCCACGATGGCCAAAGATGATGAAGTCTTATTTTAAGCCTCCCACTATGGTTGCCAAAAGGCAAGTTTGCTTTATTTTATTTGTGATTAAGTGTGATGTGGTCACCGTAAATGATTAACAAAACAAACGTGCAAAAGGGACTCAGCGATTAGGGAGTGAGCCTGAATTCGAATTGTACGTCTTTGACCTCAACCACTCACCGTTTTTGAAGAAAAAGTTGTGATATTTTGGTGTATGTGACTTTAGTTATACCGTGAGTTCTGCTTATGCTTCAATTAAGAAGACTTGGTTAAATGTTTTTCTGGATTTTTTAATATATATGTTAACAGAAAATTAAAGGATATGGACCTAACTGAAGTGGCAGTTACAGTGATGAAGCAGAGCCCATAGACACTTTTCCTCATATACTTAAAAGTCAGGAATTAGGGTGGAGATAAATCTAAAAGCTCAGTCCACTTAAAAGCCCCAGTCAATCAGGTTTCTTAAGCCTGGAACCCTTCACTTATAATAACTCAAATGAGTTTAGGCTTGACAAGATTAAGGTGGAGCAAACCATATTCAAGTTACTGGATTAGGACCAACGCAATCAAGGTCAAGCCTTGGCCATCAAAGCCCTAATTAATGGTGCGAACCTAATTTCACCTGACTTATCAAGAAGTGATGGTAGTGTTAAGACCAACGCAATCAAGGTCAAGCCATGGCAGTCAAAGTTTTGATCTAAAGCCTCAATTCTCAACTCGTCAAAATTTGTGAATAGATTAAAACAGAAAGTTCATACCCGAAACCCGAAAGACTATATTATTGAAGAAGCAAGTACGGAAAGTTGTTCTATGCTAAGCTGAGCTATGCTAAGTTATGCTACCCCTAAAAAAGAGCACAAGTGTGCTATAAAAAAAACTTGAAGAAGTTTTATGTTATCTATATGTGTATTTTTGGACTACAACAGTGTATTTTATAGATAAACTAAATAATAACTGCCCCCTAATCTCGTGACATTTTTTTCCCGTGTCAGGCAACCAAGCTTATTCTTGCATGTTAAGGATCAATGAAAATGTCCATGATTAAGTTTTGGAGGGAATTCCTTGAAGCCCACATCCGAATTTCTGGTTGAAGTTCCCTCTAGAAGCCCCATGTTCTTTCGGATTAAGCTTAATGCCCAAGTATTTGAAATTGCACTCCAAGTAACTGTCTCGAGCTCGGAAACCACTTGCCTTGCTGCCTTCTTAGTAGCCCCTTGAGCTCAAGCTCCTTTTGTCTTTCAACGATCTCGAGCCTCCAGTGGTTGACATCCTTATTAGGGTAATGATCTTCTTAGTATACTGGGCTTGAGACACCGTTACCTCAGTATCTAAAGGCTTAATTCTCCTCGAGAAAGGCCTTAAGTGTTAAGCACGTGGAACTTTGCTAAGAATGACATCGTTCTAGTCCCCTCAAATTTAGAGTATAAACACTAACCATACCTTTAGGAAATAAAGCTCGGCACTCATAGTTCACCGCTACCTTTTCTGATTATTATGTTTTGTCAATATTTGCTGGTTATAGCTAGCTTATGGAAATTGATTATGGTGGAAATATTATTTTAGTGACTATCCAAAATCAGTGTGAATAGCCCGATGATGCTAGCACTTGAGCTTGGGAGCCTTACAGAGCCTTGAATTGCCTTAAGTTGAATAGTAAAAGGTATCTTGTGAATTATAGTCTTATGTACCTCTTTCTCTTAATATCACAAAAATTCGGTACAATATTAGTAATACATGGACTACCTTTAATGGTAATAATGCATGTACGCTAAGTACGAAGAGAATGGATATATGGTCTTTTGTGACCTAAACTAGTGGTGATCCAATTGATTTGAGATGATAATGTTTCACAGTTGTGATGATATATAAAATTGACAAATTTATAGTATATGTCTTTCGTGCCAACTGTATATAAGATGTACGTATGATATGTGTGCTATGTGAGTACTTGGAGTGGAGATATGATTTCATTGATATGATATTTGCTCCACTATTGTGTTATACTGACTTTTGTTAAAGTTGGCAAGAGATGGAGCTAGTTGTTTAACAGCACATTGCAGATACCTAAATGTGAGGGTAAGAGCAACTCGTGATTGATGTTGGCAGTGGTCAACTCTTAAGTACTGCTTTATTCTAATACAGTGTTAAAATGCCATTTATGATGGTCGAGCAAGATGCTTTAACCTAACCCATGGTCCATAACGGATGGTGTGGATACTGCACACTTGATGGGTTTGGCAAGAGGAGTCCTATTCATCTTAGGCTTAAGATCATAAATGATCTACTCGAAAGAAAGTGATATCACCAAATTGTGAAAGGTCTGAAAAGAACCTTGCGGATTCATTATAAAGACACTATACCAAAAAATGGTTGTGGAAACATCGAGGGGGATGGGACTAAAGTCTATGTATGAATGAACTGTGATGTATCCAACCTAATCTCAACAAGCTCAATGTGAAAAGTCATAGTTTCATTCAAGGAGTGCACTGTATTTATGTTGTCCCTCCCTATGGTGTGATAGTGTGGAGACGGGCCCATAGCGATATGTTTGGCGGTGTAAGTAGGGCTTGCACTTGATGGACACTGTTTATATGGTACCAAGGGGTGAGGTTGAGCTTGAGCTCTTAATGGACACATATCCATATGTTTGTTGGCGTGCGGTAACACACACTTGATGGGATCCACCTATGTAGGTGTGGGAGTGTGGCCACTCCCTATGAAGGTCTAAGACTTGCCTTCTAGAGCGCCTACGAATATCCAGGACCCGAAGGAGTTGCTGAGATCTGGAGTGTGGTATGTATCCTTTGTGGGGGATGGTTGGAAAAATAATATAAGCTAACCTTTAGTTTTATGGGGCAGTTGTATCCCACATTAGAAAAATTATGGGGTGATCTTTTTCTTAACGGGTATATTTATTTTACGGAAAGATTTTTCAAAATCACCGCATTTATTGTAGTGTTTCTGTTACTCCATTACTGTTGCCGTTTTAGCAATTCTTAATGCTGGGATTTACGGTCATTGAAGAATATGATTGTTGGACTGTTGCAATTTATGAGTATAAATGTGGTATCAACTATCATCAGTGGATAGAGGAAGCACACATCCATGGTGGCTGCTTCTACAATGCTATTGGAAACCCTTTGCTTCATATTCCCTTTAAAACCTATTCCAAATTCTCTGTCCTCGTTCACGTTGAATCCTTTGGTTTCATGTTTATCATTCAGCGTAATCCCTCTGCATTAGCCGATTCCTTATCTTTCTAAAGTCTCCTCTGAAGATTGTTTGCTGCCTTTTTCTCTCCTCAAATTTGGGCAAAGTTCAAGGTACTCATACCCGACAATTAATTAGTGCACGTTAAGATTCGGATCGCGTTAATTCTGGAGGACGGTCGCAGGTTATATTGTGCGCATCGAAGCAGCAATGAAATTGTCTTTTAGGACAGTGGTCTTTGCCACGGAGCGGTATCATTGTTTTGTAAGATCTTTCTAATTGCTCTCTCCTTTTGTTGCTATGTGTGAATATTTATCAATTTTCTACATCTTGAAACTTTTATTTCGAATGGCTTAACTGAATTTTACTTCAAATGCAGTGACCCCAAGCCGGCCGGTTACATATTCGATCAAATATTCATGAGAGATGTCTATTCTTGGAATGCAATTTTAAGTTGTTGCAATTTAAATAGTTTAGAGATTGCGTACAATGTATTCGATGAAATCACTGAGAGAAATATTGTGTCTTGGAACAATATGATTAGTGAATTTGTTAGGAATTTGATGTATTATGAAGCTTTGGGGGTTTTACTATTAGTCAATTTTTTCTAGCAACCCTCCCCTCTAAACAAGACCTTATTTATACCCCTATTGTCTTAGCTATCAGATTTGGCTAATTTGAGATTAATTTACGGTAATACTACTCAATCAATTAATTCCCAAATTAATCTCAACTGTATTTGTATCAACACTGATACGAACCAAACTCTATTAAGCTAACAAACAAAAAAATAATATTATATTATAGTAAGAAAGGGGAGAATTACATAGAAGAAAAGGGAGAGAGACATAGAAGAATTAAGGGGGAGAGAGAGAGAGCTAAACACACATTACTCAACATTCTATTCATAATTCTAATGACCCCTATTTATACTAACTAATTAGGGTTTAGGTTGATGATGTGGCATTGCTGATGTGTCATTAGTGATGTGGCGTGCTGACGAGGCAGTCGGGAAGGCCTGAGACTAAATTGAGCGTGATCCTCAGTAATATTCGTATCAATACCCCCGCCATAAAATGACCCTTGTCCTCAAGGGTCAAGGTATTGATATACAAATTGATAAATTCTCCGGGGTCAAACACCATAATTACAAAATTTACCCCTTTGAATTTTCTAAAATTAACAAAAAATTTAATAATATTTTTCTCTAAAATATCTGAATATGTAGTAATTAAGTACTTAAAAATAAATTTGGGGGTAAAAATAGTAATTAAACTCAAATCTTAATTCCCAACCCAAGGCCTGCTTCGTCTTCTTCCAGTGCAATACCCCAAGCAGCGAAACCCTAGCCAAGCCCAGCTGCCCATGGCGGTACTCCCCTGTGCTCGGAGGCGAAACGCCAAGCTGGTGGTCGAGACGGCGGTACAGAGGGCGGTGGTGGCTTGTCTTCACCGTTGCTTCTCCTATCTTCCAACATCGCACCCAGGCCAATGACGATAGCGACATCGTCCTCTTCTCCGGCGTAACGAGGTGAAGATGGAGGTGGTGGTTCCTAACCTTGGTGCTAGTGCTCGGCTTCGATTTTGGTACGGCAATGACCCTCGTACCTCGATCTCCAATTTTCACAGCGTGAGTGGTGGTGCCTTCTTTCATCATCTCATTTCCGATCGCCTCTCTCCGGTGGTCGTTCCCATCATCGATGACCTCACCGATCTTCTTTTCGATCATGTTCTGCTCATCGTCCTCAAATTCTTTGTCCCATTTGACATCGACATTTTGTTGGCCGGCCTCTTCTTTGATCTTGTCCGAATCCTCGCTGCTGGTACTGCGGGCCGGTGTCAGAGGTCCCGAAACCTCCATTTTCGCTCCATTTTTGGTCAGATCTGGCTCTAGAACTTTGGTGGTGGTCTGATCGGCACTGTTCACCTCCAAAATCACCAGATCTTCCACCTGAGCTCGATGCTTTTTCAAATTCGTGCTCTGGTAACTTCTACTCATGGACCTCCACTCTTCTTGTGCCTCTTT
The DNA here is from genome assembly GCA_018398585.1 of Simmondsia chinensis. NCBI lineage: Eukaryota > Viridiplantae > Streptophyta > Magnoliopsida > Caryophyllales > Simmondsiaceae > Simmondsia > Simmondsia chinensis. Next base: position 6,469,314 of record JAGTTD010000016.1, read on the forward strand.
ACAGCTAACCTGAAATTCATCCAATCTTTTTACTACTTTTTCACACTTCCTTTGCATATCCATCAATTCAGCCACAATTGCTTGCTTTAGTGCAAAATCCATTGTCAATGGTGATTGGAGGTGGTGATGATGGCTATCAGGAAGATGATGAGTGTTAATTACCAACTGGGGACGATCGGTTGTCTGAGGGCTAGATATGTTCATCGGTGCTGATTACCGAGGGTGATGGTGATCCATTGCAGAGGACCTAATCACTCTGATACCATTGATACGAACAAAACTTGATTAAGCTAACAAACAAAAAATAATATTATATTATAGTAAAAAAGGGGAGAATTACATAGAAGAAAAGGGGGAGAGACATAGAAGAATTAAGGGGGAGAGAGAGAGAGCTAAACACACATTACTCAACATTCTATTCATAATTCTAATGACCCCTATTTATACTAACTAATTAGGGTTTACATTGATGATGTGGCATTGCTGATGTGTCATTAGTGATGTGGCGTGCTGACAAGGCAGTCGGGAAGGCCTGAGACTAAATTGAGCGTGATCCTCAGTAATATTCGTATCAGAAACATTGTCCAATAAAATGCTTAAAAATATTTTTAATTGCATTTTCATCACTATCCTCGCTGTGAATAGTTGTCTTCTTGCCACTTAAACTTATATCTTGGACTTCTATCAAACCAATTATTTTCTTTTCCGGATCATTGAAGTTTGCATCTTTATGAAGCTTATTCAAATCAAACATAGGTGAAGCTATTCTCCTTGTTAATTAAACATATAAAAACCACACTACAAAAATATTAAATAATAATGCTAGAGGATATATATATATCTTATTCATCATAAAAGAAGACATAATAAAATAGAACAAAATAATGTGTATATACCTAAAATTTTGCTACTTTAGCCCGATGATGCTTAATTCCAGTTTTCTTTTAGTTAATAGGACATTTGACCATTCTTTGTGTGTAATATATTTCTAATCTTGTAAATTTATGTTGCTTATATACATGATCAATAGCATGCTTAAAATATTTGGCACAAAAAAATGAGCCTGTAAGGAAATTATATATTCATTAATATTTTAATTAGCCTAACTGTTTGATACAAACCAAATGGAATCACAAGCTAAATATAGTATTTAATAGGATAAGCTCCAACAATGAAGGTTTTACATAAGAGAGGGGGGGGGGGATACAGAGAACAAGGAGGGAGAGAGAGACTTGAGCTCAATAGCTCTACATCATATTTGGTATACTCTCTACACTACCACTACTCTCTATTTATACAAGTAGGGGAGGGGGTGAGGTGGCAGCCGGGAACATTCTAGAAGGGGGATGAGGTGGCACATCTTGTTGGTGCGTGGGTGGAAGCCGGTTTGTATCAATTCCGCCCCTTTGAAAAGATCCTCGTCCTCGAGGATTAGAAGCAAGGTAGTTGCCTGAGAGGTGGGGACTTAGTGGGATGGCATTCTGCTGTGCACCAAATCCCACTTTGGCTCGTATCATTTCATTTCCTCTCAAAGACCCTTGCCCCCAAGGGTCATGGGCAACGAGCCAACTCTGGAAGGTAGAGGTTCCTCCCGGGTCGAATACTAACTTTTGGAACCTTGGCGGTACGGGATCCGGGAAGTCATCTGGGTGGCATTCCTCGTCACGGCTGAAGAGATGAAGGGTGAGAGGGAGCTGGGTGGAAATGGTGTCCACACCCTCAGAATCGGAAATCAGCTAGTTGGGCGCTTGAAGATCCGACTCGAGTGGCAGCCCTAAGCTGAATATGGAGAATAGCGATGGAACCAAGGTGGGAGTCACGGAGATGGCGGGGAGTAAAGCGGCTGTAGAGACAATCTGATGTCCATCCGTTACCGTCACTGAATGGCTAATGACGTCATCCACTAAGATGCCAAGAAGTGGAGCGGAGGCGGTATTCGGAATGGAGTTAGGGCCCTGATCTGAAGTTGGCGTTGAAGGAGAGGCGGTGGAGATGGCAGCATCCTTGGAGACGCCAAGAGTTGGGGTGAGGGCAGTATTCGGGATGGGGTTGGGGCCCAAGTCTAGGGCCGGCTGAGGTGGAGAGATGTCGTTATCTTCAACGAGTGGGGCAGGCATTTTCTCGATTGCGACGGGTGTTGGTGGAAGCTGTTGGATAGAAGGGTTGGTGGGACGGTCATTCCCAAGGCTTGACAACAGCGTGATTGGCGCCATACTGAGAGACTCCTTTGTAGCTAACTTCGCTAGATAGGCGAGATTACGTTCTTGTTGCTTGGCCAAAATTTTGGTGTCACGCACTGTTTGTGGCATGTATATGGTGACGCCTTCTGCTATCTCATGCCTCAAACCGCCTATGAACAGTTTCATCTCATCTCTTTCCATCAACCAACACTTGTCCACTAGGGACTCAAACCGGATCAAGTATTCGCCAACACTTCCTGTTTGGCGAAGCCTCATGAGCTCTATGATTGAGTTGAGCTGAGGGTTTCTGGTGTATTGACCCATCGAGGGGTCCATATCTTGGGCGAGCCTCTGCCCGCTGCTCTCGAGTGAAGCGACCGTCGTCTAGAGCCAACCTCCATCAGCCATGGGTGATTACTGGCAGTAGAAATATGGAAAAATTGGTTAAGGCATTTTATCAAACATCTTATGTGTAAGTTCGGTTTGGGTTTGGGGAAGTTAATGGTGTGTGATGATGAAGAAAACGGGCTGGGTTGGATTTTGGGTTGGAGTTGATGATGATGGGTTGTTTGATGGAGTGGTGATGAGGGGAGGTTGCAGAGTGGTGCTGGGGGTCGGTTGTTGCTGCTCAAAAACAGTGAAGAGGGGGTTGTGTTTCTTTTTTTTTTTTTTTTTGGTTGTTGTAAAAGCAGGGGGTAAGGGATGAAGATGAGAGGGTTAAGTGAGAGAGGAGGTGACGGGAGAACAGCGGCGGCGACGATGAAGGTGGACGATGGGTGGTGACCAAGATGATGGTGAAATCCAGGCAGCGATGATGACGGGGACGATGAAGATGACGGTGAAGATGAAGATGGGGATTGGTGATGGTGATGTGTGGCTGTTGATGAAGATGATGAGGGAGATGACGATGATGGGGTTGCTGGAGGTTGACGGTGGGAACGAAGTGATGTTGATGATGACAATGTTGCTGCTGCTGAGGAGATGACGATGATGATGATGAAATCTGAACCAGTGATTGATGATACAAACCAAATAGAATCACAAGCTAAATATAGTAATTAATAGGATAAGCTCCAACAATGAAGCTTTTACATAAGAGACGGGGTGGGGGGTGGGGGGTAGTGAGAACAAGGAGGGAGAGAGAGACTTGAGCTTAATAGCTCTACATCATATTTGGCATACTCTCTACACTACCACTACTCTCTATTTATACAAGTAGGGGAGGGGGTAAGGTGGCAGCCGGGAACATTCTAGAAGGGGGATGAGGTGGCACATCTTGTTGGTGCGTGGGTGGAAGCCAGTTTGTATCAGTTTTCTTAGTGAAGAAGAAGCTCTCAATTTTCATAGAAAATATTCTAGATTGAAAGGATTTTTAGTTCAAAATGGCTGATTTATAACCAAAGATGGGAAAAAGAATGGAAGAGATTTTTTTTGCCGTTGTAAAGGAAAACCCAACTCGAAAATTGGGGACCCATCTAAAAAGCAGAGAAATAGGCCATCATCAAGATGTGGATGTAAAGCACGCGTGAGAATTGCAGTGAGAAAATATTTTGACATTTTCCTTGAGGAATATCACATCCCGGAGTTCATAGCAGATCATAATCATGATTTTTTGCCACTAGAACAAGTGTATTGCACTATTTCCACTGAGGATGAACAGCGCATTCTTTTATATAAAGAAGTTTGCTTCGACAGATAATGCGAATCATGGATCTCAAAAAAATTGTGAAGCATGGGGATCTTTCATATCTACATAAAGACATCCATAATTATTTTAACAAGATTCGCAAAAGTTTCGTGGAGAGAGATGCAATGGATTTGCTTGAACATTGTAAGATTGCCAAATATGAGGACTTAGGTTCCAAATGCTTTCATAATAGATGAACAAGGAAGATTGGTACCAAAAGTTTGGAGACGCTATTGTATTTGACACAACATATAAGATGAATTCTTATGACATGCCTTGTGGCATCTTTGTCAGTGTTGATAATAATGAAAGAACAGCACCTTTTGGATGTGCTCTTCTATATAATGAAACAATGAAAACATTTAGATAGCTAATGAAGGTAAATAGTAAAATACACTATTTTTCAAATTTTTATTTACTTTATGGCATAAAATTGTTCTAATATTTTAATGAAATGCCAGACCTTTGTTACATTGATGAGCAAGCCACCCTAGATATTTCTCACTAATTAAGACCCGTGGATGATTGAAGAAAGAGAAAATGAAATGATTTCCATAAAGCATGCTTTTTGTATATGGCACATAACTTCTAAATTCAGCGGTTGGTTTATTTCAATCCTTTGGAATCAATATTCAAATTGGTGCGAGGAATTTTATAAGTTATATAAGTTTGACACAATTGAAGAGTTTGAATCTCAGTGGCCTTTGATAATTTTGAAATATAATTTACATGACAATGAACATGCAAAGGATTTGTACTAAATCAAATGTTGGAAAAATGATACAAACTAAACTTAAGGCTCCGTTTGTTTTGTAGGAAAAGTGGATTCTAGGAATTTATTTTTCTTCTGAAAAGGTTTTACAAGAAAATTGAAATCCGATTGAGGTTTTCCTTTGTTTGTTTCAAAGGAAAACTTACTTCGACATTAATGTTTTCGTATATAGTTTAAATGATACATTTGTTTATAAATCATCTTACATCTTATTTAGGATAATTTAAGTAGTAATCCAACATATATAAAAAGTAATAAAAAAATAAAATTAACTATCAAAGCTATATAAAATAGGAAAATTATCTATCAGGTACTCTAAAGTTTAAGCATTTATTACCTAAGTATCATATCATTTTAATATATGTAACGGGGTACCCTGGGACACGAAATTTTATCACCTAAATATAACCTGCGTTGGAATCTGGTGAATTTTCATTAACGTCTCATGCTAGCATTTTTTGACAAAAAAAATCACTAGTTTATGATAGGGATGTATATATATATATATATATATATATATTATTGAAACTCATACTCCACATCAACAATTTTTATTTATAACATACCAAATTTTGGCAAAAAATTACCTTATTTATAAAATTTTTAAACGTCAGAGTACTTGAGTGATAAAACTTTTAAACTTCACGGTACATATTATCGAAAAATCAGAGTACCCGTCCAATAAATGTTCAAATCCTAAGGTACTTAGTTGATAACTTCCGTATATAATATTATATAATAATTGGAAATGATGAAAATTGTTCTTTTAAAACCATGATAAAGTAACATCTGGCTCTGTTTGATTATTCAGTCTAATTCCTATTCGGCATTATGACGTTAAAGTTTACATTCCAATTCAGTTCATTTTGGTTCGATCCATATCCACACAATAATTACCGCAAAGGCTCTTGTGCCATTTGGAATTGTGACTTCCCTTATTTTACAAGAGAAGTCATTTTCCCTCCATTGGTGGAAAACATTTTCCGTCGGAAAAGCATTTCCGTCAAAGAAAGCGCACCAAACGATGGAAAATATGAAAACCAATTCCTAGAATCACATTTTCCTAAAAAAACAAACGGAGCCTAAGTGTTATGGAAAAATTACATTTACTTTGGAAAAAAGATAGAGTACTATCCCACATAGAAAAAAGAAGGGGGTTTTGTAGAGTTTAAATACATATATGCAAGCTCCTCCCCCCCCCCCCCCCCCCCCCATGGAATTAAGTCAGGGGTGAGAGAATGGGAACCACACCCACCCGCCGTGCCTTGCTCGGGCGAGGGTATGGATAATCTTTTTCTTAATAGGTACATTTATTTTACGAAAAAATCTTCAAACCTGTTACCTTTTTTACTGTTGGAATTTCCGATACTTAAATAAAATAGTTGTTGGAGAGAATATTGTTTAATTAATATTAAGATTATGCAAATTACCACTCCTAGCCGTTTCTAGATGTTGGAAAAGAGCTGTTGCACACCATTTACTGCATTTGGTTTTTAGCTCTAGGATTAAGCTAGTATAAAAGACAGGCCTTCATATACACGTAATCATCTCAATCAACAATACATATCTTCATATTACTTCTCTTCCTCTTGGGTCACCTCTCTCAAAATAACTTGGGCAAAGTTCTTGAGTTCTTCTACCCGACGATTATCGAGTGCACGTTAAGAGTCGGATCGCATTAATCATGGAGGATGGCCGCCGGTAACACTGTTTGCACCGGAGCAGCAGCGAAATCGTCTTTTAAGACAGTGATATTTCTCATGACGCAGTATCTTCGGTATTGTGTTCTATTTTCCCTCTTACAATATTACTTAGTTGATTGTTGTGTTTAAATATCCTTTGTCACTTTTTCGCTGGTTTCACTGCGGAAAAAATTTGTTGCCTTCGCTGGAAAATTTTCTACAATTTTACATGTATATTTTACTGCAGTTGGAAAATCTACTATTTTTTTGGCTGTAATTTTACAGAATTTTACTATAATTTTTCGTACAAGAAATTTCATTATAATTTCACTACTATTCTTGTTGTTTGTTTCAACATCAAGAAATTGTGGGACCCAGCTTATCTTGATTAGCACTTCTTTGATGGTATGACAACTACTCGATGATCCGAGAGTACAAATGCATTTATCAAGTGTTTTACCTATTCTTGTTCATGCTTAAGCCAATTGATTAGACAAGTAAGTATTTATTTTATATGATATTTGACAAATTTAGATACTTTAAAAGTGTTTCTTACGTTAAGTATATGAATTGTGTTCTTTATTTTATTATCATATCAATTTCTAATTCATATTAATTTTTAGGTTGACCTAGCCTTTGAAGGCGTTAAGCAAACACAATTAACGTGATACTATGCTGGATACATATAAAGAGTCTTCTTTAAGAACTTTGTCACCCTTGGAGGAGCAAGCTCAAAGTGTCTTGACAAAATTTGCTTTCAAAAGGTTTCGAGCACAATTTGGAATGGGAACTCAAAAATGGAAAATCACAGACATTTACAGCGCAATATTATGAGGAGCTTAGTTGTCAAATCCGCAAAGTCTTTTGGGATGGCATGATGGCCACTTGTAGTTCTAAACACTTTGAATTTATGGGAATACTTTGTCATCATATACTAATTGTGTTCCTTCACACAGGCTGCTCCATAATTCCATCAACATGCCTATTGCTTCATTGGTGTCAAGATGAATTGCAGAGATCAAAAGATGTCTTCTTGCCACAAGAAATTGCAATTCCCAATGTTGAGAGGTCTTCTAATATGCATCATATGTCGGTTGTGAGAGACTTTATTTGTTGTCCGCGAACTTCAACTACAAAGGTGAACCCAAGATTTGTGGCGGATCCAGGAATTTAGTGATGGGGTCCATATTTATAAAATAATAATAATAATAATAATAATAATAATAATAATAATAAAAAAAGTAAAATTACTATATATATGTGTTTGTGTACATATATTATAAAAATTTAAAAATGAACGTATATATATATCAAAATAACATAAAATTAATATCCATTGGGAGAAATCGATATGAAAATCATGAACTATTATGAGTGAAAGGAAAGGTTAGGAGAGGACAAAGGAGAGAATAACTTAGATTTGAAAAAAAAAATGGTGTTTAATTTTCATGGAAGCAGTTATTAGGAAACAAAAATATTAAAATAAAAATTTACTTTTTAAGAAAGATGTAAGTAGCTTTAATAGCAACAAGCTAGCAGCTAATAAAAGGGGAAAAAATGAAAAAAATTATACAAGCACTAGAAGGCTCGAACCAGCGACCTTAAATAAGTAAGAAGCGCATTTTGCCACTAAGTTATTAAAGACATCATTGATGTAGGTTCACTGATTTTTAAGTATACTAATTTTATAATTTTTATACCAGCGCACTTAACTTCTAAATATCAGGTGATACACCCCAGTACCTCCATCGTGCATCGCCACTGCCCAAGATAAACCGAATCAAAGGTGGGAAAGAGTTAGGAAAATGGGTGAATATTTGTGGCTACTATAAACGAACAGGCCACACTGTTACGAAATGTCTTGAAAAGAAGAATATCGGGGTAGCATCAAATATTACAAATAAGAGAAAGATGGTTGCGAATGATAGAGACCTAAATCCCGTGTTCTCTTTGAAATTTTAAACTTCACTGTTATTATTTTGAAAATAATTTTATTTTGTATTAATAATTAATCATTTTTAATTATCCTATATTACGAGTTAGGTTTTTTTTTTTAATTAGAAAAACATTTTGTTTGCTATAATATATTTAATAGAATTTCGATTTTATACTTTTAAATAAATTAAATTTTAAGCATGCATCATTTATATGTGACGCTCACTTAATTGATGCCAAGAAGAGAATTTCATGTAGCAATAGAAAAATGGCAAAATTGACAAAATTTAACTTGTTACAATATATATCTTATTCGTCGTTACAAAAAAAAAAACAAGGAACATAATAAAACCCAAAACTTGGGTACTGTAAGTTTGTGTGTTGACACACAACTCCCCAAAGGTGTTTCTACATATTTAAGCCAAAATACATAACATATAAACATCCTCAATACTTTATTAAACATTCTATTTTGAAAATACATCAATATTCCCCCACCATTTTCAAAATGCACTCATTCTCATACAAGTTAAACAACATCTCAATATTAAAAGAAGTCTATATGTATAAATGAGAGTGTCTTCCGATTGAACCCTCACTTAGCGAAGACATGTTACAATTAATTAGAGCATAATGGTTGACTAACCTTTTAACCATATGAGTCCATTTGACTAACTACACATGTTCTCACATACAAGACTTACTCTTCACAACACACCTCATCTTCTGCTAACACATTTAAGGCCTTATATCCCGTACCCTTCATGAGTGTAGCAGAGTCAAACGCATGACACACTTCTTGAAGTGGCCAAACTTAGGTAGACCCTATTGATCATGTCCCTACAACACGACATTCAATAAATTCCTTGGGTTCATTAAGAGCATATGCTCAACCTCCTTTTCCCTTTGTCATAGGTAACCAAGCACTACGCTTGGGATGGCATTTTACTTTAGTGCTTGCAACCACATGGATGATGGAACTCTCTCATTGAACGCAAGACTTGGCATTGTACCAGGCGTTAGGTTGAGAGTCCATTATGGGTGACTAATAAATGACGGGTTTAAGCCCCCTCCCTGCACTTGTACTCAATATCAAGTATCTATTAAGGCCTTTAGTAAAAGGATCCACTAGATTCTGACTTGTTCTTACAAAGTCCATCATGATTACCCCATTCTTAATGAGTTGTCTCCCATAACTATGTCTTACACCAATGGACTTTCCATTATACACCTCACTATATGCTTTTGATAGCATAACTTAACTATCACAATGGATTGAAATCGGCGAGATTGGCTTAGGCTGCAAAGGAATCTCGTACAAGAGATCCTTCAATCATTACGCTTCTTTTGCCGCAGAAGCCAGAGCAGTGAACTCCGCTGCCATGATGGAATCAGTAATACAGTTCTATTTCTGGGAACCACAAGAAATAGCACCCCTACCGATCTAGAAAAACCCTCTTCTTGTAGAAGCGTAATCCTCCATATTGGAGATCCAATTGGCATCCGAGTATCCTTCTAAAGTAGGAGGAGACCCATCATAAGAAACAACATAATCAATGGTATTCTTAAGGTATTTCAGTACTCTTAGTACTCCTTGCCAATGTACCATTCTTGGATTGCTAGTGTATCTACGTAGCTTTCCATAGCAAAGGCTATAATAGGCCTTATATAGCTCATAGCATACAAAAAAGAACCTATGACTCTAGCATACTTCAGTTAATCAACTGGATCACCATTATTAGGTTCAAAATTCATTTTCCAATCAATTGGTGTGCGATCCAGAGCACATTCATTCATATCAAATTTATTCACCACGTTTTCAATATAGTGAGATTGAGTCAAGGAAATAGTATCGCCATCCCTTATTATTTTAATACCAAGAATTACTTCAACCTCATCCATGTCTTTCATAGCAAAGTTATTTGAAAGAAATTGTTTAATGTTATTTACTTGCTCCATATTAGTACCAAATATTAACATGGCGTCGACATACAAACAAATAATAACTCCTTTATATTTTCAAACTTGCTACAGACACATTTATCCAATTTGTTAATCTTGAATCCATCGTTTAAAACTATTTGATCGAATTTTTGGTGCCACTGTTTAGGGGCTTGTTTCAGCCTATACGAAAAAGTATGAGTTTACGTACTTTCTTCACTTGGCCTGGAACAGCAAATCCTTCCGGTTGCTCCATATACACCTCTTCTTCCAACTCACCATGTAAGAAAGAAGTTTTAACATCCATTTGGTGAATCTTTAATTTATAGATAGAGGCCAGGGCAATCAATACTCTAATGGTCAATATTCTTGCCAACAGGGCATATGTGTCAAATTAGCCTATCCCTTATTTTTGGATAAAGCCTTTAGCCACTAACCAGGCTTTGAACTTGTCAATAGTTCCATCGATCTTCATTTTCTTCTTGAAAATCCACTTACACCCAATAGGCTTACTCCCTCGTGGAATATCCACGAGAATCCAAGTGTTGTTCCCCATTATGGAATCCATTTCATCATCTATCGCCTCTTTCAAAAAAGTAGCATCATGAGATCTCATAGCTTCATCAAACGTCATAGGATCTAACTCCATGACGCGACAATCGGGAGTTTGACACTTCATATTGTCTCTAGTTGCTTCCACTAGATATGTGTAAAAATCCGGTCTGAAAGATTTCTCTTTCCTCGCTCTTTCACTTCTTTTAAGTTCTAGAGCATTTTTAGGGATTTCCTTCCAAACGACATGATTTTCATCATTCGTCAAGGGCATGTCATTGTCAAGAAAAATGTTTTCTTTCGGTCTAGGAATTGAACTAAAATGGTTTTATCAAAATCTATTGATTCAATTATCATAATAACATTTATGTACTCATTTGGTTCAATCACATAAAAATGATAAGCCTTACTATGTTGTGCATAGCCAACAAAAATACATTTAATTCCTCTTTCATCTAATTTTTTCCTTTTAGGTTCGCGACTTTAACAATTTTCCTACACCCAAAATCTTGAAATAACTCAAGTTGGGAGCCCGTTTGTTCCATTGTTCATATGGGGTTATTTTACTCTTCTTATTAGGAACCCGATTCAAAATGTGACAGGCTGTCAGCATAGTCTCTCCCCGAAACCCATCATTGAGTCTGGAATATGATAACATGGCATTCACCATCTTGATTAAAGTCCGATTTTTCCACTTAGCCAAGCCATTTTGTTGCGGCGTATAAGGTGCCGCGACCTCATGAATAACTTCTGCGTTTTCAAAGTATTTAGGATCATAGTACTCACCACCACGATAAGTTCTTAAGCATTTTAGGAATGATTCACAATGTAATTTGGATTCGGTCTTATATGCTTTACACTTATCCATTGATTCATCTTTAAAATTCAAAAGAAATAAAAAGGAAGGAACAAACCCAATGCCTCAAGGGCTCCTGCCTACGCAGGGTCGGGGGGGGGGGGGGGGGGGGGGGGGGGGGGGGGGGGGGGGGGGGGGATGTACGCAGCCTTCCCCCTTCAAGGTGTCAACCTGAAGAGAGGTTGTTTCCCAGTGCCCCCAAACCTGAGGGTGAGGACTTCCTAGGAGGTCACCCATCTTGGTACTACTCTCGCCCAAGCACGCTTAACTTCGGAGTTCTAATGGGATCCGGTGACAGCGTGTTGGTGCTCTCTTTGGTTTAAAATTCAAAAGAAATATATAGCAATATCTTGAATAATCATCAATAAAAGTGATAAAATATCTCTTTTCTCCTAGTGTAGGGGTACTTTTTAAGTCACATCAATCACTATACATTAAATTATGTAGACTTGTATTCCTTTGCACTAAAGGAAACAATAATCTTGATATTTTCATGAGTATACAACTTTTATATTTATCATCAACTTTATTGAAGTGTGGAATTAAGTCCGAATTAGGCATATCTTGTAGTTTACGAATTAAACATCCCTTTATACAAGTATCATTTTCCCACAAAGGCACCAGTCTTTGACAGAATGAACTTGTCGACCTCAAAGATCAACTTAATACCAAACCTATTTAGAAGGCTACCAAATATAAGATTCTTTTCAACGTCCGATGCAAACATATATCAGTTAAAGTAAGTGTTTTTTTGGATGTAAAAGTCAAATCGATTTTCCCTTATCCTTAACCGGTATAGTTGTATTATTTCCCATAAATAAAACCGACCCATCATCAATGGCCTCAAACATTTTAAAGAATCCTCTATCCTTACAAGCATGCTTTGTAGCCCCTGAGTCAACCCACCAAGACTCGTTGCCTTGAATGAAATTGATCTAGGAAATCATCACCACAAAATTATTTTTCGAATTATCATTGCGATTACCAAGGCCCGTGATCCTTTTATTCTTAAGGAGGTAACAGTCCCTTTTTATGTGACCGGGCTTATGACACTCCCAGCAAACAGGCTTGTGCCTCTTTTCATCATATTTCTTTGAGAAGTGTCCGGTTCGTTTTGGTCCTTTACTCGATTGGCCTTCTTCCATGACATTGATTTTTTCCATGTCACCTGGACGATCCTTATTTTTGTCCTGTAACCTGTAACCTGCAACCTTCCTCAATACAGAGATAGTTAGTCGACTCCTCTGTAGAAAAATCTTCCTTTTATGTTTAAGTCCCTTTTTAATATCTTTCCAAAAAGGATGAAGTTTGTCTATCAAGGAAGCAACGACAATGATATCATCCATGTTCACATTATGTTGCTTGAAATGATTTAAAATTCTTTTGATCTCGTGAGATTGCTGTATAATAGAACGATTATTAACCATTTTATAATTATTGAATTGACTCACAAGAAATTTCTTACTTGTGGCATCTTCCACCATATACCTCGTTTCAAGAGCGCCCCACAATTCTTTGGTGGTAGCCATGTTGGAATAGATACTGAAGAGATCATCTGTCATACCATTAGGGATATGATCCCTACAAATGTAGTCATTGTTCTCCCACTTGAGTCTTGCACATTGCTCCGATAGAGTTTCATCATCTGATGGAGGATCAGGGATTGGTGTATTCAGGACATACACCACATTCAAAGTAGTAATCAAAAAGTGCATCTTTCTTTGCCAACGACGAAAATTTTGGCAATCAAAACAGTCGAGTTTCACAAATTTTGCAGTCATATCTCACAGAGAAGAAGCTATTTTCAAAATCAAAACTAAGTCTCAAGATTGTTAGTAGAATTTGAAGAAATACACAAATTCCTTAGGAAGATAAAACAACAGATATCAATCACAATCACTGGTTTTAAGGCACGTAGTGAACCTTTTTTCTTAAAACTTATTTCTTGGATATTTAAATAGTTTAAGGGATACAATGAAATCCACTAACAAAGTGAGAGTAAGAGCGTAGAGAAAGAAAGATTACCGAGACTTTTTTTGAAAGAGAGAGAGAGAGAATGATTTCAACTTGGTAGCTTGCAAATGATAACATGGGGGGGCCTTTTATAGAACATAATATGTCTCTTGTGAAGAGACACATCTATTAACCAATCAAGCATAAAACACATGTTTAATTATTAAAATACATGTTTAAAAACCAAGGGATGTCAAATCTGAGGAAGTAAGATGGGATGTCAAATTCTCAAGACTATCCCTACCATAATTCTCAATTCTTGATCAGTAAGGTGTCTAAGAAGTGCCTTTATGTATGCCTGTGGATCACTTAGAATGTGTTTGGTATCATTTTTGCTTGTAATTTTTGGTCTTAGAGAAAACTAAATACCATATTTTGAAAAAAAATTTCCTTATTTTTTATTTCTTGTTTTCATGGTTTCTTGATTTTACGAAAAAAGCAAAAAAAAAAAAAATTTGAAATCCAATATTTAGTATCTCAAAAACTAAAAATTACAGGCAAAAATCAAAAGACCCTTAATGGGCCGACCATTCCCAAAATGATGGACATGGGCTTAGAGATTGTAGTACCCTGTTCGTTGCAAGCATAATGTTAAGGCCCAACATGGCCCAATAAAAAACCAAAACTAAGGAAATTATTAGTTTTCACTTGTTTGGTTATTGATTAGTTTTTCTCAACTTTTCTTAGTTTCTCCGATTTTGACATGTTTTGGTATATCACTCAAATATAACTTCATTAAATATAAATTATATTTGTGACTATAAACCTTCTTGTATTTTAACACGCTAGTTATGACTTCAAAATAATTTTTTGGGAAAGCATGATATGTGAAGTGGGCACAAGAGAGGTCAGAGCAGCATCCATGTCCATTGGCTTGAGGCTTAGAGGTTGACCTTTAATCTTGTTATGTGCCTTGTCCATCAAGATTTGGTTGAGTTGGGCACGTTTCTCAACAACCTTTTTCTTTAAGAGTTTCATGTTCTACCTTTGAAAGGTTTACCTCAAAAGAGCAAATTCAATGCTCCTTAAGTTCATCCTTGTATCTTGGTTTACCTAATTGTTCCTCTAGATATTGTTAATTCTCACACTGCATGACTAACTTCTTATTAGTGGGGGACCATAGTCCTTCAGGTCCCTTATGGTATTGGCTTGACCTCTACAACAAAATATTTGAGATTCCTCTTAGAGTGTCCCATCCTAATGATCAATGGTGCTTTTAGGAAGCCAGCCCATGTTCTTTCAAACAAAGACACCTCCGAAGTAATAAGGCTCCTGTCTACATAACCCTTTGGCTTCATTTGTGATGACAATAGATGAAGGTTAGTTGAAGAGACGCATACGTGAAAAGGTGCCCTGTCTCCATTTAAGTTCCTCATTTTCTTTGACAATAATTGGCTGTAACTATGGCACATCACTCTCTTCAATCTCTCAAAGTTTGAGATGACTTTCTTTTTAAGACAAGGCCCAAAGTGCAAGGCTTCTTGGAACCTCATTTCTTGACACCCTTTATTTTTCTTTACCTTGGATTGACTGATAGTTGTCCTAATGGTTGAGGTCTATAGCAAACTTTTCGTATTGTATTCACTTAATGTTGCCCTTTTTTGTCTTTGATAAAACTCTTAAAATTGAAACTCAATCACATGTCAACTATACAATTGATCCTCAAGGCCCCTGCTAATAGAAGGGAACCGCAAATCTCCCCCCTTAACCAGTCTCTTAAAAAGTTGGCTAATGATCTTCATTCACAGTTGAGGCATGTTCGCCATCGCTGACCTCTCAAGAATTCATTATTAGTTTCTTTTGAGATTTCTTTCTTAAATACAACTGCATTGATCACATTAATTTGGACTAATTTTCAAAAAGGGGTCAATGTCTACCCCCATTTTTAGGGAAGTCCAATTCCCTAAATTCCATTACATCCTGAATTACATTCCTCAAGATCACATAATTCTTCATTAAGTGGGTGTACAAATTGTGCCACTTACTCCCTTTCAGTGTTTTGGGGTTTGGAACCTCGTGTTTTCCTTTCAATTACAAATTCTTATTTGCCTTGAGCCAATCAAATAACAAGTCTGTTTAAGACAAGTCAAAACAGTACTTTCGTAACTCTTCAGTTTGGTCAAATTTCCTAGCTTTTATTTCCATTTTTTACTTAGGGATTGCAGACGATTGGATCCCCCCTTGATGTACTGACAATCTCATAGAAAGGTTCATAACATCATATTTAGCAGCACACTTAGCTAGTTAAAGAAGACTAGTAAAGTTTGTCCCTTTGAACTTCTTCTTATATTCTATGTCTAGGCCGTTGAAGGTCAACTCAGTGTATTCTACCTTGGGTCAAGTGAATGTGTACCTCAACTTGACTCTCTTGAACTAGTTGATAAATTCTTCCACGAAATCATCTGACTTGTATCTCGTTGGGGCCAGGTCATTCATGAGCGTTCTTAATTTCATCCTTGAGAACTTTGCTTGGAATTGTCTAGCCACCTCATCTAGAGTGTAAAAACAATTATATGGTAAGTTAATATACCACTAGAAAGTAGTTCTAGTTGAGGGACTTGGAAAAACACTTATCTTGAGGAAACAATTGTCAATACCTTCCAACAATTAAACCTTAATAGGTGCTCTAAGGCAAACACATTTCTTTCTTCAATGAAGAGGGTAAAATCAGGTATCTTGAACCTTATAAAAAAAGGATAGTTTCATACTATACTGTTAGGGAAGGACCCTATTTGTTTGGATTACCGCCTCCCGTAAAGGAACCACCACGAATACACCTTGGCGGTACCTCTACCCTGGCGGTACACCCCTACCTTGGCGGCACCCTACCCTGGCGGTACCTTTACCCTGGCGGTACCCCCCTGCCTTGGCGGCCCTCACACACGACCATACCCCAAAACTCTCCCTTTCTTTGACACTTAAGTGCCAAGGAAGATCCCCCCCCCCCCCCCCCCCCCCCCCCCCGGTCCCAAATTGCTATAAATACAACCATATCTGCAACAGAGGAGGGGACTTGAGCTCGGTCCTCCCTTAAAAAGAACCCAACCAAAAAACCCCGAAACAATTGGTGCCATCTGTGGGAAGGGTACTAACACTTCCTTCATGTCAAACACCAGTCCTTCTATCCCCCTCCGTCAGGGGGACCACCACACAGAATACGTAACCCAGGAGCAATTCAACCAATTACAACATCAACTCATGGCGGATAACGGCACCAAAAGGGTCCTAAATCCCGGCCACTCCACCACCACTCCAGGAGCCTCCAGGCACACTCCAACCGAAAGTCAAAGCCCGGTCACTGAGTCTAACGCTAACGCTCACTACAACTATGTGAGTCATAGCCGCCAGCAAAACGCCGGATCAGGGGTGATGCCGCCAGTACCGGGAACCCACTCGCCTTTTACATCCTGACTCCTCCGGGCACCTGTGGGAAAGGTAAAAATCCCTAACATGGACGCATTTGACGGGGCTCAGGATCCTGAGGACCATCTGGCCAGTTTTGCGGCACGAATGTACTTGCAGAACGTAGGGGAGGAGGTTTGGTGCAAATGCTTTCTCGCCACCCTCAAAGGGGCCGCGCAAAGCTGGTTCTCCTCCCTCCCACATCATCCATTGATGGATTTATGGAGCTCTCTGAGCGGTTCACACGTCACTTCGTAAGCAATAAGAGAAGAAGGAGAACGGCTGCACATCTCCTTAAGCTACAGCAAAATGAGTTCGAACCCTTAAGAAGTTATGTAAGACGATTCACTCGTGCCATGATCGATGTTTCCAACCTCTCTGATGAAACGGCCATCACTGCCTTTGTCAACGGATTACAGAATTCCCCCTTTAAGTTTGCGCTGGCTAAGGGGCAGCCGGTAACCGTAGACGACCTATGGCGCAAAGCCAATAAATATATCGCCGCCGAAGACGTGATGCAAGTAACACCAAGGCCTGAAGTAGTGCAGGTGGGGACCTCTCTGAGGCCAAAAGAGGGTTTCAAACCACAACCAGGGGGCGCCCGGCCACCCAAGCGGCGCAAGCCCACCTTTAAGACGCAAATCCCACTAGAAGCCGCAAGGCCGCTACTGGCAATAAAAGAAGGAGAACATCCAAAGGACCCAAAAGGCAAGAAAAAAGATGAATGGTGCGCTTATCACCAAATGACCACCCACAATACCGCAGAATGCCGCATGTTACAAGCCCGCTTAGAAGAAGCAGAACGCACGGAACAGTGGGTAGAGTACAGAAGCCTACAAAGAATAAAAAAGGGAAAAACTCTCGATGAAGATGCCCATGACCCAGGAGTAAGCAAAACAATGCCCCCGGTCATCGCCACCATCACAAGGGGAAAGCCGCCAGCAAAAGGGAAATTAGAAATCAAGGAAAAAGGGAAGGGGTCCTTCCCAATACATGGCAAACCCAAATGCATAGGTTTCACAGAGGAGGATGCTTAAGGAATTGACGCAAACCAAGAGGACCCTCTGGTCATAACCGCTGATATCCGTGGATACATCATCCACAGAATCCTGGTCGAGCAAGGCAGTTCTGTAGATGTGCTCTTCTTAAGCTGCTACGCCCGGATGGGGATGTTCGCCTCTTCCCTTGTCCCCACGTCAAGCCTTGTCGTAGGGTTTGCTGGAAATCCCGTTATACTTAAGGGAAGGATATTTGTATCCGCCACTTTTCAGGGCCAAGGGGGGCAACGCACCATCAAGATTGAATTCTTGGTCATAGACACTCCTTCATCCTATAATGCTATCCTTGGAAGGCCTTCTTTGAATCGACTAAGAGCCGTGATCTCCACTTATCATCTAGCCAAGAAGTTTGAAAGTAACTATGGCAACACCATGACCGTTCGTGGCAGACAAGGCTCCCTCTCCGAATATTACCACAACTTCCCCGATTCAGCCTTAATCACGGCCGAACCAGCTGAACCTCAGCCTCCCTCAAGCTCAGACCTGGCCTCCTCAGCTCTAAAGAAGTATGAGTTAGAGCCAGGGCGGCACACCTATATAGGCGCCACAACCCCTTCTCACCTGAAAGAAAGAATTGGCGAACTCTTAAAGCAATATCGGGACGTCTTCACATTTTCTGCTGATGAGATATCCAGAATACCACCGGACGTGATCACTCATCAGCTCAATGTTCAAGTTGACAAAAAACCAGTGAAACAGCGAAAGCGCAACTTTTGCACTGAGCTAAACGAGGCCGTCAAGCTAGAGGTACGAAAGCTGATCCGTGCGGGATCCATTAGAGAGGTGGCCTACCCAGAATGGCTGGCTAACGTGGTCCTAGTAAAAAAAGCAAACGGAAGTTGGAGAATGTGTGTTGATTTCACGGACCTCAACAACGCCTGCCCAAAGGATTCTTACCCTCTGCCTAAGATAGATAAATTAGTACACTCAATAGCAGGTTGCGAGCTATTCAGCTTTATGGATGCTTTTTCAAGCTACCACCAGATCCACATGCATCCTGATGACGAAGAAAAAACTTCCTTCATAACAGCTGAAGGCACATACTGCTACAAGGTCATGCCATTTGGCCTCAAAAACGCTGGCGCCACATATCAAAGACTGGTCAACAAAATTTTTAACTCTCAAATCAGCCGCAACATGGAAGTCTATGTGGACGACATGATAGTTAAATCCCGGAGGAGCCTGGATCACATTGAGGATTTAAGGGAGGCTCTGGAAGCTCTCAGAACATATAAAATGAAACTCAATCCTAAGAAGTGCTCATTCGCGGTGTCTGAAGGAAAATTCTTGGGATTTATTGTCAACAACAGAGGAATAGAAGCCAACCCTAGAAAGATAAGCACTATCCTTGAAATGGGATCACCCCATTCCTCCAAGGACGTCCAGAAGCTGGCCGGCTGCATGGCCTCTCTCAACAGATTCATTAGCCATTCAGCCGACGAGGCCATGCCATTCTTCAAGGCATTACGAAAGAAGAAGCCTTTTCGTTGGAATGAGGAATGCGAATGTGCCTTCCAGCAGTTAAAGCAATATTTAGCTCAACTTCCTGTCATTACCTCTCCCGAACCAAACGAGCGACTGAGCATTTTCTTAGCCATTTCAAAAAGCACCACCAGTGTCGTGCTAATAACCAACCGAGAAGGCAAGCAACTCCCGGTATACTTCATAAGCCAGTCCCTCAAGAATGCAGAAAAGAGATACCCCGCCATTGAAAAGACGGCATTAGCCTTAGTTACCGCCGCACGAAAGCTGAGACCCTATTTTCAGGCCCATACTATCACTGTGCTCACTCATCTTCCCTTCCGAAAGCTGTTAGGCAAGTTAGATTGTTCAGGAAGAATGTTGAAATAGGCAGTGGAACTCTCAGAGCATGACATACAGTATTTGCCCCGTCATGCCATCAAGGCGCAAGCTCTGGCCGACTTCTTGGTGGAATGTAGCTTTGAGATACCCGAACTAACAATCTCCCCTAAAGACGGTCACCTCTGGAGGCTATTCATCGACGGTTCCGTCAACCAGGGGGGTAACGGCGCGGGTATCGTACTAATAAATCCAGAAGGTGAGCCCATGGAGTATGCGGAAAAACACAACTTTTATGCCACCAACAATGAAACTGAGTATGAGGCCCTACTCTTGGGCATCGACTATGCTATAGCGGCAGGCGCCAAGCATGTCGAGGCTTTCAGCGACTCAGAGTTGGTAGTAAACCAGGCAACTGGGGAATACGAGGTAAAGGAACCCCACTTGGCGCAATACCTCGACCTAGTCCAGAAACGAATCTCTGGGTTAGAAAGTTTCAGTATACGGGGAATCTCCCCCGAGGACAATAAACGGGCTGATAAGCTAAGCCGATTAGCTGGCCTCAAACACATAGTAGAAAAAGAGGAAGGAGAAGTTCAGATACAGGAAGTCGATGTGAAGTACCTAAACCGACCCTGTCCTTGGGACTCAATGCAAATACAATATGAGGAAGGATGGATGCGCCCTATCGTGGATTTTCTTGTGCAAAATAAGACACCCGCGGACAAGAAGGAAGCACGAAAGTTACAACGACAAGCAGCCTGCTTCGTGATAATCGACCAACAGCTCTATAAAAGGTCGTTCACATACCCCCTGCTGAAATGCCTAACCCTGGAGGAGGGAAATTACGTGCTGAGAGAGATCCATGAAGGAATTTGTGGAGTACACGTCGGGAAGCAAACGTTAGTAAGAATGGCACTCAGAACTGGGTACTTTTGGCCCACCATGGAAAGAGATGCCACCACGCTAGTACGAAAGTGCGATAAATGTCAGAGATACGCACCATTAATCCACCCCCTAGCGGTACCACTACACCCCATCATTGACCCCATACCTTTTGACCAATGGGGGATGGACATCTTGGGCCCATTCCTGGTAGCCAGTGGCCAAAGACAATTCCTGATAGTGGCCGTAGATTACTTCAGCAAATGGGTAGAGGCGGAGGCAGTAGCCTGTATCACTGACCACGCCACCCACCAATTCCTATGGAAGAACATTATGACCCGCTTTGGAATCCCACGAGCCATCATAACGGATAACGGAACACAACTCAGCTCACCGCGATTCTGCAATTATTGTCAGCACCTGAAGATTTCACTCCACTTCGCATCAGTAGCCTACCCACAAAGCAATGGGCAAGTAGAAGCCGAGAACAAGCAGATACTTGTGGGGTTACGGCCAAGGTTGGACAAGGCAAAAGGGAAATGGTTGGAGGAATTACCTAGTGTTCTCTGGGCCCATCGCACCACCTACCGTGTAGCTACGGGAGGAACTCCCTTCATGCTGGTTTATGGCGCAGAAGCCGTGATCCCCGTAGAAGTAGGAGAGCCCAGCCATCGGACTCAAGGATACAGCCAGCTCGAAAATGGAGAATTACGAAGACACTCCCTTGATCTAATTGACGAAACCAAGGAAAATGCCCTTCTCCTCATAACGGCTCAGAAACAGCGGATATCCCAGCGTTACAATAAGCATGTAAGGCCTAGAAGCGTGGAAATAGGAGACCTAGTACTCCGTCACGCGAGCATTACCCACGGCATCGGATCAGGAAAGGTGGCCGCTAACCGGGAAGGTCCCTACCATGTAAGTACGATACTAGGAAACAGGAGCTATAAGCTGCAACGCCTCAATGGTCTTGAAATGCCGCGATCCTAGAACATGAAGAATCTTAAAAAATATTATGTATAGAAGGCAAGGTGCATAGTTAACAAGTCAAACCTCATGAATCACTCAATAATAGACATAAGGATCTTAGAACTCGTACGATCTCAAAATGTATACTAATATATATATATATATAATATTGTACGATACAACATCCTGTCTACAACATTATGTGCTAAGCCATTATAAGGTGCGTACAAAAAACCACCATAAGAACACATCCCTCATATCACAAGTTTACAAAATGCGCCTATGAACTACTGTTACAAAAAAAGGCATAGACATATGCCCTGAAAGAGGATCTTTTCTACATTGAGAACGACCCTTATCTAGAAAACCAACAAAAAAAAAAAATACAAGGAAGAAGGAAAAAGGAAGGTAACTATGGCTGCCGGCTGCTAGATTCTCCTCTGGTATGGGCAAGATCCTGATGAAGTTGATCCGCCACCCGTTGAAGCAACTCTTGACCCAAGCCAGGACAACTCTGAAGCAGGCGACTAGCAAAGCGTGAAAGACCTGAAGTAAAACCCCGCCAGTAGGAAGAATTCTTCAAACCGCGAAACTCCACGCTAGTTTTAAATTGGGTAACGGCGTTCGCAGCATTCTCCGCAACTCTTGAGCTCTCCACCTGACATCGTTGCATTTCATCCTGTAATCTTTCTAAGCGCATCTGGTAAGACGCTAGCTCTTCCCTTAACTCTTGCGTCTCTCTTTCCTTCTCCTCCTCTATCTTCTTTTTCTCCTCACGACTCTGCTTCGCCTCCTCTAGAGCAGTATCCTTCTCCTTTTGTAACAAGGATAGCGTCAGGGCTCCTTCTTCTCTAGCCAATCCTAGCTCCTGTACCCTAACGGCAAGATCCCTATTCTCACCTTCTAATCGGGCGAGTTCTTTAGTGACCTTGTCCTTCTCCTGGAACCAACCCGAAACCATAGTAGTAATCCATGAGCTAGCCTACAACCACAAACGTAAACATGGACAGATAAGTTCAAAAACGATCATAAAAACTCCAACACAGTAAAGACACTACCTTCAGAGCAGAGGTCGCGACTGTGTCCACCGTAATTATAATGTTAGGTAGTTTTTTATATAAAAAAAACATTAACAAAGAGAAAAATAATTACGTAATATAGAGAAAAATAACCTAGATTATTAGTAAAATAAGGGTACCTATTAAAATATTATTTAATCACATGTCTAACACATGATTAACTTATTTATCCTATACCAGTACCTTATTCTTAAAAAGATCTTTGTCCTCATGAATTAAGGTATTGATATCCAAATATTATAAGTATAAATTTTACCCAGTGAACTTATTTAAAATTAAGTAAAACTTCAATATTTACTTTAACTAAAATATTTTAGTAAAAAGAAAATGTAAAATTGTAATTATAATACCTAACTCTTAAACCTAGCATTTCCTTCTCATTTCCCTTCCTTCCCACCCCACAGCCCGAAACCCTAAGTCCACAGGAGTCGCAGCACGGCGGCGGTTTTAAGGAGGGCGGCGAGAGGTGCGACGCCATGGCAGTAGCGGCGACGGAGGTGCGACGCCCTCCCTGGTATAGTCACTTGCCCAGGTTGCTTTGAAACAGCCGTTACTGGCGTTCTCCTCCTCCGACATCTCAACTCGTACGACGGTGGTGGTGGTGCCACGTCGTGGTCATCACCGATGATCTCCTTACTACCAATCCTTCTTGCCAACATCGATGGTTTTCAAAAGCATTAACAAAGATCTATTAGGAAAATCTAACCCACACTCACAAGTGTCATAATTCAACCACACCACATAACCAAACATACAATCAATAATGTCTAAACCACATATACTAAGTCCATCTACACTTCAGAGATGAGAACTCACATTAAAAGATCCCGACAATCTCGCTCTAAGTAGTTGAGAGCTAATTCTTCTTGCCAACATTGATAGTTTTCAAAATCACTCAAAAAGATTTATTAGGGAAATCTAAACCACACTCACAAGTATCATAATATTCAACCATACCACATAACCAAACATACAATCCATAATGTCTAAACCACACATACTACGTCAATTTACACTTCATAGATGAAAGCTCACCCTAAAAGATCCTAGAAATCACGCCCTACATATTTGAGAGCTAAATGAAGTGGTTGTGGCTGAATAGTTGAATATACAAAAGAAATGTGAGGAAATATCTAAAGGGTTAGATAAAAGTATAAAAAGAATTCAAGAAAATCGTAAAGAGGGGCAAAAACAGTGAAGGTCTATGTGTAAAAGCATAAAAAATACCTCTATTGCCCCTATTACAGCCCCCAGCACCACCGACACCACCGATCCGACCACCATCGAAGTTGTGGAGCCAGATCTGACCGGAAATAGAATGACAACTGAGGATTTGGAATCTCTGACACCGACCGTGAACGCCGGCAGCGAAGAAAACCACCAGGAGAACAATGGTGGTAAGGACAAGGTAGACGAAGGGATCACCGAGCACAAAAATAGGAGAAGAACCACGACTGCAAACCGGAAGCTTCGAGCTCGATCGAGAACGTGGCCACTGTTGAGGAACCGAAACCACCATCTCCAGCCAAGAAAATCGAGCTGTCGGTGGCAGAGAACGCCTCCAACGGCCGCTTGGAAGTAGCGGAGAAAGGGATGACGCCACAGAGGGCGTCGCACCGCCGCCGCTGCCACCGCCTTGGCATCGCGCCACCTGATGTCACCGGAACGCCACTGTGGCGCTTGGCTGGTGATGGGGTTAGGGTTTCGTTGCTTTCAACGAGCAAGAAGAAGGGTGTGAAATTGGGGGGAGATTTTGAGTTTTATTACAATTTTGCCCCTAACTTTAAGTGCTTAATTACCACTTTTTTAGATATTTTAGAGAAAATTTTTTTTGTAAATTTTCGAAAATATAAGGAGTTAAAATTTGTAATTTTAGTATTTGATCCGGGAGTGTTAATAATTTGGGTATCAATATACCTTGATCCTTGAGGACAAGAATCTTAAAAAGGAAAATGTATTGATACAATCCAAAAATACATAGGTTAAGTGAGGGATAATTTAGATATTAAATAATTAGATTTAGTCCTTAATTACAATTATACCCTCTCCAAACTCTATATATAGGGGACTTGTGTTAGAGAAGAAGTAGGTTGAAATGTTTCTCTCTCTCTCTAGTCTCTCCCTCTCTCTCTAATCTCTCCCTCCTCTCTTCTATCTGAATCTATGTTTGTTTCCCCTTCTTCTATGTAATCTCCCCCTTTTCTTGCTATAATACAATATAATCCTTAAGTTTGTAACACCGACGGCGACGATGAGCTTGATGGTAGTTAGGTAATACTAATAATCTAGGTTATTTTTCTCTATATTACGTAATTATAATGTTAGGTAGTTATTTTCCCCTCCTCCATCTATAAATAGTGGCATTAGGTTTGTATGAGATTCATAATTTCAGAATATTAATCAAATTCTCTCACTTCCTTACTAGTTTCTCTATCTCTCCCTCAAGTTTTTCTCTAGTTCTCCCTCAATTATAGATCGACACAATTTTAGCTATATCATACCAACAAACAGCAGTCGAGCAAATGTGCAAGCAATTTTGGGTTAGAGGTGAGTGAGGGTTTTAAAGTTAGTGGTCTAAAATAGGTAAGTAAAATTGGGGGTTTAAAATAATAATAAAATCATAAAATAGTAGAGATATGAATTGGAAATAAAATTTTAATAAAGAATTTTTAGTTTTATTATTTAAAAAAATATTATTTAATATATTAATTTTTTCATAAATTTTGTTAAATAATTTTTTTAGTCTAAAAAGGTTTATGTAATTGGTAAAATGGTTTAGAAAGCCATGTATAAAGATTCAAAATAGGGCCCGCTTTCATTTTTTATACTGCTATTTGGACTATTTAATTAGATATATATATAAATTTTTAGCTAAATATTTTATAAAATTTGTGGATTAAATAATTAATATATTACATCATAGGATACTAATATGTAATTTATATAAAAAAATTATATAAGAAATTAGGTGAGTTTCGATAACATATTTAAAGTATTACCTAATACTAACAAATGTAACACTTTACAAGAACTGTTACCTATAATATAACTTATGTAACACTTTTTTAAAAGTGTTACATTAGATTTCAAGCAAAGGTAACAAATTCTTAAAAGTGTTACATTAGGTATCATGCAAATGTAACAATAACATAAGTGTTACCTAAACACTATCTATGGTAACATTTTTGACAAATGTTACAATTTAAGTGTTACCTTTGCTCAATATTGTTGTAGTATATTTCCCATGATAATAATATTGCTATACCATTTACGATGGTTTTTATTATCTATCTTAACGGCTGGGGGCTTTGTTTAACGTTAGTTAGTTAATTTTCCTTGGTTTTGTATATTGTTCTATCCTTTCCCAGCCTTAACGGCTGGGGGTTCTGTTTAACGTTAGTTAGTTAATTTTCCTTGGTTTTGTATATTGTTCTATCCTTTCCCAGCCTTAACTGCTAGGGGCTTCGTTTAAAGTTAGTTAGCTAATTTTCCTTGATTTTATATGTTGTTTTACCCTTTCCCAGCCTTAACGGCTGGGGGCCTTGTTTAACGTTAGTTAGTTAATTTTCCTTGGTTTTGTATATTATTCTATCCTTTCCCAACCTTAACGACTGGGGGCTTCGTTTTAAGTTAGTTAGTTAATTTTTCTTGGTTTTATATGTTGTTTTATCCTTTCCCAGCCTTAACGGCTGGGGGATTTGTTTAACGTTAGTTAGTTAATTTTCCTTGATTTTGTATATTATTCTATCCTTTCCCAGCCTTAACGGCTGGGGGCCTTGTTTAACGTTAGTTAGTTAATTTTCCTTGGTTTTGTATATTGTTCTATCCTTTCCCAGCCTTAACGGTTGGGGCTTCGTTTAAAGTTAGTTAGCTAATTTTCCTTGATTTTATATGTTGTTTTACCCTTTTCCCAGCCTTAACGGCTGGGGCCTTTGTTTAACATTAGTTTGTTAATTTTTCTTGGTTTTGTATATTGTTCTATCCTTTCCCAGCCTTTACGGCTGGGGTTTTCGTTTAACGTTAGTTAGTTAATTTTCCTTGGTTTTATATGTTGTTTTACACTTTCCCAGCCTTAACGGCTGGGGGCTTTGTTCAACATTAGTTAGTTAATTTTCCTTGGTTTTGTATATTGTTCTATCTTTTCTCAGCCTTAACGGCTGGGGGCTTCGTTTAAAGTTAGTTAGCTAATTTTCCTTGGTTTTATATGTTGTTTTACCCTTTCCCAGCCTTAACGGCTGGGGGCTTTGTTTAACGTTAGTTAGCTAATTTTCCTTGGTTTATATGTTGTTTTATCCTTTCCCAGCCTTAACAGCATAAGTTCCGCCTAACACTGGAACTAAAGGCAGCTCTCATCAACCGAGAAGCCTTAACGGTATAAGTTCCGTCTAACACTGGAACTAAAGGCAGCTCTCATGAACAGAGAAGCCTTAACGGTATAAGTTCCGCCTAACACTGGAACTAAAGGCAGCTCTCGTCAACCGAGAAGCCTTAACGGTATAAGTTCCGCCCAACACTGGAACTAAAGGCAGCTCTCGTCAACCAAGAAGCCTTAACGGTATAAGTTCCGCCTAACACTGGAACTAAAGGCAGCTCTCGTCAACCGAGAAGCCTTAACGGTATAGGTTCCGCCAAACACTGGAACTAATGGCGGCTCTAAAAGCCTTAACGGCACAAGTCCCGCCCAACATCATGACTAACGGTAACTCTCAACAAATTTAGATACACTTAACAATGAAAACCCCACCTAGCAGTGGGGCTAGCAGTATCTAATCCTGCCAACATGGAACCCCCCTCCTAGTAAAGGGAAAACCATCATACCACAAAAAGCAAAGCAACAAACAAGAATCTTGTAAAACACTAAGCAAAAACAAAGAGGAAAGATATAAAATACCTTTCCAATAAAAGCTAAGAACTGTGTCATAATTTACAAACCAAAACCAACAAACCAATAACACAAAACATGACTAGGCAAGGTTGTAACAAAGCTAGTACTCATAAAAGCCAAACTCCCACCAAAAGCCTATCTCACATAAAGGCGGCAAAAGGGGCCATAGGGTCATTGCCACAACGGAATAAAGATCCCGAGTAGGGAAACAGCTACGCCTGCACCGTGCAACGGTGGTTCCCCAGGTAAACTATACGACCACGTTGATCTCCATGAAGTGCGCATCAGAACATTTGATTATGAGCCGTAAAGCCTAAATGATCCCTAGTCACCGGGTCCCACCTACCTCTAGACCATGGTAACCACACGTGTAAACGAAAGCGTCTCTCCCAGGAAGAAGAATCCTCTGAACGAGACAGCGTCCACACGGTGAACACCGAGCTTCGTAATGTAAACAAGCAAAGAACAGGAAGATCCGTTGAGGTCTCCCACCACTTAGAAAGCTTGGCATCCCGGCAGGCAAAGAGGTTTTCACAAACTGGGTCTGGAAACAGCATTCTACGAGAAGTGCCGACGGCAGTATCCCAGCGGACTATATAAGGGCAGGCTTGAGCGTCACCCAAGTAATGTCCCCAATCCGATAGGAAGTATAGCTCTCCACCCAAACAAACATGGTTTATAAGGGAGACATTCCTAGGACCCACGTCCAAACTTCCCCAAAAGTTCCAACTACCTTCCCAAAAATACACATGATACGCACTAGGCCAAGGCCCCCGGTAAGATTGAGACAAATCAAGCACAAGCAGGTAAAGGTAAAAACCAATGTCTATGGTAGTATCAAAACACCCGAACACCAGGTTTAAAGGGGAATCTGCATAGCCCATAGAAACCCCGTTAGGAAGAGGAACCATTTGACGTATTCCCATGGCCGGATTACAAACGAATAACCGAGAAAGGTTATAGTTACGGTATAACAACAAACCACCGGCAACACCCAATACACGAACATTATTATTCAAAATCTCTAGTACCTCAACAGGAACAACTGGAGAAAAATCTCTTGAAAAAGAAAAAGCCTCCAAATCATCACGGTGCACATCAGTCTCAGGCTGCAAAAAGAATCCGTCCGCCGTGCGGCTCAGGGAGTGAAAAGACTGCCGCCTAATAAAATCATAGTTGAACAAATTACGGGCAAAAGACGACACACAGGAAAACCTTAGAATTGATTTAACCGGAAGACGCAACCAAATTTCACAAGTAACATCATCCATGGTAAGGGAAAGAAACAGGCAAAAACAAAAATTCAAGAGACCCTTTTTGTTAAATAAACGCTTTTTTAGAAATGACCCCCACAGCAACACACCACTTGGACCACGGAACCTGTGAAATACTGGCCCCCACATGCAAAGGTATTCATAGCAAAATACTTTGGGATAAAAAGTGCTTTTTTTCCCCAAAGTGGGAGGCTAACTGTTAGGGAAGGACCCTATTTGTTTGGATTACCTCCTCCCCTAAAGGAACCACCACGAATACACCTTGGCGGTACCTCTACCCTGGCGGTACACCCCTACCCTGGCGGTACCCCCTGCCTTGGCGGCCCTTACACACGACCATACCCCCAAAACTCTCCCTTTCTTTGACACTTAAGCGCCAAGGAAGCTTCCCCCCCCCCCCCCCCCCCCCCCCCCCCCCCCAAATTGCTATAAATACAACCATATCTGCAACAGAGGAGGGGACTTGAGCTCGGTCCTCCCTAAAAAAGAACCCAACAAAAAATCTCGAAACATATACAATCTGGGTTAACCTATTACCATCTGCATCCCAAGGCCATGCATTTCTTCAATTATGTTTGTCAACTGGTCTTGAAGGGATAAATTCACAACCTGGTTTTTAATTCTCAAGGGTTATGTCGAGTAGCCTTGAGCACCTATAACTACTTAACTAATGAATGGTGTATGTCCCTTGTCATGTAGGCTTGCATTTAAACCCCAGGGCATAAGCAATTTGACTAATACCCGTATACTTCTAGTGCTGTTTGGATAGAGATCAAGTTTCCCATTTTCATAGGATTCTCGAGAGGCTAGGGTCCCTCTTGTGGTTCGAGTCGTGTTCATTACTTGTCTTCGGTCCCAGTTAATTCCTTGGTCCATGTTATTTATTAGTTCTTGGAATTGAACGTTGTTTTACCTGCTCCCTAGTCCTAGATATTGGGTCAAGCTAAGGGGACATGGTCAAGAATAGGGCTGACAGATAAGTTGTCCCAGATCGCATTCGTGTTCATGTTATGCGAGGCATCTTGGAAATGGAGTCAACCCAAATCGAAGCTGTTTATTAAAAGACATAGGACCTCTCAACCTTTACTCAATCCAATTATTAAATGGGTAACCTGCGGGCTACCCATTTAACTGTAGTGGTATTTTTTCCTCTAAATGCTAGTTTGTTAACTTACAAATATATCCATACCTAAGAGAGTACCAACACACAAGCACCGGATCCCATTAAAACTCCGAAGTTAAGCGTGCTTGGACGAGAGCAGTACCAAAATGGGTGACCTCCTGGGAAGTCCTCGTGTTGCACCCCTCAGGTTGAGAGTTCTCGGAAACAGCCTCTCTTCAGGGCAGCACCCTGAAGGGGGGAGTCTGCATACATCCACCCTCTTCTCCCAAACCCTGCTTAGGCGGGAGCCCTTGGGGCACTGGGAATGTTGCTTTTGCTTTACTAGCCTTAAATACATGACATATTTATAATTGTTATAGTAAACTATCAAATTAATATTACTAAATATATTTCAAACTTTATCATGTGAGATAGACTACCAAAAATATATAAATAGTAATAGTATAGTATGCCATTCAAATACCTAACATAATTATATAAACGAGTAAAGCGTGTCGAAAATGGGTTAAATTTGTCAATCCTAAATTCAACCCAATTGCTTAAATGGATCAACCTAAATTCAACCTGACATGAAAATCCCCGACCATGCTTGCTATCTTCGTGTCACGTTCGTGTCAGGTTAACATGTCTTATCAAATTTTTCCATCCCTAGTCAAGAATCTCGTGGGTGCAAGTGTAACTAGAAGCATTCCCATGCAATGCCCAGATTTTGCATGCTTCCTGAAAATTGAGCCTCTCGTTCGGTAGGTTCAGTCTATTGAGATTTTCCGTCGTCTTGAACTAGACACCATTAGTTTTCCCTGTCCTTACAAAGGCTGCTCAGGGGTAGTGGTTTGGTGAATCGTTTCTAATAGTGGGAAGGGTTGAACTTATTTGTATTTTATCTTCTCTTAAAGATTTTTATTAATCCCTTTTGAACCCCATATTGCCTTGAGAAAATTGGCTCAACTCCTGCTATAATTTCTGTTATAACATCCTTGGCTGTTATAGACACAATTGAGGATAGGGTCTTGTTCATATCGACTAACATCCTATTGGCCTCTCTGTGCATCCTATCATCCATGGATGTTCATGAGCCATTTACGATGTCCTTTAAGATGATTATACTTTAGCATTGGCCATGTAGGATATTTTCGATCTCGATTGGCATGTTGCCTTTTTGAGAACTTATGCATTTGCTTGTCAATTTTGTCTTCCATGACCTAGATTCTCCTTTTAAGAATGGACATAAAATTCTTTTGAGAATAACCATCAAGGTTTATGCATTCATATTCCGGGATATTTTCATCACCTTTGTTGTCAAAGTCGCAGATATGACTAATGTTCTGAAGAGGCTAGACCATGCTCAAGTTATAGTTCATGATTTGGTTTGGCAAGAGCCGATGTACCAAGTTGTTCATCTTCAAGGGTGGTTGTTTTTCTAGGTCTATTCATCTTCAGTTGGTCTCCACTGTGGTTGCCAAATTTCTTGTTGCCTCTTTGTGGTTGCCAATTATTTTTCGAAGCAAGCTTGGCAATGGATTCACAATGACTAGGGAGTATATTAGGTTAGAATGCATGTCATTGACCTTAACTAATCACATATTCTTTTTTTTTTTTTTTTTTTTGAGTATTTTTAGTGCATTTGACTTCATTGCAAGTAATGTGGATTCTATGAATGCTCTAATAAAGGTGACTTCCACAATTATATTATGTTTATGCGTAAATATACAACATAGATCCTAAGCTAGCAACAGTTGGGGTGGAGCATCGCAAAGCACTGCTCAGATGCCTTACCTTAAACGCTCAAGAGTTGAGTATTAGGGTAGAGATAGATACTAGACTTGACAACCCTAACCCAAAATAACTCAATCAAGATAAAATATAATAAGATTAAGGTTACAGGGAGTGAATCAATTTGGGCCCCTAATCCGAGATCAATTCAATCACGCCCAAGGCTTGACAGTCAAAACCTTTAACAAATAGCACAAGTTAAATCTACTATGAGGGCGAATGTAAGAGAATATGACAGAAAGCATATAAGAATACCATGTCAAACATCGTCATCTACACTTTGAGTGCATTGCAAAAGTAACATTGAATTATAGTACGACTACTCTAAGAAAGAGGAAAGAAAAGAACAAAAGTGTGCTTTGAAACACATAAGTAATTATGATGTGGTTCTGGAACCCCTAATTAAATTTTCAATTCTCTTATTTATAGATGCTAAAACCTGACTGCTTCTCCGAGAGTTACATGAGTATGCTTATCTCTTCAAGGGCTTGATCTCTCCATGAACTTCTGAATCTCAACGAAAGAAAGAGTTCATTGAAGGTCAACATTTTCCTTCTCCATGTTTCCGGTTTTTCCATACACTTCCTCAAGTCCCATGTTTACTTTGCATTCTGATAATTGCCTCAAGCTCAAGCTCTTGCTTTACTGACATAATGCCGTTCTCGAGTGCACATTCCCCTCAAATTACTTCCTCACTCATATGTCTTACACGTGCATTATTTAAACAAAATGCCGCCATTTCAACTCGCTATTTGCTAGGGAAACAGTATTGGAAAAATGATACAAGCTTAAACTTAAGTAATACAAGCCAAAGTTTAAGTGTCAAAAGAAACTTACATCTCACATTGAGGAAAAAGATAAAAGGGTTCTATCCCACATAGATAAAAACAAGGAGGCTTGGTTGGGTTTAAATAGGTAAATATCCCTCAACCCTTTGAACTAAACTAAAGGTGAAAGAATGAAGGGAATCACACGTGCGTGCTTGTTGTTGCGCTGCACTTGGGCGTGGGCATTCTTTTATCAACGAGTATGTTTATTTTACATAAAAAATTTATTGCTGCCATTGCCGTTTTAGCCTCAGTACTTCTCTGCAATTATTAAAATGATTCTTGAGAATAAAAATACAGATTTATGCAATTACATCGCCCTAGCTGTTTATGGACGTTGCTTTTTAAACGTTACAGCAATTTACTTCACATTTACTTGCTGATGGTTCATTTTTTTAATATAAATAATAGGCTTTAGGTTGTACATACTTGAAAAAAAACACATATACTCTCATCTCTGGTTTTTTCTCTTTTAAAATTCTTGGGCAAAGTTCTTGGGCTCTCCTACCCGGCCATTAACGAGTGCACATTAATAGTCGAATCGTGTTAATCATGGAAGACGGCCGCCGATTCAACTGTTTGCACCGATGCAGCGGCGAAATCGTCCTTTAGGACAGTGGTATTTCCCACAGCACGGTATCTTCAGTATTCTAGTACATTTCTCCATTTTTCAATTCATTTGATTGCTGCGTTTAGGTATTTTCGGTAAAATCCTTCGCAGTAATTTAACAGTATTTTACTGCATTTTCACAGTGTTCTTTACTGAAATTTTAGCAGGAGACCGACCACAGCCCCAGTTAGAAGGTGTGAACAGCTACAAATGACGCTGGGAAGAAGAGGGAGGGCCAGGCCAAAGAGGAGTTGGCTGGAGACGATTCGACACGACCTAACCCACCTAAACCTAAGAGAGGAGATGGCCTCAGATAGAGCACGATGGAGGGCTAGCATAAAGATAGCGGAGGTGGCAGCGTAGGATTGTGAGGCGGGTGACTTGTAGTTTAAGATCCCTAGGCTAGCATTTTTATGCTGTTTA
This sequence comes from Simmondsia chinensis, assembly GCA_018398585.1. Taxonomy (NCBI): domain Eukaryota; kingdom Viridiplantae; phylum Streptophyta; class Magnoliopsida; order Caryophyllales; family Simmondsiaceae; genus Simmondsia; species Simmondsia chinensis. Next base: position 6,503,040 of record JAGTTD010000016.1, read on the forward strand.
GTTAGTTCTGATTACTCATCTGTTTTGGCATATATACAAACACACTTAAATGCTTACATGCCTTTTCCTTTAATTCAAGTGGTACCTTATTTTTACTAAATTTATTGGTGATAAATTGATTTCTGTACTTGCAGGTTTACATATACTTGAGGTTGGGGGTCCTCGAAAACAGCCTCCTTTCCACTCGGAAGGGGTAAGGCTGCGTACATCCACCCCTCCCAGACCCTGCTTATTGCGGGAGCCGCGAGGCACTGGGACTGTTGTTGTTGTTGTTGTCTTTACTGAAATTTTACTGGTTTGCTGAATTTTTCTGCAGTATTTTTTGCTAAAATTTTTGCTGTAAATTGAGTATTACGTTATACGATACATAGTTCACTATTTCCTTAACAAATTAGAATTTTAAGCAGCTGCTTTTATTACTTGGAGTTTTAATTATCCTTACATTTAGTATAATATATGATAAGATCAACTCTCTTTTCTTAATTTAATATATATAAGTCATTATATAGACAAACTTTATTATTCATTTATATTAATAGTATAATTTATAAATACGATTATTTAAATCTAATTACATGCTGTAGTATGTAGGAACAGACACCAATGGAAAAACAAGAAAAGAAAAAAAAAAACAAAAAGAAAAGAAAAGGCAGTTACGCAATCTTGGCTCATGCAATTCGTCCCGCTACTCACATCATAATAAACAAAACTTTCCATATTAACATTCTCTATCCTGCAGGATTATTTGCGCTACGTAGCATTAGAGCTGGCAAAATGTGAGCCGATCTAATCCGGTGACCTGATTCGTTTGATCCGCTATTCTATTCAATTCTAACCCAAAAAATTTAAAATTTATTGGGACCCGAATCCGAAAATAAACCAACCCGAATTTGACTCAACTTGAATTTGACCCGAACTAAGCTGACTCGAAACCCGAAATGATCGAACCCGAATTCGACCCAACCCAAGTTTGACCCAACCCATGATGACCCAAGACCTAAACCAACTTGTCCTATAACCTAAAATGACCCAAATAGAAATCTGACTTATCATAGAGTCTAAGTAATAGGTTAATTATAATCATTTATTTTATAGTTTTAGTTATAATTTTTAAGGTTGAGTAAATATATTATCAAAATAACTTCATGAATCAACTTGAAATCATACCCAACCTAGTGATGACCCGACCCAATATCGACGCGACCTGACACTGAACCGACCTGAAGGCGACTTGAACCTGAGGATAACCCGATCCGAACTTGACCCAACCCGATTTTGACCTGACTTGGCCCGATTGCTAGGTCTATGTATCATTATATTTAAGAAACGTAAACGTCGGAGCTAGTTCTATTATTTTTAAAGAATTTATATCGAAAAAGACAAAATTATCATCTTTTATTCCAAAAATGACTGTCAATTCGACCTTCTTAGAATACGAACAATTTTATTTTTTGCAATATGAATGCACTGACATTAGTAAAATTAGCCATGTCATTACATTTGCCCATATTTTCATCCAGTATAATAATATTAATTTGGACCTTTCAATTTGTAGTTACTTCTATTTAATCTATATATTATATATATTATATGAATTTAGTCATTGAATTAAATTAAAATTAAATTAATTACATAAATTTTTAGTGATTAAACTAAGCTACATGCAAGTGACTCAATATAGATTCATCCGTTGACACAATTTAAACTCACTGATAACCTACCAACTTAACATTAGTTTTACTCTAAAATTAAATTAACTCAGTATAAAATATACATAAAATAAATTAATAAAATTAAAGATATATGTAGGGACTAAAATGACATAACGTGCACTAACCTAATTTATAAGAACAATAACTATAATGCTCTAATTTCACACGACATCTGCAGTTCACCTACCAAAGCAACAGAAATGAACCCCATAATAATAAATAAACTATATATCAGAAATTAATAAAAAATAAAATAAAAACCCCATAATTTCATGTATATAAATGGGGAAAAAGTTTCTATTTTTAGTTTAATTTTGCTTTCATCTTCTAAATAACAAACACACATGGAGAGACTAAGGCAACTAGTGGGCTCCAAGGGGTGGGACTACTGTGTACTCTGGAGATTCAATGAAGATCTAAGGTCACCATATTCTAGACTCTTCCATCTCGGTGTAAACGAGCTAAAGTCGAGGTCCAACTTGTTAGACTTGAGATTTCACTAGTTAACTTTTAGTTGGTTTATTAAGAATTTGAAGTCGAGTTCAACTCGTACTTAACTCAAGCTAGGCTAGGCTTGGCTGTGCTCTAACCCGACTTGTTGAGCTGCGAGTATAAAATCATTGATGGGCCTTTATCCATGTTTTTAAACTTTAGAATAGTCGGTTCTTTGACATGGTATCAATGCTAAAACGGTTTCACAAGTTCGAGTAACATTTTCTACTTTGAATGTTAATATAATTCTAGTATAAGGTATGAGGTGGTGGCATAATTGACGCTTCAAGCCCAATGGACATTTATGTGAAGGGATACAATAAATTATAAACTCATTCATGTATCTTCATCCATTAACTTAAGCTTTCGTAATAATTGATATGTTGACAACCTCATTTAGGCTCATTTTTAAGCTCGATATAAGCTTGATTGAGCTCGAATACTCATCATGTTTATGATACGCATTTAAGCCCATTGTTCATATGTATTGGGGTTTGACTCAATTCTTATTGTTGAGGAAAGTGCGCCTTCAAGCTCAAACTTTACCAGAGTCAAGACTATCACTATCGTCATTTTCAAGGAACCAACTATATCCTAAAAGCTTAAGTTGATCGGTAAAAGCGTAGAAGTTAGCTCCAACATACCCTCCACAAGAATACCACCTGCAATTGAAGTGCAACCAATGCACTACATTATGCTTGTTTTCGAACCCGCAAGTTTCGATTATCATAGTTCTACTTTCGTTCGTTCGAATGTCCATAAGACTTGAAACGAGCATAACTTTTGGGTGTTATTTACTTTAGCAGGATACTAGAGTGGATAGAGTGCTGCTGTGGTGGGGCAGAGAGCAGTGAAAGTAATGGTGGAGTTGGGGAAGAGGAGTTATTTCCTGTGATGCAGTGCAGGGATGTTACGGTGCACCACCCTCGGTCACTTCCCTGCGATTTGCTTGCGCTTTTGCCCTCTTCCTTGCCTCTTGATGGGTACTCTTTTTTCTCTCTCTTTTTTTGCCTCTCGTGTTAAAACGAAGATACAGTTTACTCGGACTAACTTAGTGGTTAAAATTTTTAATATTTTTAGCTATATCACGAGTTTAAAACTGACCAATACCTCTTTCCTCCCCAACTATGATCGCTACAAAAAAAACCAATTCTATTGTGATACTAGATTTTAACTCTTGTTACGTTTAAAAGTGTATCTAGCTATCCTAACGACATTTAGTGTCACAGTTGGCTGCGTAACAAACGATATAAATATGTTTAAAAGTGACCCAATAACTCATCCTTCCTAAATTGCCTTTGAGTTTTTAATACTTATTTGAAAGTGTCGCTAACTTGGTGTCCAAATAACTTGATTTTGACGTAGTGGATCTCTATAAAGTGGTGAATTCAAGAAATTTTGAAAAAGGGTCAAGATTTACAGGAAAGGTTTTTTTAATTTAATTTGATAAGATATTAGTATGCTCGATACTCAGCTCAACTTAACTCATTAATCTATCATATTCGAGTAGAGCTGATTACCGAGTTGAGTGGAGCTCATTATTGAGCCTAGTCAAACTTATTATCAAGTCAAACTTTTGATAAGCTTGATTTCAATGCTATCCGTTTGATCTGCTTTTAAGCCATATTAATCGATGATCGAGCTAATCCTAAGCCATTATTCAATAATTATAAGGCCTTCACGAGTTTTAACAAGATCTTCGTAAGCCCTTTTTAAGTTGTACATGAAATTAACGAGTTGTCCACTCTCTTATTCAAATTGGATCGTTAAGCTCATTGAATAAGATACAAAATCTCCAACATGAATATAAACAAGCCTTGATTAATCTCGAACATCAGTAGTTAATTTCATTTACGGCCTATTCTTACAAACAAAATAGAATGTTTCTTTTTTCGATAAGTAGCGAGGGAAACTTGCACTACAAAATCTAACATCTCATAGAGAGACCTAAGATACACACACGGTAAAAATTGTGTAAAAAAAGTATTTTTCTTTTTTGCTTAAAAACACAGGACGAATGCGGAGATGGTGTTCCTCTCGAACCAACCGAAATGGATTAACTTCTCAAAATCGTCCGATTCAAGTATCTCAGAAGTAAGTATGGTCCACTCCATGTTGATTCAATAATATCTATACTAAAATCGTTCCCAAACCTTTATCTAATAACTAAGCTTTGGGGATAGTGGATCCTAGACATCATATTACAGCTTCATTGACCGAAAGGTGATCATGAATTGAAATCTTAACAACCCATTCTAAATATTAATATATTTCAAGTACAAGATACAAGTGAGCCCGTGCATTACGTTCAAACATGAGAAACTTTTATATGAAGAAGCATGTTAGAGAATGAACTATTTATCAGCCTTTTCCTAATAACTTAATCTTTTGGGATAATATGTTTTCTTGACATAATATTAAAGTTTTATTGACCCAGAAGCCATGAACTCGAATCTCAACAAGCCTTACTCTAAATATTAATATGTTACAAGCACAAAGTGTGTGCATTATCCACATTTCAAGCCAACGTATATTTGCATGGAGAAGTATGTTAAAGTATAAAACTATTCATGACCATTTACCAAACAGCTTAAACTTTTAGAATAATTGGTTTTTTAACAAGAACATCAGAGCCTTGTTGACCTAAATATCACGAATTTTAATCTCTTAAAACCTCCTCTAAATGTTAATATATTTCACTCAAGATTTGTCCATTCATATTTCAAACCCGACAGACATCTATGATGAAAAAAGGCTAGCAATCCTGTCTTGGCTGTTTTGTTTTCCTATCTTCTGGTTTGGTCCTACCTCCAAGTTCTTTCCGGTGGTGGTTGAGACTTTTAGTGTACGTTGGCTTCACTTGTTTTTATTTGTAATCCTGTTTTCTCGGTTTGGGATGTTGTTCTTGTATTTTCCTTTTGATCCCCACTTATATACGGGTTAATTCAAGGCTCGTTTGCACAAGTTTTCTGTTTTGTATTGCGACTTTGTCGCTATATTGAAAAATCAAAAAGGCTAGTGTTTTACATTTAATGTGACTAACTTGTTAATGTGCAGGAAACAGTTGGTACAAAAGTGCTAATCCCAATCCCTGGGGGCTTGGTTGAACTCTTTGTATCTAAACAAGTAATTTTATCTATGCCTTCCTCTTTTTCTCATTTTTTAATATTAAAGTATATATATAAATATAAATTATAGACCTTATCTTAAAGGTTCAAATTTTTAAAATAATTAATTCTTTTTCCTTATTTTAGAAACATTTAAAGATGATTTTCCATAGAGTTTTAACTCATTTTGAACAATATTGACTAAAAGTAAATTATTCGATGTATGCTTAAACTGATCTAAACGCTTTGATGGTCATATAAGAGCATATGTATCAAACTTATTTTGAACCCCTAAAATCTTGACTTTTAATTAATGATGATGGGCATACCAGGTACCTGAGGATCATAATGTGATAGACTACGTGATATCACAATGCAACATCTTACTAGATCAGGATAATCATAATCATAATCATAATCGGATGAAGATCAACGGTCAGCAGGCGCCACTATCACCGGCAACCGCGCTGGAGCACCTTAACTTATCGTATGATGCCACCACACCTGATCCGACCCGTTCTCCCATGGATTTCCTACATCACTTTAACTACATGCCTGATGGGTCAAATGACCCTTTTGCCCCTCCTGATTCCCTTCCCCAACAGCCTCCACCTCAGCTCACTTCTTTCAGGTAGGTGTTTTTCGGAAATAATTTCCTCATAAAGTAGTACCCTATAGAGGTAAGACTGCGCATATCTTAATTTCTCAGACCCTTTTTTGACAGGAGCCTCTTTGAGGATGTTTGACTAAAGTGTGTTTTAGGACATATTTGACTAAGCTTCTTTTCTTGGTAGAAAGTATCTTTTTGAAGAAAAAATTTATTTTTTTTTCAAGATTTGAAAGTATTTGACTTGTAAAAAAAAGGATTTATAAATAGAAGCAGAAGTTGTTTATGTTATGTACTTAAGTGATTTTTGTATAAAACTAAGAACGACAATCTAACATGAGAAATAGAGTGAAAGAAATGTAAATTTTATATTGAACTTGATTCCAACTTGCGAGCATTTGATCTCTTATATAGAGCTTTCAAAGTTACATATATATATATATATATATATATTATTTATACTAACAAATACATTGAACTCTTCCATATAAAATAAGATAATTAAGATAAGGTTGAGTTTTATGCTAGTTGTAAAACATGGAGCTTGAGTTGAAATGTTATGAGTCTTAGTTGGAAGGACAAGTGTATCGGTTGCATAGATAAGTTTATGTAGAAAGTGAGTTGGAAGATTAACGTAGACAAAATGTGATTGAGATCAATTTGATGGTTGCGTGTCAAATTTGAATTCTTCATCTTGTATCAAAAATTGATTTTTCTTTATCTAAATTGCAAATTGCTTTAGACAATTTATCTATTTTTAAGTAGAAAAGGAAAATAATGTTTCTACTTTAGAGAAAAAAGCAAAAACTAAAACTAAATTTTAAAAAAAAAACCCTATTCAAAGCATGTTTTTACAAAAAGTCCTTTCAGAAAAAAAGTTTTTTTTTTTTTTTTTCATAGCTTGGCCAAACAAGCCCAATTATTTGATGTTCATTGATTCTAGGTATTTATGGTAAAGGTCTTTTTACTTTATTTGCCGTATTAACTTAGTCCTTATATTTTTTATTGTATCAATTTAGCTCATTTACAATTTCTACTGTGTCAATTTAGTCATATAGTTAAATTAAAGTTCAGTTAATGACGTCATTTTAATGGTTTGGTAGATAATACGAATGCATATATTGACCTAATTTAAACCCTCTTGTGATCCCAACCATTAAAAGAAGTATTGCCAACTTAAGGTAATTTACTCCAGAACTAAACCGATACAATATATTAGAATTAAATTGACAAAATTGAGTAAAAAGACTAAATTAATATTGTTAGAGTATAAAATTATTCTGGGCTTTCACCCATCAACTTAAGCTTTTGGGATAGTTGGTTCTTTAACATGCTATCAGAATCTTGTTAACTAAAGGTCATGAGTTCGAATCTCAGCAGCTCCCACTGTTAATATTTAAACAATTTAAGCACAGAGTATGAGATGGGCCTGTGTACTATCCACATTTCAAGCTCAATTAGCAATTGCTTGAGCGGGCATATTAAAGTATAAAACTATTTTTAGGCCTTCACCCATCAGCTTAAGCTTTTGGGATGGTTCTTTGACAAATACAGTAAATCTGGTAGGGACATATAACGGATAATTTCAACATATTTTTAAGGTAAACTTACATTTTAACACCCTAAGATTTTGTGAAATTATTTTTTAATCCACAAACTTTATATTTGAAGTTACTAGTCTTTTAGTTATAGCGAAATAACTTTTTAGTCCAACTGTCGATAATTCTTCAACCACATTTTACAAAAATTGTGATATCATATGACGAACTAGTGATGTAATGCACAGACAAGGCCGGACATAACCCCAAGCAACCCAAGTACCCGCTTGGGGCCCCCGAATTTTAAGGCCCCTAGATTTTTGAAGTTGTGATTTTTAAAATATCAATTCTTAGTTTTAGTAAATTGTGTAGTCAAAATTATTATAATTTATTGTATATGAAAGGTCTCCTCTGAGAATTTCACTTGAGACCCCAAAAATGTCAGGGCCAACCATGTGCACAGAAAAGGTGACTTTATATGCCTTTGAAAGATAATGCCAAACTATAGACTTTCGAATAAAAAATTATCTCACCGTAATTACTGGATTAGAAAATTAATTCGTCAAACCTCGGAGTACTAAAATATAAGCAACCCCATTTTATAGGTCAATGTCAGAGAACGGGTTTGAAGAGTTGATGAACAATGCAACGAGTTGTATGCATGAGAGCTTGCATAGCATCTTGGATAATTCAGCGGCGGATCAAGAAAAGGGTGGTTTGGTTAAGCAGGAGCGTGGCCCAGCTGACTCGGGGTCCGATAGCGATTTGCATCTTGATGATGACGATGACCCAAAGTATCGAAGGAGCAGGCCCTCTGCCAAGGGCCCGCAATCCAAAAACCTTGTCGCCGAGAGGCGCAGGCGGAAAAAGCTTAATGAGAGGCTCTACAATCTTAGGTCCTTGGTCCCTAAAATATCTAAGGTAAATGATTATCCAACTTTCTTTTGTTTCTTATGGAATTAAATCACAGTTTAAAGTCACTGCTGCAGTTTCAAAGTAGCACGTTGTAGATCTTCTGTATTTGTAATTTGAATCTAATGATTGCAAAAACTTGAATGAATATTTATACAATCATTAATTTGTATACAAATGCATAAGATTCAAATTTTTCTGATGTAATAGTTTTTACGTAAAGTGACTGTTCATGTTATTTGATTCTATGGTCTTTTCTTGTCGACTTACATCACATGTAAGATAATGATTTATTAGTTACTAGTAAGCGAGACAAGTTTGACTCAATTCGATTGGACCAACAAGCAGAATCAAGTTAAATATCGAGCATACTAATATTTTATCAAAATGAGTTCATATAGAAGTTTGAAGAACACATGTTAGACTTGGCTTCAACTTGAACTTTATAAAACTCATTGAGCTCAAATTCAAATATATTGCTTAGTCCAACCGGACTCCTTTATTGGTGTCTATTTAGTCAAGCTTTGTTGCAACAAAATAGCATTTTTTTTACTAAAAAAATCTTGTTCTGGAATTTTTAGGGTGTTTGGCCAAAATACAAAAGCGTCTTTAGATAAAAGAAAATTATTTTTCTTCTTTTAAGCAGAAAAAAAAAATATAAGAAACTAATTTTAAAATAATATTTTTTTCATAGTATGGTCAAATAGGCTCTTAAACACACTAACATGCCATCTTCATGTATGTAATGTTAAGTTGGACAGAGCATCAATACTAGGGGACGCAATTGAGTATGTGAAAGAGCTACAACAACAAGCGAAGGATCTCCAAACCGAGTTGGAAGTTGATTCCGATGGTGATAATCATAATAATAATAATTTTCAAACGGAGTTTCCTCTCCAGTTTGGATCTGGTTTTGGGCCTGACTTTGACCTAGAGCCCGGTCTAGGCGGCTTCTATACGGTTGGATCATCAAGTAACGGTCAGAGCCTTGATGATCCTAAGAGAGGACTAGACTCTGAAGGTGCTAATGAAAAAGCACAACAAATGGAGGTATATTATATTTGAATTTCTAAATTTTTTTTTTGGTTTTTTATTTGAATATCTAATATATATGGTAAAAAGTTATTAATACGTAAAAAATTGTCACTGACATCGACCCCTAAATCAAAATAGCAAATATAAATAAAGGGAATGGGAAATTGAGACAGTGGAATTTATGTGATTTGGCCAAAGCCTATATCAATGAAGTGGGAATAACGAATTAATAAATTGACCATATAAACTGAAGTATACAATAATGTTTCACTCACATTCTACCTCTCACGGGTTTTCTTCTACTCGCTTTCCTCAACAATCTCCAAGTCATAAAGCCATCATCGTCGTTCTCTTAGCCATTCACCCGCCTTTGAATGCACAACCACCACCATGGAGCTTCGATGTCAATGCGAAATTGTCACGCACCTTGTCATGGCCCTTATCATAGCCGGCCCAATTCCCTTGTCCTGGCCCAAGTCTCAAGAAGAATTCTAGAATATTACTTAGAAAATATCTAGGGTAGTTGAAGGGTTTTCCCGCCTACTTCTTGGCTTTTCCCATTTGTGAGCTTTGTGACTTGTGTAAGCAATGATATTAGTTCAATGTATTAGCTCTAAGTATTAAATGTAAGTAGTTGGTGCCTTAGCACTAAAAGTATGAGATCTTCCAATGTAATTATCATCCAATTTCCAAATCAATGAAATATTCTATCTTCTCATCTTTAACTATTCTTCTCTTTCTCATCTAAACTTTTACTTTCTTTCTTATTCCATCATCTAAGTCACGGTACTTTTCCTTAAGGACATTGTCATGTATCTTAGGATCGTGACAAAGTGGTATCAGAGCCATCTTACAATCAACTAAGCTGGCCATTACAAGGAGTTCCCGTTCCGCTGCAAGCATGCATTCATCGGGTGATAACACGGAGTCTAATGAGTGGGTTGCTTCCGTTGAGAAAAGGCTGGATCGGTTGGATACCTTAGTTGAACAACAAAACTGAACTACCATCGATTTGAAGATAGCCGTTGAAAGGATAGGGACAAACGTTGAGGCACTGACCGAGGCTATCAATCGGTTGGTTAAGAGCCAAGAAAGGAGGCCCGAGGTTGAACCAGAGGTCCTACCCGAGGATGTCCCAGAATTCACCGAACATGAGAGGTTGGTGGGTCTAGAAACTATGCCCGAATAGGAGGAAGTGGGATCTTGCAACAACCAGCGCGTCCTTAGGAGCACAGGACCAATCGAGGCCCAAACCGAGTCATGGCAGAGGAAGATAATAGCCGAAGCAATGGGAGCAACCGAAAGTGGTCCAATCGCATTCCGAAGCTGGAATTACCGAAGTTCGATGGTTCCAATCCAAGAGCTTGGATCCGAAAATGCCTCAAGTGCTTTCGTTGGTACCAAGTTCTTGCAGAAGAATGGGTTGAGTACGCATCTAGCCATCTCCACGACTATGGAGATATCTGGTATCACGCCCTTGAGATGAGACATCCTCACATGACTTGGGAGTTCTTTATTAATGAACTTTGCAAGCGCTTTAGAGACTGCTCCCTACAAGATCTTGTAGAGGAATTCAGCAAGATGACCTAGAATGGACCGGTTAAAGAGTATGTTATGAAGTTTGAAGAGTTAAAGAGTTTGATGCTGATTTATCATCCAACCTTAAGCGAAGCATGTTTTGTCTCGAGCTTTATTAGCGGTCTTAAACCCGCTATAAAGGCCTCCGTTAAGGCCAACCGTCCTGTAGACCTCAGCTTGGCTTTTGAGCAAGCCAAACTTCAAGAAATGGCCATCGCGTGGATCAAGTTCACTACTGGGGGCAAGCCAAACGTGAGCAGACCCGGTTTTAGTACCAAGCCCGCTTCGAGTGCCAGAACAAGTCCTTCAGTCTCGTCCCAAGGTTCCGCGCAGTCCCAAGGTTCGATCTCTAAGCCCGGGGAAACCAGGTCCGATGCCAATGCCTATACCCGGTCCAACACTCCCAAACATGAACCTGGACAGTGCTATAAGTGCCATGAACCATACTTTCCAGGGCACGTTTGCAAGGTCAAGCAATTATAAAGCATGGAAGGTGAGGAGGTCGACAATGAAAAACCGGAGGAAGAGAACACGGGGCAGGAGGAACCTCTTGAGGAAGAAAATGGGGTCATGGAAATCTCCCTCAATTCACTCTCTGGACGAATCACTCATAACACTCTGAGATTGAAGGGCCAAATCAAGAAGCGCGAGGTGAACATATTCGTTGACAGCGGAAGCACAAACAGCTTCCTCGATGCTAGCGTAGTACAAGAGCTCCATCTTGAGACTGTGCCCACAATGGATATGACTGTCATGGTTGCGAATAGGGAGAGTCTCGTTAGCTATCAAAAGTGCTCCAAGGTCAGATGGAAGGTTCAGGGCATGACATTCATGGTTGACTTGAGGGTACTTGAACTCCGAGGTAGTGACATGGTTCTTGGGGTTGATTGGCTCCAAAGCTATGGTCCCGTGACCATAGACTTCACTAATCTCAAGTTCTCATGCTACAAGGATGGGAAGGCCGTGCATTTGCAAGAGATAGCCGAACGAGCCTCCTTGCAATCCATCTTCGGAAAAGGCCTATCCAAGTTCTTCAAGAAAGCAGGTTACGTAATGGGCCATCTCTTTATGGCCATGATTGAGGAGGTTCCAAGTGCACACATCCATCCGGAGATTGAGCGCATCCTGCGCCAATACCATGACGTCTTTGACATACCAAGGTCCTTGCCACCACCACGCTCCCATGACCATCACATCCCAACGCTACTTGATGCCAAGCCCGTGAACATAAGGCCCTACCATTACCCACACAGGCAAAAGAACGAGATTGAGCAACAAGTCAAACAAATGCTAGCAGCCTCCATAATCCAGCCAAGCCGCAGCTCGTTTGCTTCTCCGGTGCTCTTGGTTCGGAAGAAGGATGGGTCATATTGATTTTTTGTGGACTACCGTCAACTCAACAATATCACGGTTAAAGACAGGTTCCCAATACCGGTAATTGATGACTTGCTTGATGAGCTCAAAGGGGCCGCAATCTTTTCTAAGATAGATCTTCGGGCTGGGTATCATCAGATTCGGGTGTGTGAGAAAGACCAGCACAAGACAGCTTTCAGGACCCACCAAGGTCACTATGAGTTTCGTGTGATGCCCTTTGGGCTGACTAACGCCCCTCTTCGTTCCAAGCCTTGATGAAAGAAGTCTTTGGGCCATACTTGCTCAAATTTGTACTTGTGTTCTTTGATGACATCTTGATATACAAGCCAGAACATCGACACGCACCTTGCGCACTTGAGCATGGTGTTACAGACCCTACGCACACACCAACTCTTTGCCAAACGAAGCAAGGGCACATTTGGGCAAGACAGGTTGAATATTTGGGACACGTTATATCAAAAGAGGGAGTTGCCACTAACAAAGGCAAGATTGAGGCCAAGAAAAATTGGCCGAGGCCAAGAAAAATTGGCCAAGGCCAATGGCTGTCAAAGGGCTCCGTGGGTTCATGGGGCTCACCGGGTACTATAGGAAGTTCGTGCACGGGTATGGGACAGTGAGCAAGCCGTTGACTAGCCTCCTCAAGAAGGGGGAATTCCACTAAAATAAAGAAGCTCAGCATGCATTCGAGGCCTTGAAAGAGGCTATGATGACAGCCCCAGTCCTTGCATTACCAGACTTCACCAAGACCTTCCTTCTTGAAGCTGATGCTTGTGGAGTTGGGATTGGAGCGATTCTTTCAGAAGAAGGGAAGCTCGTTACCTTCCATAGCAAGGCCCTTAGCCCGCGCCACCTTAGGTTTTCGGTCTACGAGAAGGAGCTTCTAGCGGTGCTCATGGCCGTTGAAAAGTGGAGACACTACTTAATGGACTACCACTTCATAATCAAGACCTATCATGCCAGCTACGCCACTTACTTGAGCAACGGGTCACCATGCAGCTACAACTGAAGGGTATGTCCAACTTAATGGGCCCACATTACAGTATCCAGTACCGGAAGGGGGCTGAGAACAAAGCGGCTGACGCGCTCTCGAGGCATGATGAAGAAAGGCTTAGCGCAACCTATGCGCTGATGACCATGATTGTTCCTCTATGGGTGCGCGAGATCCTCGAAGTTGATTGCGCAACTCATTTTGGACCTGGCAAGCAACAAGCCTTACTCTTATGAAGTGGGCCTCCTAAAATACAAGGGAAGGCTCTATGTGCGTAAAGATGGAGAAATGAGAAGCAAGATCCTTCAAGCCCTTCATGACTCTCCTATGGGGGGACACTCTAGTTCACATGGCACTTTGATGCAAGTCAGACGTCTCTTCTCTTGGCCCTAACTCAAGAACAGTGTTTGTGAATGGGTGGAGAGGTGTGATACTTGTTAACGTACAAAACATGAGAACGTGGCCTACCCGGGATTCTTACAACCTCTACCCATGCCAAACAAAGCATGGGAAAGCATCAGCTTAGACTCCATCGAAGGGTCAGGGGGAAAGGACATCATCTTGGTGGTCGTTGACAGGCTCACCAAATACGCACACTTCATGGCCCTGACTCACCCATACACCGCAACTGAAGTGGCACAACTGTTCTTAGACAACGTTTACCGTCTCCATGGGTTGCCCAAAGACATCATTTCAGACAGAGGTGGATCCTTTTAGAGCCTCTTTTGGAAGTAACTCATGCGCTTGGCAGGAGTTGAACTGAAGATGAGCAATGCCTACCACCCTCAATTAGACGGCCAAACCGAGCTGGTAAACCAATGCCTGGAAAACTATCTCTGGGCCGTGGCTCTTCACAAACCGAAGCAATGGTCTCAGTGGCTACCCTTAGCGGAATTTTGGTACAACACACATTATCACTCCTCCTTGAAGGCCACTCCTTTCCTTGCTCTCTATGGGTACAAGCTAAGGGTACTTGCTCTTAACATCCCTTGCATCTCCACTTCCGCTGACGTTGAGGACTTCACCAACGAACATCAAAACATAATCAATTTACTCAAGGAAAGTCTGAAGGAGGCACAACAACGCTACAAACAACAAGCGAACCAACGAAGAACTGAAAGAACCTTTGAGATCGAGGACTGGGTCTACCTCAAGTTGCAACCCTACAGGCAAAGCTCCGTGGCCCTCCGAAGAAACTTGAAGCTAGCTGCCCGCTACTATGGACCGTACCGAATCTAGGCCAGAATCGGGGAAGTTGCATACCGGCTCGAGATACTAGCAAGCTTTAAGATCCACCCGATGTTCCATGTTTCCAGGTTGAAGAAGAAGATAGGGAAAAAGGTGCGTAGTAACCCATACCTCCCAGAATGTGACATAGATGACCAACCCAAAGTGACACCGCAAGCCATCCTCAGCCAACGCATCGTGACACGCAACAAGCGAAAGATCAAACAAGTCCAAGTCCAATGGAAGAACATGACCGAAGACTCAGCCACATCGGAAGATTGGCCCTTCATCTGCAAGTAATTTCTGAGCTTCTATCCTAGAGGACAAGGATTGTTTGAAGAGGAGGGCATTGTCACGCACCTTGTCATGGCCCTTATCATAGCCAGCCCAATTCCCTTGTCTTGGCCCAAGTCTCAGTAAGAATTCTAGAATATTACTTAGAAAATATCTAGGGTAGTTAAAGGGTTTTCCCGCCTACTTCTTGTCTTTTCCCACACTTGAGCTTTGTGACATGTGTAAGCAATGATATTAGTTCAATGTATTAGCTCTAAGCATATAATGTAAGTAGTTGGTACCTTTGCACTTTACGTATGAGATCTTCCAATGTAATTATCATCCAATTTCCAAAAGCTCCCCTGTGCGTATTTGTTCTATGTGAGTTGTCCCCGTGTCTTGTCTGGTCCTGTTCTCGGTGGTTGCTATGTCGTGTTTTAAGGGGAGCTTTTGTTTCTGTTTTCTTGTTTTGTACTTTTGGTTTCTGGTCCCCGTGCAGTTGTTGCCGGACTCAGGCCTCGCCTAGGGAGTGGCCTGCTTGTGTTCGCGATTTTGTTGCAATTTATCGGGAAAAAAAAAAAAAAATTTCTTCTCTTTCTCATATAAACTTTCACTTTCTTTCTCATCCCATCATCTAAGTCACGGTCCTTTTGCTTAAGGACATTGTCACGTATCTTAGGATCGTGGCAGAAATATCACCGGGTGGTCCCCTAAGTTACCTCCGAAAGCACCTTGGTTTTTCTTGTTGTTCGACGACCCTTCTCTAATCTCGCACACCACCACCTTCACAATTACTGTGATTGAACTGTCAGTGCTCCTTTCTGGCTCAAGATGTGCTCTACCATGCTTCGAACCAACACTGCAAAAATGCTATAGATTTCCTATTCGAAAACGTGTTTTTAGTTGAAACGTAAAAACAAAAATACGAACTTTGACCAAAAGTGAAAATATGACTTTTTTTGTTGTTGTTTTTATTAGATTATACTTCATTTTAATGTGTTTAATAATTTATTTCTTTGTCCAATTAATTAAATATGGGAGAAATGTGATGCAGGTGCAAGTAGAAGTGGCGCCATTACAAGGGAACGAGGTGTATATAAAGGTGTTTGGTGAACAAAGGCGAGGTAGATTCGTGAGACTTATGGAGGCCCTCACTTCTCTCGGCCTTGACATCAGCACTGTCACCGTCACCACCCACATGCAACTCGTATCCTTTGTTTTCACCGTCGAGGTACCTTTTTTCCTTTAAAATGAGGAGGTATAACAATTTCTACAGTTAGAGTCATTTAAAAACAACTTTTCTATATAATAGCATCCTATATGGATAAGGTTGCATCAAACCCTACCTTGTTGGGAACCTCTTTAAGGCACTTGGCTGCTGCTGTTGTTGGTAAGAAAATGCAACAATATTATAATAACTCTAAGACTTTCTGCTTGAGGGTGGGTAGTCTGACCATTATATAAAACCATATAGCTCTTTAACTATTAAAAGGAAGCGACTACTCAAAATGTTTAAGCTATTAAATGAAAATATATAATTTTTTTTGTTAGTTTCATTATGCTGTGAAATTACTTTTTTAAAAAGTACTTTTTCTAAATCAAAACTTTGAAATTATCAATGACGGTATTTTTGCCTATATTTTCTTAATTATATTTCTACTTCCTTTCTAAATGAGAAGCATTATAATTATTATTATTCTTTTCTATTTTTCACTTGAAAAATATTTTGAACTTTTATCTAAAAAAAGTTTTGCATGTTGGCAAAATATCTTGGAAGACTTAAAAAAGTGCTTTTTCTTTGGTGAAATACAATTCTCGACTCCAAAAAACTTAGCCAAACATTCACTTATGCTCTGAAATGCCCTTCATGCGAATGCCTATTAGGCTTAAATGTGGATAATGTACGAGTCAACCTTATATCTTATGCTTTGAATTATATTAATGTCAAAAGAGGGGATTGTTGAGTTTAGGTTAACAAGGCCCTGATATTATATCAAATAACCAAATAAACCAGGAACTTAACCTAGTAAGTGAAGAACATGAATGTTTCGGGGGCACTGGGAAACAGCCTCTCTTCAGGTTAACACCCTGAAGGGGGAAGGTTGCGTACATCCGCCCCCCAGATCTTGCATAAGCGGGAGCCGTTGAGGCACTGGGTATGTTCTTTTTATGCAAAAGGTTCATATACTTCACCTATTGTGTCAATTTAATTTTTTTATATTTAATTATGTCATTTAGTTTGATAAAAAAATTATGTCATTTAGTTACTATACATTTTACCTTGTGCCAATAATATAAATTATACAAGAATTAAATCGACACAATTAAACAACAACGGCAACAATAGACCCAGTGCTTCAAGGGCTCCCGCCTAAGCGGGGTTTGGGGGGTGAATGTACGCAGCCTTACCCTTTCAGGGTGTAACCCTACCGAAAAGCTGTTTCCGAGAACCCCTAACCTTATAGGGTTCGCAACACGAGGACTTCCCAGGAGGTCACCCATTCTAGTACTACTCTAGCCCAAGTACGCTTAAATGGACACAATTAAAAATAAAAGGATGAAATTAACATAGTAAACAAAATACAAAGACTTTTAGCGTAAATAACTCTTAATTCTACTTTTGTGGTTCAATTTTTTGGCATCTATAGTATGTAATTTTACTAGATTATATTGCAGAAAAGGGATAGTGAAAGTGTACAAGCGGAATACTTAAGGGAGTCATTGCTAGAGGCCACGCGCAACCAAGCTAGCGGCGGGCTATGGTCGGAGATCATTAAAGCATCGTCGGAAAATGGTGGCATCGCAAGTGCAATGGACCACCACCAACACCATAATTGCGCGCACCACCATCACAACCACCATGCCGACGCTCACCATCACTTCCACCACTTCAATAATTAGACGTGCCCGATACATAAATCGCATTAGTAGAAGAATAGCCTAATGCATCTGCCCAAATAAAAGAAAGGAGTCAAGGAACAGATGGCCAATGCCATGAAGTAAAAGAAGAAATGGGAACGCTTCTTTTTTGTAATCTAATCTGCTGTCATATTTGATTCTCCATAGGCACGAGATGATTTGATGTGAACATACTTGTAGCAGAACATATTTCCTAATTCTTTTACGAATGAGGACTTGTTTGTTGTAAGTTTATAGTACAAATTAAGAGTTTGAGCTCATGAGAATAACTTATATACCTTACAATAAGAAGATCAATCATTGTTATATTTAATCCTAATGTTTACACTTTTCTCGATTTTGAATGTATCTTACTATTTTTTAGCTTTTGCAGAATAAGAATCGAAGTCGAGTTCGGGAATTTTTATTTCTTATTTTTCATATTTTAGAAACGATAAAATTAAACAAAACAAATACTAAAGAAAATTAAAACAAGAACAAATGGAGGAAGATTAATACTTTATTTGGATGATCTTTCATAACACGAAAATGCCCATACTTATAACCATACAAGAAATATCAAAAGTCTAACCTTACAGTAGAATCCTAGGCGACAAAATAAATTGCATCCTAATAGTGCCCAAGGCCGTTAAGGCCGGTTACAATGAAGGAAGAAGGAAGAAGGATTAAAGACCTATTAACTATTAACTATACAAATTATTACAAGATGCCTAAGAATCCTAGGCAGGATTGAGCGCTGTAATAGGCTACTCAAATGCAGCGGTTAAAATCGCCATATTTTGTTAACTAATACAGCGCATTTCTCACGCCGTAGTTAAGAACGCCGCAACTTCTTTGATTTTTTGTAGTGATTTTAGGTACAAAATCCTAAATATATAAATAAAATACATGTAAAAAATACAAAATTGTAATAGTATTCAACAAGAAATGCTTTGGCAAAAATCAAAAATGGCAAAAAAGAAAAGCAAGAAAAAAATTTCTAATATTCGATATTTTATTTTCAAAACTATAAAATAAAGGGTCATTTTTATTTTAATACACATAACATTCATAAAATGATAACATAGTATCACAACCAGGTAGGACGGAAGATACTCATAACAAAAATATTTAATCCGTCAATACAAATCGCTCAATCATAATAGAATTGTCGCCATCAAAGCTCAAGCCGAGCTTCTTCCCCGTCTCTCATGTACACTTTCCTGCAAGAAGTTTCTCAGCCATTAAAACTTTTTTTACCCTTTTTCTGGCCTTTCTCTGTCTTCTTTCATTATTTGGAGACGCGGGGAGTCTCTTCCCACTGCTTCTAGGTGACATGTCTTTAAGGCATTCACATAGGTCTCTCTTAGCTTGCTTCCTTTTTCTTGCGCTTTAGAGCTCTACGTCCCCTTTTAGACAGGCTAGTATTAAGGTCTTGTCAACCCGAACCTACTTTCTTCCTTCTCTCCCCAATCTTGCTAGACTCCTCCATGTGCTGCATCATAGTCACTCCCAAGGAGTTTCTATCATCATGCGATCGTCTTTCGACAGTAAGGGATTCAAAACCTGGCGGATATTCAGGACCCGAGGACACATACTCAATGTCGCTTACTGCATCTTGGGCTTGTTTATTAAGAGGGAACAACTGAACTTGAAATTTAGGCGCTTCGGCTCCATTTTCTACTATCCATAGCAAAAGAAGTGGAGGGTTTTGTTTATCTCGAATTACCTGAATGGGTATTGCCGATGGTTGGCTTACAACCTCTGTAAAGGCTTGGATGACATTCGAACATGGGAATTGGAAGTCCCGGGGCCATCTACCAATAAGATGACCGTCAATATGTAGTGCAAAATGGCCCACACCCAGTTCATCGAACCTCATGTCAACAATTCCAGATCTAGAGCATGTCTGCGGAAACTCCTCCTGTAATGTGAGAGCAGCAGGAGGGGAGGATCCCGAGGTGGTCCAAGCTCTAGCACTTTGTCTATGTCGAGGAAATAGAGCTCGTTCCCTGTTTAATCTGGCATATCAGCAAGAGCGACAATTTTGGGAGAGTAGTTGGGAATTAATTTAGAATTACCCTTTTTTACAAACACTATACGAGCTCCCCCATTGTAATTTACTTGAACCGCCTGTTGAATAACTGACATAGGGCATGTGTCAATGAGAACCCTTGCAAGTCCATACATTTCATGGCAGATTTTCAGAATCCACTCGAACGAACTTTCTCGATATATTAGCAAAATCAACGAAGCACTCGTTCGACCAGCATTGTAGAAGCAAACCATGAATTTCAATCCAAAATCTTCTATTCGGAGATCCAAGAGTTTGGCCTGAATATCTATTAACCTGCTTGAACTTCAGAAGTAGGAGTTGTTTCTGGGGCCCAAGGTAGGACTCTAGAGAGTCAGCAGAATCATAGGTCAGGATAAAGGTATCTGAGCTTAGTCCTCGAGGGACCAGATCAAAAAGGTTATTCTCCATAATGATTCTGAGGATGTCATTAAGCGTGTCATCCTCATACGAGTGAGCTATTAACGATCTGTTCAACCAATCCTTTGCGCAGCTATTTGGATTGGCCACCACGATCTTAGGGCCAGTCTGATCCTCAGCAATCCTGACCTGAGACCTTGGTGTCGGATCATCAAGGGCACGATTGGTATCTATAGCCTCGGTTCTACCCTGACTATTAGCACTGCGATCTCGCATATGTGCATGATTTCAGTGAGAAGTGGGGCAAAACCCTCTACACTGATTTGCCCATTCAACTTTGATCTTGTACCCTCCTACCCAGCAGCCATTCATCCACCAAATTGCCTTGAAGGCCTCACTCCTGAGCCAGAATCTAACAAAGCCATAAGAGAATCTTGAACTTACACTTCTGTTTTGGAGAACGAAATTGTCATAGATCGAACTAAAACCTCGAAAAATGGCTTTAAGCCTTGAATTTGAGGTTCTCGCCAGAAGACCACCTAAGAAAACTGATACCGCCTCGATAGGAGCTGGCATTTTTGAGGGAGCAAAGCAGACAACGCGGTGGTGGCGGCAGTGGAGGTTATTGGTTGCTGGAAGAGATGATTTGTGGTGGGTGGGTGGTTTTGTGGTGGTGGCAAGGGAAGATGAAGGGGTTTTGGTGCTGTCGTGGGAGGCGGAGGTGATGGTGGTGGCAGGGAGGAGAAGTCGAGGGGACAGGGAGGCGGAGGTGATGGTGATGGCGCCTTAGTCGAAGGGATAGGGAGAATTGAAAGGGACAGGGAGGGAGGTGGAGGTGATGGTGGTGTCAGGGAGGAGGAGTCGAGGGGATAGGGAGGGAGGCTGAGGTGATTGTTGTAAAAAGCACTTGTAAACTTCATTCTCATTGATATCTCTTCTATTCCTCCTTACACACTCTCACTTCTTATTTTTGGTTTTCACTGTATCCCCAAGACTATTTCGTTACGCCGAAATAAGTCTTAAGTAAAGTGATTACACAGCCTCAACACCTGAGATCTTTTGGTTACCCGGTTTGTAAGAAATTCTCCAACAATCTTAAGACTTATTTTCGCATATGAAAATGGCTTCTTCTTATTGCGTGATTTGATGGCGAATTTTGTGAAATTGATGAGATGAATATAAAGGATTGGGACCTTTTCTTGGATATTTCTCTTGTATGAATTTTTATAGATCAAGGTATGTTTTTTTAATTCAAATATGAGTAAAAATCATGAAATTCTGATATTGATATCATAAGAGAAGAAGTTGTATGAGATTAAAATCTTTGGTTGGGACGAAATCATGGAAACATGAGATTCATATGAATTGATGTTCTTTGTTCATGTAATGGAGTTCTATGTAAAATCAAAACCGAAGTTAAGAATTCATGATTAGGCATTAATATTTTGATGATTTGTATCATATGCTTATGATTGAATGCCTTGAATCAAATGATGATTAATATCATGGTAATTTAACAAAAGGAAAAACATAAATAGTAAATTTAAAAAAAATCGTTGCATTTGGCGGTTAATAAATTTTAAAAAAAATTAAAAAAAGGGGAAGAAAATG
This sequence comes from Simmondsia chinensis, assembly GCA_018398585.1. Lineage (NCBI taxonomy): Eukaryota > Viridiplantae > Streptophyta > Magnoliopsida > Caryophyllales > Simmondsiaceae > Simmondsia > Simmondsia chinensis. The sequence continues at coordinate 6,524,826 of JAGTTD010000016.1, forward strand.
AGATATGATAACTACTGATACGAATCGAACACGCATGCCCGCACAACAATGAAAGAGTACTTGGCCACTAATCTACGTGCCCACTTGTATATTATTTCACAAAGAATAGTTTTATTCTATATTAAATGGAATAATAAAGGTAGATATTGCTTGGGCTGAGATTTGAACCACCATGTGAGGGAAGATTAGTGCTATACATCACGAGAAAATAGGAGACGAGAGCGCACGAGTGGACATCATCCAAAACAAATTTAAATATTTTATTTATCCTAATAGATCACGAAGGGAATGGTAGCTTAAACGGAGGACGGGTGAGCCCAACACGTGCGATAGTGGGGTACGAATCCCCATCCGTGTTATTTTCATGCTTTCGTTTTTTTGTATCTTATAGCTTTTTTCGTCTAGGAAATATGCATGGGTAGTTACCACCGGTCTACATGCCAAGTCACACATCATTAAATGAAGAAAATAAATTATATATTAGGTTTTGAATTTTGGCGGTGGTAAAACAATAAGTATAATGATGCAAATCTAATTACGGCAGTTTAAACTGTTGATAAATAAATTGGTAATTAATTATATTTTATTAAAGTGATGGCAAATTTGATTAATTGACCCAATTGGTGATATAAATATCCTTGTTTTGGGTGGTTGTTGAAACCAGACGTTGAGGCGATGCTAAAGAGGGAAATCCTTGTTTAGCGTGGTCGTTGAAACCCGACGCCAAGACGATGCCAAAACTAATAATAAAGTGTAGATAATTTTTGGATTTATGTTTATTATAATATTGGTAGTTGAATCTCATCGACATTTTCAAATAATGTGGTTGTATAAATAATTAAATTGATGAGATTAATTTGCCAAATCTTGAATTATGATGGTTGAAACAAAGTATAGATTATGCATTATGTGTAGTAAATTTATTGTTGTATGAATCTGTAATATGAACCACTATTATAATATTGGTAGTTGAATCTCATCGGCATTTTCAAATAATGTGGTTGTATAAATAATTAAATTGATGAGATTAATTTGCCAAATCTTGAATTATGATGGTTGAAACAAAGTATAGATTATGCATTATGTATAGTAAATTCATTATTGTATGAATCTGTAATATGAACCACAATTAGATTGAGGTTTAATGCACGTATGTTAATAATTATGTGAAAATAAGCCCATATGGGTATGTTGATTCATTCTTGTTTTGATGGTCATGGATTCAATGTCATGTATGTATTGTTCATTGAAGGAATTTATATTAAGGCATAATAGTGTAAACAATAGCGCAAATGGAAAATCATGAACTTGTAGAGATGCATATCTACTTTGATAACCAATTTTTCATTCTTATTATATAGGTTATAACAAATACATATTTGCGTACATAGCGTATATAATTTGAGTAAAAGAAATTTGATCATGAAAAGCAAAGTTTATACGATTGTTTTATATTTTATGTTGGTACAATGATATAACATCACATAAGTTGGATACTCAAATTGAGTTCAATTTAAGCGTGTTTTCATATTCACATATTACAATGATATGTTAGATTCAAAAGTGACTAAATCTCAGGAATTTTAGTATGAAGAGTTATTAAATTGAGATTTAATGTGTGTATATTCATACTTATGGAAAAGAATTTGCGTATAAGTATTTATATATGTTAATGGAGTTATAAGGCTAATGCATGTTCAACTAATGTAATTAATACATGTATGTTCATATGCATGAAGTACAATTTATGCATAATCATGGATGTTAATGCGGTTATGCAATTAATGCATGTATGCATGTTAATGATTATGAATTAATGCAATTTTAATTTATGAACATGAATGCCTTTGTTTTCTCAATAAAACAAAAGTGATGTGAATTTGAATGTATTTAGTGGATCATGAAGTATATGACTATTTTACATATGTTGATCCCTAATGTGACTGATATAGAGATATTAAAAGTGAAGTTCATGATTAAGGATGATGAAATAAGTTATATAAATGCACTTGAAAATGATGATTTATGATTTTCATAATTAACTACATATGTCTGATGGGTTTTTTAATATTACTTGATGCAATACTTCAATAGAAACCGGCATGCATGTGAAAAGTTTAATCAACTATCATAATTAATGTGGTTAAAATAATGTCTACATGCATTTTTAAGGCGCATGTGCAAATGACAGTTAAGTAATCCATGATTAGTTGAGGTAATAATCGTGATTCTTTCCATTAGTTAAAACGAAGTGCATTTACTCAATGAATGTGAAGATGTTCAGGTTGAGTCTAATTTATATGCAGTTGTTGCATGGAAAATAAGGTTATTATGTGATTTTACATTCACATGTTAGAATGTCGTTAGTTATCAAAGTGACAAAGTAAGAGTATACAATAGTTGTTTTAAATCTTTCCTTGACATTAGTGAAATAATGAGGCATTATGACAATGTGAAGTAAAGTATATCAAGATGAAAATCATTATGTAAAATTTGTAGATCGAAGGATTAAATTTCAATGTAAATGACATGTCTTTGTCATTTGATGAAAATTATGTTGAGGGAAAAATCCCTGGAAAGGCTCTAGAACTTTGAAAAAGTGAAAGAGTGTGAAAAGAGAACTCCTAGGGATAGAACTTGCATATTTTTAGAGGAATGAACTAGAGATAATATGAATGTTAAAATTCAATAATGTTTTGTCACAGAATGTGATCCTATAACGAGACTATGAAGTCTTGTGATGTTGCTTTTTGAAATAGGCAATTAATGAATCGAATAAATGCATATATAGCAAGTTCAACAATAACAAAGGAGTCATTATATGTATGTATGCTGATTACATGTTGATATTTGGTATTGGATATTTAGTGCCAATTAAAGGTACTCCAATAGTATAATTGGAATGTAAAAAGGGCCTATATAGCTTTGTTATTGGAAATCTAAGTATATATAACTAGCCATATAAGTAATGTTTACTGCCATGTGGTATATAAGGTACTAAAATAATCATGAATTATAGTATTATTCTTAATGAGGATTCTTCTATTTAGAAGAATAATTGGATGCCAGTTGTATCTCCAATAAGGAGGACTATGCTTCAAAAGCGAGTGGGTGTTACTAAATAGTGAGGGTGTTGTTCCTTGGGTTTTAAGAAACGAATACGTATCATTAATTCCACCATGATTGTAGGGTTTATTGCTCTAGTTTCTGCTTGTACAGAAGCAGAATGTTTAAAGGATCTATTGTTCAAGATTCCTTTGTGGCATAAGCTAACATTGTCTATTTCTATCATTTGTGATAGTGAGCTACGCTTTCAGATGTATAAGAGTGAGGCGTATCACTGAAAGTCTGGACGCGTTAGTGTAAGACATTGTTATGTGAAACAACTCATGCAAGATTGAGTGATCACTGTGAACTTTGAAAATATAAGTCAGAATCTAGCAAATCCCTTATTAAAAAATGTTTCTAGGGACTGGTAATAAACAAATGAAGGGATGGGGCTGAAACTTGTTAATTTGAGTAGTCCAAGATGGACTCTCAACTCGACGCCTAGTACAATGCCTGGTCTTGGGTTCAATGAGAGAGATCTGTCATTTGTGTGACTACAAGCACTAAGAGAAATTTATATCCCATGTATGAAGTGCTTGGTAACCTACAATAGAGAAATAAAGAGGATAAGCTTATGCTCTTAATGGACCCTGAGTGCATATTATTATTGAAAGCTGTGTTGCGGGGACATGATCAACGGGGTCTACCTTAGTAAGTGTGAAGTTTGGCCACTTTAAGGGCTGATTTAGTGACAAGGATTTGGCTCTAAAACACTCATGAAGGACACAAGGCCACAAATGTGTCAATCTAAGAGATGGGGGTATGTGTCGGAAGTAAGTCTTGTGTGTGTAGATATATTCGGTTAGTCAAATGGGATGTATGGCTCAAAGCTTGGTCTACCATTTTCCTTCAGATTAACTATAACATGTCTTCACTAGGTGGGGGTTCAATCGAAAGACACTTTCATTGATGCATAAAAGGCATCCTTTTATTTTGAGATGTTATAGTATGATAATGAATGTATTTTGAAAATGGTGGGGAATTTTTGGTGTATTTTCAAAATAAACAACGGATAATTTGATATCTTTTGGGTGAAGAGGTGTGTCTTTACATGAAAGAATGTGTCTCTTGGTGAAGGGACGTGTCTCTTCATGAAAGGAAGTGTCGCTTCGTGAAGGGACGCGTCTCTTTATAAAAAGACACTCGAAAACTATAAATAACTCATTCATTCTCATGTTTAAAAGATGGTGAATTTAAGAAAAATATTGCAAGAAACACTTATAGCTTTGTTTGGTACATGGAATTAGAATTAGACTATGGAATTGCAATTCCTCTTCCAATTCTGTTGGAATTGCAATTATGAGGGAATTGAAATTCCATTGTTTGGTTCATAAAAAGAATTGCAGGTCGGAATTATAGTTATATAATAATTGGAATCATCAAGGGTTTTCGGTCAATTGAGTTGGAGTATATCGAGTTCTAAATCAACCATGGTTGGATTTTGGTCGGAACGGCTCATATTGCTTTCTAGTTATTATGGTTAGAGCAATTCAAATTGAGTTCGAGTTATTCGATATTGGAGTCAAATCAGATCAACTATCATGTCGGATCATTTGGTGTTCAAGTTACCTCGGATTTTCAGTTAATCGGGCTAGGTGTTTTCGGGATTTAGGCTAGTTATGATCGGATTTGAGTTCATTTAGTCAAGTCATTTTGGTTTTGGACAAATCAGTTGTATCATTTCAAATTTTGAGTCATCTTAGGCTGAGTTTGAGAAGGGTAGGGTCATTTTGAGTATGGGTCGTATTAAGTTTTGGGTTAATTTGATCGGGTCATTTTCACTTCGACTCAATTTGTTTACATCACATTCAAGTCAAGTAGTTTCAGTATCTAGATTTGAGTCATCTCTTATTCCAAGTGAATCATGTTGGGTCCCTTTGACTTTGAGCTAAAGTAATTATGCAGTTTCAAGTTAAAGTCATTCGAGTTAGATGATTTTGAGGTTCGGGTGAAATTTTAGGTTGTGTCTAAGTCTTTGCATTTTGAGTCATCTTGGATTTGGATTATCAAGTTGGGTCATTTTGGGTTTTATGTCAATAGAGTTAATATGGAAGTATAATTCCTTATTCCCCCCTAAGGAATTGGAAAATATAATTTTCTGTTAAAATCCGATTCTAGCAGGTGAACCAAACAATATTCGAATTCTGGGCTCCAATTCCAGCCTCAGCCCTAATTCTAGCCTCAAATTCCATGCTTCAAACACAGCCTAAGTGAATTCATAAGAAAATGTTGCGAAAAGTACTTGTAAACTTCTTTCTAATTGATATCTCTTCTATTCCTCCTTACACACACTCTCACTTCATATTTTTGGTTATCGTTATATCCCTGAGACTATTTCGTTACGCCAAAATAAGTCTTAAGGAAAGTGATTATACAGCCTCGACACCTGAGATCTTTTGGTTACCCTGTTCCTAAGAAATTCTCTAACCAAACTTTCGTCGGCAACTACAATAACAACAACCAACCAACCTAATGCCTTAAGGGCTCTCACATATGCAAGGTTTAGGGCGGTACCTCTTCAAGTTGCTACCCTTAAAGGGAGGTCATGTTCGAGGACTCCCAACCTGAGATGCAAACAGGCATACTAGCATGAATCATCAAGCATACATCATGAACCATGGAGAATGAAGTAGCAATAAGCCATAATGAAAGCATGGAGCATGAAGCATGAAGCAGCAATAGGCCGTACCACAACTCCCAGACATATCAAGTAAAATTACAAAGGCAGACATGTACGCTTAGGGACACTAGTGCTAGCTAAAATATGCTCCTCGATTCTAACCCACCACATCGGCTGCCCCTATGTTAACCCTCCACTGCGCTTTATCTAAGGCCATCTCCTCGAGTAGGTTTAGATGGGTGAGGTCATTTGGGATCATCTCCATCCACCTCGTTTTTGGCCTGCCTCTGCCTCTCCTCCTATCGTAGTATGAAGTTATTCGCAACTTCTGACAGGGGTAGTGGTTGGTCTCCTCCTAACATGCTCAAGCCACCACAAATATTGCTCCTTCAATTTATCCTTAATCGGAGCCACGCCTAATTTTCTTCTTATGACGTCATTTCTAATCCTATCCTTCCTTGTGTGTCCACACTTCCATTGCAACATCCTCATCTCCACCACCTTCATCTTTTAAGTATGGTGCCGTTTCATTGGCCAACACTCCACACTATAAGACATAGTCGGTTTTACTACTGTCTTATAGTATTTTCCCTTCTGTTATATCCTCATTGGTAAGTATATTGCCTAAATCATGCCTAATAATGATAATATTAGGTAAAATGAGCTTAAAATGAGATGAGCTACAATTAGGTGAATATTACAAGTCAACACGTCATTTGATGCCATTGTGAAACTCAAAACGTAGCACCTTGATTAGTTGGAATTTGAATTGTGCACATTTGGGTATTATCCAAAGTATTTACCTATCTTGTCGCGCTATCCATTGCCCCACCGTACCTTCCTCCTGTTATTCGCGCGACATGTGTTCTCCCCTTAACCATTCGATTAAGTAAGGTGGTGCGATCCTACCCATACGAATTTGTTTCTTTGGGCCATTTTTGGGCCGTTGAATGAGATGAAACGAATGGTTGTCATGTGAAGTTGGGGTAGGCACACGAATAGGGTAGAGGGGGTATTTAAGCCAAGATTTTTTAGGGTTTTGGAAGCATATCTTATTTTAATCTTCATTTTCCCCTAACTTTCTTTGGAACTCTTCCTCCTTTGCTTCTTCGTGAAACCCTAACCCTAACTATTCTTCTCTGAGCCAAATTCATGGAGGTTCCTAACTTGTGAGCTAAAATTCATGGAGATTTGTTGCTATTGGTGAGAAGTTTTTCAAGATCTAGGGTTTGATTGTTAGTTTCAGTCTAAAAGCAAAGTCTAAGCCTGCATTGTGTAGTTCACGTGCGTTGTTGTAATCAGTCAATAATCTAAAATAATCATCATTAATAGTGGAGATCTCTCTAAGATTAGGGAGTGAAGGATGTAGGATCTTTTTTGGTCTGAGCCTCGGTAAATCTTGGTGTTTTTCGTTGATTCTTTCGGTAGATTTCGAGATCTCATGTCTATAATTCATTCTTTTGTTTTGTGCTATTTGTAACTAGTTTAACATACATTTTATGCTTGGCTTCAGAGCAGGTCATATCAGGGATCATACATGGGTGTTTAAAAAATTCAGTACCAAATACCAAACTTAATATTCAAAATACTGACCTAAAAATGCCGTTAACCATAATGAATTTCCTGTACCGTTGAATGAACCAAATAAAATTTGAGGTATTTCAGGACGTTAATTGTTAGTGATTTTGTCCATTTCGGTTAACCGATTTACCAAAATAATATATATAATGTGTATATTTTTACATGTTCATAATATTTTATATTTTCACTAAGTATGCTATCTACCATATAAGTGACTAATCCATAACTTTTAAAAAAAACTAGCTATTACATAATGTATGATCAACTTTATCTTTTTGCCCAATTCATCTTCTATCATAGAAGTACTCGTGCCCTACTATAATATCCTAAATACTAACTAAGCTCTAATTTGCTACAATCCAACGCTACTCGTTTGCCCACATATCAGTTAAAATGAGATATTATACATTCAGTTTTTAAGAATTGGATTATAAATTCGTAATTTGTTGGATATTCTCATGTTTAATACGTTTTTCGAGCATTTACAATCCATTATATTATTTTTTGGTTACTAATTAACTGAGATAACCAAATCGAATTACAAATTTACCGAAAGTCGGTTAATCTGTCTTTCCGGTTACACTAATGATTAGTAAATTTTAACTATTTTTGTTATGGTTAACTGAATCAAAATATTTTTTGGTACGGTTAACTGAACCAAAAATATTTTTCGGTGTGATTAATCAAACACATGCTTGGTTTGAGAGCATGACACGTGAGGGTTATGCATGATAAAAGGGTGGGCATCCCTTAGCTTAGTTAATGTTCTCTTCCCACGTGGCTTCGAAAAAAAATTGTCATGGGTTTGGGCATGCAAGCGAGATTATTAGAAACCTCTTAGGGTCAAGAATTTGAGAGAAAAGAGAGAGAGATTGAAGGAGACAGAAGTAGAGAGTAGAGAGAGAGAGAGGATAGAAAATTGAGGAGAAGAGAGAGAGGGAATATATATATATCTTTTACATTATTGCAAAGTCCTCATTCTTTTAAAAATCTTCAAATTTTAATTTCAAGCATTATAGGCTATGACTTTCTCATTAATGAATTCACTCTTGTATTTAAGTTGAAGACTTGCATTTTTTTGAACATTTGTAGAGAAGGTTTTGAGTCAATAGACTTAAAGTTAATTTAGCATGACGTTTTTTAAAAAATAGTTTAAGAATTGAAAGAAAATTTCAATAAGAAGATAGTAGTTAAAAGTGATCATTTAAGTTTAAAATAACAAGACATATGGACGTAAAATTTTGTTTTTTCAAATTGTAAAAACTCTCCGTGCATCGTACGGGATAATACTAGTACTAGTATTAGTATATATTAGTGTAAAGTTTTCCTATTTCAAATCTCTCCATTCACTAATTCAAGCAATTTTATGAGCCACAATTCAACTTCTCATTAAAACCTCAATAAATTTCATAAAATTACCATGAGAGCATTTGAAAAAAATGTTAACATATTAATAAGAAGCTAAAAATAATAATTTAAGTTTGAAACAATGAAAATATTATCGATATAACATATTAAATCTTTTAAAATGTAAACACCCCCCATGCGATACACTAGTATGTTTATTATTTAGATAGCTCTTAAATCATTTATCAAACCTTTACGTACAAGAATCCAAATATCTAAAGTAACCAATTTATAATAACCTATAGTCGGATTAGTTAAACTTAAACTGATAGTATAACTGATTACAAGTATCATGACAAAATTGCCCTTAAAGAATATTCAATCACAATATAATTAAGGGTAAATTACATATTATCCTAAGTTTTAGTGTATTAATTTTTTTTTAGTCCGCAAATATTGTGAAATAAGTTTTTAGTTCAAAAAATTATATGTATTTAATAAAATATCTCAAATAGCAATGTGTGATGGTGTAAATAGGCTCCGCTTTTATTTTTATACGACATTATTTGGACTATTTTATTAAATGCTTATAACTTATTAGACTGAAAAATTATTTAATTAAGTTTATGAACTAAAAAATTAATACCTCATAGTAATAATATGTAATTTACCCTATAATAGTTTCTTTTGCTTATAAATGTTTATATTTTAGCTAAAGAAAATGAACTTATCTAAAAATTACATGAGGTACATGCTTGTCCAAATGGAGAATAAAGCGAGGTATATAAAACGTAATATTATAACGGCATATATGAGAAAATATTTTTTCCTTTTCCTCTAGAGGAAGTCAATTCACTTTGTTAAATATAAGTATTATCTTTGTATTTTATATGTATAAATTTATTAGTATTTGTACTTAAGCATCTTATATTTATACATAGAATATTCTTTAGGGTGTTACTAGCGTGGTAGGTAGACATTGATGATATTTACTAAATGTGTTAGGTAGCCTTGATGAGGGATTTGCTCTTCCTCTCCCTCCTCTTGTAACCGGCTATCAAGGTCTTATTGATGAGCTTCGTTTGTTTGTATTTTAGAAGTATAGGTTATGCCGTTTATCTTACGTTAAGTTTAATATTTAAGTGTTGTTCTTTCTCTTGGATAATCACTTAAATAGAAGTGTTTGATTTATTCCATTGGTGTTCTTTTATTTTTGCCTTGATTTTACTTTCTACGCACTTTACTGGAAAAATATTTTTATGTATATAACTATCGCTATAAACCTATACAAAAAAAGTAATACAAATGATACGTAATAAGTTTTTCCCGTTCAAGCACACCTCAAAAAAAAAAAAGCAAACTAAAACTAAATATTCGGGTAAATTATATAGTAGTACCATGAGGTTTACTGCATTAATTTTTTAGTCCACAACTTTGTGAAATTATTTTTTTGGTCTAAAATATTACATAATATTTAATAAAATAGTCCAAATAACAAACTAAAAAAATAAAAGAGGAGTCTATTGTACACCCTTACACTCTGTTATTTAGACTATTTTATTAAATATATTAAATTTTTAGATTAAAATATTATTACACGAAATTTATGGACTAAAAAATTTATATACTAAATCTCATAGTACTAATATGTAATTTATCAACAGCGAATAGCACGTTTGATTCATTTGTCTTCAATTTGTAGATTTTGATAAGATATAGATTCATAAAGATAAGTTCTTTTAGTGTGTTATTGGATTGTGATATTCCAAAAGAATAATTTCTTTTTGAAAATAAAGTGGATGCGTATTGTAAGGCAGTGAATACAGATGCAAAAACGATTCAATTTTAAATATTTTTCTTTTTAATTGTAAAATAACTTTGTTAGGATTATACCTCAAATTTATGTATTTAGAAATTAAGGGTAGCCGAGGGGTCACCGATCGATCGGATGATTTAAGTGAAAAATACATGTTTTGGCCGAGAGAGGGTAGATCGATCGGGCTTGGGCCGATCGACCGGGAGTCATTTTTCCACGAGGGTTATAAATAGATCTGTTAGGGTTTCAATTTAGGTATCCAATTTCAGAGTGAGGCTGCCGTCATTGAAAGAGAGAGAGGTGATTTCATAATTCCTCCAATTCAGATATTCGAGTGTTACGAGACTTCACAGGGAGTGATATATAATTCTCCATAGATCTCGTTAAGAGAAAGTGCGACTGTAATTCTTCCATTCAAGTTCAATAAAGATCTCTATCTCCGCCCGTGGTTTTCTCCCCTCTCGATTGTAGAGAGGTTTCCACGTAAATCATTGTGTTTTTTCTTGTTTGTTCTTCTTTCACCTATTTTGTTTACTTCTCGTTTGTGTGAGTCATATTATTTGAATCGAATCAAGTGATTAGGGTTTACGCTTCCGCATCAAGATTTTCCTAACAAATTGGTGTCAGAGTATATCAAATTTGTTAAGATTCCTCACAAATTGGTATCAGAGCATATCAAGTTTGTTCCAGATTTTCTAACAATTGGTATCAGAGCCCTGTTTATTTTGATTTGGTACTATGATATCCACAATCAGGTCTGAAGTTGAAAAGTTTGGCGGTCAAGAGAGCTTCAGCTTATGGCAGGTTCGTGATAAGGGCCTCTTGACTCATAGTGGCTTGAAGAAAGCTTTAGATGGGAAAGAGAAGAAATCAGAGAATCTGACAGAAACACAATGGGAGGAGTTAGACGAAAAGGCTCTCACTGCAATTCAAATGTGTCTTACCGATGATTTTTGACAGAAGTTCTGGAAGTGAAGACCGCTAAGGAATTGTGAAAAAAATTGCAGGATATGTTCTGCTTCAAGTCCGTCTCCAACAAACTCGCAGTTAAACGCCGGTTATTCACGTTTCGTAGGTCAGAAGGTACTTTTCTTAAGAATCATGTTAATGAATTTAATTCGTCAATTCAAGAGTTAAAGGAGCTTGATGATGCTCCTAAGGATGAAGATCAGGCAATATTATTGTTATGTTCACTCTCTACCTCTTATAGAGGCTTTGTTGAAAGCATGATATATGGTGGTAGACGAACCATATCTGTTGATGAGGTTAAGAGAAACTTATTGAGTAAAGAATGGGTAGATAAGGAATTATCAGATTCTGTTAATAACTTAGGTAGTGGTTTATTTGTGAGAGGGAGAACTGAGTATGATCATAGTGGAAAGGGCACATTAAGAGATACTGTTACAAGCTTAAGAGAAGATTAGAAGCAGATAACAGGTCTGACCAGATATGCATAGTAGCTAGTGTTATGGAAGATGAGATTGATGGAGATATTCTATCTGTGTCTGAACCTAAGTCCAGTTTTAGAAAAAGTTGGATTTTGGATTCGGGTTGCTCCTATCATGTTTGTCCCAATCGGGATTGGTTTTCCACATACGAGTCAGTTCAAGGTGAAGTTGTTTTGATGGGTAATGATACTTCATGCAAAACTCTGGGTATAGGAACAATTTATTTTAGGATGTTTGATGGCACTATCAGGGTTTTGAGCGATGTTCGCCATGTTCCTAATTTGAAGAAAAAATCTCATCTCTTTAGGTACTCTTGAGTCTAAAGGGTATAGGTATACAGCTGAAAGTGGAGTTTTGAAGGTCGTTAAGGATGCTTTGACAGTTATGAAAGGCAGAAGGGTAGGTACTTTGTATGAATTTGTCGGTTCCGCAGTTGCTAGATCTGTTGCAACAACTTCATCGTCGTTGTTGACAGAACCAGAGATCACAAATTCAGGAAGTTTGAGATTAGTTCATTCAGGTGATAGGGGTCTATCTGAGCACAGTATAAGGGGCTCTTTCTGTGTTCAATCTACAGGACTGAAATTCTGTGAAAAAGGTCTTTATGGGAAGCAGAAAGGTTTTCGCTTCAAGCAATTCCTGACGAGTAGACATGTCACGTTTGATGAGTCTTCGTTATTGAGTCCACAGAAAATGTCATCAGTCATTTGTGATTCAGGCCAGGTGAGTAAGCCAGAGGAAGTTCAGTTTCAGCTAAGTAACACAGTTCAGCAACAGATAGCTGTTTCAGAACGTGTGTCAAGAGCCAATTTAGAGAAGAAGAAGATTGGCATTGCAGATAACCTCTCAGATATGTTCACTCAGTTGCTACCTAGCAGGAAGTTCAAGCTTCGCTTGGACTCGGTTAAGTTTTGTGTTTTGTCAAGATAACCTCGTGTGTGGGGTGTTTTGTGGAGTAGGTAGAAATATTTTGTTTTTATGTAAATTTGAGTCAATGTGGAGATTTGTTAGGATTATGCCTCAAATTTATGTATTTAGAAATTAAGGGCAGCCGAGGGGTCACCATTGATCCGGTGATTTAAGTGAAAAATACCTGTTTTGGCAGAGAGAGGGCCGATCGATTGGGAGTCGTTTTTCCGCGAGGGTTATAAATAGACCTATTAGGGTTTCAGTTTGGGTATCCAATTTCAGAGTGAGGCTTCCGTCATTGAGAGAGATGTGATTTCATAATTCCTCCAATTCAGATATTCGAGTGCTACGAGACTTCACAAGGAGTGATCTATAATTCTCCATAGATCTCGTTAAGATGAAGTGTGACTGTAATTCTTCCGTTCAAGTTCAATAAAGATCTCTATCTCCGCCCGTGGTTTTCTCCCCTCTCGATTGTAGAGAGGTTTCCACCTAAATCATTGTGCTTTTTCTTGTTTGTTCTTCTTTCACCTATTTTGTTTACTTCTCGTTTGTGTGAGTCATATTATTTGAATCGAATCAAGTGATTAGGGTTTACGCTTCTGCATCAAGATTTTCCTAACAAATTGGTGTCAAATATATCAGATTTGTTAAGATTCCTCACAAATTCTATCAGAGCATATCAAGTTTGTTCCAGATTTTCTAACAAACATTTTTTTTTTTTTTGTGACGAGGGATTGAGTTGCCCCAACCAACCCCGACTTATGAAAACAGCCCACAAGCTCCCATGAGCAAGTAAGTCATGAGTATATCCTCAACAAGAACTGAACTCCTAACCCCTGGGCGATGATCGCATGGATAGGAGATGCCACCAACTGTGATACCCTCATGGGCATAAACTAACTTCTTAATCTTCTCATTCATCTTGAAAACATATAAAAATATTATTTGATATCAATCAAATATAAATCTTACATTCAACTATAAGATTTTTGTTGTATCTTAATCAGTGCACATATATCCTTACCATACCTAAATATGAGATTTAGGACTAAAATAAGCTTAAATGAGCTTAGATAAATAAAAGGGTTATTACGATAGGCAAGATGCATCTCTTTATGTTAAGAATGAACTCAAAACACTGCGTATTGGACTTTGCGCAAAGAAATGGCATAATTGTAAATAAGTGCAAAATTGAGGGCAAAATCATTCTGATTTCAAAATTTAGCACGTTTGGCCATTGTCAATTTTGCCCTTGCCCATTTGTACTTATTTCCTACCCGTGCCCCTGCCCAATCGTATCTAATTACCGTTTAAAGTTGGGACATGTGTCGCTGATCCAATGGCTTCGATAAGGTAAGGCGATGCAATCTCTGCCCTCAGATCTATGTTTCGTTTATCAAATCTGGGCCATCTTTTCAAAGCTTATCCACGGCTGTAATGGAGAGTTTGGGGTGGTACGCGGATTGAAGCTATGGGGTATGTAAAAATAGAAAAAACTCAGGTTTCAGCGGACAGTTTTTATTTTCACTGGTTTTCCCCTAATTTTTCTCTCTAGTTCTTTTCTTCCCTGTTGCTCTCTGTGGTGAAACCCTAACCCTAAAGCTTCTCTAAGCATTTTCATGGCGGTTCCAAGTTTCAGAGCCTAGATCCAAGGAAGTTTTTTGCTATTGGTAAGAAGACGCTATAGATTAGATTTGTACGTTTCTAATTTATAGAAACCGTGTATTTGAGCCTGTACTTGAGTTCTTGCATTGTAATTCGTTTATAAGCTTGTAATAATCACCAATATAGTGAAGATCTCTCTAAAAATTGGGAGTTCAGGACTAGGACCATCCATTTTGGGTCTGAATCTTGTAAAACTCCTAGTGTTCATTGTTTCATTACTTTAGTTTTGAGATCTCGTGTCTGTAATTTGAATCTTGTATATTTCGCTACTTGTAACTATTTTACATAAGCCAACTCACGTAATAGCACCAACAATTTTTATAAATTTAAAATTGTTAAAAGGTTAAGGACCTATTTTTTGCATTTGATTTTTAGAAATTAAAAATTAGGGTTCAAAATGAACTTATCTATAAATTCGTATGAGTTACGCGCTTGCCCAAGTTAAGAATAAAGTGAGGTATAAGACGTGAAAATATGACAGAATATATTGTCGTCCATGAAGGAAATATTTTTTTTTTCCTTTCTTGAGAGGAAGCCAACTTCACTATGCTGGAGAAAATATTTTTGCGTATAATAGCTCTATACATGGAAATATTTTAGAGCTATTATAACTATTGCTATAAGCTGTTGTTTTCATACTTTTTGGGTTGAGGATTCTCGAACACAGCCTCTCCTTGAACACATGAATATTAGGGGTGTTCAAATACCGGTCCAAACCGAAAAACCGTACCAGACCGGAAGTTCGGTCCGAGACCGGACCGGACCAATTAAATATTGGTCCGGTCCTCGATCCTTAAAGTAATGGTTTTTCGGGTTTTGGTCCGGTCCGATCCAAACCCCAAAAACCTGAGGACCGGACCGAAAACCCAATATAAGTTATAATAATTATATTTAGTTTTGGGTTTATGTGTGCGGAGGCCAGGCAGGCTTTGACAAAAAAACGAAGCCCATGATGAGGAAGCCCATGTGTGTGGCATAAACCCAACTTTAATAAATTTATTAAAAAAAAGAATCCTATAATATAGAGGAGGCCCATATTTAATTATATTTAATTTCATTTTCAATTCTCTTTCTCTGGCTTCATTTACATTTAACGTTTGACCTAATTCTTCTTTCGCTGGCATAAACCCACGCACGACGGCAACCACCACGACAGTCTTAATATCCAATTAAAACCCACTTATTCTCCCTCTTCAATTTTTTTTTTTTTTTTTTTTTTGGTTATAGTTGTTCTTTGTTTTATGTCACAGATTTTAGCTTATGTCAGAGTAGATTGTATTATGTGTGGATTTGTATTCTCATTTCACAAATTGTAGCTTCCGTGATGTAGTAATTAGATTCTTAGGTTTTTCTAAGTCTTGGGTATCAATTTTGTGCAAAATAATCCCTAATCTTTACTTTTTATAAATTATTCAAACTTAGAGTTATATACTATTGGCCCATGATGCTTTTACGTTTGTTTAAATTGGTCCCTAATATTTCTAACTTTAATTAGTCCCTCAACTTTTCTTTTGTTTACAATGGTGCCTAATATTTTATTTTAAGACAAAATTGGTTCCTCTCAATTTGGTGATCGAATGCCCTAAATGCTAATCGGTCCAAATCGGATCGGTCCGGTCTTCGATCTCCAAACTTGGCAAATTTCGGTCTTCGGTCCGATCCGGTCCGGGTTTGGACCGATAAACACCCCTAGTGAATATAAAATCACATAAGGAAACTTCTTTTCATATCAGTTACGCATAAACTCTCGATTTGAATATCCAAATTTCATGATATAACATCATTGGAAAAATATAAAATATAAAATAATCACATGACTTTTGTCTTTCATGAACCATTTAATTGTTAATTTTACAACTTTCGTTTTTACCAAGCAGATATAAAGCATCCATGTCTACAAATTAAAAACCGCAAAAATTTATGATTGCATTAATATTCATACATGTATTATGTCGTATAACTGTATTAATACCCATACTTAAATTGTATTTCATACTTATAAACATACATGTATTAATTACATTAATTGTAAATCTATTAATCTCAGAACTCTATTAACATATATAAATATACTCAAGTTCTTTTCTTAAGTATGAACATACATGGATATACCACCCACTCGGTCATTATGAGGATGTATCATTAAATGCACGCATGTGTTAATTGTTGTGTTAACATTTGCATAAACAATATTCAATGGGCAGTACATTGCGAAGTAAAATATTATATTACGTTCAAGTATGCAAATATTTACGAGTATCAAATAAACAATACATTATAAAGTGAATACGCGGTTAATAAAAATGAAACTCTTGATTATCATTATTTTACCTTTTATTTCCTTCAGTCAATTAAATATTCATATTATGAATCTAATTATGAATACATTTTCATATTTTATGAAAAACTCATTATTCCTTTTAATGTGTAAAACTCGTGAATCATTATTAATATACTTTATCACCTACATGCATGCATTTATATAATACACTTATTTATTACTACTAGTTTTGGCATCGTCTCGGTGTCTAGCTTGAACAACCATACAAATTAAGGATTTTCATTTTTAGCATCGCCTTCACGTTTGGTTTCACAACCACCTAAAAAATTGTTTTCCATATACAATTTACATTACCATAACCATAATTCATAGTATAAATTATCAAAATAATATTTTAATTCTTAAAGATTACCAATGATAATTAACTATCATAAATATCACATTAACAACGGAATTCATCATTATTATCAATTCATAACGTTGTATACAACAACAACAATAAACCCAGTGCCTCAAGGGCTCTCGCATAAGCAGAGTCTGGGAGGGATGGATGTACGCAGCTTTACCCCTTCAGGGTGCAACCCTGCCGAGACGCTGTTTCCGAGGACCTCCAACCTTATAGGGTTGGCAACACAAGGACTTCCCAGGAGGTCACCCATCATGGTACTACTTTTACCCAAGAATACTTAATTTCGAAGTTCTAATGAAATCCCGTACCTTAATGCCTGGTAAATGAATGAACCCTAAGTGATAACGTTGTGTACAATTTAAAAACAGTGTTCTTACATTTACCATGACAATAAACATAGCATATAAAAACCGCATCTCTCTCTCTCTCTCTCTCTTTCCAATACATGGATATATAGAGTTACTTTCGTTGAATATTGCATGAGATGATATTTGTATGAGCGGTTAATAATCTTATACCCTTCTTTGAGGTCGCAAGTTTGAACCGGGTGAAGATCACCTACTTGAATAATAAACAGTCAAACAAACAGATTCTTATATTCAAATTATTTTATATAATTACTTTTAATTTTTAATAATTATTTTTTTAAATATTCCCCCCTCTCTGCGGTGACCGTAGGTGATCTTCACCCAGTTCGAACCCCCAAATGAAAATTCACCATTTTTGTTTTTGTTTTTTTTTTTTTTCCTTTTAAATTCTCGATCTCCTTTTCCTGTTAAATTCTTTGATTGTATTGTCATAATACACTATCATCTGATCAAAATTTATGTATGATTGAAAAATATTTGATCAAATATTTATGATACAAAACCATCAAAGTAATACCTAAATGAAAATCATGAATTCTTAATTAGGTGCATAAACAACAATGCACTAAACACAATTCTCATGCATGTTATAACTTTATGATTTTCACATATATATGAATCAAATAAAATATCTTGATCCATGGCAATTTCTCTCTTAATTACTTTCTTCAATCTCACAAAATTCGCCATCAAATCATGCTAAGAGAAGAAGCCATTTAATAAGCAAAAAATAAGTCTTATGATTGTTAGGAGAATCTGTAAAGCAGGTATGAAAATCAATCATTGGCTTTAAGGTGTGTAGCAAAACACTTTTCTTAAGACTTATTTTATAGATACCGAAATAGTTTCAAGGATACATTTAAACTCAAAAATAAAGTGAGAGGAAGAGCATAGAGAAAAAGGATAACCGATACTTAAGAATGAGAGAATGATGTTATTTTTCAAGTATCTTTTTCTATCTCTTTTAATCTTGAAAATGGATGGGATATTTATAATTTTTTAAGTGTCTTTTCACAAAGAGATACATCTCTTCATGAGAAGACATACTTCTTTACCCAAAAGATACTAAACCATCTTTTACTTATTTTAAAAATATACCAACAAACGTAAAAATTACAAATATAAATAACGCAACCAAAATAAAAAGGACTTTTTAAACATGCGTCCAAAGCCACATTAATTACATTTGTTTTTTCTATGTTGATTAGTTAATTAATTATTATTAGATATTCATTTTGTAATAATGTATTGTATTTTCATTGAAAAATATTGCATATAAATCGCAAAATTATAGCATTAATTTTAAAATTATAAAAAAAAATAAACAAAGTGTAATAAAGTAGGAATATCTATGGACCGGATAAAACCCGTTACTCGCGGATACCTGCCCCATTTGGGGTGAATATTGGTACAAGTGAGGCAGGTAGTGGGTATGAGTCTGGTATAAATTACAATATCTGCAAGGTATGAAGAGTAGGGGTGTAAATCGTGAGCCGGCTCGTTTAGCTTATCGAGCCGAGCCCGAGCCTAATGAAGCTCGAGTTCGTAAGCTCGTGAGCCTAAACGAGTCCAAACGAGCTTTTCTTACTATAATATTTTTGATTAAATATGACGAATGAAGCCAAATTTGAGCATAAATGAGCCGAGCCTGAGCTGAAACGAGCCTAGATTGAGCTTAAATATGCCGAAATATTACAAGTTTAATTCTAGCTCACCGATCTTAGATCGAGCCGAGCTGAGCTTGCTGTAAACAAGCCAAGCCTCGAGCCTGGCAGGCTCGGGCTTGGCTCAAATACACCCCTAATGAAGAGGGTACGGGTATAATGTTGTACCCGTGTCGCCCTGCTCCATGCCATCGCCACCCCACCTTGTACTCATCATACTCACCCTAATTTGTATTTTATTTATTTAAAAATACAAAATATATATTTAGTTTAATTATCAATTTTGCATCAAATATCAAAGCAAATTATCATTAGATTCTAAAACTTAATATTAAATAACTAACATAGGTGGGGTATGGATAATACTTTGATACTCACATACAGCGGATAATGAGCACCCATTGGATATCTATGGATAATGAAACAGATATGGATATTCACTTCATACCCATGACAGGTAATAAGAAGGATATAAATATGAATCAGATTTTTTCTGTGCGATGAGCGGATTGTTTTTATTTTATACATTCTCTTGTTTTCAAATGAATTTTTTTCGATAAATAAGAGAAAAGCTCAATATAGAATCGGCGCCCCAAAATAAGGGCCCTGAAGAAAGAGTACAAAATAGTAAAACTCAAAACAAAAAGAAAAATACACCCCCATCATGTATGAAGTTATCGTGACAGAGCATAGATCACCAAACAACCAAAAAATCAAAAAAATCCAGTCCCCACAATCAGAGTACAGCCTACCAAATTAACTAAGAAACTGGATGAATACCGATGCTTATCTACCGAATTGACCATCTTTTTAAGCATTCCGCATTACATGCTACATCCGTTGGAGAGAATGGGAAGGCTGGACATCAAGCTTTAACCCAAAAACCTGCTCAGAGCCTTGTTGACCAAATGACTTCCTTAAGATTCCATTGCGCATTCTGGAATACGATCTTGTTCCTTGATCCCCAAATTTCCCAAATAATGATGAAGAACAATGACATCGAAGCCTTTTTCTGAAACTGCCTCCTAACACCCCCTGTAGAAAGTGGTCTTTCATTGTATGAGGGGGAACCCACTTTAACCTCCACCATTCCAATATTTCGGACCATACTTGCCAAGATTCAACACAATGAAGAAATAAGTGATCAATACTCTCCGTGAATTGACCACATAAGGGGCACCACTTGTCTTGATCTTGAATTATGCCAATGTTCTATAACCTATCTTTTGTGTTTCATCTTTCCAAGTAGCACCATCCACACTAGGAGCTCTACCTTTGGTGGAGCTAGGCCCTTCCAAGCACCACACACCAAGTGATCCACCGAGATTATTCTTTGACTGGAATTTTGCACTGTTTGCACATAGGAGCTTACTGAATATGTCCCACTTGTATTATTGCTCCACCACATTCTATCTTTCAATCCCGGTTGAGGAGAGACGTGCTTAAGCATATTGTTGAGCATGTTAAAGTTGGGCTCGTCTCTTCTAAAGAACCTACGTCTCTAATTGAGGATCCATCTCCATTCACCCCCATTCCATATGCCCATTTGATACACCACATGGTCAAATTGAAGTGATATTTTATATAAATTCGGGAATTGTTGATGCAAAGGACTATCTCAAATCCATTTATCCTTCCAAAACCTGATTCTTGATCCATCACCTAGTCTCAACTGAATTGCATATATATATATATTGAAGTATTTCTGTAATGGAGTTCCATGGGCTTCTTAGGGAGGTATTTTGGTGTACCGGTTGAATATATTGTGGGCTTCCACCGTGGATGGAGCCTGCCTCTTTCTTCCACAGTGAAGCACCCTCTTTTGAGAAACGTCACCACCATTTAAAAAGTAAAGCTGCGTTTTTTATTAGTGGGTCCCCCACCCCTAAGCCACCTAAGTGTTTTAGAGCTTGAATAAGCTCCCACTTTATACACGAAAGGCCTCTCGAATCATTGCTTGTTCCCCAAAAGAATTTTCTTTGAAGCTTAACTATCTTTTGGAGCACTTTCTTAGGAACCTTGAATATGGACATGTAGTAGGTTGGTAAATAGTTGAGGATGGATTTGATCAGTGTTAGCCTTCCTGGTCTAGATAAGGTCTTGTGCTTCCACCCTTTTAGTTTCTTTTCTATCCTTTTTATGACAGGCTTCCAAGTTGACAGCAACCGTGGGTTTGCACCTAAGGGTAGGCCTAGATGTTTCACTGGAAGTGTGGCAATCTGACACTCAAGATCTGATGTTGTTTGTTGAGTTCGATGTTAAGATTCTCCCAAGCTAACAATTGCTGATTTCCAGTAATTAATCTTCAGGCCAGAGATAGCTTGGAAACATGTGAGCAAGTCTTTTATATTATCGATGAAGTCACGGTCAACTAGGTAGAAAAACAGTGTGCCGTCAGCGAACTACAAATGTGTAAGAGGAACTCTGCCGGATCCCATTTCCAACCCTTTGATTGATCCTCTCTTCACTGCCTCAATAACCATTCCATTCAAGACTTCAGCTACCATCACAAAGAGAAATGGAGATAGAGGATCCCCTTGCCTAAGACCCCTTTCCATTTTGAAAGGTGGAGTTGGGCTTCCATTGATGAGGATTGACATTGATGGAGTAGTGATGCACTCTATAATCCAAGCAACCACTCTCTCTGAATCCTATTTTAACTAACACTTGATTGATGAAGTTCCAGTTCACGGTGTCATATGCTCTCTGAAAATCTAGTTTTAGGAGAACCCCTTTCTTCTTCTTCTTCTTCTTTAGCCAATGCACCACCTCATTAGCAATGAGGGCCCCATCTAGAATTTGTCTTCCTACCACAAAAGCTGATTGGTTTTCTCCCACAAGATCTGCAATCACCTTTGCAAGCCACCTGCTTAGCACCTTTGCTATGACCTTGTAAACACACCCCACCATGTTTATCGGTCTGAAGTCTCTAATGTCAGTGGCTTCTTCAACTTTTGGAATTAAGGATACCCATGTAGTGTTAATGGAAGGGTTTAGCTTACATGATACAAAAAATTCTTTGACATATGCAAGTCAATCCTCTCCCATAGTCTCCCATATGTTCTTAATAAATTTGAAATTGAACCCATCATAACCTGGAGATTTATCTGAATTGCAGTTCCACACAGCAGCCTTGATCTCCTTAAATGAAGGTATACTCTCCAAAGAATCGGCAGCTTCTTCAGACAGAGCTGGCAACATTAAATCATCAATTCCTGGCCTGTTCTGATATGATTCAGAGTATAATCGTAAGAAAAAACCTACTACAGCCGCTCTAATTCTTCTTGGTTTATAATACAATCTTCCCCATACTCTTATCCTGCACATCGATTTTTTTTTAACCCTTATGTTTGCCAAGGCATGAAAATATTTCGGATTCTGGTCCATCTCTTTTATTTCCTTACTTCTAGACAATTGAAGCCAATATCTCTCCTTTCTTCTATACTATGTCCA
Source organism: Simmondsia chinensis (assembly GCA_018398585.1). Classification (NCBI taxonomy): domain Eukaryota; kingdom Viridiplantae; phylum Streptophyta; class Magnoliopsida; order Caryophyllales; family Simmondsiaceae; genus Simmondsia; species Simmondsia chinensis. The sequence goes on from JAGTTD010000016.1 coordinate 6,547,498, forward strand.
AAGAAGTGATGTTACTGCTGATTTTCTTGCCATATCCTCCTCAGAAAAATCTGTTTGATTTGCTTTTATCCTAATTCTTTCAAGCTCCTCTTCTAGTGTTGCAATTTTGAGATCAATGTGACAAAATACTTCTTTGTTCCACTTTCTCAATGGAGACTTCAATCTTTTCAGCTTCTTGTCAAAGGATACTCCCTCCAGAGCCCTCCATTCATCCCTTACTAACTTGTAGTACTCAGGATGCGAAAACCAGCAATCGAAACATCTGAATGGTTAAGGACCCCGCAACATCGAGTTGAATCATGATAGGACAGTGATCTGATAATCCTTTCTTAAGGCTAAATAATTTAAGGTGAGGGAACTTACGTAGCCATTCTTTGTGCACTAAAGCTCTGTCAATGCGACTCATCGAGTTCCTTCTTGCCCATGTGAACTTTCTCCCTGACAAAGGCACATCAATCAGCCCACTCACATCATTGAACTGTCTCAAGTCTCTTATGCTTGGAGTTATTGCCCTGCAGCCCTTCCTTTCTTCCATTTTGAGAACTTCGTTGAAGTCTCCAGGTAGAAGAGCTGGCTTGTCTACTGAACACATCATATTTCTTAACTCAGACCATACCACTCCCCTTCAAATCCTTGAGCATGGAGCATACACTAGTATAATTATACATTCAAAATTCTCATGGACTATGGAGCCTACAAGACAAATCCATCTTGTACTCTTATTGGTATGAGAAACAGCAAAATCGCTCTCATTCCATATGACTATCAGGCCTCCTGATCGATCCTATGCTTGTACATCTCTCCATTCACAATCTGATGCTCCCCAACAACCTTCTATTGCCTTTGGTGCTGCCTTGTTATGCTTCGTCTCCACAAGAACAAGGACACTTATTTTATGTGAACTCACCATATCCTTTATGACAGGGCTTTTTTCCTTACCCCCAAATCCCCTTACATTGCAAGCTCGAATCTTCATCTACGAGGCATTGGCAGGGGCAATCTTTTTTTCTTCTTCTTCCTAGGATTCACTGTTGGGTCATTCTCATCAGCAGAGCAAATTATTCGAATGAGGTATTCTTCAGGTCCATGAAATCTCAAACCAACTGCCTCACCTAAAGCCCAGCCATGTTTAGCTCTGTCTTTTCCTATTTTTTGGACGTTGTAGTGCTGCAGGTTGGTGTGGTTCTGCTGGTCCCTCTTGGCTGATCTCAACTAGAGGCAGGGAAGATGTGTTGTTGCTGCTCAAATCCACATAACATTGTAAATGAAGTTGTCCTTCATAGGGGGCTATGTTAACACTGCTCTCATAGGCTTCCAACTCCCCTATTGTTGTTTGAACTGAAGCGCTTTTGTCCAGAAGTTCTTCCTTTTGAATTGAAGAGTCATTGTCTAGGGGTACTACACTTTCTGCAACATTACTCAAAATGTCATTATTTTGGGTGATACTTTCCTTTGCTATTTGAAAATTGCTTGCGTCTAAAAGTAATGTGTTGGTGTGACCTGACAAAGGCATTAATGCAACCTCTTGTTGGTTGTCCTGTACACCCACTATGGCATTTTGCACCCCTTGCTGCTCCTTCGGCCTCCGACAACTGGTTGTGGACATGGTGGCCACCGCCATTGTTGTATTATTTGGTGTTTCTTCTACCACTGTCACATCCTACAGTTGTGATTCTCCCACCTGTTCCATCGAATTGTTCGGTATCATTGCCAAAGGCAGCGGATATCTCCACTGATGTTCCATTGTTGGTGAGGTTGGTGCATTATCCTCACTCGATGAAGTCACTAGGTCTTCTAGTCTGAGCTCTTTTATGTAGATCTTGAAACTCATCCCTCCAATTATGAATGTCATCCAGTCATCAATGGAACATATGTTGCTCGTGTCAATAAGTACTCTCACCTTCTCAAAAGATTCACAAAGGTCCCCACTTTCCAGGACTTGCACCACATCTTCCCAACATTAAGCCACATTTTTGAAGTGATCTTTTGACCATCCATGTAGAGGCATCCCTTTAATGGATATCCAAGTGCTGCGTCTCTTGCAACACTCTAATTCTTTCCATTCATAGGCTGATTCTCACAACAACCTCAGCCATTCTTGTTCTTTATCTAAGAAATTGTCCCTTTCTTCTATAAATTGAATCATGAGTAGGAATTTGAATTTGCCTACATCTCTGACTTTGATTACAGCTTCAAATCCTCGACATAAAGACAGTGGGATTTCAGTACACATCATTGGTCTGCCTGTGTTGCAAACTATACTCCTCTGAAGCTCTTGGACTAGCTGTGGTACTTCTACCCCTGTTGCTGCTTTCTCAACATTAGCATGTCCTTCTCCTCTTGGTACTTTTTCCTCGTGATTCTCCCTGGATGATCTCCTGACTTGTGGCCTTTCTCCATGTTGTTCTTGCTTACCTCCCTTCTTCTCATACCTCCTATATTCCTTAGTTGTCTGGTGAATCTTGCTCTCTTCACTAATAGAGACACTCCTCTCAATGCTGTTTTGTTTAAGCCAGCGATTCTTGTCTAGCTTTTATTTCTCTCAAGAATCTTACAAATCCAAAGATTATTTTTTTATTTGGCCTCCTCTTGCAAGATACAAAAGTGTCCTGGATCTGTCCATATCTTTGAAATAAATGAAAAAGCCTTTGCCTGTTAAAGTATACAGGCAAATTATCTACAAACAAAGAAACCAGCATTTCTTGGTTATTGTTGAATCCATCATACTCTTGTTATTGATGACTGTTTTCCTCCATTTGAGCTCATGTCTCTGACCCCCTTCTCCTACCCTTTCACCCTGTATTTCCGATGCTTGATTGGTGTTTCTCACCCCTATGTCTCTCCCCATTGTCTAGCTATTCTCCCCATTTGGTTTTGGAGTCACCGATCTTCCACGCCAACCATCTTCAAACTGGCGAACCCTCCATTCTCTTCCTCTCCACCTGACAGCATTTCTCCTTTCTGACGGCATTTTTTGTTTTCAAATGAATGTATCATAGCAAGTGGATAATGGGCCATTAAATTTTTGTTAAGACTTGACTCTACCACATGCCTTCTTATTCAGCATCGGCTGTAACCCATGTCTGACCCACTTGACCCGTTAAACTCAACATAGTTCAATCCATTGTGCAGACAGGTCTGACCCAATTGAACCTATTTAAGCCACTTCGTTATAACATTTCTAAATGATGTCAATTTTGCCTTTCTTTTCTTTTATGATAGATTTATAGCTTTTATAACTTGTTTTCGTAATTTTTTTTTTCCATAAAAGTTTAAAGATACCTTTAAAATTCTAGGAAATGGGGTTTGGAAATATGTGAGGAAGGGGGCTAGCTTCTCTACAATATATAGAAAGAAGATGTATACAGTATCCTCGTATCCATGACTAGTCCTGACATTTTCGGGATCCAAAGCAAAAATTTCAAATAAAGCCTCTCATATACAACAAATTATAAACATTATAATCACATAACTTATTGATATTAACAACTAATACTTTAAAAACTACAATTCCAAAATTTAAGGGCCCTTAAAATTTGGGAGCTTCAAATGATTGCTTGGATCATTTGCGGTTATGTTCAACCGTGCCCGTATCTATCCCGCTAGATTGTCATCCCTATCAGTGGCAGATGCAGGCTTATAGCACTAGGGGCACGTGCCCTCGGTCGATGGAGGATCCATGTTAGATATAATTATGTTGATGTATTTCAAAATGAGAATTGTTAATGAAGTGTTTGAGATTTGTCTCGATGTTTTAAAGTGTTTTTTACATGTATAGGATATGTGTCGACACACAGGGCTCGTGTGTCAACACACAATCTTACAGAACGAAAATACAGAGTTGTGTGTCGACACACAGAGCCCCTGTGTCGACACACAATCTTACAGAAACACATGGAACAGAGCTGTGTGTCGACACATAGGGCTAGTTTTTGGCAGTTTCGGTTCGCGGCTTTTTCCGGTTTTTGGCGCCCCTTTTTGGGATGTTTCTTGGGACGTATCTCTTCGTTATTTTCATATAGATTCTCCCCTTTGATCAGATTTATACTTACTTGAAGGTATTGTAAAAAGTGTGAGAGAATATTATAAGAACTTATGATATTATTGATGAAAGTTCTTAGGTAAAACACCATTCTCATTCATCTCTTTTGTCGCTCCCTTTACACGCTTTCACTTCATCGTTTTGGTTGTCGTTGTACCCCCGAGACTATTTTCTACGCTGAAATAAGTCTTAAGGAAAGTGACTACATCGCCTCGACACCTGATATCTTTAGGATACCCGTTCTTACGAGTTTTGCAAGAGTTTACACCAACAATCTTAAGACTTATTTCCTTGTTTTGTAATCTTGGTTTGAAATGGCTTTGTTATTGAGGGAAATGACAACGAATTTCGTGAAGTTGGACCGTTTTGATGGCGGTAATTTTCACTGATTGCAAATGAAGATACACTTCCTGATCACTAACCTGAATGTGGTGTATGTCCTGAATACACCATTCCCTGCCCCCGCTACTGAGGAGGCGGAGACGCTTGCCGAGCAATGAGCCCTATTAAAATGGGAGAATGATGATTACATTTGTAGAAGGCACACACTCAACGGGATGACGGATGCCCTCTTCGACATCTACCCCAACGTGCCTACCACAAAGGATTTGTGTACATGGCAGAGGACGCCACAAGTAAGAAATTTTTAGTTAGTCAGGTTAATAATTATAAGATGGTTGATGAACGTCCGATCATGGAGCAATTCCATGAAATTGAAAGAATTTTAAATAATTTTAAACAACATAGCATAAATATGGACGATACCATCGTTGTGTCTTCTTTGATTGATAAACTTCCCCTTTCGTGGAGAGACATCAAGAAATCTCTCAAACACAAGAAGGAAGATATGTCAATCGAAGAATTGGCTAACCCTTTACCAATTGAGGAAGGTTATAGGTTACAGGATGACCACAAGGAACGCCCAGGTAACATTGAGAAAATCAATGTTACAAAAGAAGGCCAATCGAGTTAAGGAACCAAAAGTACCAAACATTCCCAAAAGAAATGGAACGAGAAGAAGGCCAAAGTGGTCTGTTGGGAGTGTCAGAAGCCCGGCCACCTAAGGAGGGACGGTTTTTGCCTAAAGAACAAGAAAGGCAAGGGGCTTGATCATCGCAACAAAAATTCGAATGATAGGTTCGTGGCTATGATATCCGAGATCAATCTAGTCGAGAGTGATAACTCTTGATAGATTAACTCAGGGGCCACAAAACATGTTTGTAAAGACGAAAGATTTAGAACCCACAAACAACGGAACTGTGTTGTTTATGGGCAATGGAGCAAGTGTACCGGTTAAGGGCAAGGGAAAAGTTGACTTACTTTTCACTTCCGGAAAAACCCTTACCCTAACTAATGTATGCTATGCCCCGGATGTTAAGAAGAACCTAGTGTCTGGTGGCATACTGAATAGGTTTGGGTTCAAGTTGGTCTTCGAGGCTGACAAGGTTGTTTTGTCAAAGGGGGGTTGTCTTTTTGGGCAAGGGATACCTGTGTAATGGATGTTTAAATTAAATGTTGATAATAAAATTGATATTTCGGTTTATATGCTTGACTCTTCGTATTTATGGCATCAAAGATTAGGACATGTAAATTTTCATAAGATGCATGAAATGGTTAATTCGTTGTTGATACCACATATTGATAAAGTGGATGATAAACGCAAGACGTGTATGTTAACAAAAATAACAAAATTACTATTTCCATCAGTTCAAAGAGAAACGAATTTGCTTGATTAAGTAATAGCGATCTGTGTGACTTTAAAAGCACTCCGACCATAGGAGGAAAAAGATATTTTATAACATTCATTGATGATTCCTCGAGATTTTTCTATGTGCATTTAATCAATTATAAAGATGAGTCACTAGAGAGGTTTAAGGCATATAAAGTGGAAACCGAACTACACTGTGAGGCCTTTCTCCAATGACTTAGATCGGACGGTGGTGGAGAATACTATGATCCTAAGTATTTTGAAACCTCCGGTATAGTGCATGAAATCACGGCACCCTACAAGCAACAACAAAATGGCGTGGCTGAGAGGAAAAACCAGACTCTAACTGAAATGGCCAATTCAATGTTGTCCTATTTCGGTCTCATGAATGGGTTTTGGGGTGAGGCTTTGTTAACGGCCTATCATTTTTAAATTCGAGTTCCAAACAAGAAAATTAAGATAACCTCGTACGAACATTGGAGCAGTCGACCCTCGAAGTTGAGTTATCTTAAAGTGTGGAGGTGTAAGGCAATCGTTAAAGTCTCTGAACCTAAACGTAAAAAGTTAGGTGAGAGAGGCATCGACACTATATTTGTTGGATATGCGCCACATAGTACGGCGTATTGATTCTATGTAATTGAGCAACGATTATGTCAATGTTAATACCATAATAGAATCGAGAGATGCCATTTTTGATAAGAATTGGTTTACCTCTATCCCTAGACCAAGGGATTATGTGCCGGTTGAGAATGAAACTACAGTGTCGTATGGTGATGATGATCATCATGAGAGGGAACAAGTCCCTGAGAATGCTCTAGAACTCCGAAGGAGTAAGAGAGCGAGGAAAGAGAAATCTTTCAGATCGGACTTCTACACATTTTTGGTAAAAGGTTCGAGTAATGATATGGACCCCGTGACTCCGTATTGTTGTGTCATGGAGGCTAACCCCATGACGTTTGATGAGGCCATGAGGTCTCATGACTCCTCCTTTTGGCAAGAGGCAATAAATGATTAGATGGACTCCATCATGGGCAACAAAACCTAGGTATTGGTGGATCTTCCACGAGGTAGCAAGCCTATCAGATGTAAATGGATCGTCAAAAAGAAGATGAAAGTCGATGGAACTATAGATAAGTTCAAAGCCCAATTTGTAGCTAAAGGGTTTACCTAAAAACAAGGGTTAGACTACTTTGATACATATGCCCCGGTGGTGAGAATATCGACTATAAGAGTTTTAACTGCTCTTGCCTCCATTTATAAGCTAGTGATTCATCAAATGAATGTCAAAACGGCATTCCTGAATGGTGAATTAGAAGAGAAGGTGTATATGACACAACCGGAAGGTTTTGTTGTTCCAGGCCAAAAGAGAAAGGTGTGTAAACTCATACGCTCTCTATATGGGATTAAGCAAGCCCCTAAGCAATGGCACCAGAAGTTTGATCAAGTTGTTCTAAACAACGGATTCATTAGAAATGAATAAGGTAAATGTGTCATAGCAAGTTCGAGAATGGCAAAGGTGTCATAATCTGTTTATATGTCGATGACATGCTAATTTTTGGTACTGATTTGGAACAAGTAGAGAAAACTAAACAGTCTCTCTCGATGAACTTTGCTATGAAAGACATGGATGGGGCTGAGGTAATCCTCGGTACAAGGACTGTAAGGAATGGAGATAAAATTTCTTTGACACAGTCTCACTACATTGAAAATGTGTTGAATAGATTCAACTATGGTGCTTGTGCACCGGTGTCCACACCAATGGACCCTAGTGTAAAACTAGTACCAAATGTGGGCACTCTTATATCTCAGTTGGAGTACGCCCGAGTCATTGGATGTCTTATGCTTGCCATGACTAGCACTAGGCCTGATATAGCCTATGCTGTGGGAAAACTAAGTAGATATACTAGCAGTCCAAGTAAACTGCATTGGCATGCGGTATATAGAGTACTAAAATACCTTAAGAATACCATGAATTATGATATTTCTTATGTATGGTATTCACCCATTTTGGAAGGATACTCTGATGCCAGTTGGATCTCCGATGTGGAAGATCATGCATCCACAAGCAGATGGGTTTTTCTACTTGGTGGGGGTGAGATTTCTTAGGGTTCCAAGGAACAGACTCGTATATCTAATTATACAATGGTGGCAAAGTTCATAGCTCTTGCTTCTACGGCTAAAGAATCCGAGTGGTTAAAGGATCTCTTGTATGAGATTCCTTTGTGGCCAAAGCTGATCTCACCGATATCTGTCCGTTGTGATAGTCAGGCTGCGCTATCGAAAGTGTACAGCGAGATGTACAACAGAAAGTTCAGACACATAGGTGTAAGACACAGTATAGTGAGACAACTTATTCGAGAAGATGTCATCACTGTGGACTTTGTGAGAACTAGTCAAAATCTAGCGAATCCGTTTACGAAAGGCCTAGCTAGAGACTTGGTTCTGAAAACTAGTGAAGGGATGGGGTTGAAACCTGTCATTGTTAGTCGCCCATGATAGGCCCTCAAGTCGACTCCGGGTATGACATCAGGTCTCGAGTTCAATGAGTGAGACTTGTCATCCGTGTGACTACAAGCACTAAAAAAAAAATTTCCATCCCGTGTGAAAAGTGCTTGGTTACATGCGTCAGAGAATCTAAAAGGATGAGTGTATGCTCTTAATGGACCCTGTTTTATATTATTACTAAATGTCGAGTCGCAGAGACATGATCAATGGGATCCACCTTAGTGAGTGTGAAGTTTGGCCCCTTCAAGGGGTGATTTTTGACAAAGGATTTGGCCTTGAAACACTCGCAAATGATACAGGACACAAGGCTTCATATGTGTCGATCTAGGAGTTGTAAGGTGTGTACGGGGAGTACGCCTTATGCGTGATTAGACAGTCGGTTAGTTAAATGGGTTGTATGGTTCAAAGTTTGGTCTACCATTTTCAATCCGATTAACTATAATAGTCTTTTCACTGGCCAGGGGTTCAATCGAGAGACACCCTTATTGATGCACAACAAGGCCTTCTTTAATTTGGAGATGTTGTTTGTGAGAATGGTTGTATTTCGAAAATGGTGGGGGATTGTTTATGCATTTTCAAAACGAGAATTGTTAATGAAGTGTTTAAGATTTGTCCCGATGTTATTTAAAGTGTTTTTTACATGTATAGGATGTGTGTTGACACACAGGGCTCGTGTGTCGACACACAATCTTACAAAATGAAAATGCAAAGTTGTGTGTCAACACACAGAGCCCGTGTGCAGACACACAATCTTACAGAAATACACGGAACAGAGCCGTGTGTTAACACACAAAGCCAGTTTTTGGCAGTTTCGGTTCGCGGCTTTTTCCGATTTTTGGTGCCCCTTTTTGGGGTGTTTCTTGGGATGTATCTCTTCGTTATTTTCATATATATTCTCCCCTTTGATCAGCTTTATACTTACTTGAAGGAATTGCAAAAAGTGTGAGAGAATATTATAAGAACTTGTGATATTATTGTTGCAAGTTTTTGGGCAAAACACCATTCTCATTCATCTCTTTTGTCTCTCCCTTTACACACTTTAACTTCATCGTTTTGATTGTCGTTGTATCTCCGAGACTATTTTCTATGCTGAAATAAGTCTTAAGAAAAGTTACTACACAGCCTCGACACCTGAGATCTCTAGAATACCTGTTCTTACGAGTTTTGCAAGAGTTTACACCAAAAAATTATGTGTGTTCATGTTGCACAAATGGGCCGGTGGTTTTGTGGTAAGCATTTGGTTTTTGCTATTTGGTTTCTAATAGGTCATGGAACCCTACTCTCTTTCGTAAAATGTTATATCTTGTATTGAACAAATTTATTAACTTATAAAATAGTAATCATTTAATATTATTTTTTATATGCAAATATCTCTATTTTTTAATTAATATTCTATCATAATTTTATTTCAATTATTATGTACTTAATTTTAATTAATTTTCTCCACTTGCGTTATTTTGTGTAATCAAGTAATTTTTAAATTTATATTCCTTGATTTTAATTAATTTTATAAACATGTGTAACTTTATAGATTATTATAATTTATTTATTATATTTGAAGCATATTTTTAAATTATTTGATATTCCAATGATAAAAATACCTGAATCCACTGAGACCAAGATAAATAATGGTACTCTTAGCAACCCAAATAAAAAAAACGCGGTAACGTACCAGCTGCCTCGTACAAGTAAAGCGCATTAAATTAATTAATCATCCCCATTTGCCGTTGCATTTCGCCATTCATTTCATACGCTGAGAGAGAGAGAGAGAGAGAGATTCACAAAAATGTCGACCCTAAGCGTTCCCCCTGTTCCGATCTCCCCTCGCGACGATGCTATTCACCTCCACAAGGCCTTCAAAGGTATATTTTTGTATATGTATACACTCAATTCATTTCGAATTTCATCATGTTCTCCGCGATTTCTTTTTCAATTATTTGAATGATCTTGTTTGGTGGGTCTTAGGTTTCGTTTGTTTTGGCGAAAAATTAGATTTTAAGAAGGGGTTTTCCTATTTTTCGCTGTTTGTTGCGTATTTAGTGACGGAAAAGGTTTTCTGGCCATCGGGGGAGATGACTTCCCTTTTAAAAGGGGGAAGTCGTGATTCTAAGTGACGTAAAAAATTTCACAGCAATCATCATGTGAATTTAGATCAAATCGAAATAAACCAAATTGGACCGTAGACATTTAACATCACAACATCGGACAAGAATTGGATCGAATAATTAACACAGCTTGGATGTTACTTTGTTATTGCTGCAACATAATAATTTTAATCAAGCTGAATTGCTATATAATATTATATAAGAAAAGTGTCAAGGTGTCTCTATATTTTAGCATTTATTACATAGGTATTATAATGTTTCAATAATATACAATGATGTGCGCTAAAGTTTAAAAATTTTGTCATGAATCTGGTATCTTTTGCCAAAATTTAATAGATTTTAAACCAAAATTGTTGACGTGGAACATGGGTTCAACAATTTATATGTGTCCTCTATCGTAATTGTCCAAAAATGCTAACATGACACATTTTTTTAGAACACGGACAACCTTTTGGTAATATGGTATAGTTTATATCACATCAATTTTTTGGTAGAAATTAGCTGAATTTTAATAAAAATTCACCAGACTTTAACGCAATCTATACGTAAGTGATAAAATTTCTTATCTCAGGTACCTCATTGTATATATTACAATAACAGGGTACTTAGGTGATAAATGCTCAAACTTTAGGATACCTAAGAGATAATTTTCCTAATTTATAGAGCTTTAATAGTTATTTTACTTTTTTTTGTTAATTTTTATAAATATTGTATTGCTACTTATATTACCCTAGAACAAGATGTAAAATGATTGATGAATTTTATTTTATTTTTTTTAAACATTCAAGAAGATGTCACAGTGCGGAATTGAGTTTTCTTTTGCAACAAACAACGGAAAACCCCACTCAGGTTTTATATTTCCTAGGAAAACCTTTTCCGAAGAAAAAAACAATTCCTAGAATCTACTTCTACGCTGAAACAAATGGAGCCTTAAAGTATAAAATTATTCTTAAGTCTTCACCTATCAGCTTAAGCTTTTAAAAAAGTTGATTTTTTAGCATGATATCACAGGTAGTTGACCAAGAAATCACTAGCTCAAATTCTGATAACCCCCACTTTCAATATTACCTTTGAATCGAAAAAGCTTAAGCTAATGGACAAAAACCCAAAAACATAAATAATTATTTTTTATGTATAATATTTATTGATACTTTCAATTTTGCTGTGAAATTAGTTTAATTACAAAAAAAATTAAATACTCAAGACCTGAAAATATTAAAAAATAATAAATTTGACTACCCTATTAGAGTTGGTGGGTAGCCAAATGGTGATATGGAAAAGGGTATTCAAAATAGATGAGGTGGAAACTTTTGAATACAACATTTTGAATACCCATTGGAGATGCTCTCAGACATAATAGTAGAGTATAAAGCCAATTCCGAACCTTCACCCATCTACTTAAACTTTTGAGAAAGTTGGTTCCTTGACATGATATCAGACCTTTATTGATGAAGAAATCACGAGTTCAAATTCCAACGGCCTCCCTTTTAATATTAACATAATTTGAGCACAAGGTATTAAATAAGCCTATGTAATTCCACTTTTTAAGTCCATTGCGCATTTGCTTGAGGAGGCATATTAGAATATAAAGCTAATTCTCTTAACCTTCACCCATAAGCTTAAACTTTTGGAAAAGTTGGTTCTTTGACCTATAAATCCAATTTTCATAGTGTAGGCATGGAACAAAATCACAATTTGCGGTTGTGTAACCATAATAGTTGTGGTGTCATGGAAGCAATGTTACGTAACAAATCGTAGCGATCAAATTTGGTTTTAGAAGGAACATAAGTTGCTTGTAATCCTTACCTTGCATAAACTTTAATGAATAGCCATACAATTATTATTCTTATAATTGTTTTGATAGTTTCTCAAATATAAATAAATTTATAAACATGTTTTATTAAATAAAATAAAGAGTTATTTACATTAAAGGTCCTTTTACTTTTCTCATTGTGTCAATTTAATTCCTCTACAATTTATATTGGGTTATTTTAGTCATCTGGTCAAATTCTAGTAAAGTTATCGACATAATTTTTAGCAGCACAATCACGTTAGATGCAAGTAACCTACTAGAAATCCTCTTATTGATTCAGCATAACCCAACCCATGGTCGAACCATTGAAAATTTCATTAATAATTTAACATAAATTTTACTTCTAAGGTCTAAATATATATATGTATTATGAAACTATTACAACAGTTACTGTAAACTTCAAATGAATGCTATTTAGCACTTGTTTTCCAAATGTTCCGTTCTGCTATTCCATTTTATCTCATTGAGTGAAACTCATATTTAATATTCTATTGCATTGACCATTACTATGGAGTCATCAATATTGATGCACATCCTAAGGGTTTAAATGACCGAGCCAAGCCCAAGATTTTTAAGCTCAAGGCTTGTCTTGCCAATACTTTGCTTAGCTTGAGCTCTAGTCAAAATCATTGATCCTAGAGACTTTGAGCTTGAGCCTAACTTAGCAAGCACCTAGCTAAGCTCACTAGGTGGATTTAAGCTTAATATACGCCTGTTTGCACCTGATTGGGAATGTTGTTGTTGCACCTGTTTCGTGCGGGAGCCCCTGTGGCACTGGGAATGTTGTTGTTGTTGTTGTCGCACCTGATTGGGCTTGAACTCAACGTATTTGCACTTGATGTTAGCTTGATTGAGCATGGTCAGGCTCATAATTTTGCTTGAGAGTGATTGACTTAAGCTCGTTTAGGCTTAAGATCCATCAAGCTCGATTTTTACTGAGCTCAGACTGGCTTGAACTTGAAACAAATGAAATCGTTCGAGCTATATAATGACCCTACGAACAATGGCGCCAAAGCTGGCTCAACACATTTGCACCCGTAATCAATCCAACCCATTAGGAATTGACCATGTTGAGTAATACTTTTGTGGTTGAACTAGTTTGGTTGAAATTTTGTGCAACTTAAGTCCTGATGGTGTTTGAACTTTTAATCGGACAATGACCAACCTAGAGCTTGTAATCATCTACATTTTCAACTGAGAACATGATCTAAAGCGAAGTATGTGGCCGCTTGACTCTTTCTTGGTCTCTATGAGATGGTTTCCTTAAATAAGCATGGTGACTTGTGCATGGTCGACCAGAGCTGAGCCCCCTAATTGTAGTATTGATTACCTTTTTGGATGGTTTGTCTTTCCTAAATCTACGTAAACTAGTGATGGAGATCAATAATTGAAAGTCAATATTTACTCTCCCCTCTCAGCCCTGTTGCCAAGCTGAGGATACTTACTAATAATTTGCATTGTTGTAATATCCATAAGTTAGAATTACTATTAGGTCAGGACCATATTAAAATTGGAATTCTATTACTTTTCCTAGCATGTATTTTGTATTTGTAACTTAAGAAACCCAAAGATATTTCACTTAAAACCACATATCCAGCACGCAAGTTTATACCCCTAATCATGTGAATAAAGGAATTGGTTTATGAGCCATTAAGGGAATTGATTTATGTTTCAACTTTCTTAGTCTTTTACACAAGAATCTTTAGAAAGCAGAAACATAAAACTAATTTTCCTTGGTTAGTGCTCTGAATCTGACTTTATTTTAGAATGTTATATTTAAATGGTTCACTTTCAAATTAATGAAATTTCAGTATTTTTCTTTCTAGCATATTTTAATACAAGTGTTGCCTCTACACTCCTTATCTTAGGTTTCTGTAATTGCTTGCTTTTCCACTCCTACTGCTCCTGTTCTTGCCCGCTTGGGGCAACTGTAACTTGGCTCAATTATATGAATTACCATACACCATCGCGTTACAGTACGTTGTTTCCCTTGCAGGCTTTGGTTGTGACACAGCAACAGTGATCAATATTCTAGCTCACCGTGATACCACACAACGTGCTGTTATCCAACAAGAATACAGGGCTATGTATCACGAAGAACTTCTTAAACGCTTATCCAAGGAGCTTAGTGGGAAGCTAGAGGTACTGCTATTACCTTGATACAGGATTTTGGTTTCTTTGAGCGAGACCATCTTCTTTCCAGAATGAATATGCTTGAGCTTCTTGAATTTTGTGTTATTTGCTTCATAAAGATACAAATACAACATGATCATAGAATAAACGCTATTATGGATCTTGTGCCAGCTGTTAGTAGTTAGGAATACCTTGAAAATGATTATATATTGCATTTTATTGACTAAAACAGTACATGAGAAAACGTATCAAAAAGGTGTAAAAATCAATTATTATATAACTATTCATTCAATTTTTTTTTGCAAAAATACAGCTTATATATTCCTTCAAAAACCTGAACACGATGCTGCAACCTGCAGCCTTTCATCCGTGACACCCCTTTTGTGACACTTCGACCATGTAACTACAATTTGATTCAATGGTGCGACCTCAAATGTGCTAAACCTTAACCGCATGTAAAGTTATGTGATGAAGCTGATTTCCTAAATCAATCAAAATGGAAATTTTGAAAAAAATTATTGTGCTAAAAATTATTGTGTTTCCTCTAACTAAACAGAACCTAATAGTTCATGTCGTATTTCCTACATGTTATGCGTTCTACATGGAAAATCATTAGACGGCAATGCTGCTATGGATGAAAGATCCTGCAGGACGAGATGCTGTTGTCGTGAGGCAAGCATTAATTGCAGACACCGTTGATCTCAGAGCTGCCACTGAAGTAATATGTTCACGTACGCCCTCCCAAATTCAAACTTTCAAGCAGATTTACCTTTCATGGTTCGGCTCCTACCTCGAACATGATATCGAACGGCACGCCTCAGGAGATCACAAAAAGGTCATTATTCTAGTTTTTTGCTTCCCAATTGTTCTCTGATAATAATTTTAGCTCACAAGGGAACCTGGAATAAACGTGGACTGTTATGTTACCAAGTTTTTGCTAATTGTCTCACGATTGCCCATTACATAATAGTGGATTTTGGACTGCCTTCATAATGCATATATACTGGCAAAGATATCTTGGAACGATATTATTTTTGAGGGGGGGGGAATAAGTGCATAAAATTTTTATGTAGGAAGTGTAACATGTTTTTGAAAAAACTACAAAGAGGGTAACATAAAGCTTCAATATATATTATATTTTCAAACATACTTTGCCTGTCTTCGCGAATGTATTGCCATTCGTTGTGCCCTTTTTCTTCTTTTTCTCACATATGGTTCACTTATTAAGTTTATGAACTGAAACATATTTACAAATATATTCACATGTTAAAAGCTATCAAACATATATGGAAATGTTAATTTGTGTCGATATTCATCCAAAACTTTGCTAATGTAAGGCTTAAAAGCAACTCATGTTGCTTTAAAAAGACCAAATTGATTGCAGCGATATGTTATGTAACGTTTGCGACATCCGCTTCCATGCTTGGGAAGATGTTCCGTGGGAGTGCTTTATTCTCATCTTGCTTTGAAATTCTGGTGCATATTTTGAAAGTTATTCTTGTGTTTTGATTCCTGAGGTTTAATTTTGTAGTTTTGGGTTTTCTTGTTGTGACTCAAGAATCAAGGAAATGATATTGAAATGTAGGCTTCGTTTGGTTGAAGGAGAGACTTCTCTCTTTTCTTTTTTTTTTTTTTTTGTGGGGGGGGGGGGGGGGGGGGGGGGGGGGAGATGTTTCTTACCAAAAGATCATTAACTAAAATGTATTTTTCTTCAACATTTTCTTTTTCTTGGCTTGGGACATCAATTGTATTATACAAATTTGTATCTCTCCATTCATCCATTTGAGACTAATGTGAGATTGATTATGTAAGATCAAGATTGAAAAGGTTTTCTCAATCATGAAGAAACATGTATTCAGCTTTTCCTAAGTGGAGGTTAATTTCTTCTCGATGGTGGGAATTTTTTTTCCATAGGTAATTGTTGCTATCTTATATAAGGAAATAATAGAAATGAGAGAAGAGAGTACCCAAAACCAAACTGAGCCTTAGATCTGATGTTGTAAACTTCATTATTTCCAATTATAAAAAGCCCCTGCCTCTGTTTTTTAGCTGTGGCTTGTTGTTGTACATGGTATAATCTATGTTGTAACACTCTATGTTGCATATTTTTGAAATTGAATCACTTGTGATTCTTGATGTTCATTTGGTCCATCCCAGACCAAACTGAAATGGTCTAAATGGTAGACAGGAAGCTGGACCGAATAATAACCAGTCTGGACCTACCTTAGACTGAAAACCCAATCTGATCCAGGTTTCAATTTGGGCCTCCAAACCAAATCCGAAACCACAGATCAAATGTATCAAATATCTTGGAATCAAATGGTGCATCAAGATTGCAGTGCCACATAAGAAGGGTGTCGTGAACATTGCGTTAATGATTGTGGCTGTTGCATTGGGTCTTTTTCAGGGAATATATATCGCTCTAAGCTTTATGTTTGTAAATAGTAAATGAATAATCATATAATCGTTCATCTTTATACGCCTTTGATAATTTAAAACTTATGGGGATATTTAAGTATGTTTTAATAGAAAAGATACAACATATATGTATTATTTGCAAAATTACCATTATGTGGTACATAAAGTAACATCGTTTATTTGATTACATGAATCAATTTTGCTCATCCATTGAAGGATTTCTTTTGAAATTGTGTTTGTAGCTTTTGCTGGCATATGTGAGCGTAGTTCGGTATGAAGGTCTTGAAGTTGACAGAATGATAGCTGAGAATGATGCAAAGGCTCTGTTCAAAGCAGGAGAGAAGAGACTGGGTACTGATGAGAACACTTTCATCAGGATTTTTAGTGAACGAAGTCGGGCTCATTTGGCTGCTGTTGACTCCGCTTATCATAGCTTGTATGGGCACTCGCTTGAAAAGGTATTTCCTAATTCTCTTTTTTTTTTTTTTTTTTTTTTTTAAATAAGCAGAGTTAGGTTGAAAGGATCGCACTTAGGACCTGTACTGTTAGAGCCTCGACCTTGGTAGTGGACATTTATGTAGCAATTGGACTTTCTATGATGCATATACATTAAATACTAGTTTCTAAAATATATTTATAAACATATTTATAGGTTAAAAACTACTAAATGATCGTATGGATATCAATTTAAATTTTGAAAAAAAAAGAGGGCTTAAAAGTAATGTGCTCCCGAAAAAACTCAAATGTGATTCTTTGGACCCGTAATGTCCATGACACTGCATCCGTGATCATTAGAAAACCACCGACAATCAATTTGTTTCCAGGGTTGGGATTGATGAGATCTGAATTTAGAGCCTCAACTTTAGAAGTGTTTCTACCACTAGACTAGTATTTTTGCCACTAGACTAGGCCTTATCGGCTAAAAAGTGATGCATGATGCAATAGGAGCTATAAACTTGCGCTTTGTAGTTATGTTTTTCCTTCTCTTTTTATAGTTTTAAATGTTTCTACTTGAATTGATGAAAGTGTTCAAATTTGGTCCAGGCTATCAAGAAAGAAACATCCGGGTTATTCGAATATGCTCTTTTGACTATTTTAAGATGTGCAGATAACCCAGCAAAGTACTTCGCGAAGGTAATCTCCATACACTTCCACTTTGTTAGGATTTTTTTTGCTATTATTGGTAATAACCCCAATAAAACGCACTATAATGCAAGGGGAAACTATACAAAGAAAAGCATATCAAAATGGACAAGAGCTACCCTAATGACACAAACCTCACAAGACCAAGAGAGGCCAAAACATCTAAGGCAACACACAATATGACAATAAAACGTCTCACAAAAGAACAAGAACCAAAACAGAACAAAAATCACGCATCATAAAAGAATGAAGACAACGGACGAACCTCGGTGGGACGGCAGGAAAACTCAGAGCACCAAAACAAAAGGACATATACCC
Organism: Simmondsia chinensis; assembly: GCA_018398585.1. NCBI lineage: Eukaryota > Viridiplantae > Streptophyta > Magnoliopsida > Caryophyllales > Simmondsiaceae > Simmondsia > Simmondsia chinensis. Next base: position 6,565,683 of record JAGTTD010000016.1, read on the forward strand.
TGAATAGACACACCTATGATGATTCTTCCTCATAGGGGACTGGGATGCCAATCTCGTTCGGCTCTTCTTATACAACTGGGCTATCTAATTTACCATGATAGAGTTGTCTCCATGGAAACACAACCCAAATTTCTTTCTGAACTCCCACGCATGTTCCGCTAACACAAATCATCAACAATTATTTATACTTCTTCCTCTTAGACCTTCAATTTGCCCCTTCTCTTCTTTTGAGGTTTCTGGATTTGGCGCTTTCACTCTGTTTGCTCATATGAAGTCTTTTTTTATCTAAGTTCTATTATTTAGTTTTTTAGTTTTGTGAATGAGTAGCAAAATTAATTTGAAGGAGAAATTAACTTGTGATAGTGGAGAATTCATTTTCCTACGCATCACTCCCTCGGCCCCCCTTCAGTGCTTATGCTCTTCCATCTCAACTTAACGCCAAATTAATAGACCCTATGCGAATGCAAAGTTCTACAATAAAAAATTTGATTATCTAAGCCAAACGAAAAAAAGAACTTGAAGAAAACAATGTTTATAGTTGAAAATAATTTGAGTAGAAATATTTTTGAGAAGGAATATATCTTCCCCTCAACCAAATAGAGACTAGGAAAGATGATGGTTATTGAATAAAAGTTATGCTTCTCAAAGTGGGAAAACGCTTGATGTGGGTAGATGATAGACATGAACCAAGAATAGTCATGTGAGTGGTCTTATTTGCCCCCTAGCTATATTACTAAGCACAACTCTGTTTCCTGAACTACGTTACCAAACACAACTCATCCCATGTATATCCATTTTCAAAAAAGCTCTTTTAAACTTTGTTATTAAACACAATTATGTCCCCAACGCTTGCAATATTTAATTAAATAAAACACGCTAAATTATCTATTTCACAACAAGAAGCTAGTATCACAGGTAGCATAGATGTGAACCCTAACCGAACTTGGTTTGACTCATTAGCTAAATGTGTCAGGTAAACTTGGATCTAAACATGAGTTATGCTGGGTCATGTCCAAGATTTCGTTTGCTTTGACCTAACCTGGCCCATCCTCGAACCAAGCACAGTCTCATCCGTGGTTCAAATGTTTTTGAAATGGGACAAATTGTTGATGTGTTTACTGGTCAGACCGTGCAATAACTCAGACCGAGATGTTGTTAGTAAGTGTTAGTATATTTTGTGTTTATGTATTTGTTCTCATATTTCTCTTGTTATATACTCTTGTATACCTATATACTTTATTTTATACTCTTGATGTATAAAGGTCTTCATGTCCCTTGAGAGGGTAAGTTTCCTTCCTCCTACAGTAAGGATGCTAAGAACTGTGATTGCTTGCAGCATTGTAGAACTGGGATTTGCCTGAACTTCTTTTTCTGATATATTCAAAATTCTGTCGTATGGGGAGGGCGTGTGGCCAGCATGGGGGGACATAGTGGTCCACGGTCCTCGGTGGTTATAAGATTATAAGGTGTCATTATGTGACAACTAGCTCAAAAGCCATTATGTGATCTCCGTTAAGTCACATAATGGCCTCTATTTGATTTGATGCATTAAATTCACCAAGTAATCGCATTTATAGGTGCTCCGCAAGGCAATGAAAGGGTTGGGGACGGACGACACGACGCTAATAAGGGTGATAGTAACAAGGACGGAGCTGGACATGCAGTACATCAAAGCTGAGTATGAGAAGAAGTACAAGAAGTCATTGGTTGATGCAGTTCACTCGGAAACTTCAGGCAATTACCGGAACTTTCTTCTTGCCCTGTTGGGCCCAAAGCATTGAGCTATGCAGTACTATTCTGGTGTAAATGAGCTGAGTTGAGCATTCATCTGGCTCAAGCTTTGCTTAGTGTGAGCTCAAACATAGATCAGGTTGGTTAAGCTTGAACTTAGAAAACGTTGAACTGAGCCGGGCTTGTTTACGCTCATTGAGACTTGACCTGTGCTAAGTGTTCAAGATTAGCTTGAGTTTGGCCTTTTAAGGCTCATTGAGTTTATCGGGCTTGAGGATCGGCTTCTCAATATTTTGCTCGGTTCAATGCTTGAAAGTTGAGACTTTTGAGTTTAAGCTTGGTTCAACTTGTTTAAGCTTTAACTCAGCTTAATGAGGTTTAGGCAGAGATTCATGTTTTCGGCGTATTTAGGCTTGATTTAGACTCACAAGGTGAACCAAGGCTGAAGGCTAGCTCATTAAGGCTTGAGCTTAGCTCATTATAGGCCTCAAGGTGCACTAGAGCCTCATTATTTTTGCTCAAGATGGATTTATTTAGGCATGTTTAGGCTCTGATGTAGCCATCCCAATCTTTACCAAACTCAAGCTCGACTCATTTAACTAACAATCTGTTTGATATGTTTTTTGTTTATAGCTTTTTGGTTTTTGAGAAATAAAAAATTGGGTTTTAAAGATAATTTTGTCCCTGTTTTTATTTTCTAATTTTAGCTCAACTCAAAGTTGGACAAAACGAGAAACGAAAAACCAAAATTTCCACCAAAACATGGTTCTAATTTCTAAAAAATAAAAAACTATAAACAAAAATCAATATCAAACAGGTCCTAAATGAGTCAACTCAAGCTGAAATAAACAACTTTCAAGCTGAATAACAAGTCGAGTTGCGAGCCTTTATAAGTCAAGTCAGCTCATTTACACCCGTAGTTAGTACATATCCATGTAAGTGTGCCGTTGTAAGTCTTTGTAATCCAACTCGGGTTTGTTTGTAAGCCTTTGTAATATATTACTAGAAACTGTAACATATATATTTCTGTTATGTATATTATGTGATTTGCACCGAGGGTGAATTATTCTTAGCTGTTGATGAGTGTCAAAATTGATGTATAGTGAGACATTTACCATGCTGTGAATGTGATTTATTTTTATTTTTTTAAAATCACTTTTTTTTAGTCACCTTTGTCTGAATTAATTTATTAGATAGAATTGAGTGGCAGGTTAGAATAGGTATATCTGACATAGCATATTAGGATTGAGGAGTACAACGAAGCTAATCCTTAGCTTCCCTAGACATAGCAGATTAGGATTGAGGAGCACAACGAAGCTAATCCTTAGCTTCCCTAGGCATAGCATTTCAGGATTGAGAAGCACAACAAAGCTAATCCTTAGCTTCCCTAGGCTTACTTGCTATTGTTGCTGGTTGCTTGCCTATGTGCTATTATTGCTCTGTTATGTTGTGTGTTCTGTGCTTTACCTCGTGCTTAGCATTTTGCAGTTTGTTGTTTGATTGTGCCTTATGTCCCATCTGCTTCTATGCTTTTTAGGGTTGGGGGCTTTCGAACACAGCCTCCTTTTAGGGTAGCACCCTAAAAGGATAAGGTTGCGCACATCTCACCCCTCCCCACCCAAACCCTACCCTAGCGGGAGTTCATTTGACACTGAGATTATTGTTGATTGTTGATTGGTATTATGTCTTCAAAGTTTTTCACTTTTGCTTCTACGTCAAAGAAAAATATTATTTTTATGATTTTGTTTAAAAGGAGAAAAAATAGCTTTTGCATTTTATCTTAAAGCACTTATGTATTTTGTTCAAACGTGATGGAAAACTTAGAAAATGCTTTTTTTTTATTTTTCTTTTTGGCTTTAAAAAAGTTTAGACCAACAGACGCTAAGTATAATGATAGAGCAAGTTATGTAGTCATCAGGTTGATCCATCAAGTCCTATGGATTTGCAGTAAGTTGCTGACATAAATATAATCTATTGAAGTATGTTTCATTAGTAGTGTGATCAAGACTCCAAATATTAATAGCCCGTAATTAGATAAGTATCTCTTTTGAAAATTAATTATATTATGAGTTTGTATTTACTACATATCACGATTCACAGTTGAAGAAATAAAGACCTATATAGAATATCTTATAAATGTATTATACATATATAATATACCACAGTTCGATATTAGTTGATATTATAATATAATGTGTATAATTCAAGGTGCAATTGAATTGACGTGAATACTTCTATTACCAAAAATGAGACTCAATGATCAAAACTTGCTTTGGGCCCCGACAAATTGGAGACGAATTTTGAGCGTGATGTATAGATGGGTTACACCAAATCAATAAGTAGTATTTATATTAGATCACTAGCATCTCATGTAGACCAACTGTTAAAAATTGCGTCATTAATTTAACTTTACATAAAATCAAGTCAAATCATGCTTTGAAGGCCAATCCATACCCAACACGTGTCACGACTGCGAATTTTTTTTTTTTTGAGGGACAGTTATTCAAAATGATAATATCTTGTGCAAACAATTATGTGCTCAGGATGGAATATTAGACTTCGCAATTGAGTCATGGGTCGGATTTGGGTGTATCGGTTTTGGCTCAAGTCATTTTGGGTTTACAGTAAATTTGGGTTGGGTCTAGTCAGGCTTAACCCATCAAGCTTGGGTCACTTTTATTTTTTATCTATACCCGGGTCAGGTTGGGTTAGGGTCAATTTATTTTGGATTCTAGTCATTTAATTTTGAGTTCTTTGGTTCAGGTCAATCTTGCGTCGAATTGTATGGATTTTGGGTCATCATAATTCTATTATTTGATACCTTCATGGCATAAACTATTTACAAAAACTTAAATTATATTTCAATTAATTTATATTTTTTCAATTATTCTGATTTTATTTCCAATACAGGTGTTTAATAATCTTTTATAAAGTTTAATTATACTATTGACGAGTATTAATTATCATTGTATTTAAAGACCATGGGTTAATTTGAACTTCAGGTCGGGAAAGGTTAGAGATCGGGTCACTTTGGGTGGGTTATTAATAGTGGGTTGGATCGGGTCAAATTGATTATTAAATTATTTTTTAGTAGACAAAAAACGGGTCAAGTTAGTTTCAAGAAGGGTCATATCAACTTCTGGTTCAATTATTAAAGACAAATTTTTCATCTAATCCAAGTCATTTTACGAGTTTTGCAGGTCAGTTTTTCGGATAATTTGTCGTCTCTAGGAATACATAATCATCCAAAAGTTCAATGGACAAAAACAGTAAGACCATTCTTATTCCTAATTGGTACACAAACTCTAAGAAGAAGATTACACAGCCATAAGCATATATATACATATAATATACTATACATGTGTAAACTTATACATAAACACATACATGTATCACCTGCTAAGCGTGATCGTTTGTTGAATCGAGAGTTGGTTATTTACGCCAAATGTCCATATGCTTTATCCCCAATGTCAATTTAATCATTTTACTTTTAATTGTATCAATTTAGTCCTTATATAACTTATATTGTGATAATTTAATCATATATTGAAATTGAAGTTAATACCATAATTTTCAACAGCTTGGTCATGTCAGATGAAAGACACCCAATACAAATCCACCAGTTGAACCACTTTAACCAACTCGTAATTCAACCAGTGAAACTTTAATCGCCAATTTAAAGTCAATTTTACTTTAACTCTAAATTGACACAATGTAAATTGTATATAGACTAAATTGACACAATTCAAAGTAAAATGATTGAATTGACACAGAGAACAAAGTACAGGGATAACATCTGTTACGTAACGAAGCAATAACTGCTATCCGTTATGCCGTCATAATACTATGTGCAAAGAATACATAAGTGATTGCAAAAATCACTGAAGGAAAAAATTAGAGAAAGGAAGCTGAGATCTCAAGTCATTAAAATTTCTGTTAAGGGTGCGAAGAGATTGAATGTGAGGTTCATCTTCTTCAACTGGTATTATTTTGGCAAAGCTTCCTTCCCCTATATAATCTACCACCCGATTCGCTGCTTCGAGTCCTGTTACGTATGATTTCTCCTGCAATCAAGGTATACGAAACATCATTACTCGGATAAGAACAGCTAGAATACCTTGAAAGAGTATTACATTTGAGAAACAGAACAAAAATGATATTGCATGCGCATGGCATTTAATTGTGTGTATTAATTATTTTCAATTATCATTTACTTATTTAACAGCCTATGCAATACATGCATATTGCATTGTAATGCAAAAATAAGTTTGAAAACAACTTATGTTCTCCCAAATATACAATGCAATTGCATATAGGGATGACAATGGGCAGGTAAAACCCGTTACCTGCAGATACCCTCTCCATTCGGGGTAGGTATGGATGCTACTGAGACAAGTAGCGGGTATGGATAGGGCATAAATGCAAATATCCACACAGGTATAGAGTGGGTACGGGTATAACATCGCAATCGCACTCGCACTGCCCCGCCCCGCCCTTCCCCTTACCCGCTTAATATCCACCCCACATTATTTGCCCAAATTTTTATTTAATTAATCTAACATAAAATGAGGATATATATTCTCAATTTATGTATAAAAATGTGGCAAATATAATTGCATTACAAAAATAATTTTAAATAATTGCACGTGCGAATAAAGATAACTATCAGATACACAAATTAGGTGGGTAATGGATACCCGTTGAATACCCACGGGTAGTAGCGCGGGTACGGATATCCACTTCATACCTTTAATGGGTAACGGGGTGGGTATAATATGAATTTGGGTGACGGGTGCGGGTACAGAGGTGGCAACCCCCGTCCACCCCATCCCACCCTATTGCCATCGCTAATTGCATATACTAAAGCAACACTGAAGCCATGGCAAATGAGATGCAAAAAAACATCAATGGAAGAAGATAAAGAGGATAAACTCACCTGGGACCATGAACCATGCCTGCTTACTATCCAATCTCCTGCCATGAATAAATTCGGGAATGACGTCGTCCCACGTGGCATGTACTTATACGACCCTTGATAAACGTGACAAAACACATAAAATATGTCAATTTTAGTTAAATTAACTCAAAATCGGTAAATTATATAAGGTTGGAGTCAAAATTGAATCGGCTTTTGTGTCATGTTCATGTCCTATCAGAATAATCTTATTATACATATGGGACAATATAATGCGCTACTACAAAAGCATCTCCAATGGTATATTTTAAAGCTTCCACTTCATCCATTTTGAATAACCCTTTCCACATCACCATTTGGCTACCCATCGGCTCCAATGGGATAGCCAAATCTTATTGTTTCTTTAATGTTTTGTGATACGTTTTTAATGTTTTATGGTCCTTAATGTTCAATTTTTTTGTGCTTAGCTAATTCGAAAATAAGAAATAATAATTGGGTCCCAGTTGCAACCCATTTTTTAGGTGACAAGAATGATGCTCCATGCTTGAGTATGTATGTTGCTTGGCATTTGATTACCACATTGGAGCTCCTACGGGGTAATACATTTGTCCAACTCGTCATCCTAACAGTATTTTCCATACCACATTGGAGATGCTCTAATGACAACAATGAATACAAGTCCTTGCATAAAGTATACAAATATAATTCATATCACACATTTTTAGTCCCAAAACACGACTTTTCTTTGGGTCCATCCCATATTTTTTTAGTCTTAATCTTTTCTGAGCCTGAATAAAATGAAACAGAAGAAAGGGGAAAAAAACGGAGAAACAGAGAGAAAAAGGAAAGACATGAATAAGCATCGGTAACTTAAATGTAATCTGAATCTTGAATTAGATTTATAAGGTTTAAAGCATGAATTGAATTTGGAATCATAACTGAATCTCATGATTCATTGCTCAAGTTATTGCAATTAAATTGATGGCCAAACTCAAGCTCCAAGTCTCCAAACTCACTAAGCTTCGAGTGAAGTCCAAGCCAAGAAAGACATTGGCAAGCCAAGCCTTAAGCTTGTCGAGCTCGAGCTCAGCTCAACTCAGCTCATCTCATTTATAACACTAGTTGAGAGACTCACCAGGAAAAAAGTGGGTCAATGATTTTGGGAATCTCATGATCTCCTTGTCAACAACTCTAGCAATCTCGAATTCCTTGATGCATTTTGAGAGGTAAGACATGGCTTTTGCGGAGATTTGTTCATCATTCAGGGGCAACAATGCATTGGCATGATACTGCACAAAAGAATAGTTTTGAATCAAAGATTTAATACTTGCCTATATCAAAATAATCGGGTAAAACGCCGTAGAATGGCAACAAGTTTGAGAAAAAGAATAAGAAGGCATTATGTTTGATAAATACTTAAGGAGAACATGTTCATGAAAAAGAATGATAATGACATTAGAACGAGGATACAGATAAAATGCGACTCTTTAGTGTATTTGGTTGGAAAGAAACACCAGAATTTTCAAGCACCAATATCAGCTAGTGACTTTTATATGGGATAAGGTGGCTTTCACTTTTTCCAAGTTTTATGGGTAAAAAGTTTTTCCGGGTTTCTCTAATGTACTTCAGTTCATTTGTAGAGAGATTGGAGAGCTTTTTTATGTTAGCTTATAGCTGTGTTGTATTTAACATTCAAGACGCCTTGTCTTTAACACGCCGTCACCGGATCCTATCAGAACTCCGAAGTTAAGCGTGCTTGAGCGAGAGCAGTACCAGGATGGGTGACCTCCTGGGAAGTCCTCACCTTCAGGTTGGGGACACTCAGAAACAGCCTCTCTTCAGGGGTAATACCCTGAAAGGAGAAGGACGCGTACATCTGCCCCCCCAAACCCTGCTTAGGCAGGAGCCCTTGGGGCACTGTGTATGTATGTTGCTTTTGTCTTTAACATATCATGCAACAATTGTTTCTTAATCTCTTTTCATTAAAAGAAAGTATCAGAAGCACAATAATACGGCTAATGCATGTTGAAATACAAATCGAGACACCAAAAAACTATTTTGGTGCTTATGTGAACACCCCTTTTCACTATTACTTCAATTATCCATCCTTCCCTATAAGTACTCGTGTCTGCTAAGGGTATTCGAATGCTTGTATGACGCTTGGTCACTTCAAATTACATCAAAAACATAGAAAAACATTTGAAATATAGAGTCTGACCTCTACACACATAAATGTGTCCAACTCTCAAACCCAAGTTTGAGTAACCTTTTATGGTGTTCGAGTGAAAAACAATTCACATTTCAAACCTATATATTTCAAACAACAACAACAACAAACCTAGTGCCTAAAGGACTCCCGCCAAGGCAAGGGAAACCTATATACTTCAAAGGAAAACAAAAAAGAAAAGTGTGCTTACAAAATCAGCTTGTAAAATGGTTGAATCAGCATTTTGATGATCATCATAAATTGCATTCAAATCAAAGAAAGTCCACCCGCTTGATTCTTCAAATCCTGAGCATGCACTGCATGCTTTTGGAATCGTTACCTGCCATGTGTAGAATAATAAATATCATATTCTTAGATCAAACAACCATTTATGAGCTATTGAACAATTTAAGCTTCTGGGACAATTAGTTTTTTGACACGTAATAGGAGCCTAGTGTACTCAAAGGTATTAAAGTTCAAATCCAGATAGCCTCACTATTTGTATTAATAAAATTACTGGTTATGAAGTAGGTTTGAGTGTGCTGGGCATGTTGGAGATGACATCATTCTTAAGCATTTACCCAATAGGTCAAACTTCTCGTATGGTTGATTTCTTTACACATATCACTAAAAAATCAAATTGCTATTTTTATGGCTGCTAGAAACCATTAGAGTGACACTGAAATCAAACTGTGATTCACATTCACGTCATGATAGCAGTTCACATGTTGTGGGAACAAAGCGCTGGATAATAGGTTGCAACAAAAACATCGTGTTTAATTAACAGAATACAAGGTGAGTTTAAAACTCATATTCAAAAGTCTGAATGAAGTCATAAAAGTATTATCTATGATACCCTTTTGACAATTTTAATAAATGAAAATATGATATTAGTATGCATTATAGAGGTGATTACTGAAGTATCATGACATAACAATCAGTCACATAATGACTATCTAAATACCCATGATCTAACTACAACTACATCTTATGTTTGATTACATGTTATGAACCATCATGATGAATCATGAAATCAAATAAAAAGGCATCATGTAAACAAATTTGAAAGATCTTAAGTTATGCAATCACCAAATCAGCTTATGTAATGTCTGCAAAATCCTGTTCTATGACACCACGAGGTGCCAACTAGCTCAGTTGGTAAAGTTTTCAGGAGATTGTACCCAAGACCTCATATCAAATCCCGCCTTTCATAATGGGACATCGGGTTTAAGGGATTTCGGGAGGACTCTCCCCTAGTGCAACCCATGGCTTCCTTACTATACGTTAAAAAAAAAAGGAAAAAGAAAAGAAAAAGAGTTTGAAGCACCTTTGTATCTAGCTGAAGCATAACAGAGACAGCATCTATTGAATCCAAATTTAGCACTCTGAGAAACTCCTCCCTGCTACATAATGCTGAACTACAGAGGAAATAGCAACCAGTTAAATACCAATGAAAAATAGTAAAGAAGGGTATAACTAATATGGTCTTAAACGTTGTCCTAATGTGTTAGAACTGCCAAGTCTTACGCTCTGTTTTGTTCAATAGAAAATATTTTCCTCATGTTATAATTTTTCTTCACAAAATATTTTAAATTAAGAGTATTTTTCTTGAAAATTTTTTCCTTTCTACCTAAAGCAAATGGTTTCATTTTATAAACTCATACGAGGTTCATGCTTGGCAAGTTCAGGTTGAGTGAAACATAAGACATGAGATCACAATGGAAAATGTTTTCCCCTCCGTGAAGAAAATTGGTTTCCCCTTTCATTGAGAGGAAGTCAATTTCCCTCAGTGGAGGGAGAAAAATTTTGTATTTGCGGCTGTTATTATAAAGTTATACACAAAAACAATAGAACTGAGATGAAAAATATTTCCTGTAAAAGAAACGGAGCCTTAATGTGCTCAAATCTCTCTCTCCCTCTCTTTAACATGAGAAAACTCTATCCACTTGGTAATGATGCAAAGCATCAACTACAATTACCAAAAAAACATGGTTTTGAACTTTGTTATCTAGATTAGCCAGACACGAGTATGTGTCCAGAGGTCAGACTTGGCTGTTTCTATGATTTTCTGGGTTTTTAGTCTAATTTTAAGTTCCCAAGTGCCACATGGATGTTCAAGTCCCCTTATCCCACATAAGTACTTTAGGGAGAAATGAAAAGTCCAAGTAACATGTTTTTAAAATGCGCTTAGTGACCCAGGTTTCACAGACATAATGTGATGGATCATGGTTGTTGCAGGGTGTTGTCATGTAATGGCTAACCTAATTTCCATTATGTAACAGTAGTTAATAACACAACAATCATAACATAATTTCATGACGATCCAGATATCTAAATGTTGCCCGATGACAAGATTCATTGAAGCATCTTAATGAGGAGCTAAATCAGTTTGTTTATGACAAGAGCAGAAGATTGTTAAAACCTTAAATGAGATTAGACAATTTTTTTCCTTTTGATAAGAAAGATATGTATTAAGAGAGAAAACGTACATTATGTTACGGATAAGATGATCTCATCAAATTAAACAAAAACACAAACATAAAGTAGCATACAAAACCTTTCCAATTTGTTTACAAGGCAACCCATCACTTTGGCGGGAGTGTTATGCAATTGGAACAATTGTGACCCACATGATATTTTAAAGGTTATTTTATCAAATACATTGTATCTGATAGTTAAATATATTAATAAATGATTAGATCCTATTTGTTAGTGAAAATGTATAACTCTTAGTAAGAAGGCACTGACTTAATGAAAGGGTATGCCTCTTAAAAGAACGACACAAGTCTTGGTGTTCTAATGGAAGACACTCATTCTCCTTTATAAATAAAAGCCTAGTCTTCTGTCTACCCAAAAAAGTTTGAATAAAAACTTAAGAAAGCTGTATTTTTGGGCTTAAGTGGTCCATTATGGACAACTTCCTACTTTCTTGGATTGTTTTCCAGTAATGTTAGGTTGGATCATAATATCAGCAATTATTTAATAACTGTTATGGACGAAGATGTGCTCCTTAATTCAAATATTTATGAAAATCACGAAGTTCTAAGATCATGAGAATTATCGTAGATACATTATTAATTTTGTATTTAATTAGATATTTACTCTGTGAGCTTAACGATTGGATCCAACTTCATGTTCTCCATTCAAATAAACCAATGTAAACTTACTTGTTGAATCAACTTAAACTCACCCGTCACACAAACATTAAAAATTTGTTACCAATTTAATATCAATTTTACTCTAGGACTAAATTGACACAATAAAAATTACAAGGACTAATTGACGAAGTGGGCAAAGTACAAGGACCATTGGTGTGAATGACCCATAAAACATATTCATAAGTGTATTACTGCGTCAAGGTTGTCTAAGAATATTTATAATTGCATGACTACATTTAAATCTTTGCAAGCATAAGGCTTACAAGCAACTTATATTCCCTAAAAAACCCAACACAATCACTGTGACAGTTACATAACATCTGCGACATTACAACCACGACAGTATGTAATTGCAAAGAAAGAAAGATATAAGCAAACCTCTTTGATATAATTTCATGAAGGGTGGAGATTCCAACAGCCAAGATTACTGCATCAGCCTTTATTCTATCATTCCCACAAAGTATTTCTGAGATACAGCCTGTTTCTTCACTGAAGAAGAAATCCGTGATGCCTCTACCCTTTCGGAATTGACATCCTTCGCTTCTCAATAAATCCATCCATGGCTCGAAAATTTTCTCCCTCACCTTTCCACGGCACAACACCAAATCGATGTTTTTCTGCCTCAATAAATGAAGAAATCATCAACGCATAGCAAAATGAGTATTACGTGAGAAATGAAAGAGCATTGGCAGTAGTAAGAAAATATCGAGCTTGGTAAATTAATAGGTGGAGGTAGAATGGATAAAGGATAAGATGAGGGAAACGCGTTTGAGATCATCTTCATGACAAGGAGAGGGGCACCTAGAGAGCCTATTGCGTTAGAGTTCAACAAAGAAATGATTCGCGACGGAATGTAATGGCAGTACTTTGATCCATGTAAACCGCCGCACCTAAACAAGTAAAGCTATGGCACTCAGACATGGCATGAGAGTTGTAACGAGTATGTGTCAAAAGATCAAACTCACCTATTTTCTTAGATTTGTCTCTGGTTTTGGTAAAGAAGCCAGCTCATTAAAAAGCTTGAAAGGCTCAGCTCTTTAGGAGACTGAGGCAAACCGAGTTGGCTCATTTAGTTGAAGGAGCCAAGCCCAAGTCTGGTAGAGCTCATTAATGAGCCTAAATCCAATATTTATTATGAATCTAAATGTTCTCAATAAATCCAAGTTTGAGCCTAATCAAGGCTAAGAGAGCCAATATCAAACTCAGTAAGCCTAAATGAGGCGAGTTTAGCTCGATCTTGTAATGAGTCAGCTTGAGCTCAAAGTTTCCAATCTCGAAGAGCTTCGAGTCAAGCCTAAGCCGACCTAAATTTTGGCGAGTTGAGTTTCAAGCCTCATGAGTTTAAGCTTGGCTCCGCTAATTTATACCCCTAGTCTAAGAGTCATACTAATATATGAGCACTCTCATACAGCACGAGTGCTCCAGAGCAAAATGTAGAGTTGACATAATGGCAACAAAAACGGCTCAAAATGTTGTTATTTCTGTTGTAAAGTTCTCATGCAAGAAAGACAAACAAAAGAACAATGAGGACATATGGTGGACAACAAACATGAAACAAGTTATCAACAAAGGCTCACACCATTGCCATCGTAAGTAGTCATCTTCATTTGAAAAAAACCCATAGAAACCCCTATTCTCAACCACGGATCTTGACTCAATTTTCACCCAAAAGTATTTGAGTTAGTTAATGGTACTAGGATGTCCGTATGACACTTGAACACTTTAATTTAGACAAGCAATATAAAAAATTTCTTAGAAAATGCTGAGTCTTATCTCTACACACATATTCATACAGCTCTCATACCACTTTTGGTAATCAGGTGTCTGCACCTCAATTATTCTTCGGGTTGCACGATCCGTTCACTCGGAAGTTCCCTTACAAACAACAAGGTTGGGGCTATAGACCTAGTGAGTGGACATTAGAAATTGTTTTAAGACCCAATAGCATGATTCGAACCCCAAATCCAATGTCTCATGAGGCACTGCATTCAACTATCCCAGAGTCATACCATTTGAACATGCCGAAAATTACGATAACTTGATTCATGCATTACTTAGATTAGGTTCGATCACTTATTAGGCTAATTGAACATGCTATTCAAGTGCATTCATTACATTTTCTAGGTTCATGTGTACCATTACTTAAGTTCGTGTATTGCCTAGATTCATTGTTTGAATTGTTATAGAAGTAGCTAGGATTTTTGGTTCATTCACCATAAGACTTCAGAAAGGTATATACAAATGAGTCATATAGTAGTAAGAGTGCGTCCAAGATACATGGAGTGTGTGTGTCAAAGTTACAGCACAAGGAAAGTATTTGTTTATCTCCTCTCTTACTTCTTAGTAAGGTGTTTTCAATTGCCTCGGCTCATCATTTTTCTGAAAGTCTAACTATGTATCTTGTCATTCATTATTGTTCTTAGGCATATAGGGTCTGGTGGATCTACATACACCATTGGAGATTAGTTAAAACTCTCAACATAACCAACCCCTTGGGCTTTGACTCATAACCAAGTCAAGGTAAAATAGCTGTGAAAACGAGAAGCAGAACTCAAGAGATCAAACCTGATGAGCGAGGACGTAATAGTACAGCAAGCAAGAGTTGCTGCTGCGCTACATTGTTCTGCTGGCGCAAATAAACACACTTCAAGCAACGGACCGAAGACATCGCTGTATAGCCTCTCTGAGCAGCCAAATTGTCTTAAAATCTCTCTTGCAGTAACTACAAGTTGAAACATTTAAGCCATGCATTCAGGCTTCTTTCACTTTGCACACACAAGGAACAAGAAATTATTAGTATCGATTTTGACATAAGGGTGTAAATGAGTCAAGTCAGCTTATGAAGGCTCATCGTAGAACTCAAAACATTCAACTCTTTTTGAGCCTAAGCATAAACAAGCCGGCACATTCAGCTACAGGATATTAAACCGAGCCAAGTACAGCTTGAGCCTAAACGAGCCTAAATAAGTTCATATTGATATAAATTATATGCTTGAATGTGCCCAATAGAACCAAGTTGGCACATAAATGAGCCAAGGTCCAGCTGAATTAAGCTAACTCTTATCCAAGCTCAAGTGCACAAAGTGGTTGCAAGCCAAGCCTAGATCCTAACGGCCTGGACTCGGATTGGCTCATTTACATCCCCGTATTTGTTTGGCTATCAAAAGTATCCTCACTTGGATCATATCTTCTCCAGGCTCCATCGGTGTTGTCAAAATCCACCACTGCAAAGAAAAGAAGGCAATAACTACTATCAAGGACTCCCAATGTGAGTCTAGTAGGAATTCCCACACCGAGTTGTGAGAGAAAGTATCAACACATAAGCCTAGTGGTCTACTTCATGTAATGCCAATTGATTTCAGGATAAAACCTCACTTGGTCTTATAGATGGATCTATTGTACAATGATTGGGGCTAGTCCCCTGAGGACCTTCATCAAGAACAAGAACCTTTAAGTCAAATCAATGTACTTATCAATATCTACCTTCAGGATATTCGTATGTTTACTTGTTTGGAAGATTCGAATATAGGACCTTAGCTCCATTTGTTTAGGGGAAAATCACATTCTACGAAGTGGTTTTCCCCTTTTCCGTTGTTTGGCACGCTTTCAAACGGGAGAAATGACTTCCCTTTCAAAACAGGGGAAGTCATCATTCCAAATGATCCAATGAAATTCGAAGGTATAGATCGGTCCAAATATGGATTGGAAATGAACTTGGTGGATCTTAGATTGTTAGAGGCAATAATGTCGAACAAGAACTAGAACAAAGAAAGGTCAATCAACTCCAAATCCTTGAGTGAATTTTGTGGGTCCATTTGGTTTTGGTTCCGGACTTGTATTTTATGTTTGAAACATCTTTACTAATGTTTAGATCAAACTAAGAACCAAAAATTATTTATAGATTATATTCTTTTTTCGAAAATACTTTCATTAGATATATGTTTTTTAGGAAATGTATCACTTAAGTGCCTAAGGTTCGAATATTTATCACTTAGATATCATGACATTTTAATGCATACAATAGGGTGCCTTGAAATTTAAACATTTTATTACTTAGGTACTACGAAGTTTTAGAATTTCATTAATCAGGTGCCTTTGATGAAATTTGATAGATTTTTGATAGAAAATGCTAAAATAGAACATAATTCCGACAATATATGAGTATTCTCATTACAATTTAATGGGTTTTTGCTAAAAAATGCTAACAAGGCATATGATTTCAGCCATATTTAGGTAGTTACATCAATATAAGATTAACTTTTTATCATAATTTGCTTAAAACATTGACATGGCTTGTAAATATTACCATAATTATGTATTATATTAGCACTTTTATATTTCGTTAGATTCTTACAAAAAATAATAAAATTTTGAAATATGGTATTTGAATGATAAAATGGTATTTGAATGATAAAATATTCAACTTCAGAGTACTTCAATGTATATATTAAAATGTCAGGATAGGTGATGGATGCTCAAACATCAGGGAATCTTAATAATAATTTCACAACAACACAAATTCTAGATCATTTCAAATATATTGTATTGCTATATTGTCTTATAACTAGATGTAAGATGACTGGTAAAAGGTAATTCCTTTAAAACAAACAAAGAATATCGCAATGGGAGAACATGTTTTCCGTTGAAACAAACAGCGGAAAATTCAACGGGAATCCTTTTCCAAAGGAAATTGTTTTTTTTCCAGCAAAGGGCTTTGTCTTATTATTTTCATTGACCAGTGCGCAGAGAAAAGGTTCTATTTTTCTTTTTAATTAGATTACCCGTACAAATCAACTCACCCTCATTTAACTTTTTATTTTTTACTTTTAACTTTTTCGCTCACATCTTCCTTGTCTTCCCTCTATTTGTTGGATGTTTGGATCTCAGTTTACATTTTTATTGTTGTATTAGATCTTTATTTGCCTCTCCGTTTGCAAGTGCACTTCCTAATCCAGAACTTTTCTGCTCATGGATGACAAAAAGCTGCACTCATAACCATGTTTAAATTTATTTATTTATTTATTTTTAACACCTAAGAAGGTACCAACATGCAAACACCGGATCCCATTAAAACTCCGAAGTTAAGCGTGCTTGAGCGAGAGTAGTACCAAGATGGATGACCTCCTGGGAAGTCCTCGTGTTGCACCCCTCGGGTTGGGGATTCTCGGAAATAGTCTCTCTTCAGGATAGCACCGTGAAAGGGGAAGGCTACGTACATCCACTCCCCCCCCCCCCCCCCCCGACCCTGCTTAGGCGGGAGCCCTTGGGGCACTAGGAATGTTGCTTTTTTATTTATTTATTTTGAACATGATAAGGAGGTATAACATTGCTAAAAGTAGAGAGCCACCAACGTTTGGAAAGGGGGGAGATGAGCTTCAAACCCAAGACCTCATGCTTGGGGATGGATAGCCTAACCACTACACCAAACCCAACAGCTCCACTCGTAACCATGCTTGCCCAAAGAAAATGCGAGAGAAAGAGATTGACATGCAAATAGTATTAAGTGCAAATATTACTCGAAGGGTTCGCTAAAGCGATACACTTCATGAATGGCCGAGTCTATCTTTCAGATATTGTCACTAAATGCAAACAATTCATTGGACTTGCCACAGAGTCTATGAACCTCAACTTACCCTATATCACATAGGAAAATTTTATTGGGGAGCGTGTGCAGCTTGGAGATTAATCAAGGTGCATATAAGTGTTGATGTATTTTCAAAATGTGCGTTGAATGTTGTTTAATATGTGTATAAGATGTGTTTGAGATTGCCCCGATACTTGTTTAAGTGTTTAAAGCTTGTTAGGGGTGTGTGTCGACACATAATCCTGCAGAACCGAGGAAAGGCATCTGTGTGTTGACACACATGGCCCGTGTGTCGACATACAGGCTTCACAAAAGCGCGGGAAAGGCTCTATGGGTTGACACACAAGATCTATGTGTCGACACGCAGGCTTACAGTAAGGTATGTGTTGAAGTGCGTGTCAACACACAGCTTTACGGTGAGCTGTGTGTCGACACACAGCTTCAACACACAAGACAGTTTTGACAGTTTTTGGGCGGTTTCTTCCCAGTTTTAGGCGGTTCTTCTTGGCTTCATTTGGGAGGTCTTTTACACCATAAATACATATGTTTCCCCTCGTTTTTCTGATGCTTTTTAGAACACAAAAAGAGTTTGAGAGAAAATAAGTGTGCAAGAAAGAATCAAAGGCAAAAGTTGAATCTTTGTGTGCAAGTGTTGTGTTCTTGTGAAATTAAACTTCAATCTCTCTACATCTCTCTCAATCTCTCCCTTTACACATCCTCACTTCATGTTTGGTTGTTATTGTATCCCCGAGGATATTTCGTATACCGAAATAAACCTTATGGAAAGTGATTACATAGCCTCAACACCTGAGATCTTTTGGTTACCCGGTTGCAAGGATTTTGCAAGATATTTGAAGATTCGTTCCACCAATCTTAAGATTTAACTTCGTTAATTGAAAATGACTTCTTCACTTTGCGGGATTTGATGGCGAACCATGTAAGATTGGAGAAAAGTAATGAATGGACAGGATTGAGACCTTTTCTTGGATCTTTCATTTATATGAATTGCTATGGATCAAGGTATGTTTTTTTATTCGAATATGTCAAAATCATGACGTTCTAAAATGCCTGAGAAGTACTGTCTAATGCATTGGTTTTATGCATGAAAGTAATCTTACTTGTGGGGTTGTAGTCTCTAAGTTGAAGAACTCATGATGTTTGATTTAGGCATTGTTTTGATGTGTTATGTATTATGAATGTTGATCAATGATGAGTATACATGTGATATCATAAGATAAGAAGAAACAAAACTAAAGTCAGTGGGTGTTTTCTTTGACAATTTCATATGACTATTCTACAAATATGATATTGGGTGTAGAGAGAAGAATCTCTCTTGAATTTGCGTGAAAGCCTTGAGGTAAACTACCACTATGGCAAGTAATCAATTCCAGTGACTTGTTAATTTCATTGATGGCCATGAAATGTAATAAAAATAGACAAAAAATGAATGAAATCATGAGATTCATGTGAATTGTTGTGCAGTTAATGGAGTTTACATGTGAAGTCAAAACCAAATCAAGAATTCCTGATAATTTTCAATTCCGGCACCATTTTGTTGTGGCTTACATCATGGATTTAAGATCAAGTCAAATAGGTAGTAACTAAATAGCCGGTTATATATAAACTAAATGACATGAAGTTTGTTTCGGGGAGGTTTGATCCTGTGTGTCGAGAAGTTAATATGCGGTGTTTAGCCATTGAACTATGTAAAATCATGTGCACAGTTTAACAATGAAAATAATATATTAATTAAGTTAAAACTTGGCGGTTAAAATTTGGTAAAAACCGTGAAGAATATGGCGGTCAAAGTCATGCATTAAATTAATTTGGATGATTAACAAATTAAATTATGAATACATACTTGTTATAAGTTGATTATATGAAAAACTTGTTTTGGGTGGTTGTTGAAACCAGACGTCAAGGCGATGCTAAAAGGAATATCCTTGTTTAACGTGGTTGTTGAAAGCAGACGCCGAGGCGATGCCAAAACTAATAATAATAAATAAGTGAATGAAGTATGTTGATAATGATACATGTTATGAATTGAAAGAACAACGGGTTTTTCATGAATTACAAAAATGTATTCATAGTTTGGAGCAAATGGGAAATTGTGCATTGTGTATGGTAAATTCATTGTTGTATGAATTTGAAATCTGAACAACAATTAGATTGAGGTTTAATGCACGTATGTGAATAACTATGTGGAAATAAGCCCATAATAAATATGGGCATGTTGATTCATACTTGCTTTGACCGTCATTGATTTAATCTCCTGTACGTATTCCATTGACGAAATTTATATTAACAAACAATGGAGTAAACAATAGTGGAGTTGGAAAATCATGGAAAGCAATGTTTGTATGATCATGATTATGAAAAGAATTTGAGTATAAGTAATCATATATGTTAATGGAGTTAAAATGTTAATACATGTTAGTTAATATAACTAATACTTGCATGTCCATAGATATGAAAGTATAAGCATGGGTGTTAATGTGGTTGTATGATAGTGCTTATATGCATGTCAATACAATTATGGATGTATGATTTCATTAAATTGAGGCTGATGTATCATAAAAATGATTTGTCTAACCATATATGCTGATGTGGTTATGAGGTCCTTACGTCCATGAACATAAATGCAATTGTGAATTTTATGGCTTTGTTATTTATGAACATGAATGCTGTTTGTATGCTTGATAAGTGGAAGTGATGTGAATTTGAATGGAATTAGTGGGTCATGAAATATATGGTTATTTTACATATGTTGATCCCTAATGTGACTGATATAAAGAAATTCAAATTGGAATTCATGACCAAGGATGATGAAAGACGTTGTATAAAAGCACTTGGAAATAATGATTCATAATTTCATAACTGACCACATATCTCAAGTAGGTTTTCCAATATTATTTGGTGTAATGTTTCAATGGAAACCGGCATGCGTGTAGAAATTTCATTACTCATCATGATTAATGCGGTTGAAGTAAAGGTTACTTGTACTTAAGGGCATATGTGTATGATGATTGAGTAGTCGGTTAAAATGAAGTGCATTTATAGAATGAATGTGACGATGCTCAAGTTGAGTCTAAGTTATATGCAGTTGTTGCATGGAAAATAAGATTATTGTGTGATTTTATATTCACATATTAGGATGTTGTTAGTCATCAACGTGATAAATTTAAAGAATATATAAATAATGAATTCTGATGACTCTTATATTACCCGTAAGGTTTGATGCATATAAATGGCAAGTAAATTCGTATGACTGAATTATGGGTGAATTGAACATCTTAAGATATAAATGTAAATGAGTACATTGAAAGTGACTTCGAGTCTTTCATTGATCTTGAATGATGCATTGTGATAATGTGAGGTGAAGTATTTTATGATGAAAAACATGTTTGAGGGTATATCCCTGAAAAGACTCTAGAACTCTGAAAGAGCAAAGAGTATGAAAAGAGAAGTCCTAATGATCGGACTTGTATATTTCTAGAGGAATGAACTAGAGATAATATGAATGTCAAAGTTCAATATTGTTGTGTCATAGATGGTGATCTTATAACGAGACTATGAAGTCTAGCGATGTTACCTTCTGAAAAGGGTAATTAACGAATCCAAAAAATGCATTTGGCTAGTTTAACAAAGACAGAGGATTTGTTGTATGTATGTATGTTGATTACATGTTAAAATTTGGTATGAATACTTTGAACCAAATGAAAGAGTTTCAATAGTATGATTGGAATTTGAAAAGGTTAGATGTAACCTTGGTTGTGAGATAGCTAAGTGTATATAACTAGCTATGTAAGTAATGGTAACTGGCATGTAGTACATAAGGTACTGGAATGACCATGAGTTGTGGTGTTATTTTAATGAATACTCTTCTATTTAGAAGAATACTTGGATGCTAGTTGAACATCCGATAAGGAGGACTACGCCTCTAAAACGAGTAAATGTTATAAGTGGTAGGGTGTTGTTCCTTGGATTTCAAGAAACTGACACGTATTATTAATTCCTCCATGGTTATAGAGTTTATTGCTCTGGTTTCTGCTTGTAAAGAAACAGAATGATTAAAGGATCTTGTGTTTAAGATTCCTTTGTGGCCTTAGCCAATATTTACTATTTCTATTCATTGTGATAGTGAGATGTGCTTTCAAATGTATAAGAGTGAGGTGTATCATTGAAAGTCCGGACACATTAGTGTCAAATATTATTTAGTGAAATAACTCATGAAAGATTGAGTGATCACTGTGGACTTTGAAAATGTAAGTTAGAATCTAGCGGATCTCTTATTTAAAAACATTGCTAGAGACTTGATAATAAATAAATGAAGAGATGGTGTGAAACCTGCCATTATTAGTCGCCCATGATAGGCCCTCAACTCGACGCCTAGTATGATGCTAGGTCTCGGGTTCAATGAGAGAGACTTGTCATCTGTGTGATTGCAAGCACTAAATGAGAATTTTCCATCCTGAGTGTGAAGTGCTTGGTACCTGCGTTAGAGATTCTAAGAGGATGAGCCAATGCTCTTAATGGACCTAGTTTTAGAACTTATTGAATGTCACGTCATACGGACATGATCAATAAGGTCCACCTTAGTGTGTGTTGAAGTTTGGCCGCTTCAAAGGGGTGATTTTTGACTAAGGGTTTGGCCCTCAAACACTCACGAGGGGTACAGGACACAAGGCCACAAATGTGTCGATCTGGGAGTTGTAGGGTGTGTACGAGGAGTACGTCTTGTGCATGATTGGATAGTCGGTTAGTCAAATGGGTTGTATGGTTCAAAGCTTGGTCTACCATTTTCGATCCGATTAACTGTATGGTCTTTTCACTATCCGGGGTTTCAATCGGGAGACACCCTCGTCGATGCACAATAAGGCGTCCTTTATTTGAGATGTTATTTTGAGATTGATTGTATTTTGAAAATGGTGGGGGAATGTTGATGTATTTTCAAAATGTGTGTTGAATGTTGTTTAATATGCGTATAAGAAGTGTTTGAGATTGTCCCGATACTTGTTTAAGTGTTTAAAGCTTGTTTGCGGGGTGTGTCGACACACAATCCTACACAACCGAGAAAAGGCATCTGTGTTTTGACACACATCGCTCGTGTATCGACACACAGGCTTCACAGAAGCGCAGGAAAGGCTCTGTGTGTCGACACACAGGCTTACAGTAAGGTATGTGTTGAAGTGTGTGTCGATACACAGCTTTACAGTGAGCTGTGTGTCGACACACAGCTTCAACACACAAGAAAGTTTTGACAGTTTTTGCGCGGTTTCTTCCCGGTTTTTGGCGGTTCTTCTTGGCTTCATTTGGGACATCTTTTACACCGTAAATACATATGTTTCCCCTTGTTTTTCTGATGCTTTTTAGAACACAAAAAGAGTTTGAGAGAAAATAAGTTTGCAAGACAAAAGTTGAATCTGTGTGTGTAAGTGTTGTCTTCTTGTGAAATTAAACTTCAATCTCTCTACATCTCTATCAATCTCTCCCTTTACACATCCTCACTACATATTTGGTTGTTGTTGTTGTATCCCCGAGGATATTTCGTATACCTCGATAAACCTTAAGGAAAGTGATTACATAGCCTCAACACCTGAGATTTTTTGGTTACCCGGTTGCAAGGATTTTGCAAGATATTTGAAGATTTGTTCTAACAATAAGTTGGCTCGTACACACTATTTCTAAAATAGAGCAAATATTACAGGAAGGATTACCAGCTGCAAGCAAAGGAAGTGAAGTCAGAAGATCCAGCAGCGGTAGCCGAGTGAACTGCAGATCCAAGCAAAAGGCAAAGAACAATGTCAACAACGCTATGAGAAAATTGGTTCCCTACAAGTAATTTAGCAACGGAATGAAATTGCAGCTCAGATTCATAGTGTCGCGAAAGCGGGTTGGGCTCGACATTCTAAGACTGATCATCGCGATCTTGTTGGGCTTTTCAAGGAACATAGTTGCTTTTAATCCTTAGGTTTGCAAAATTGTCAACGGAGAACAACAGAATCATATATTTTATGGCCATTTAATAGCTTTTAACATATAAAGATCTTTATAAATATGTTTTACTAAATTTACAAAAGGGTTATGCATACCATTAGGTGGCAAATGTGTTGTGTCATGTCATGTTCGAGTTCGTGCTATGTGAGGGGTCTTAGAAATGGCGCAAACCCGAACCCAACCCGTTCATTAAACGGGTTAGGAACTCTCAACCCTTACGCAACCCAATTATTAAATGGGTAATATATTGGTGACATTTTTCCATTAAATGCTAGTTTTTCAACTTACAAACATGTTAATAATGTACTTCATGGTTGATACTACAAATAAATACTTGTTATATTTATAACTGTTAAAATAAATTAATAAATTAATATTACTAAATATAGTTCAAATTATCTTAACTACGAAAAATATATGTGTATATATATATATAAAGGCAACCTTCCCAGTACCCTAAGGACTCCCGCCTAAGCAAGGTCTGGGAGGGTAGATGTATGCAACCTTCCCCCTTCAGGGACCCTGAAGGGAGGCTATTTCCGAGAACCCTCAACCTGAGGGGTGCAACATAAGGACTTCCCATGAGGTCACCCATCTTGGTACTATTCTCGCCCAAGCACGCTTAACTTCGGAGTTCTAATGGAATCCGATGCTTGCGCATTGGTACCTTCTTATGTAGCAAAAATATATATATATATAATATCAATAATGTATCACTTAAATTCCTAACATAACTATATAACCGGATCAATCGTGTCGAAAACAGGTTACATGGTCAGACCCAAATTCAACCTAATTACCTAAATGGGTCAACCCAAATTTAACCCGCCTTCAAAACCCCCAACCCAAACCTACTAACTTCGTGTCGTGTCCGTGTCATGCTATTGTGTCGTGTCAGATTTTGCCAGCCCTACCATTAGTCTTTGTACTTTGCTTACTATGTCATGTTAGTTCTTGAACTTTTAATTGTGTTAATTTAATCCTTATACAACTTCTTTCAATTAGGCCTAATATTTGGATTGAAATGTTATTTAGTATTTGCAAGACATGTTTACCCTATGTAAATGTCAAACCACACCTCCTTGATGTAGAAAAAATAGCAAGTGATAACAAACCCTACATTTCACTTAGAAATTAATGTTATTTCAATACTGAACTCGATTAGAATAATTTCAATTATACAAGGACTAAAACAATAACAACAACAAACCCAGTTCCTCAAGGATCTGGGAGGCTATGTCTGAAGACCCCCAGAGGACTAAAACAATATAACTAAGATTTTAGTTTTTCGACTAAAACGATATAACTAAGATTTTAGTTTTTCGACTAAAATGATATAACTAAAATTTTAGGGGTTAAACTAACACAATAGGTAAAGTACCCTTGACTAATGGCATAAATAACCTAACTAAAAATACAATATATGCAATGTGGACGTTATGTAACAACCAATCACGTAATGGCAAGCCCAAAATTCATCACATAATGGTTCAAAAGTTACATAAATGCCTTCATTTAATTCCATGATTCTGTCAAAACAGCCAGTGTGAACATACTTTAGTGTGAGTGAGGGGTCCTAGTGGAGTTGGAAGTTGTGGCAGATCTTGGAATACGGGAAATTCTACCTGCACAACAACCCTAATGCATAAGCAAAAAACTGGACCTTCCTTCGTTGAGAAAAGGGAAGAATAAAGTCCAAGGGGCAACAAAAATAACAAGTCTTAAAGCTTAACGAAGATATGATAAATGAAAAGGTACCTTGATGTTGGTGTATTTTCAAAATCCAATGTTTAAGTGTTAATTTGTTCCAAATTGATAAGTGGGTATGGGGACATGCGGAAGTATAAAAGGAATTTTAAAAGACACTTTGTCCCACATGGAAAAGGTGTTTGTTCCAAAAGGACAGGTTTGTTCCGAAAGGACATGTCTATTCTGAATTCGAAAGGACTACTACCAAGGTGTCTGTAGCAAAAGGGCACGTCAACTACAAGGCATGGAGTACCTATAAATATGACCCTACCATTCTCAAGAGATGAACTTTTTATTCAGAATTCATACCATTCTCAAGACATTAACATTCAAAAATCTTGTCTCTAATACTGATTATGTGAATTAGACATTGATACATGTCCAAAAATTATTTTCAGAGATATTCCAATAATTTCAAACTAGATTGAAGATAGGGAGAACAAGTAGTGAGGCGAGTCAGAAATAAAATACCTCCACTCCCTCTTGAGAATAATGTGCAGACCTCATCCAATTTGTGAAAGGTTTGATGCCAAGCTCATCAACAAGGCTAAATATATTGCGGTACGGATACCAAAAACCTGACAATTATGAAAACACTAATTAAACTCCTAAAGATTCACGTATGCGAATTTATTAACAAGTCCCACATCAGGTGCAAACGAGCTAAGTTGAGCTCAACACCCACTTGTTGAAACTCAAGCTTGATAAGGCTTATCAATCTCGAGTTCAAATTGAGCTCCTATTGAGCTTTTGAGCCTGTATTCAAGCTCGGTTCTTTAGTATGTTCGATTATCGGCTCGTCTCAGCTCTTAGCCTAATCGGGTCGAGTCAAGCACGTAATCGATTTGAACCGAGCCCATTATCGAGCTGAATCGAGCTCATAACCGAGTTGTATCAAGCTGAGCTATTTGAGTCACTATCAAGTCATTATCAAAACATGTTTGAGCTAACACCAATTGTTAACGGGCTATTAATGAGCACTTAACGAGCTCTTATCGAGCCTTAACGAGCACATAACGAGCTGTTCACAAACTTTAATGAGTCAAGCACCCCCAGTTTGAACTCGGCTGGTTAACTCAAACTTGCTCAATAAGCTAACGAGCTCCTATAGCAACACAAATGAGCCATAATTGATTCCAATCACAAGAAGTTCATTAGACATTCGGTTCATTAACATCCTTAGATATTGCACAATAAGCAGTAAATAATAAAAAGAATAATATCTATGACTGTGTGTCTGCAAATTATAGAGTCCAATATAGGTTGTTACCGTAGAATCCAATCGCAAATTATTATCGCATTGATGTCGTAAATGTTATGTGACGAATTAGGGCGATCACCTTGGGAATTTTAGAAAACATAAAGATGGTTTTAAGCCCTATATTCTCAAAACTTTGAATGAAAAACTACCCCAATATTAACTTTAATGCCTCTCGTATTAGATTTTGATGCAGCCGCACTTCAGCTATTGGCGGCTCACATGTCAGATAAGGTCCAGGCGGGACAGCGCCACCAAGATGGGAGCTTGGTGGGATGGAGGAGGCGAGATTCCTGGCTTGGCAGATTGGCGAAGACGCGCAGCAAGGGCAAACACGAGCTTGAAGAGTTTTATATTAATTAGAATACTTTAGCTTAGACTAGATTAGGAGATAATTATTAGATTTAGATAATTATTAGTTCTTTTAGATAATTAAGAGTTATTTTTGTATTTATCTTTTAATTTTTAAGTCGTTTCGTTTAGATAAATTAGCTCCTCTATTTAAACAAGAGGAATACCATGGTTTAGGTATTCAATTTTCAGATTGTTTTCATGCGTTTATGAGTTCTTGCTAATTCTCAGGTTGTGAGAATTACATTAGACTTTTTTCCCTTTTGTTTCTTATTGTTTTAGCAATAGAAATTAAGGGAATGTTGTTGAACCTTCCCGTTTCCCCTAATTTTCCATCTATATGCTGCATCAGATTTCAACATCTGCACACATTTATGAGTACATTTAATTAACAAATCATAGTATATACGCATTACGGAGGTTGTTGAAAAGGTACCATTGAATAACGGCCAATCATGTAATAGTTAGCACAAAAGCGTTATGTAATGGATCTCATGTTCCTAAAGGACTGTATTTCTATTTCATTCCATAATACCCCTTATATATTCTGATATCAGCATCAATTTTCTCAATTTTACTATATGAAGTGTAGGGGTGTAAATGAGTCGAGGTCAATCATTGTTTGACATCAATTGAGCTTTGAATCATTGTTTGTACCAGTATGCTTGACATTTAGCTTGATTTGGCTCGTTAGTCTATCAAGCTGAATCAAGATCGTCATCAAAGTAGGCTATTCGGAATTGATTAACTGCTTGTTAGTCAGCCACTAAGAGTTTGTTAATTGTTGGTGTTATCTCGATCATGGCTTGTTAGCAGCTCAATATCTCATCAAATGGGAACCACTTGATGCGAGATAATAGATTGCTAGTATCTGGAATAGCTTGTGATGGCCAACGGGTCAATTCAGATCAAACTGTGATCCGACCCACGGGTCAAAAGTGTACAGATCGGTCGACACAAGTCAAACCCGTCCGAACAACGGATCGGGCCGCGTGTCTAATGGGCGACAGGGTCATACCCCAGTTAGACCCGATGCGGGTTAGAACCTGGTCAAACCCGAGTATGACCCTTTTTTACCCCATTTTTTGTCAAAACACTTTTTTTTTTCTAATTTATAAAATACAATAACATAAATATAAAATACAATAAAATAATGCTTATAATTTATAAAATGTTAAACATAACAAATATATATAATACATTAATTACCCCTGAAAATCACAAGGATTAGCCCGTGTCCTGTCACAAGTCCTGACATGGGTTCAACCCGTGAGAACTAGGTAACCGGTCGTTACTGGGTCAAACCAATGTTTGACACGAGTCAACTATGTCAAATGCGAGTTAGAACGGATCCGTATCACCCGCACCGGCCGGGTTGGGACTAGGTTTGGCAGCTCTAGAAATTGACCCGCGACCTGGCCCGCTACAGTGGACGGGTCGACCCGCCAACAAGGCGGGTCGGATCGGGTCGGGGATCAACCTGACCTGTTGTCCACCTCTAGCTATTCCAGATGCTAGCAATCTATTATCTCGCATCAAGTGGTTCCCATTTGACGAGATATTGAGCTACTAACAAGCCATGATCGAGCTAATACCAACAATTAACCAGCTCTTAGTGACCTACTAACAATTAATTAATCAATTCTTAGCAAGATCTTAATGAGTCTTTAAGGATGCATTTGGTTATTCTGTTTTCTGCTAATCATTTTTGAACTTATATTTTTCAATAAGATATGTTTATTTACGATAAGTATCCTTTTACAGTATAGTGTTTTATTATATAATGCGAAAAGACACTTCCTATGTAATAGAGTGTTTGAATATATACTTAAAAGAGAACTTATCTATTACAGTGATAAAAAAATAACTTAATAACATAAAGTACACCAAGAGTGGCACACGGTGGTGATGAGTAAAAACGGATCCGTATCACCCACACGGGCCGGGTTGGGTCTAGGTACGGCAACTCTAGGAATTGACCCGCGACCTGGCCCGCTACAGTGGACGGGTCAGATCGGGTCGGGGATCAACCCGACCCGTTGTCCACCTCTAACTATTCCAGATGCTAGCAATCTATTATCTCGCATCAAGTGGTTCCCATTTGACGAGATATTGAGCTACTAACAAGCCATGATCGAGCTAATAGCAACAATTAACCAGCTCTTAGTGACCCACTAACAAGTAATTAATCAATTCTTAACAAGATCTTAATGAGTCTTTAAGGATGCGTTTGGTTATTCTGTTTTCAGCTAATCATTTTTGAACTTATATTTTTCAATAAGATATGTTTATTTATGATATGTATCCTTTTACAGTATAGCGTTTTATTATATAATGCGAATAGACATTTTCTATGTAATAGAGTGTTTGAATATATGCTTAAAAGAGAACTTATCTATTACAGTACAACAACAACAACAAACCCAGTGCCTTAAGGGCCCCCGCAAAAGCGGGATCTGGGGGGGGGTTGATGTACGCAGCCTTCCCCCTTCAGGGTGTGAAGCTGAAGAGAGGCTGTTTCCGAGGACCCCTAAACTAATTATGCCATCTTCGTGTCATGTTGACCTGTGAGCAAAACGGTATCAAAACAGAAGAGTAAGCTATAGCATAAAACGAGCAATACAAAACATAATGCCCCAGAGGAGACATAGGCAAAACCTTCCATATCAGGCAGCAAGTAAAAGCAGATAGGCAGATAGTCAGTTATTAGACAGTAGACAGTAGACAGGCATATAGGAAGTTAGGTGTAGCTTAATAGGCCTATACGCCTATGAACCCAAATGTAGCAGAATAAGCGGCGGTCTGAGGCCGCTACAATCTGCTACCCCTATGCTAATCCTCCCTATAGCACTAACTCTATCTAGCTCTATCTAAGGCCATCTCCTACCATGGGTTTAGGTTGGTGAGGTCCTGCCGTAACGACTCCGGTCCTCCCTTCTTTGGCCTGCTTCATCCTCTTCTTCCTAGCATCGTAATGAGCTGATCGCATTTCCTGACTGGAGCAGTGGTTGATCTTCTGTTAGCGTGCCTGACCCACTGCAGACACAGCTTCTTCATTTTATAATCCATCTTCTATCTAGGCCACACCCTATTATGCGCCTTACCACCTCCCTGATGGGCGCCCCAGGGACCAGAAGTCCATACGCCCAAATTGTGTGAAAGGCATACCGTAGAGTCAAGGCACTAGATCGAGCTTACGGGTGGTCAGATGCTCCTACCCCGTTACATCGAGTACGCCTATCCTAGTCCTCCACAAAGCCCTGTCTAGAGCCATCTCATCATTTAGGTTGAGATAGGTGAGGTCCCTTCAAATTGTCTCCATCCAGCTCTTCTTTGGTCGTCCTCTCCCTCTCTTCCGGTTTGTTATGTGGAGTTGTTCGCACCTCCTGACAGGGGGCAATGGTGGGTCTCCTTCTAACATGCCCAAACCACCGCAGGCGTTGCTCCCTCAACTTATCTTCTATTAGGGCGACACCTAGTTTACTTCTAATGACCTCATTTCGGATCCTGTCTCTCCTTGTGTGTCCGCACATCCACCTTAGCATTCTCATCTCCGCCACCCTCATCTTTTGGGTTTGGTGGCACTTTACAGGCCAACACTCTGCTTCGTAAGACATAGCTGGCCTCACTACTGTCTTCTAATATTTACCCTTTAATTTTAGCAGGAATTTCCTATCACACAGTATCACCGCTGCCCTTCTCCATTTGTGCCAACCCACTTTAATCCTGTTGTTGACATCTGGGTCCACTTCACCATCATTTTGCACCATTGAACCCAAGTATTTAAAGCATGCTTTCTGAGGTATGTGCTCTGATCCAATCCGTACAACTTCTGCACTTGGCATGCTAGAGGTGTTGAACTTAATAACATAAAGTACACCAAGAGTGGCACACGGTGGTGATGAGTCAAAACGGATCCATATCACCCGCACGGGCAGGGTTGGGTCTAGGTTTGCAGCTCTAGAAATTGACCCGCGACCTAGCCCACTACAGTTGACGGGTCGACCCGCCAACAAGGCGGGTCGGATCGGGTCAGGGATCAACCCGACCCATTGTCCACCTCTAGCTATTCCAGATGCTAGCAATCTATTATCTCGCATCAAGTGGTTCCCATTTGACGAGATATTGAGCTACGAACAAGCCATGATCGAGCTAATACCAACAATTAACTAGCTCTTAGTGACCCACTAACAAGTAATTAATCAATTCTTAACAAGATCTTAATGAGTCTTTAAGAATGGGTTTGGTTATTCTGTTTCAGCTAATCATTTTTGAACTTACATTTTTCAATAAGAACGTTTATTTACGATATGTATCCTTTTACAGTATGGTGTTTTATTATATAATGCGAAAAGACATTTTCTAAGTAATAGAGTGTGTGAATATATACTTAAAAGAGAACTTATCTATTACAATGATAAAAAAAATAACTTAATAACATAAAGTACACCAAGAGTGGCACACGGTGGTGATGGGTCGTGATGGTATGAATCATGCTAGCAACAAGCCATGGTGGAGGTGGGCTTCTCATATGAATTATTGGGGTGACAAGTGATGGTGTTGGTTGGTGGTGGAGGGCCAACTGGGGGGAGGTCAACTCATGATGGTGGATGATGATAGATGGAGTGGGGGCATGGTGAAGGGTTGGTGGTGAGTTATGATGGTCAGACGTAAATCATAATAGTGGCCAGTCATGGTAGTGGAAGGGTGATAGATGTAGCGAGTTGTCATGGTCCTACAAAATGCGACGGAATAAATGATGTGCGGCACCAAAACTCCATCGAGTCATGGCAAGCCTTACTCCAAAAGAGGTTCTTTAACACCTCATCCTTACTTTTTTCGTCTTCGCGACACACATGACTTGACAAACGCAACCCCCCCCAACCAGAGAGTCCCACATCGTGTCCGAAAGTTCACCTAAGTCCACTAACCTCAAAGGTGAACGTACTAAGTGGCATACTAACAATCAACCAACACCAAGACCTCAAATCTTGAAGCACAACCCATCAACAGGTTCACTTGCCAAGCAACACTTAGGTGCACATATGCACACTAAGGCTTCATCATGTACATCGGACCTTAAAGCTCATTACTCACTTGCTCACTTGCCCAACACGAGCCAACACACTTGCGGCACACCAACACTATGTTAGACACCAGTGATACCCTTCGAGTCTCGACCGCACGTCTCGACTTCCTAATCGATCATCAAGTCACTTGTCCTCCATAGTGTTCGGCCATCTCTTAGAAGCAGCCTGGAGTAACCTTGCTCCAAAGTAAACCAAGGGCTACTAAGTCCCTCAGGAATGCCTCATGTTTATGACCACTGTCCTCTTTGGGAGTTCACATGAACCCACACAAGTAGCGCACCATTCACCCGAGTGGGCAACCATCTCGTAGCATCACGTGCATATGGGCGCACGTTGGCACACGACCAACTGCCCCTCAATCTATCAACTAGCACGATGTTGCCTCACCCGTAACGGATTACCACGAAAACCTATAAACGGGGCTGGTGCAAACTGCTGCTCACAATGGGACTCGACCTTCGTATGTGCTCTTGCCAAACAAAGGTCACCCCGCTCAATGGAGACACTTCAACAGCACGTCCCGCAACTCAAACAAGGCCCAAACCTTCCTTGGACGAATTAAGCACATTGCCGGCCCTCGGCTCCAACACAGTGTCCATGAAGTGTCCTACTCACGTGGAGACCTCATGCCGACCTCATGGCTGCATTGAGGCCCGCCCTGTTACCAGGGAAAATCATTAAGCACCAATATTTTGTGTTCGGGACATTTGATGCCCAAACCAACCTCACCGACCTTTGTCTTCCATCATAAGGGAACTTCCGCAAACCGGGACGTGTCTTGCGACACAATGCGCAACACTTGGCACGCTACATGCTTTCAGTCACAAGCTCCCATAAGCTTGCGTTGAGATGCACACCGGTGTTGGCTTGCATGCAACGCACAACATTGGGGTGCCCACACAGGCGCAGGGATGCGCCCCACGAGCGCTAAGGTGTGCGTGCATGCGACAATGAGGCATACGCACCGTGTCACAGCACTGGACATGATGGCGGTGGAAGGGTTTAGCTAGTGATGGTTGATGGTGGTGGTGGGTGGGGGTGGGGATGAAAGTTAACATGGATCATCATGATAAAGATAACATAGTCTTCTTAAAATATTTTTATAAACAAGTTGAAAAAAAAAAATTTCAATTTTGGATTTTTTTTTTTTCTTAAAGTTATGATTATGAAATAGTTTTTTGTCATAAGTTGGGAAAAAATATTTTTTGTTAACCAAACAAAAGTGCTACAATTGTAGCTTTTCAATAGCTTTAAACTATCAAAAAATGACATCAAACGCAGCTTAAAAAACTATTCACCCTCTTTAAACATGGCTCACTTAGCTTATCTAACTTGCTCGAACTTGGCTCATTGAGCCCTCAAATCAAACATGAATGAGTTTAAAAATTTTATACACATGTAGCTTACCAAATGCTCAACACATTTACATCCCTATCTAAGCAAAAATATAAATAATAGAAGTACCTTGAATGCCAACTTCATCATTGCTCAACCCAGAATTGACACCCCCTTCCAAAATAGTAACATCAAAGCCCTGCATTCATCACATTTATCAATTAATGATTGCATATTTGAATACACGTATAAGATTATTTTTCACTGAACTTATTCTTTTCAGATTGTAAATATTTCTACAGGGGCGAACATAACCCAAGGAGTACATGCTCAAGTTGAGGTTCCATCCCTAAATTAATCGGCATTAGATAGAGTAATCCTCTTAGTTCTTCTTTGTTCAAATCTAATACAGGAGTTGGTTATTAGAGTCACAAGTCAACATCTAAACATTCTTCTTCACATAGAAGTCAGCTATGAAATTCATAACTTCAAGCAATGTTTCATTTTAAAACCAAATAACTTTAGATTTAATAGTCAACTAAGCTTTGTATGTTGATCTCATCTTTATCACTAATATATGAGTCTGTTACTAGGCTCATATACAAAGTTTTCAACAAAGATAGAAATCCAAGATAGCACAGGTCAGGTTTGAGTTGATTTAGGCCATTTGAGCTTAGGTCATATTGGTTTTGGGTCAATCACATTGCATCATTTCAAATTTCAAGTAATCTTAGATTGGGTCAAATTTAGGCTGAGAGTGAGCTAAATCAAATTGTTTTGTGTTTGAGTCATTTTAGGTTACAAATCAACTAGGTCGAGTCATTTCAATTTCCTGATCAACTTGGTTGGGTCACATTAGTCGAGTCAATTCATTTTTGGATTTGAGTCATGGAGGGTTTTGCGGCAGTTTGGTTGTATCACTCCAAACTTTAAGGTAGATCGTATTGGGTTTGAGTCGGGTCAATCATTTCAAGTGTCTAGTCAAACTTCGATCGTGTCAGGTCTTTCATTTTCAAGCCACTTTGGGTTTTGGATCGACTAAACTAGATCATTTTTGGTTTCATGCGTATATAGTTAATAAAATTTCCAATTCCTAACCCCACCCCAAAAAATCGAAATATATGCATTTACTTACAACCCAATTCCATAGAATTATGCAGTAGGATCATAATTCCAATTCCAACAAACAAACCAAACAACATAATTGAAATTCAAGACCCCAAGTTCGGCCTCAAGCTCAATTCCAGACTCCAATTCCATTCGTCGAACGTGCCTAAACTCACATGTGGGCCTCAAAGAGGGATATAGAATTAAGCAGTAGGATTGTAATTCTAATTCCAACAAACAAACCAAACAACATAACTGAAATCCATGACCCCAATTCCAATCTCAAGCTCAATTCCAGACTCCAATTCCATTCGTCAAACGAACCTTAAAACCATTCATGAGCCTTAGAGAGAGAGAGAGAGAGAGGAGACCTGTTTGGAGAGATGGTGAGCAGCACCAAGTCCAGCCCACCCAGAGCCAACAACCACCACTTTCTTCCTACTCTGCTGCTGCTGCTGTTGCATTTGTGCATTCTCTGCTCTGCATTTTAACCCTCTCTCTCTCTTAGGGTTCAATTTTAAAGCAAAATTAGGGATTTCCACCCAACAAGAACACCCCAACATTTTTAATTTGGGTTTATTTTGATGGGTTTCAATTGAAAAGTTTCAACGGGTTTTTTTCTAGTGTTCGTTTGGGTACTCCTAGCCACTAGTGTACCTATCAAATACACCCTTCTCAAAATTTCCCATTTTTATTTCTTGTACGTAAAGAATGAACGCACTAAATGTTTAATAAACTACTTGTATTCGAAATTGATTACAGTTCGTTTTTATTGGGGCTCGATAGTTTATTGAGTTGGGTTTGAGTAGGCTTGATAAGCTTAACGAGTCTTTGAACAAGGGGGTGTTCTGCTTGTAAAACATTCGCAAATCATTTGATAAAGGTTTACTAAGAGCTCGTTAAAAACTTATTAAGAACTCGTTAATGGTTGCTATGAAAATGAAAATAATTCGATAATAACTCGATAGTAACGGGAGTAGCTCTGCTTGTTAGGAAGTTCAACACGATAATAAGCTTGGCTTGGTTATAAGCTCGATTTCACTCGATAACAAGCTCGGCTCACCTCGATAACAAGCTCTAATCAGCTCAATTGGCCTAACGAATCGAACCGAGTTAAGTATCGAATACAATAAAATCTTATTGAATGGAGCTCGAACTAAGACTCAAAAGTTCGATAAGAGCTTGGCTCGAACTCAAGCTTAATAAGTCTTATAAAGCTCGAGTTCAAATACCAGGATACTCGGCTCGGCTTGGCTCGTTTATACAGCTATTTGCATGTTTCGAGCATTTGATAAAGTACATGTTCAAAATTAACAAAACTCGTTAATAATAGGGGTTTCATAAGTCTTCTATTTTGTGTCCCCGGGTTGAACACAATAGGGTACATATTTACAAAGTTTTCTTCACCCCTCCTGGGTTGAGTTTATCTACTTTGTATTGGATTGTTGTATTACTCTCGACCTGTACATATATTTGGACATGTATAAAAAAGGGGTCAAACTTGAGCATGCTTATTAAGCTAAAGGAACCAACTTCAAGCAGGAGGTTTCACTTTGTTAAGTGTTATAAAAAATTTGTTAAAGACTAGTTAAAAACAAGGGCCGTCAAAATTTTATGCTCGTTAATGGACCATTAAGACTTCGTTTATTACTACATAACAAAAAAGAACCCTTGTTTATTGCTCGATGCTAATAAATTTATGAACTTTAATAGAATGGTTCACAATAGTAAGCTGTGTTATACAAAATATTAACGGAACAGTCGACACACTCACGTAAAATTGCTGTAAAAATAGGCAGCAAAATATCTAAAGACAGTACTCAACATAATACCGAAACTGGGGGAAGAGGCTAGAATACCGACGAGCAATTAGAACATTCAACGAAGGAGAAAGTAATTGGAAAGATCTTACAAAAAACGATGATATCGCGCCGTGGTAAAGGCCACTATCCTAAAAAACGATTTCGCCTCTGCTCTGGTGCACACAGTATAACCGCACGGCCGTCCTCCAGGATTAACGTGATCCGATTCTTAACGTGCACTCGTTAATTGCCGGGTAGGAGTACCTTGAACTTTGTCCAAATTTTAGGAGAGAAAAACCAAAAGAGAGAGAGAGAGAGTGTGTGTGTGTATATCTAGTTGTTATAGCTAATGGCATATATATAGCGTAGACAACAATAACAAGTATTAAACAAAAAACGGGTGCAATGAATTCCAACGGCTATAAACGGTAACAAGCATTAAGTCATTGACTGTAATGAATTCCAACGACTATAAACAGACGTAATAATTTCAACAGTTATATTGTCATTTAATTCCCAACGGTCACAATTTTAATGACCCTAAACGACTAATAATGGTAAACGGATGGTAAATAGGCACGGTTAGAATATTTTTTAATAACACTTAAGTTTAGCTTGTATCATTTTTCTAACAACCCCCACAAAGGATACAAGCGAAAGAGAACAAAGAAGAATAGATTGGGCAAAAGGAATTCAGTTTTTTAGTGACGATGTCTCGCGACTTGAATCGTCACCTAGTGTAACCCAAGTTTAGGACCAACATCTTGCAAGGTCACTTTCGTTTTGAATCTCACAAGGGGTTGTATAGTCTTCCACTTGGACACATACCAAACTCCAGATCTTGGCAATTCCTGCGGTTTGGTGGGTTTCATCGGCCATGCGCTCATCCTGGATATTCATAGGCGCTCTATAAGGCAAGTCTTAAGCCTTCATAGGGAGCGGCCACACTCCCACACCTAAATAGGTAGATCCCATCAAGTGTGTGTTACCGCACACCACCAAACATATGGCTATGGGTCCATTAAGAGCTAGAGCTCAACCTTACTCCTTGGTAACATAATGACAACTCATGCAGTTCGGCGCATTTTATCGGCCATGCGCTCATCCTGTATATTCATTGGCACTTTAGAAGGCAAGTTTTGAACCTTCATAGGGAGCAGCTAGACTCGCAAACCTACATAGGTGGATCCTATCAAGTGTGTGTTACCGCACACCACCAAATATATGGATATGGGTCCATTAAGAGCTAAAGCTCAACCTCACCCCCGGTAACATACAAACAGTGTCCATCAAGTGCAAGCCTCGCTTACACCACCAAATATATGGTTATGGACCCGTCTCCGCACTGTCACACCATAGGGAGAGATAACATAAAACACGGTGCATTTCTTGAATGAAACTATGACTTTTCACATTGAACCTATTAAAACTAGGTTTTGATACATCACAGTTTATTCGTGTATAGACTTTAGTCCAGTCCCCCTCGATGTTTTTTCAATCAATGGATCCACAAGGCTTTTTTCAGACCTTACACAATCTAGTGATATTACTTTCTTTCGAGTAAATCATTTACCATCTTATGTCTGAGACGAATAGGTCTCCTCTTGCCAAACCCATCAAGTGTGCAGTGTCCACACCACCCGTCATAGACTATAGGTTAGGTTAAAGCATCATGCTCAACCATCATACATGGCATTTGACATTATATTGCAACAAAGTGGTACTTGAGAGTTGACCATTGCCAACGTCAATCATGAGTTGTTCTTACCCCCACATTGAGGTATCTGCAACGAGCTATTAAACAACTAGCTCCATCGCCTGCCAACTCCAACAAAAGTCAGTATAACACAATAGTGGAGCAAATATCATATCAATAAAATCATATCTCCGCCCCAAGTACTCAAATAGTACACATCGTACATATATCGTACACACAGTTAGCACGAAAAACATATACTGCAAACTTGTCAATCCACATATCATCACAATTGTGAAACATTATCATCTCAAATCAATTGGATCATCACCAGTTTAAGTCACAAAAGACCATATACCCATTTTCATCGTACTTAGAGTAGACGCATTATTATCATTAAGGGTAGTCCATGTACTATCAATATTGTATCAAATATTTGGTAATCTCAAAAAAAAGAGGTACAAGAGACCATAATTCACAAGGTGTCTTTTACAATTCAACTTAAGGCAACCCAAGCCTTTGCAAGGCTCTCGAGCCCAAGTGCTAGCATCGTCAAGCTATTTACAGTGACTTTGGACAGTCACCAAAATAATATTTTCATCATAATCAATTTTCATGAGCTAGCTATAACTAACAAACATTGGCAAAAATACAATAATCAAAAAGATTATGATCAAACAACATATTTCATAGGCTCTCAAGTGCTCTTCCAACCCCCACAATGGAATGTCTCACACTACATTACTAAGCCGTTCGATTTTTCTACCTGTTAACCCAATCTTTAAGGACAACTAAATAATGCAGGCTTTAGAGAGGTGTCACAACATATAACTCACTAATGAGCCTAAATACATTGTCATTAGTAGAATATCTCTCATTGATATCAGACATCCAACATAATAAGGAGTCTATTACAATGTAAATCCCATTCATAGTACTTCACTAGTACCTCGACAATTTAACTAGAGCACTTCAATATTCATCATTTTGATCAATGTATGTAGACTAGGTCTACCACTGACATATGAAATAATAGGATGAATGTTGTGTTTTTCATCAAACCATAATGCTATCAATCACTTTAGCGTATTTAGCTTATGACGCGATGCCACGTTTTTCTCCTCATCAAGTGAACATTAGGGTCATATAGTATGTCATTCAAATGACCAACATGAGCATACAACATATGACAATAACCCAAACAAGGTATCTAGACACAAGCTAAATACCAAGCCTATGATTTATCAGGGTTCTCATATGACCTGCACCTTAGCCTTTTCGCAAAAACTAGAAAAGAAGACACGAAACAATGATCCTAAGGGCATAATAAGTCTCTAACGACAACACAAGTCCACATATAACTCATATATATCATCTTTTCCCAATCACAAGCTGAAATTCAACAGAACAGGCCAAAAATCAGCAAAATACTAGTATGGACAGCAACATTCAGAAACTAAATGTCATAATCTGCAGTATGTACACAACATATAGTAGTTGCACATCATAAACAACGAGTATTACTCCAGTACTTGCAAAATCCAGCATGTAAAAGTCCATAACAGCGTGTACATAAGCATCTTACAGCCCACAATCTATATATGACAATATGGATAGCAGCCTATAGCCAAAACAATATGTAGCAGCACATTATGCTTGAAAAGGACATGTTTCAAAACTTAAAACAACATGATTTTCATCATTTCAAGTAACATGTAACAACATATTCACAATACTTCAAACATAGCCATGGAAAATACACGAGACACATTAATATGGAGATTAATACACAAAATCACACATAGATCTTCAAGAACTCACAAGTCCTATTAGCCCTTTACAATGATCAACTATTTCAATAGGTCACTCAAATATATGCAAGAAAACAACTCTCACATTCAAGGTTAATCTGATGGTTAAAACTCAAACATACCATGCTCTACCAACATAAGGGATTCAAGATGTGCAGCTAGACATGCTTAACCTAAGAGTTGCCAATTCTAGGTTCAAGACTCTATTCTTGAATTTAGCATCGATTTACGTTTTCGTTTCTTATTTTCGTAGATAATATCCAAGTTCTCTTGACATCTTACTTCGGAGGGCCAGGATTCAAAATTGGTAGTTTGCAAATTGCAAGGCTACTTCATGCAGATTGAATTAATTTACCTTAACACCCTTCCCCGATTGAAATCTCCTAAATCTCTTTTTGGGAAAAACATCTCAACTTTTTTTTTTCCACGTGTAAAAAGTACATATATGTACTTAATTATGCAAGTTCTTTCAAATGCTTCTATATTTTCGGGGATGGCAACAAGGCGTACCCCACGGGTACCTGCCACCGCCTCCTACCCATTATATCGGGTTCATATCCCTTTTCGGATCTAGTACTTAGTCATTCCAAAAATCAATTTTATGTTTTTGGGTCTATCCTTTGATCACTAGTTTTAACCTTAATTTAGCCGTTAACCTTCAATTTATTTTTGAATGCTCGCTCTACTGCCAATTGGTTTTACACCCTTTAAGAATGTCTGAGGGTTTCCGAGAATAATTAGTAGTCTCTCTAAGACTAGAATCAACATACCTCATGATCTAACATATTGATAATCATGTTTAACCACAAAGAAACCTCCACCTCAAGCTCTCATGTCACTCTTCTATCTTACACTCAAGTTGGCAATTACTTAAACACATTAGATTATTATCTTTTATGTATCTCTATCAGGGTGGAGTATCATTACTTCAACCTAACTAGATAAAAACTAATATAATTTATATTGTCCTTTTAGAAGTCCAAACTAATGCAATCCACACAAGTTCTTGCAAAATTATCATTATTATCTTACAAGGCTATAATCCCCCACATTTCGCTAGCTTGAGGCATAAGGCATATGAATGTGAGTTTATCTAAACAATATGTGCAACTTAATATGTGCACCACATGAGACAATGGAACTCAGTTACGTACTTCATTTTTCATGCTACATATGCAAGAATGAAACTACAAATCAGAGTGTAAATTTTCATTTAAGACAACATTGTCATAAATGCTAGCAAACATATCACAAGAATATAAATGATAGAATTTAGATTATTAAAAGGTATGGTTATTTAATTTAGACAATATTTTCATACTCAAACTTCAAAAACATGTGTCCAAGCCAATTTTAACATCAATTCAAATTTTTATTTATATTATTTTTTTTTTCGAGGAACAAGCGATGCACACTAAAAAAAATTCTTCACCATTCATTTTATGCATCAGATTATTTAATCCATTGATCCAAACCATTGGACCCACCATTAACACAAGGTTCGTAGATATTATGATTCACCATAGCAACTACACTATTCAATTCAAATCGACGAATCGCGTTCATACTAATGAATGAAATCATAAGACAAATCCTAAAAGTACAATCAAAATTGAAAACAATTGCACCGGTATTACCCTAGTTCTTGGTATAGTTCCAAGGGGATAATCAGTGAGTATTTAAATTTAATATATTTTAATTTCTAGGTTGTTCGATTTTGTTCCATTTATCAGTGTGATTCACATAGAACACCAAGAGGGCAGAGAGAACGGGGAAGAGTTTTTTTTCCATCTCTTTTTACGTGTTTGTTGGTATGTCTCTGTGACCCATTTATCAATTTCGCCTCTGCTTCGGTGCACACAGTATAACCGGCGGTCGTCCTCCAGGATTAACGCGATCCGACTCTTAACGTGCACTCATTAATTGTCGGGTAGGAGTGCCTTGAACTTTGTCCAAATTTTAGGAGAGAAAAACTGAGAGAGAGAGAGAGAGAGAGTGTATATCTGGTTGTTATAGCTAAGGGCATATATATAGCGTAGACAACGATAACAAGTATTAAACAAAAAATGGGTGCAATGAATTCCAACGGCTATAAACGGCAACAAGCTTAAGTCATCGGCTGTAATGAATTCCAAGGGCTATAAACGGTAACAAGTATTAAGTTATTGACTGTAATGAATTCCAACGACTATAAACATACGTAATAATTTCAACAGCTATATTGTCATTTAATTCCCAACGGTCACAATGTTAATGACCCTAAACGACTAATAACGGTAAACAGTCGGACAATAGGCACGGTTAGAATATTTTTTAATAACACTTAAGTTTACCTTGTATCATTTTTCCAACAAGCTGAAGTCGATAATGCAACTGGATAACGAACTCAACTTGATTAGACTAATAAACCAAGTTGAGAGGAGTATGAAGCAAATTGCAAATCTCATGGAAGCAACCATGCAATGTCACGAGCCCAGCATCCGAAGAGCTATTTTTTGCTTTTATTATTTTCGTATCGATTATGTAATGTAAAAATATTGTAGTTTAAATTTTTTGAATTTAAATTTAGGTGGGAGCCGGTTAGGGTGTGTAGGAGGCAAAGGGTTTTGTTTAAAATGTAATGATGTAATTGTATTAATTAAAATGTGGGCTAGGTATTAGGGTCTAGGGACCTAGGCCTTCCCTCCAAAAAATCTATTTAAACAATTGTAATCTTGTGTTTTGGCATCAACTAATCAAACCAAAAATTTGAATTGTCTTCCTCTCTCCCTCTTGCTCTAACCGTCCCCCTATCCCCCTTTTTTCTAACTCTAAATTTCTCTTCTCCTTCTCTAACCTCTCCCCTTCTAATTTCTAACTTCTCCTCTTCTTCGTGCTCCCTTCTAATTTCTCTACTTCTACTCTCTTTCTCTCTCTCGTTCTCTCTTCTCAAAATTTATCCAAGTCACGGGCTTAGGTTTGTGACATGCAATGCCCTAAACCAAAACGTCTATTCTATGTTTGGTTTGGAGGCTCAATTTAGTGTTTTTGGTTCATCTTATTCTACTTATCTTTTTATAATTTATCTATTTATTTAACATTGTATTTTTTTTACAGTGACTTGTTTGCTTGTGCAATGCGGAAACATTTTTTTTCACATAATGAAGTATTCGGATACAAGTTTTAAAAAAACAAAACTTATTTATTGCAATTACAAACGAAACCTGAGTTAACTAGTATAAAAGCGAGGATAAAGTCTCATTCGAACATAGCCTAGTAGCAGAGAATGGCAATAGCCATTCACGCCACCCGTGTTCGATCCTCACCTTTATGGGAAATTAAAGGGGAACCCCCCCCCCCCCCCCCCACATTATTGATGGGAAAAAAAAAAAATTTCCGGGATCAAAACTGAGACGAAAACATCAAACTGAGAAAAAAAGGATTAAATGACAATTACATGCAACAATGAATAGGCGGAATATGACTACAATCACAACTGGTGATGATGGACCAAGAATAGGAGTTGGGGATGAGGCTGATATGGAGTTAGTTGAACCAAGATCCATGTGTATTTTTTTTTCAATAATTAGAGACATGGTCGCAATACAAAGCAGACATCTCATATAAATGAGGCCACAGTCAACCTGCATAAAAGCGAGGATCAGGGAACAAATACAAAAATAGCCAAGACAAAATAGGAAAACATGACAAAAATTAAAAACAAAAACAAACAGGCAAAAAAGAATCGAACATGCTCCACATGTATACAACACTACAAGCTGAGACAAGCCAGGGATAGGGAAAAAGGGTCAATCGTACCAAAACAGTCAAATGGTGAGTGTAATAACTCATGGAGATAGCCCCATTGCCATCCCTATACTGGCCACTCAAATCTATTGAGGCGGGTATAAATCCATACTCATATCTGCCCTATTACCCGCAGGTATTTGATGGGTCTGCAATATCCACCTCGCACCTGCCTCATATTCACCCCAACATGGGTACAATTTTGCCCATATGCACCTGTATTAATTATTCAATATCATTTTTTTAGAATTATATTATATTTCACTATAATATTAATAGATAAAGTTATGTATACAAATTGGAGTGGTTTTGAGGCAAGTATGATGCGGGTTGTGGCAGATACAACATTATATCCATATCCTCCCCATACCGGTGGTAGGTATGGCCAAGTGTACCCGACTTATATCCGCTATCCGCTTCACTTATATTTATACTTGCGAGTCATTATTTTAACCCGCCCCATTGCTAACTCTACCTGTCCTAATATCGGTACAAAA
Source organism: Simmondsia chinensis (assembly GCA_018398585.1). Taxonomy (NCBI): domain Eukaryota; kingdom Viridiplantae; phylum Streptophyta; class Magnoliopsida; order Caryophyllales; family Simmondsiaceae; genus Simmondsia; species Simmondsia chinensis. The sequence goes on from JAGTTD010000016.1 coordinate 6,609,756, forward strand.
TGATTATACATGCCCGCTCATACTAATTATTATATTATTTTTTATAAAAAAATCAATTATATTTTTTTGTAACACTGATAAATAATTTATGTAATTAAAATTTAAGCACATACTTTTTAATTTAAAAGATAAAATGAAGCGAGCATGGTGGGTATAAAGCGGGCAAGGTGGGTATGGACCAGGGTGGGTTGAGTACAAATCTATACCCGTACACGCTCCATACCCGTGGCGGGTACATTAAACCCATACCCTCTACCCGCCTCACTTATACTCATACCCGCCCCAAACAGGGCTGGTATCCACAGGTAATGAGTTTTATCCGCTTCATTGCCATCCTTAAGGACAGGCATGGTGGGTAATGGATACCCGTTAGATACCAGTGGGTAATGGGGTGGATACGGATACGGTTTGTATCCGCGGGGGCAGATACGTATCCACTTCATACCCGCAGAGGATAATGGGCTGGATATGGGTATGAATTTGAATAGCGGCTAAGAGTATAGAGGAAGCACCCACCGTACCCATCCTGCCCCCTTGCCATCCATAGTTTCAAGTGTAGCATTTTCACACCTTTAAACTTAGGCTATGTTTGACAAATAACTTTTTATAGTATTTTCTATAGCATTTAGCATTTTGACTAGTCAAATAATTAGTAGCATTATTTGGTAAAAAGTTTGTTGTTAGCGTTTTTCATAACGTTTAGTTTTTGAAAAACAGATTTTCAAAAGCTAAACAATTAAGCTTTTAGCTTTTCAAACGTTGCGTAAACAAATTCTATATATTATTTTGTCCCTTATTTTTATCTTAATTTATCAAATACGTTATTCATAAGTTAATAACTATCAATAAGCCAATAAGTAAATGTTAAGCATTAACAGTTAATAATTAAACGCTAACAGCTAACCCTAATAGCCTGAAATTGAATCGAACGCAGCCTAACAGCACAATACCGAGAACTCCTCTTCCTCTCCCCACATCGTCCTTGTGCGTATTGAACTTCTCTAGTTCGTCGTGTTCATCCTTTCTTCACCACCATCACCGCCTTCTCCGCCGCAGCGCCGCCGTGTCTACCACTGTTTCTACATAACCCAGTCCCGTTGCCAACTTGCGACCGAGTGCTTCGCGCCGTATCAATTGAAGCATTGAGGTAAATATGTCTTTCCTTTTATCTTTCAATCTTGTCCTTTATTGTACTATCTTGATTCCAATTTTGGTGTTTTATGTCAAGACCCAAAATTAGGGTTTGATTTAATCCATGTTAAGGAGCCAACTATCCAGAAAATTTGTTCCATGTTATTGAAGCTTTATTGACTAAGATTCAAATCCAAATAGCCTCCTTTCCATATGAACAAAATTTAAGCACAAGGTATAAGGTGTGCTTGTCTAATATTCATGCTTTGAGCCCAATGGGCATTTGCGTGAGATGGAATGGTAAGAGTATAAAACCAATTTTGTGCCTGTACCCAACAAATTAAGCTTTTGAGACAATTAGTTTCTTGATAATCCAACTGAATTAATCGAACAAATAATCAATTTCGTACAACATATAATCCGAAAACAAACCAAAGGAGAGAAATTGAGGGAGAGAAGAAATTCCCGGGGGGGGGGGGGGGGTTTGGTGGGAGAGAAATCTGAATTTTATTAAAAATTGTCATAAATTTCCATAAGGGCTTGTTTAGGGTTTAAACCCTAACCCTAATACCGAAATCAGACTTAAAAACATCTGACCCTAATCCTGAAAATCAAATTAGATTAAACTTAAACACCATCTAACCCTAAACCTAAATTTCTAATTCTGCGCAAGTTAGTGAATTACCCCTTAATTCATGATATTTTAGGGTTTTGGCTATCCCTGGATTAGGTAATTTTTTCTGTTCTGCAATGTGCAATTAGGGTTTTTTTTGCCGTTCATAGAGCTGTAAGGAGGAGCAGCAGTATCACCATTTAATTCTTCTATTAATTATGTTCTTGTTTCTTTCATCTTGTTTGGATTTGGAATTGATTAGACTGAACTGATTGGCGGCTTATGATTTTTCTGTTAATTTGTCATTCATGTAATATGATCCTCATGTCAGGATCTATCCTAAACACATAAGCTTGAGAAATTTACATGTAAGTGTAGTTAAAAGATGTCCCTTAGGGACATAGCCGAGTTGTCGTGATCGCCGGGTGCCAACGAGGTGACCCGGGATCGAATTCCACAAAGCTCAAAGTGGTGTCCTCTTTAATGAGGACTTTAAGGGGTTTATCCCCTCCTCCCTCCCCATGGCTTTACCATCATTAAAAAAAAAAAAAAAAAAGTGTAGTTAAAAGATTCCACCTTGACGTTGCGAGAGAAAAAAGATCAACATATATGCCTATCAATTGTGTCAGTTCTACAAGCTGGGCCTATGGTTTGTTGAAAGTTTATAGTTAGGGAAGTTTCAGGAGGTTTCATATTCTAACATATTTGAGGTTTTCAGCTGCTGTTTTCTAATCTGTGAAATTTCACTTGGTTGCAGCATAATCCGGCAGGGGATTACTCTGAATGGATCCCGAAGTAGATCATTATAGGGTTTTAGGACTGCCCTCCGGAGAGGAAGGTGCTAAGCTCACAGAAAAGGAAATTTCGAAAGCATACAAGCAGAAAGCACTTGAATTGCACCCGGATAAGAGACCGGACGATCCGAATGCCCACGACAATTTCCAAAAACTCAAGTCATCTTATGAAATACTAAAGGATGAAAAGGCTCGGAAACTTTTTGATGATTTGTTGAGGGTTAAGCGTGAGAAGAAGCATCGGGATCAGCAGTATGACGCAAAGAGGCAGAAGATGGGGTCCGAATTGGAGAAGAGAGAGAAGGCATCGTTTGGTCCTGACCCGGTTCAAAATGAGAGGGCAGAGGAGGAGAGAATTAAGAAGAAGTTGCAAGAGGAGATTGCCCGGATGCGGGCTATGCATGCCAAGAAAGCCAGGTTTGGGATGCAGGAGAAGGATGGGACATCAGAGAGAGGGAACAAGACTGGCGGTGTCAAGGCTGCATTGGATAAAGAGAGAGTGCTGAAAGTCAGCTGGGAAAAGGCTGGTGGTGGGGATTATAGTGCAAGAAGGTTGCGAGAGGTGTTAGAGAAGTTTGGAGAGGTTGAAGATGTCGTGATCAAGAGCTCCAAAAATAAAGGGTCTGCCTTGGTGGTTATGGCGTCTAAGGAGGCGGCGGTAAGTTCATATTCGCTGCTTTGTGTATCATTTTGTTTTTAAGGTTCTGATAATGTTCCGGACATTATGAAATCAAACCACAGTTCATTGTGACAGTCACATTGCGCTAATGTTACATAAAAATGGTTGCGGCAATCGCATTGGATTTTTAAGGGGAACATAAGTCGCTTCTAAACCTTATGTTTGCAAAGATGTGAAAATAACTAGCTTTACATTTGTTATTTTATGCCCCTTTTGGTCGTCTTTAGAATATAAATACATTTATGAATATGTTTTAATAAGTGTCATGCATTATATGTGCATTATAGAGGCCATTATAAAAGTACCATTAGACAATGTAATGTAACGAAATTTATTTGACAGCATTTGTTCTTATGTATTCCACATGGTTGCTTTTTACCTCCTATCATAGATTGCTGCCACGGAAACTGTATCGGGTGATTTGTCGAATCCGTTGTTAGTCCTGCCACTTCAATCATCGAGTTCCAAACCTTCTGTTAGAGCACAGGAACCCCTGGAACCTGATGGTCCTCCAGTTAGCAATCTTGTTGGAGCTGGATACCAGGCATTTGAAAATTCAGTTCTGGATAAGCTGAAAAAGGTCAGATGATTTTTTGATTCGTTTCATCAAAATTTTATGGTCTGCTGTGGTTCTTAGCATTTTATATGATTTGAATGTTACAATGATCATCAATTTGTCTGGATTTATGTTATCTGAACCTTAATGTCATCATTTTTCTCTCTAAGTCATGTTTGATGATATCATATCAACTATGCTTTTTTCACTAACTTTTGGGGCCAGTCCTAGAACTAAGCAAACCACTGCATTTTGATGCCAACCTTTGTCGGGGATTTTCTCCAAAGTCCGTTACATGACGGTTCTTCCATATCAAGGACCTTTATTTGATTCTATGGCTGTATGATATTGGATTTGTTTACTGTAAGTTCTAATTTACCGCTGTTTGCTAGCATTTTTGGTATGATTTAGAGGAGTGTTAGGATTTTGATGTTCAACACATTGTATGGAAATTGTGCAAAACACGAGTCTTTGTGTGATTAACGTGGGAAGCAGAAACAGACATAGAAATCATCAGAAAGCCTTGGAGAACCAGGGATTCTGCTGCAGAGGAAATTACCAGCCTTGGCCTTCCATAAAGAAGAAAAAGAAAATTCACTGATGGAACCAATATAGGAAGAAAAATTATGCAAAAATCTTTTGACCAGGTTATGAGAAAAATTTTCTTGCTTATTCTCCTCAAGAAATAAGAAAACCAAAAAAAAAAAAAAAAGAAAAAAAAAGAAAAAAGAAAGGAGTATCCTGGCCGAGACAGGCTACGGTTAGCTAGGAGCCCTTCTTTTTCTTTCTGCCTAGCTCATGAAAAGAAGTTTCACTTATTATACGATACCTGTTGTAGCTAGGTGTTGTGTAATCTCATCAGATTATTTCATGTTGTGTATTGATTTGTCAACTTCAAGCATCTTTCCAGCAGACTAATTAGTCTTAGTTGTCCCATGAACATTTCAAGTGATTAGTTGTGGATAAATTCAAAACGAATTGAGAAGCGGCACAAGGAGCACATGCATTTCAAGCTCCAGACCTGACATAGAATCCAGGTTACGCCCCTTTCTAACCATCTAAAGTGCTAGTCCAACGAATAAGTCTTGATTGTTTCTGAAAACAACATGATGGAAAGTTTATTTTAATTTCACAGTAGACATGAGAAGAAAAATCCAGCATATTGCACGGCCGTGTTAGTTTACATGTGCCATTCAAAATTTCAAAGTTCACATGATGCCATTCAAAATTGCAAAGCCTCTTTGTGTCTAAGGTGGTTCTATATGTCATACCACTGGTGATCTCTTTTCCTTTTATGGTCATTTTGTTGTTCATCTCACCAAATTCCTACATCATTGTCACTTTAACTTTTATAGTACTCTGAGGTAAGTCCAAAGATGTTGCATTACCGGGATAGTTTGGGTTTGTGGGTGCAAGGTCTTTCAATATCTATAGCTGATACATTTTACATGAGGCTGCTAACTTGGGGCTCAGGACGACCTTGTTTACTTAACTGTTTCCTATGGTAATGATATTAATTTCGTTCTGAGGAATTTATCTTTGGGAAATGGATTTTTTAAAGACATTCCATATGTAAAGCTTTATAATCAATGTCGGTTCATTGGTCCTTCCCTTGTTCTTAGTGAAGCTTTTTGCTGCAATTTGTGAGAAATATGGTTTGGGTGGGCGTTTTGCATGTATTAAGAGTTTCCTGTCCATTTTTCGGACACGGCACTGGAAGTCTGGGCAAATTATGCCTCCCTCCATTCTATTCAGTTATTTGATTGTCTTTTCTCTTTCTTTTAGTACGAAATCATGTTTATTTTGATGTATTTACTTCTACATCTTCTAGGTTCCTTCCTGCTAACTCATAGATGATGATCTGATTAGCAACATCTCAACTGATTAGAGTTCCTTATTTTACATGAGCTGCTGCAGTGGAAATGCATGTCTGCTTTATTGGGTTACTGCTGGGAAGTTTGGACTAGCTTACTCGCCAACTCGGATGTTTTTCTACGTGCAACATAGTATTTGGAATTCATACATCTCATTAGTACGTGCAACCTGGGATTAGCCGAGGTGTGCAAAAGCTAGCCTAAACACCTTGGTTACCAAGAAATTATGAATTCATTATTAGGCTTGTTTCTAGTTTCAGAACTTGCCTGACAGATGAAATTTCATGAATATGAAAGCCAACATTTTGCTATTACTGTTCATTTATGCTCTTTTGGGCGTCACAATACTGATAGCTTGGTTCTAGAGTAATTTTGGCTGACTTTAGTCTCGTTGGGTATCTTAGTCTAATTGTTTGTTTCTCAAGTCAAAAACTCATTTGAATTTCAGATTTTGTTTAATTTGCAACCAAGTGTGATGCCACTTCCCTTCTTTTCTGTTGTGAGATGTAGATTTTGACTTAACATTGGGTTGACCTAAAATCGACCCCAAAAACCGGTTTTATGGTTGGGGTTTGGCAGCCTAAGCCCAAAACAACCTGAACCCTAAGTGCTCTGACCCGATTTCCTGGACTTGTGCATCTAAACAGACGTAAGTTGAGACACATACCTCTTGAGTTCTTTTTCTTTCTATGAATAATGTGCTAGCTGCAAGTTTCTATTTCATGATATAAACTTGAAGCAAAGCTAGCGATTAGCAAATTAGTAATAACTATTTGAGACACACAAGGAAGGATAGGATCAGGAACGACGTCATAAGAGGCAAATTGGGCTTGTCCCCGATTGAGGATAAATTGAGGAAGCAACGTTTGAAGTGGCTTGGGCATGTTAGAAGGAGATGCAAACAACTCCATACTACACTCGGCCGGAGAGGGAGAGGCAGACCAAAGAAGAGATGGTTGGAGATGATCCGACACGATCACCCACCTAAACCCATGGGAGGAGATGACTTTAGATAAAGCTCAGTGGAGGGCTAGCATAGGGGTAGCTGATGTAGCGGTTTAGAATAGAGGAGTATATTCTTGCTAACACTAGTGTTTCTTGGCGTATATGACTTCCTCTTTGGTGCACTTATTTGCTTATTTATTTGCCTACTTGCCTATTATTTGCCTTGCTTTTGCCTTCCGTTGCGTTTTGCTTTTGTAATGCTTGCCTTGGCCTATGTTTTTGCCCTTATGCTTTGATGTTCTCATGTTTCCATGCTTTCATGCTTCTCAGGTTGGGGGTCCCCGGACACAGCCTCTCTTTAGGGTAGCGCCCTAAAGGAGGAAGGCTGCATGCATCACCCCCCCCCCCCCCCCCCCGGCCCTGCCCTGCCCCGCGTGGCGGACCTTGCTTATGCGAGAGCCCTTGAGGCACTGGGATTGTTGTTGTACATTGCTTGCATTAAAGCTTAGTTGTTTGGTTGTTACTGTTCACTTACTAAAATCATATATAATGCCAGTAAATCTTCAAGTGAATGGTTTAACCAGAACTCCAAAGTTAGGGTTAAGGTCATTGAATAACCCCATGACTCAACCTATCCGATTGCGTGGTCTAGCTATTGATATTTAGCTTCTCTTGTCCATAATGTAGTGTGGTCGTTCGTTTTTCACTTAATATATAAGGGTCTGTTTGGTGTCCCTTTTTTTTTTTTTTGGGTAGTTTTTGTGTTTGAGAAACCAAAATTCAAGTTACAAAAATTTTATTTTTTAGTTTTTGATTTTTGTTTTCAATTCTTACAAATTAGTTTAAAAATTGAAAATAAGAAACCAAAAAACAAATGTTTGGAAAATGTTGCTTTAACTTTACGAAGAAACAAAAACTGTAAATAAAAAGCAATACCAAATAGGCCTTTTTAGTTAATTTTCTCGTTGGGAATGCTGAGATTAACTTGGATCTCTCACATTGGCCAGGCTGCACAGAAACAAAAGTGAGTTGCAGACACATCAGAGAACGAGTTTTACTGCACTTCTTTCATGCCTGGATGGTAGAGGTACGTACCGAATGACTCTCTTTCATTTCACCTGAGAGATTGCATGGTTAGTCTTCAAAAAGAACCCGTTTGATTCAAGCTTGAATTCATGATAGAGTGCAGTGATGTGCCTTGATCCTCCTTGATGCAGTATAAGAACAACCTAAAATATGAGATATATTGGGATATTAGTTGTCATTTTAATTTCCTGTATATTGTTTTTGAAGACATTTCCTGTGTATTATTTATCTTTAATGATTTATTTAGATTAGGTTAGACATAAATTATTCTCAATTATCTTCTATTTCTAATCAGATTAGGATACTGTTTATTTAAGATTTTGATTATTGTTATTTCCTAGTTATATTAGATTTAGATTTCTTTACAATTTCATTTATCGTTTTGGATTCAGGGTACCTACGTACACTCTGTTTATCCTCGTGTACCTCATGGAGACATTTTTGAATGAATTGAATCCGAGAATTTTTTAGTTGATTCAAGAATTAGTTTAATTTGCTTTGTGCTTACATCACTTGAGTAGCTGTAATTGTTAGCTTTTATTTAGGTTTTTTTTTTAAATTTTTTTTTCACATAAACCCACTTTAAAAAGTTGGCATTTTTCACTTAATCACCGCAACTTTGTGATTTTTCCTTAAAACCACCTTCAAAAGTCTAAAATTTTTCAATCAACCACCTTAAATTATATTGTTAACAATTAAATATTACTTGACTTCCACGTGGATTTTGGCTTACCTTTTATCTTTTTATGGCACATGAAGTATGGAGTTAAACTAGTCAATCTAGCAATGCATTTACCTGTCTTCCTCCCCACTTAGGTTTGATCGAGGCGGGATTTGAACCTTGTTGGGAGAGGAGGGTGGAAAATGCTTTCCACCTTTGGTATTTTAAGTCATGCTTAATAGGTTCTTTAAAACCTACATGAAAGTCGTTAGCAAGTAACGAATAACTAAGAGTGTGATTTAAGGTGGTTGATTGAAAAATTTTAGACTTTTGGAGGTAGTTTCAGAAAAGTTAAAAAGTTGTGGTAGTTATGTGAAGAACGAAAATTTTTCAAGGTGGTTTTATGTAAAATCTCTTTGATTTAGTGCTGTTATAACTTTTAACTAGTGATCATATTTATAAGTTCTCTTTTGATAAATGTCATATGCTAATATATGCACCTTTTGTTGACCATGCATCTCATGTCATAGCCAATTATGCTAACTCAAGACCCGTTTAGTTGATTCTATGGGAGTAACCCATGTCGATTTATATTTGCAGGGCCCTTGAGATGCACTCCCTCACGCGGGATGTTTTGGGACGCATTTACTCTCCCAAATGTACAATCAGTAAAATTATTGTTCAGGTTGGAGTTATTTACGTCATTGGCTCCTAATATTTGTAAGATTGTTATGAGTCACTAGGTCCTCGTGCTTCATTTTTTATTAAAAAAAATATTGGTCCCTCGTATTTTAATTTTACCTGCTGGATAGAGAACTAGTTTGGGTTATAAATTAAAATATGAAGGAAAGGATGAGGGATCAATGTGAACGAACTTATATATATAAGGTGGCGTTCTTATGAGAGTGTAAGAGGGGCCGAATCTTAACCCTCCATTGTAATAAACGGCCAAGATTTGTTGAACATTAAAAAAATAATAATTTATGGTTGAGATTTATTGAGTATTGAAAAAAAAAAAAGAAAAAAACAATTTATTTCCCCTACCCCCCCCCCCCCCCCCCCCCCCCCCCCTCTTCCTTTTTTTTTCTGCCCCATAAAAGGGTATGGGTCATAAATTGTTATTTTTTTTTAATGTTTAACAAATCTTAACCATTCATTACAATGGAAGGTCAGGGTTTGCCTCTCTCACGCTTACCCTCCCATAAGAACGCCACACACACACACTATATATATATATACACACACATACATACATACATTTGCATTGAGTTAGTGATTGACCCTTTGTAACCCTACTCTCTGAATATATGATTTAATGGCCATGCCATGCAGAGCGAAGCCGAGCCTGTTAACTTGAGGCTTGGTTCACCAACAATTTTATTTTCGGTTAGATTTAACTCATTTAGGCTTATTTAAAGTTCAAGATCTGCCCATTGAGGTTTAAAATTTGCTTGTTAAGGCACATCAGGCTTCTAGTTTAGTTCGTCATATTTTAAAAGCTTGGACTTTATAAATAGTGTACATTCTAATTTGGAGCCTAGCTCGTTTAAGCTTGTGAGCAGCTGAGCCTAAACTTTCTCGAGCTTGGACATGGGTCAACTAAATGAATCTGCTTAGCTTAAGTTTAAAATGAGTTGTGTATTTCATTTCAAGGTAAATAATAAGCCGACCAATGTCTCCGCTCTGCTCATTTACAACCTTAGTGATTATAAGATACATCAGTTCTTGGATTGTGTTCCCGAAATTTATTGGGTCTCAGAGCCTCTTGGATAGGCAAGGATCTTCACTTGAGTTAAGAGTTTTTTTTAACTTTTTGAGTCCATAATGTTTGTAAGTTTGATTAAATTTGTCTGTTGTAATTTTTTTGTTGAAAAGAGTCCATTATTTTTACCTAATGTCCATCATCATATGGAAGACTAGTCTGGTCCTTAAAGAAAATACGAAAGATTATACTGATAAAATAAAATATGAGAGAATAATTTGGATAAATTTACGACTATTATTAAGGACTAACAAACTAAACTCCCTTGGTTAATGGTAAATGAGTTGACATTTTGATTTACATCGTTATAGAAACTTGAAGTATAAATAGTCCATAAAATAGTTTTTATATTTTGTTTTTATGTTAGTTTAGTTTTTTATTTTTAATAATATGTTAATTTAGCGCTTGCACTATTTATAGTGTTATGGTAAATTAGTGATGTAATCTTTAACTCGTAATGTTGTTGCAAGTCATTTGATACAAACGCACCCGTTGATCCGGTTGCAACCTATTTATGACTTGATTCTTAAAAGCTTTATTGTTAATTTAATATTAGTTCTACTTTATGATTAAATTAGTACAATATAAATTATATCGACTAAATTCATATAATGGAATTATATATAAACTGAAGTAACACAAAGTACATTATACAAGAATTAATCAATAGAACTAAAGTACAAATGCTAAATTAACAGAATGGATAAAATATAAGATATCATAATATAAATAGTTACAATGTCTTACATCTACAGTTGTAAAGCATCTAGTCTATCTCAATTTCTCAGGATCTCGATTACAAGAATATAGGTAAGAAGAGTACAACAACTTCCTTAAAAGGGGAAATTGACATTTAGGGAGGTGATGATAAGTTTGGAACCCAATACCTTTTATTTTAGGGGTTTGAAGTTAAACCCATGCACTAACACCTTTAGCGTACAAAATGTACGAAAAAATAATGGGTTAGAGTGGGTTTTTGAGGAGTATTTTCTGTTTTTGATAAAGAAATAGAAAATTTTTCTTAGTTAATGCTTCATTTTAATGCCCAATATAATTAGGGTAATGTTATTATCAGGAAAAAAATTATTAATGTTAGAGCAATTTTATAAAAGTTTGTGGATATTATTTATTAAAAGTTACATTATTACTCTGATAATAATATTTTTTTTTTTGACAATAACAATGCCCTATAATTATTGAATCCTTTAAAATTATCAATTATTTTTTCAAGTATTTGAAATTATCAAATTGTCATGAGAACCACTCTATTACACCAAAAAGTACAAAAATCTCAAAATTGCCAAAACTGACTTTTAAACAAATATGAGCACATATATCCTAAACTCTTATTATCTATATAGAAAAAAAAAAAAAAGCAAAACTGCTTAGAAAGTACGAGAAAAATTAAACTACTTACTAGGAAATAAGGAATCAAATTGTCCCGAGCCAAGTTGGTTCGTATAGCTAAGTGGCACTAGCCTAAGTCTAGGAAAACTCGAACTTGACTGCTCAGAATTTCGGACAAGCCTAGAAGATCCATAGCCTGGCTAAAATATAAATCTAAATGATTAACGAATCAAGCTTAGCTAGCTCGGTTCGCTCTCAACCTGGTTGAGTTGAGCTTAACCTCAACTTCTCGCGCTTGACAAGCTTCTAGCTGAGCTCCGATGCAACTGAACCCAACTTAGGCTTGATAAGCTCAAGCTCGTTTCAGCTTATTTACACTCCTAATTGCTACGCAACTCTATCAAGAGGTTCTATGAAAACTCCTCTCACAATAAACTCAAACTTACCTACCAAAAACATAAACTTCAAGTCACTTCAGTGATGAAGTATCTCCCTCTCGGTTTCCGCAACAGCAGCATTAGGATTCCAGTTCATACCTGCTTGAGGCAGAGACCGAATGTTAACGTTAAGCGGAAACAAGCGGAATTCAATATCGAGATCTTTGAATATTCGAACACATTCTTCAATCAAGAGGGCTCGTCTCATGAACCGCTCGCCCATGTCTTGATGGTTCATCCTATGTTGTAGCCACACCGCTATCCTCAATGAATTGAAGTTCTCGACGTCTTTCAACACTATCAATGGTGTCGGATACCAGTGCTCCTTCTTGTTCTCTATGTAACTGCATTTGCATCAAACATGCAGTTCGCGTATATTAGCTCTAAAATCAAATCGCAATTCAAGATCGCATCATGGTCATTAGAGCCATGGTGTATCAAAAAATATGCCATGACGATTTGTTGGGTCTTAAAGAAAACGTTTAATTGCTTTTAGCTTTATATATGCAAGGGAATGGTCATAAATACATTGCTTTTTTTTTTTTTTTTATATGCAAGGGAACGGTCATAAAATTATTAATTTATACCTTGTTGATAGTATTTAACATATAAATACATTTATAGAATATGTTAGTGTATATTTTAATACCGTTTTTACCCCTTTTTCGTTAATTTCTACTATCTTACTATCAAAAAATTTGGTTCGTAATCTTCGGAAAAGTGAAGAACACTTACTTGACGATTCTTTGCTTCATAAGAGCAATTTTTTCAGCAGGAGTTGCAATGTGGCAACTGAACTCAACTGCATCTCCCATGTCTGGGCTCCGATAGTAGTTATGTATTGGCTTTGTCAACAGTACACTGTTCGGATACACGATTTTTTGGTTGTCATATCGTAGAAATACGGTCGTTAAAATGTTCATCTCTTCCACTACCATCTGAAGCATTCCAAATATATCTCAGATAAATGGAATATTTGTAGAATCAAATAAAGGTCGTTACATCCCTTAATAGTAGATATGTACGAGATTTTGAAATAACTGGTATGGGGTTGATCATTATAAAGGTATTTACATGTTAATGACTACTAAAACGTATTATGCAAAATACCTAATAGAGAAAGAGAAACAATAACACAAAAATTTACGTAGAAAACTCTCAAATTAAGATAAAAACTACAGATAGATCAAGAATGCTCTTAGTATGAGAACTGAAAAGGAGGATACAAGAAAGGAGAGCCAAAATATTACAACATGTATATATAGGCACAAGATCAAATCTAAGATGAGATGGGTCTACTGAGCTAACTACTAAAATAACATCCATATTCTAATTGAGACATAAATTCAACACATAACACAAAAAAATATCACACTTAATTTTACAAATTTTCGAGCATATAAGTTTTAAAAGCACTTTATGTTCCAAAAGCATCTCAATACGATTGTTACAATTTGTTACAAATGTCCTCAATGCCCTGCTTTAGCAATACCGTGACAGTTACTTACGATGGCACCAGGGTTGAACCCGAGATTTTAAGGCCCAATGTGAGTTTTGATTTAATAAATCCACTTGAGCTTAGCCTAAAGGATCTCAAGTAATTCACTTTATGTTATAGTAACAGTTAATACGTGTACCTTTTATATTAAATATGTTACATAAATGTATTTCTCCAATTATGAATGGTAATATGCAGTAGAAGCAAACGCATAGTATAACTAACTTTCAAAAGAAGCCATCAACAAACTGAGGGCCCCAGGCAACTCCTTTCGTACCTGAACTCCTTCGATCTCGCAACGGTCACCAACGTCAAACGGATGAATGACGAACAAGAAGATGATCGATTCGAAGACGTTCTTGCAGCTATTTCCGAAAATGAAAGCTGCGACGACGACTTGAGAGCTGAGAAACAAGAGCGATTTTGAACTGACAATGTTGAGTGAGATAACTCCAATGAGACATATGATTATGAGGACTATAACGTTCACTATTTTGTGGAGCATGTTTACTGCTGTTTTTGTGTCACTTAGTGTCAGTGCTAGTGCTCTTCTTTCCCTGAACGCATTTACCTGGAGACGAGAGAGAGAAAAATTATGTCAATAATATAGAAGCAACATTCCTAGTGTGCCAAGGGCTCCCGCGTAAGCAGGGTATGGGGATTGGATGTACGTAGCCTTCCCCCTTCAGGGAAGGCTGTTTCCGAGAACCCCCAACTTGAGGGATGCAACACGAGGACTTCCCAGGAAGTCATCTATCTTGGTACCATTCTCGCCCAAGCACGCTTAACATTACAGTTCTAATGGGATCCGGTGCTTACTTAGGTGGCAACGGTATAATATATGAAATCAAAAAATTGTCATCATATAATGTAACTGTCGTTATGTAATGGAGTTTGAGCTAGTTGTTACTCAAGTGACTGTTATGTAACAATACATCTGTATCTGTCTTTGTGATGCATGAGTATGTACTTCAGTTACTAAAATATATTTAAATGTGTTTTATCTGTTAATAAACAATTAGTGAGGATATCAACATTAATGATTATCCATTCAAATTTTAGCTAACACAAAGTTTAAAAGAAGTTTCCCATTACATATCGTTTGCAGTGCCTCATTTCCATGACATTGTGACTGCAAACATTGTGTGGACGTAACCACGATTGAGAAATTAAACAGCCTTTGATACGTCACAGCCGATCAAACTCAGAACGTGATGGAGAGGACATTTCAACATTATTAATTCTTTTATCTACATAGTAACATTGGAGATTTGACTATAGGAACTCTTGTGTCAGGGCTTTTGTCACAGTAGTATTTTACTACTAGACCTAGGCCATACTGGCATCTTTATTGATTCATCTTGTTGCATCACAACGGTCCTAGACCGAGGTCACTTGACATGGCATTGCCTCAATTTTCTTTTTGATTGAGAAAAGAAATATCATGAAGTGAGAAAAAATGTTCAAAGAGGTAAGAGAAAGATGTCCTCAATCGTGAAACAAAAACTCAAAAGCTAATTACACAAGCCCTTCGATCCCTTTGCAAATCTATTAATGCTATGTCTGAGAAGCTCTGAAAGCTCTTAGTCCAAGAGCTCCTACAAGGACCACCGTTTCCCATAAAAAATTTGCTTGTGTATATTGGTCATTGAAAATCCTAGCATGGCTCAATTTTGACATCAAGATTGACCACTTTTAAGAAAAACAAGAAGTTGACATGTTTGCTTTGTTTTTGTTGGGTTTTAGGCAAACACAAATTCGAACCCATTAACTTATTGACATGACACGACATGACATAGTTTGGCACCCCTACGCGTACTTTCTAATGTTTTTTTTCTTATAATTTTGATTGGGTGAGGAGGAGAAAAAGAGGAAGAAAGAAATATACCACCCAGTTCCTGAGAGAATGCTTGCTAATTCTCTCAGTTTCAGAAGCACCTTCAAAGAGACTCATAGTCTTTAGAGCCTCATCTTCTTGCATAAACCTCATCAGATCTACCAAATATATGTACCTGCCCCATTCATTTTTAACAAAACAAACAACATCAATGCAAGATGACCCACTTTGTGTTTGATTAAATCATTTTCTGAGTCCTTTTTTTGGATAAACGGGGTGTCCAATCTAGTTTATGTGCACCTCGACTGATTTTCGGTTGCATGCACTGCCCACTTCAAAGTTTTCCTATGTACAGTAGGATAAGTTGGAGCCCAGATGAAAATTGTTTGCACCCAATATAAGACTCAAATCTTGGACCTGATGATGATTCATACGGGGCTAAGTCCAAGTGTCTGCTAAGTTCCTGAGTCTCTGAGGCTTAAATTCTGGTAAATATTATGGTTCATTATGATTATTTTATTTGTTTTTCCAATTTCAACACCATTGACTTGTATAAGGTACAGGGTCAATATTAATATGATATTTAGAACTTTATATTAAACCAAAAATATAGAAAAAATATTAGAAAATAACTCCTGGGACGTTCTCACCCTCAGGTTGGGGGCACTAGGAAACAGCCTCTCTTCAGGTTAACACCCTGAAGGGGGAAGGCTGTGTACATCCGCCCCCCCAGACCCTGCATAGGCGCGAGCCCTTGAGGCACTGGGTATGTTAGAAAATAACTGAGCTTGACCATAGAGTATCCCAGGTAAAAAAAAAAAAAAAAAAAATGTAGCAACCAAAACCTCGCAATTAGGGCATTGTTTAGCTCATGAAAATTTTCTTATTTTTCTATCACTTATTCTTTCAAGTATTTACAGCAAAAAGTGAAAAAATGGAGAAAAATATGAAAAAATTAGAAAATTAGGAAAATAACCGTCTTCACTGCAAGAAGTAAATTGAAAAACTATATGAGATGAATCAATTTGTGCAGGTCTCTATTCGATTTCTCCCCAGTGGTGGCTTAATCGCTTTAGCGCCTGTTGGTTTTGTATGTAAGTCTCTTATAGTCAATTTTTTTTTTAGGTCTAGGATGCTGTCTTGATTTTATATCTTTTTGATTTTTGCTTTTACGGGTTGGCTCATGTTTCGCTTGTACGAGTAGCTTGTCTTATATTGCAACTTTGTCGTTATTTATCAAAACAAAGTCGGGGATTATCGTAAATTAGGATATTTTCACGAAGTGAAGACGCCATCAGTTTCTTCACTTCATAACCTATCATTACTCAATAAACCATTAAACTCCGGGATTGCATACACTCTCTTATGTTATTGTGTGCAATGAAACATAAACAAATAATATTATTAAGATTATTACAATGTTGAATTACCAAATTGAAGAGCTACAAGCACTCGCATCCTCACAATATATGCATTATGGACTCCACGACAAATTTGTTGTTACTTAACGGTCACTTATGTAGCGATTAGCTCAACATCAGTTATCGGTGATTGAAACTTAAAACAGATAACATTCAATTGCCATAAGGAAAGATAAAATATAGTTCTACATTGCCAAACTGAATATTATCATTCTGTTTCTAGTGCATATATAAATATATGTCTCGGAAAGAACCTCTCTTAAAGGTAGCACCCGGTAAGGTAAGGCTGCGTACATTTCACACCCAGACCATGACTTGACGGGATCCTCTTAGGAATTGGGTCTGTTGCTATTATTGTATATTAAATATATGTCGATTAGGTTTCTTTTTATGAATGTAACACCCTTCAAATGTAATTGGCCATAGATAAATCAAGAACTAATAAGAAAGGAATGAACCAACCATCAACTAACCTTGCTCTAGGCTTAGCGACATTGCGGAAAATCTTCCTTGCAGCAGCCTTGGCTTCGACCTCGCTTCTAATCTGTGTCGTGGATTCGTCCCCTTGAGTTGCACCGACTATTTGTTCATCCAAGGTTGTCAAAACCCCGTGACGAACAATTTTCATCAACCTTTTCATATTCCATGCAGATATATTCTTCTGATTCATCTTATGCAGCTTATCAATCGTTATCCCTTCCTCGCTTTTTCGATGAATTGGGCCCGAAAGCCTGTTACTTGATCCTATTTGGCCTTTGTATGGTGTTCCATTACTAACAAACCTCGAACTATGCATGGGCTGAATAAATTTTGCGCTCATGTTACCGGACAAAACACTGGCTTTAAGGTCGGGAGGCACCTTGACACCAGCATTTTGAAGCATTTGAACCTCGGCCATTGCCCTGTTCTCGTCTTCTTGAGCATTGTGGAATTCAATAAGAGGTGGTCCCGACAGCGTCTCAATCACAAACTGATTGAACAACGATTCCTGGATTCGATCAAAGAACGTGTTCACGTGGAATGAAGAGGCTAACACCTTAACCAACAAGGTTTTCAGCAACCATATAACTGCTCCAACTTCAAAGCACACCAAAACATTGGTAACTATCCTAAGCGGCTCGCTCTTCGCCTCATGCTCGACCCTCTTATCAAACAAGAAATGCCAAGTTAATAACACTA
The DNA here is from genome assembly GCA_018398585.1 of Simmondsia chinensis. Taxonomy (NCBI): domain Eukaryota; kingdom Viridiplantae; phylum Streptophyta; class Magnoliopsida; order Caryophyllales; family Simmondsiaceae; genus Simmondsia; species Simmondsia chinensis. The sequence continues at coordinate 6,627,576 of JAGTTD010000016.1, forward strand.
AGCCTAACCAAATCACATTCTGCACGGCCTTTCTTAACCCGTAAACGAAATATAGAACCCTTTTTCGCAACAAAAAGTTCCTTTCAATCAAGAACACGAGCACCCGAATCCCCCAATCCGAAACTAGCCTCCCACAAATAAGAACAAGAACAAGCACTTCCCATTTCCATAATCTAAGTGACCACAGAGTTTTTCTCTTCAAAACTGGAATCACAAGGCTACAAATAAGGGAACCAACAAGCAAAACAAGGCTTACCCATTCAAGAACGAGCAATGTACTAATCTTCCCCTTCTTGTACTCCTCAGGTAAGTCCTCCTCGAGAAATGGGTCATCCTCATCCTCGTTTTCCCCCTTCCCCACCATCCCACTCATCATCCCGGATCTCGGGATCTGCCCTGACCTTTGGTCCAACGGCGTTGGAGGATCAATCAACCTAGATTTCGTCTTCGAAATCGCTATACTAGGCAACCTCTTAAACGAGGAATTATTGGACGTGCACCTCAGTACCTCACCTTCGCCTTTATTGATCATCCCAGAAGCCCGTGTACTATGAACCGCTCCTCTCTTGGAACTCAACTCGTTCAACTTGTCGTCGTCTTCACTTTCAGATGAAGAAGATTCATCCACATTACTGTAAATTGAATTTCTTCGACGAATCCGATTCGACTCCTGGAACGAAACCCTAGTATCTTTAGACGCATCATTGTGAACCGGGCTCGGAACCTCGCTCGGGTTCCGATTCCAACTCTCTCTCCCTCTCACCACTGCCTCCGTCCGCAGCCGCGGTGGCCGCCTCCCGCCGTCTTGCCGGAGCTCCTGCATCTCCATATCCATATCCAAATCCCTCTTCCCCGACACCCTCTGCTGCTCCAAAAACTGCCCTATCAGCCGCGACGGTGGGTCCCCGTCACTGCGGGACCCACCGCTACCACGGCCACCTCCATCACCATCATCACCCTCCGCCCACCGGAAAGAGAACTCCCGGCCACTTTCCCCGCTTTCGCTATCGATCTTTACTATAACCTCCGGCGGGCTTCCTCCCGGCCTGCTCATCCCGGCGACTTTTCCGGCGAAACCCCGATGACGGCGGTGGCGTTGTAAAATGGGTTGGTCTTCGTTGCCGTCGTTAGAGGCGGCGATTTTGCGGGTGAAAGAGTAGGAGGGGAGGGATTTAAATGAGTTTTTCAGAGAAAACTCCATTATTAGAAGCTCAAATTTTTCAGTACCCCAAAAAATTCAAAAAAAAAATCAAAAAAAAAAGGAAAAAATGGGTGATGGAGATTGCAATGTGGGGATCGAAATTGAAGGACAATAATAATAATAATAATAATAATAATAATAATTTTAGGATTAAGATTTGAAAAATATGAAGAAGAGAAATGGAGGGGAGAGAGAGGGAGGTGGGCGCTTCATATGGCGGGTATCACTCAGCTTTTACAAACGGCTACTTATTTAATACTTCAGTTTTGTTATTTACTCACTTAATTCTTTTTCTCATGTTTTTAAATTTGTTTAAAGGGGTTATACTTATACATCTATTTTTTTGTTTTAAAAATGTTTTCTAATGTCTATAATTTGAGAAAATTTGGTTCAGATATTTTGAGATTTGGTAATATATTTTTTAGATATATTTAGGTTTTAAAATATTTTTAAAGTATTCTAAATTTTGGTAACTTTTTTTTTCAGGTACTCTATACTAATAGATGCCTAACAGAGTTAAGTAGAGGGTACCTTAAAAAAATTACCAAAGTTCAGAGGGTACTTCAAAAATATTTCAAAATCTCAAGGTGCCTGGAAATTATATTATCAAACCTTAGGGTACCTGAAAAATGTATTACCATACCTTAGGATATTTGAACAAATTTTTTCTAAAATTAACCTTTTAAACCGAATAGGAAAAGAAATTTTTAAGAAAAGAAGCACTATTAATTAAAAATATTTAGTTTATCATTTCTATTTGTATTGTAGAACTTCAAAGCAATAACTACTATTAGGTGATTGGTGTATGTAATTGAAGCTTGTAATTGTAATTAACATCTATAATTCTAATTATGTGAGATTCATTTGTTAAAATTGGAATTGAAATATGGATAATATTTATACAGATCTCTCGAATTATTAGTTAGAATCAAAATGACTCCTCGAACTTTTAATTTCATTAAAAACATCCCTAAACTATTGATCAAAATTGATATGATCTCCCAACTTTTAATTTGATTAAGGACACCCTTGAATTATTAACTAAAATCATTTTTATCCCAATCTCAAAAAAATTAGGGTTATTTACACCAAAGGTTTCAGTACTTTTCTCATTGTGCCATTTTAGTTTTTTTTACTTTTAATTGTGTTAATTTATTTCTGCTACATGGGTCAATTTAGTCATTTGGTCAAATTCTTGTTAAGTTATTGATATAATTTTTAACAGCACAATCACATTAAATGTATATAACCCACTACAAATCCACCCATTAACTCAATTTAATCTAATTGATGACCAGAACATTAAAATTTTTATTAATAACATAAATTTTGCTCTAAGGACCAAATTGACACAATATCAATTGTACAAGGATTAAATTGACACAATTAAAAGTATGGGGAGTAAATTGACACAATAAGTAAAGTACAGGGACCTTTGGTATAAATAATCCAAAATTTTATTAAAGACATCCGAAGCTATTTAAACAAAATTTGGTTCAAGTCTCTTGAGATTTAGTAATACAGATTTTAGGTATACTGAGATTTTTAAGTATTCTTATGATATCTTTAATTTTGGAGGCTTTTCTTTGCAAGTATCTTTTCCATAATTTTGTTACGATTTTGCTAAAATTAGTCTAATGTAACATAAAGACAATTTAACTAAGGAAAAATATTATTTATAATTAAAATAATTTAAAATATTTATAACAAATTTTATAAAATCTATTAAAATTTTTTGAGAAAATTTGATTCAGGTACCCCGAGGTTTGGTAATATATTTTTCAGGCACCCTTTCCTAATGGAACCTTAATAGAGTTAAGTAGAGGGTTCCGGAAAAAAAGTTACCAAAATTCAGGATATTTTAAAAATATTTCAAAATCTCAAGGCACCTGAAAAATATATTACTAAATCTTAGAATACCTAAATCAAATTTTCTCTTATAATTTTGTTTAAAATGATAATTAATATTTTATTATAGAATTGGTTTCTTTTTATTTTTATCTAATTTTGGCGAGTAGATTAGGATTAATTTTATTATAGAATAAAATATTAAGAATTATTATTAAAAAAATGATGGACAAATTTCAATCAATATAGTGACCATTTTGAACCAAATAAAAAGTGATGGATTAATTGAAAAGAAAAAAAAGATGAAGGACTAATTTTAACAAATTTAGAAATATTAGGAACCAACAGTAAATAACTCTACTTTAGTTGTTATTTTGAAAGTTTGTTTAAATTAGTTTTTTTTTAATTTTATTTGAAAAACTTTTTGATATTTAATTTTTGTGATCATATTGTTCATATTAAACAAAAATAAAAAAAAGTTAAAGGTGTCGCGTTGGTGTAGCGATTTGTCTTTCAATCGCCATGTTAGAAGTTTGAGGTTAAAGCTTATCCCTCTTCCTAAGTGTCGCTTTTTCTCCTTATGAGCGTATGTTGTAATCCTTACTTATGTTAAATAAATAAATAAACCAAAAGATAAAAATAATTTTTTATATAATAAAATGTTGACTATTTTAGAAAAAATAAGTAACTAATGGAGTAAATAAGTCTTATTTTCCTGAAATTTGCTATACATATTAAAATAAAATTAAAAGAAAAGATATCTATCTGATACGATATTATCAATTCCCTCTTTATCCCAAAACCTTCCCCTCCCTAGGCTTTACAATTTTAGAGAGCAACCTTTGAGTTATCCATTTTTCAATAGACAATGAATAATTACAAATACAATATTAAATAAATTTTAAAAATACAAAACATGCCATATAGTCTATTTTTTGTTGTGACGACTGCAATATGCAATATCAAAAATACAAAGTGATACATTAATCGTGTATCACACGTGTTCACCCTAGTACATTATAATGTTTAGAAGATAATGGTTTCGTATATGTGAATTTTCTATATAAAATTGTTTACAATTTATGTCAAAACCCATAACATTTCTATTTTTCAAGTAATAGTAAAAAGAGTATAGATTCTATATAATTTAAAAATTTGCTATATGTGATACGAATTTGTTAGATTATAAGATATTAATTATTTAATATTATATAGTTTATATAGTTAATTATATACTTAAATTATAGTGTTATTTACACCAAAGGTCTCCGAAGTTAAGCGTGCTTGGACGAGAGTAGTATCGGAATGAGTGGCCTCCTAAGAAGTCCTCATGTTGCTAATCCTATAAGGTTAGGGGTCCTCAGAAACAGCCTCTCGGCAAGGTTACGCCCTGAAAGGGTAAGGCTGCGTACATCCACCCCTCCCAGACCCCACTTATGCGGGAGCCCTTGAGGTATTGGGCCTGTTGTTGTTGTTATATACCTTACCTGATACTATACAAAAGATTATTTATTTTATAAGCTAATAATCTCTTGTTACGTGTATTATATGTATAAATTAGGTACTTATTTCAAATATGTATAATGTTATTTTTTATCTGTTGGAAAAATTATGTATTTTACTTGTTTGACTTAAAAATTGCTTATTTTATACGTCTTTTTCTCAAAGGGAAAAAAAAAAATACTTTTAAAAATTTTTTTGAGAAAATTTGGCTAAGATACTTTTAAGGTTTTGGTAACTCTTTTTGACATACCGTTTCCTTAACTTCATTACCTTCCTTTAGTTGTGACATTTCAAAAAAAAAAAAAAAAAAAAGAAAATACCTACAAGATTTGTTTTTTACATTTAAAATAATTTTAAAATGTTGAATATTTCAAAAAATATTTGAAATACTAAAAAAATTTTAAATATAAAAAAAGTTTGTTAATATTTTAAAAACTTTCTTAAATATATAAAAATATTTACTATTTTAAAAAACATAGTAAAATTTAAAAGATTATTGTAAACATTTATTAGATTATAATAAACATTTAAAAATTAGTTGAATCTGTTATACATATTTTAAAAAATTGGAAACTATTTTAAATATTCCAAGAATTATTTAAATATTTTAAAAATATATTAACAACGTCAATGTATATCAAAAACCTTTGAGACTGAAACATGTGCTAATAAGTAGCATCATATATTCTAAATGGTTGATATTTTCATAGATTTTGTTTTAAAAATAATAAAAGGGAAATATAAATAACAAATTCCATAAATTGTTGCATAGTTTTCTCACACTAGTTGAAACCACATTTTTCATAGTACACTACTTTTGGGGATTTATTTATGTATTTAAACTTTATACTATATAATAATATTGTACTTTGGAACCTCTCATTGCTACACAACCCTAACATAGGGGGCATGTTTAAGTTTAATCTTGGAATTGGTTTTCACTTATCTATTGTTGTAGTTTTTGTTGTTTGTATTGAGTTGTTAAGGGTTCATTTACCAGGCACTAATACAACCGAATTCTATTAGAACTCTGCAATTAAGCGTGCTTGGGTGAGGGCAGTGCCAGGATAGGTGACTGATACACCAATTTGAGGTGTATCTTGAGAATTATGGGAGAATTAGGGTTTAGAAGTGAGAATTGGAGAGAGAGAGATAGAGTAAGGGTTAGGGATTTAGGAAGTACTCGACCTGAATCTCCTCTCGGCTAAGGCACAAGAAGAGGGCAACCTCTGAGAGTGAGACATTGTATTGTGTCTAAGTAGCGATTGGGCAGAAACGCTCAACTGTGAATTTGATTAGCATTACCAAATTTCCCAACATCATCAACCTTGGCGATGCTAGGATTAATCAATTCTGGAAATGCAACATTATGTTTGCATGAGAGTAGTTGCGTCAAAGAACCATATAAAGCCCCAAGAATGGTTTTATATTCTATCATGGCCTCTCACGCGAATGCTAATTGGGCTTGAAGCGTGGATAATGCACAGGCCCATCTCATACCTTGTGCTTAAATTATTTTAGCACTGAAAGTAGGGGCTGCTGAGATTCGAACTCGTGACCTTTTGGTCAACAAAACTCTGATACCATGTCAAAGAACCATCTTTTCCAAAATTTTGAGTTGGTCGGTAAAGGCTCAAGAATGGTTTTATACTCTCTCAACTACTTCTGTAGCCTAGAACTTAGGCATAATTGACACTGATCAGGGAATTTATTTGGAAACAAACTCGAATCATTTTTTTTTTTAATTACACATTATGCAATGTTTTAAATTCTCAAAAATGAATATACAAGATGGAATAGTATTAGCATAAATTTCCTCCAGAAGAGAGGTACTCGTGACAGTTTGAACTTGGTTGCCTAGAATAAAATCTATAGGCCCAAGGGTGCAGACGAATTAGGTTTTCTTAAGAAGCTTTAGATGCAGAATTTTGAATTACCCAGACAACCTTTAGACCTAAGAGGGTACCAACACGCAAGCACCAGATCCTATTAGAACTCTGAAGTTAAGAGTGCTTGGGCGAAAAGTAGTACCAAGATGGGTGACCTCCTGGTAATTAGGTCTCATCATTGGGCTTCAAACAAAGCACTAGTTGAATTATGCAGTCTAGATTACAATATCTGGTGTCTATTAGATGAATAGATCTTCCTTCGACAAATTTTTAATCGATGGCTTAGAGACCGGGCCTAGTTTATCCGAGAGGGATTCAAGGGGGCGGTGTCTGTCCAAGGTGCCAGCAAGGAATTGAAAGTATCAACCATATGTTTCCTTGAATGCTGACATGATTTCTAGTATAAATCTTAGGAAGGGTAAGTGGGTTAGATGGGACACCCAAGGCCAAGGTCACTCATCTGCAGTCAAATTCAGATCATGAAGGCAAGATGATTGTAGCTGGTGCTAGGAATGTGGAGAATGCAAACAACAACAACAACAAACCCAGTGTCTCCAAGGGCTCCCGCATAAGCAGGGTCTAGAGGGGTAGATGTACGCAGCCTTCCCCTTCAGGGGGCCACCCTGAAGAGAGGCTGTTTCCGAGGACCCCCAATCTGAGAAGTTGTCCGCAGAAATGTGGAGAATGTGCCTTTTATTATTGCGAGAGGCGCGTAGCAGCTAGTGATGCTTTAGATCAAACTCTTCTTGAAACTTGGATTTGTTTTCCAAACCGTTTGTTTTCTGTTCTTATGCAGGTCCACACACTCGGTTTCGCCCGGGAGCACAGCATTGTCTTCCTTACCTCTGTAAAAGGAAAATTGAACAGAGGACATAATTCCATTTACTAGCAGCTTTACTAATGTTTTTAAAGGGAAATCGTACATGCACTTCATTTAGATACTCATTATTATATCTCTTACCTTGGTAAGAAGATTATAATTTTCTTAAATAGAGACAAATTAGAAGAACTTTTTGTAAAATGTCTTTAACAGTCATATTTTTATCTAAAAATTTTTAATTTTTGCTTTGATTTCCACTTAAAAGTATAAAACAACTTCCGCTACTAGTAGCACTTTTCCTTCCCAATCGAACATCTTCAAATCTTGAAAAAAGTGCTTTTTCTGGAAAAAAAGAACTTTTCTTCAAGAAAACTTAGCCAAATAGATTCTAAATAAGTTTGTCATCCAAATTTTCAGTCCGAACCAATATTTGAACACCCAACTCCTTTATGTGTTGTCTTCTTAGCATAGCAAAATACAATCTCATCAACTGATAGAAATATCAATCCAACAAGTGAGCATAAGACTACACTTGACATACCTATTAGTTACAGCTCAAAAACATGGCATTGACACGAGGCCGGTGCATTATCGTCTGCACCGAGAACTGTATTTTGACACTCCATTCCACCTCAAAAACCCATGTCAAATAAAGATATTTAGACATTGGTATGATAGAGGAATCCTAGAAAACAATCGAATTTGAACTCTTTACACATACCTGAGTCCGAGTACTATAACTAGGCACTCGGCTTAACCACTGAGACTGAACCATCTCTCAGCAGCATAATCGACAAAGCTATACAAAGGCACGACCTTGTCACCGTACTTCTCGAACCCATCCAACTCTCTTCGAGCTTGACTTCGCAAATCCTCTGCCACTTCTATCGCCTTCTTGACACCATAAACACTAACGTAACTCTTCCCTTTCTTCTTCTCCTCCTCGTCCCCTCGCTCCTGCCTCCTAGTGATGCATCACAAAAGAAGAGATTTAATTTAATGATTGTAGAAAGAGTAGAATGTATCTTTTTTTAGTCTATTTTAATCAATAGGATAATTTGTTGTTCAAAAAAAATTAATAGGGCAAATTTAATTGTTTTTATTTCAGAAAAGTAGTTTCCGAATTAATTTCATATTTATCTTTATAGTTATCCAGTAAGGATTAGTTTTTACCTATAAATATAGCTCTTTAATTTATTACTTTTTGAATTTTGTTTTTAGATAGCAAGTTGTGCTACATTACCTGGTCTCTTCCAACACATCATCCACCACTTGATACAAAACCCCGACCGCCTTCCCATACCGTCTCAACCGTTGGATGTCATCGTCATGGGCCCCACCCAAGATGCCCCCACACACGGCCGAGCACTCAGCGAGCTCACCGAACTTCTTCTCTTGGACAAAGTCAACGGCGTTAGGACCGCCCTCGAGGTCGAGAAACTGGCCCGCAGCCATGCCAGTGGACCCCACGGTTCGGGCTATCTCGGAGATGACCTGGAGGAGGCGGGGCTCGGAAACGAGTTCCAGGGGAGTGTGAGAGACAATGTGGCGGAAACCGAGGGGAAAGAGGGCGTCTCCAGCAAGGATGGCCATGTCTTCACCATAGACTATGTGGTTTGCTGGCTCACCTCTTCTTATAGGGTCATTGTCCATGCATGGGAGGTCATCATGGATTAGTGATGCAGAATGTACCTGAAAAAAAATATGACAAACAGAAGTTTTAAGGCATTGTCTACCGTTTTTCGTTTTCGAGAAACTGACAATTTATATTTAGAAAGTCATCATTTCTTGTTTGTAGGTTTGAGAGCTTTGCAAATTTGAGTGGCAATTGAGAACATAAAATCAAAAACTGCAAGTGAAAACGATACAGAACAAGTTCTTGATTTAAGTTATAATACACATGGCAGAACATAGTTGCATTACAAATGGACAACATAAAATGGGTAATGTGATTAACATGACAAAATTTTTATTGCCAGAATAAGATCGTAATTTCAGGGCAAATATGTAACTCTCATTATTTGAAAGTGACATTAGGATGTGCATGACATAAATTTGGAATTAAGAATTATTGTAATTTTATTATTTTTTTTGTAAATATTGGATATTTTTTGGGTACAAATTTTAGGGTGGAATTTGGATATTATTAAATATCATAGAAAATTAGAAATTATGTAAAATACCTATTTACTTATACATAACCAAAGAGGGCACTGACACGCCGTCACCGGATCCCATTAGAACTCCGAAATTAAGAGTGCTTGGGCGAGAGTAGTACCAGGATGGGTGGCCTCCTGGGAAGTCCTCAGCCTCAGGTTGGGGGCACTGGGAAACAGCTTCTCTTCAGGTTAACACCCTAAAGGGGAAAGACTGCGTACATCCGCCCCCCCAGACCCTGCATAGGTGGGAGCCCTTGAGGTACTGGGTATGTTCTTGTTCCTCCACCTATTTACTTAGATATACATATACATATATATAAATAGGTATTTGGGTAAACTGTGACACATGTCACAATATGAGCCACCCTTTGGATGACTCATCCCCCCTTTTATGTATATATATTACACACACTACACGCACAGAAACAACAAGAAAAGAAAGAAAGAAAAGAAAAGGAAAAAGAAAAGAAAAAGGGAAAAAAAGGAAAAATGAGAGAAAGAGAGAGAAATATTTTAATAAAATAATCTCGCTCTGATATAAAATACTTGCTATTTTTCTTCAGGTATATTTAGGTTTATCTTTTTATTACCTTCCTATAGAGTATAATATCTTTGTAGTTTTATAACACGTTATAAGCACGAGTCTCTAGCCCGCTGATTGTTCCATATTCAAGGTAAGTTTTTATTTCCTAATCTTCGTGATTTATAATTTTACTAACCTTGAGTTTACTGCTTTTGATATATCTGGCAAAAAAAAAAATAAATAAATAAATAAAAATATTTGCCTTGGACCCTTAATGTTGAGGTTCACCCTGATGCTGTGAATCTCGGACAATTAAAAAGGAGTAATTGCCCATCCCTGCGGGATCGCGTTAAACCAATGATATTTCTCAGGCATCATATCCCTGAAAGATTGAAAGCTGAGTATATTACTGTCAAGGACCCGTATGTCCTTTGGCTAAATTTTGAAGGAGAGGTTTGATCATGAAATGTCTATGATCCCTCCTAAAGCTCACTATAAATGGATTCACCTGCGGCTGCAGGATTTTAAAAGTGTTAGCGAATATAACTCTACAGTGTTTAGTATTACCTCCCAGCTGCAATTATGTGGTGGAAATATTACTGAGGAGGATATGTTAGAGAAAATATTCTCTACTTTCATGTCTCGAATATGCTCCTGTAGTAGCAATATCAAGAATGAGAATTTAAAAAATACTCAGGGTTGACATCTGTCTCCTCGTTGCTGAACAAAGCAATGAATTGTTGATGAAAAATCGTCAGACATGACCAACTGGGTCTGAACCATTCCCTGAAGTGAATGTTTCGATATATGACCAGTAGGAACATGGTCGAGGTCATAAACGTGGATGTGGTCAGGGTTGCAGACGAGGTTACAGTCACGGTCATAATAACTGACATTATGGTACCCAAAATGGACCAAAATTTAAGAAGTCCACTAATGATGAGGAGATGAAGGAAAAAGAAAAATTTTAGCTTTTCGTATTTTCTACTTTGCATATTCATGACTGGTTAAACCACCTACTTTTTATTACTCATTCATTATATGGTCGGCTATGCCGTCTACTTATTATTAGTCATTCATATGGTCGGCTATGCCGCCTACTTATTATCAGTTATTCATATGGCTATATTTCTTGGCCAATCTATTCGATACTTTATTAAAAACTTCAGAAGAGCATATATTATGTTTCCAGAAGAAACAATATATTTCATAAGTACGGCTATCTATTTAATTTGAAGATACCTATTGGGATAGTTAACCAAAAGTTAACAGATCCAAAAGACTTTTATTTCATGACATGACTATTTGAGTCAACCGGGTATAAATATAGTTAAGAGAATCGTTGAAATTCTCGCACCCATTAAAGAACTAGAAGATTCTTATTTCAGGTGTTTCAAATTTGATTGAAGGCTCCGGAAGAGCACATGTTATACTCTCTGAAGGGACAAAACTAAACATAAGCGATGCTCTGTTTTCCATCAGATCACAGAAAAACTTGATCAATTTTTGAGATAATCGTCGTAATTGTTATTCTTTTTTTCCATTTCTCTTTCTTCCTTTTTCCTTTTCTTTTCTTTCTTTTTCTTGTTGTTTATGTGTGTGTGTGTAGTATGTGTAATATATATACATAAAAGGGGGGATGAGTCATCCAAAGGCTGGCTCATATTGTGACATGTGTCACAGTTTACCCAAATACCTATTTATATATGTGTGTGTATATATATATATATATATATATATATATATACGTAAATAAATATTTTACATAATTTCTAATTTTCTATGATATTTAATAATATCTAAACTCGACTCTAAAATTATACCCGAAAATGTCCAATATTTACAACACTCCTCCTTTGGATATTTTCGGTTATAACGGGACATAGTGTCCAAGCTAAATACGCCTGCCTCATTAAAAACCTTGCCAGGAAAACTCAGTGGAATATTCAACATATGACCAGCAGGAACATGGTCGAGGTCGTAAACGTGGATGTGGTCAGGGCCGCGGACGAGGTTATAGTCACGGTCATAATAACTGACATTATGGTACCCAGAATGGACCAAAATTTAAGAAGTCCACTAATGACGAGGAGATAAAGGAAAAAGAAAAACTTTAGTTTTTTGTATTTTCTACTTTGCATATTCATGACTAGTTAAACCGCCTCCTTTTTATTACTCATTCATTATATGGTCGGCTATGCCGTCTACTTATTATTAGTAATTCATATGGTCTGCTATGCCGCCTACTTATTATCAGTTCTTCATATGGCTATATTTCTTGGCCAATCTATTTGATACTTTATTAAAAACTCCAGAAGAGCATATATCATGTTTCTTGAAGAACCAATAATTTTCATAAGTATGACTATCTATTTAATATGGAGATACCTATTGGGATAGTTAACCAGAAGTTAACAGACCCAAAAGCCTTTTATTTTATGACATGACTATTTGAGTCATCCAGGTATAAATATGGTTAAGAGAATCGTTGAAATTCTCGCACCCATTAAAGAACTAGAAGATTCTTATATCGGGTGTTTCAAATTTGGTTGAAGGCTCCGGAAAAGTAAATGTTATATTCCCTGAAGGGACAAAACTAAACATAAGCGATGCTCTGTTTTCCATCAGATCACAGAAAAACTTGATCAGTTTTCGAGATATTCGTTGCAATGGTTATCATTTTGAGACAATAAATAAGAGCGATAAAGAATATCTTTATATTAAATCGCTTACTTCAGGAAGAAAGAAAATAATGGAAAAAATTGTCAGCACTTTCTTCTGGGTTATATTATACTTACATAAACCTGATTGAATTAAATACAATGGTTAACCAGAAGTTAACTGATTGCAAAAGGTTCACCCTGTGGCATGACTGTTTGGGCCATCCAGGTGTAACGATGATGAGAAAAATTGTTGAAAGTTCTCATGAACACTCATTAAAGAACCTGAAGATTTTTTTTCTTGATGAGATTTCATGTGCTGCTAAAGGCAAAAGTTATTACTATGTCATACTCAATTGAAACTGAGTTTGAGTCCCAAGTATCTGGAAGAATGCTAAATGGGATATATGTAGGCCAATCATTTTATTACGTGAACCAATTTGGTATGATACTAATAGAGGCCTCTACTTGTAGGTTCCGTAAGTCTGGATAATACACTTGTGATGTGGCATTTGTGAAACTCCTTGCCTAAATGATCCGACTATGAGCTCAAGTCGTGGATTGTATGATATTGCAGGAGAAATTACATCCCAAGAATTTAATTATTATTGTATGGGATGAATTGCCATATAGCCGGCGTAAAGAAACAAAATGGTCTTATGATTAAACGCCTGCAGCGAGTGGCTAGACCATTATTATTGTCAAATTTTATATGGGTACATATTGTGATACATGTTGCAGCACTAATTATAGATCCCCCCAGTATAACTTGTCTCTGACAAGGCCCAGATATATATCTCATCTATGAATTTGATTATATACTGTATGTCCCTATTACTCCACCTCAATGTTGAAAGATGGGTCTAAAATGGAGACTTGAAATTTATATTGGGTTTAAATTCCGATCAAGAATAAAATATCTGGAGATGTTAGCTGAAAACATTTTACAGCATAGTTTGCTGATTGTTAATTTGACAAAACAGGGTTTCCAGAATTAGGGGGAGAAAAATGAAAGTTGGAAAATGAGAATGTATGTGGAATGCACCATCGAACCAGAAGTTCGAAGAATTGTTCACTTGTAAATTATTACAAGCTAATTCACAGATGTATTCACTTATGGAAAGAGGGTGACCAAATAACATGTCCCCACTATATATGCTCCTGCTCGAATTAATATCCCAATCAAGTGATATTCTAATATATTGAAAAATGCATCTATTGCACGCCAGAAGCGTGGTAAATATATCGGTTCCAAAGATTTGAATCTGAGAAAGAAAAAGCAGCAATAGAAAATTTGGTCCCTCTATTATGAAATTCTTGAGGAGATAAACTCTGCAAAGATAATAATATGTGTAAATAAAAATCCCTCAAGATTATCAGTACCTGAAACTACCTGAAGCTGAGACTACTGAAATAGTCAAATTATTGAAATTATGATGATAAAGAGATCGAAGATGACATAACTCTCAGGTCGGGGGTCCTCGGAAACAGCCTCTCTTCAGCTTTATACCCTGAAGGGGGAAGGCTGCGTACATCAACACCCCCCCCCCCCCCCCCCCCCCCCCGACTCCGCTTTTGTGGGAGCCCTTGAGGCACTGGGTTTGTTGTTGTTTGTTGTTTGTTTGTTTATGATGATAAAGAGATCTCTGTGAAATATGGGATATAATGGAACCGAAATGAAAATTGATCAGATGTTTGTATATACAGTAGCTACTCCCTGATCAAAGAATTTGAAAATCTTGAACTACTGTTTGTTCAAGAATGCCAACAAAGAAATGATTGGCTAAAATAGAAAGACACAATGCAGGCTAAATTAGCCATGTGTAATTTTTGGACTTGAAGTCCAAATGTCTAAAGAATAAAACCTATATGCTACATATGAATGTTTGTGCAGAAAATAATGAGGTGGCGAAAAGCACAATTTGTATTCCAAGGTTTATTTTAGAGACCAGAAACTGATGGGACATACATATGAGAAATGGACGCACTTAATCTGATGGTCCCTATATGCATCATATAAATGTTGGTAATAGTTTATTTGTACGATGATATTTATATGAAAGTCCCTGAAGGACCAAACATGCCAGAAGCATATAGTTCAAAACCGCGATGCATATCTACTGAAAGAGAGATATGTTAATATCATCATAACTCCCGAAGAGCTTAAAAAGGCTGTTACGCACCTAAACTGATAACTCGAGATTGAGGATCTCGGAAAAGAAAAGATTTTGTCTCAACCTGAAGATCGAGCACTAATATAATAGAGTATTACTCTATTGGTCAACTCATACCAATACGGTACTTGAGTATTTCATCATATTGTTTAGTACCTCAATTTTGACCTCTTCCGGTCCTCAATGAGGTAACGAATAAATTCTTGACCCCACCATACCTTGGTTTAAGTGACGCAATGATACAGCTGTCACACAACCAGATATGGCCTCTTTGGTCAACTTGTCACTAGTATGTGATATGTGGTTAAATATTTATCTCGATGGATTAACTAATATACATTATTATATTATGTCAAACTTGTAATTAATATGCATGCAAGTGTTGATCGGCATCCGGTAAGTGACAAGAATGCTATTTTGTTATATAAGTATATTGCTATGTTTTGGCAATCTACTAACAATTGCAGTTACTACTGAAACAGTTGCGCTTTATGAGCAAGTAGAGAATTGGTAACATCAAAGCCCTTGATCCAACGATCAGGGGAAGTGCAACAATAAAGATAAGTATGCATTGTTCAAGCGAAAGAGAGTTCATTGAACCAGTGCACTTCAAAGAAATTCTTACTCTCAAGCTTCTTGAAGAAAGATGAAATACATGTTCGCTCAAGAACCTGGAAGAGTTATTCAAGAAAGCATCTACTACAAACTTTCAAGAAATTGGCACAAGATTGGCATTCGCCAACTCCGAGACATCCTTGATTAATGTACGCCCCTGAAGAGGAGTTAATTACGCACTGCACTCCTTTTCCTCTGCTATGGTTTTTCCCTCTGGGTTTTTTCCTAGCAAAAGGTTTTTTAACGATGCAGGCATATTTAGCTTGGACACTGTGTCCCGTTATAACGGAAAATATCCAAAGGGGGAGTGTTGTAAATATTGGATATTTTTCGGGTACAAATTTTAGAGTCGAGTTTGCATATTATTAAAAATCATAGAAAATTAGAAATTATATAAAATGCCTATTTACGTATATATACATATTCATATATATAAATGGGTATTTGGGTAAAATGTGATACATGTCACAATATGAGCCACCCTTTGGATGACTCATCCCCCCTTTTATGTATATATATTACACACACTACACACAGAGAGAAACAACAAGAAAAGAAAGAAAAGAAAATGAAAAAGAAAAGAAAAAGAAAGGGAAAAAAAGAATAACGAGAGAAAGAGAGAAATATTTTAAGAAAATAATCTCGTTCTGATATAAAATACTTGCTATTTTTCTTCAGGTATATTTGGATTTGTCTTTTATTACCTTTCTATAGAGTATAATATCTCTGTAGTTTTATAACAATTTTTACAATTGTAGAGATATTTATCTTGACTAAGATTAGACTACTTCAAGTATTGGAAGTCATAATTTCATCTAGCCTTTAGACTCGACCCACAGAGTTGGCATAATTGAAGTCCACATAAGTTTAAGTGGGTTCCATCGCAAAACCAATTGGAATTAAGATCCCAAAACCAAACTAACTGGCACTAAGAGTAACTCAATATGCTCATATGTCGGTCTCTTCTTTCCTACAATTTCTATGTGGGATTCAAATTTAACTCACATGCAGAATTCTAACTCATAATAAGAAGTTACATTTATTTGTTTATTAAACTGTTTATGGTTAGATTATCTGTATAGATCAAGACTATAGTTCTCTGTGCCTTCAAGTAAAGTGGGACCAAAAATGAAATCTCAACGAGGTTTTAATTTAGACAACAACTGAAGTCACTTAATTCTTCTATTGGTAACTTGACTCCGAAACCCTTGTTAGATGGAATCTGGTTGTAGTCGGCATTATTTATAGGGTAAGAGGATTGTGACAGTCCAATTTAGGCCCATGATATACTAAGATTTTAGTATAGTGGCTTTATATATATATTATGGTTGTGTAAGTTGAAATTAGGGGTTGAGAAAAGAGTTGAGGCATGTCATGTAAACTTTAATTGATATAGTGGAATTATTATGCTCCCCTCCATGGATGTAGACTTCGGCTGAACCACATAAATTCCGATATTCTTGATTTCATTTCCAATTCCCAGTTGTTTATGATTGCTATTTCGATTTAGGGTTTTGAAGTTTGTGCGTGATTCTAGCAGGTCGTTGCAGAACCCCACAAGTGGTATCAAAGCCCTTACAACACTTCATCTAGTAGAGAGCTAAGCTCGTTAAGTGGCTCATGACTCCGTGGCTAGGAGTGAAAGAGCCGAGTCAAGCTGAGCAACCCTACTTCAAACTCGAGCTGTATGAGGCATATAGACCTCGAGTTTGAGCCGAGCTCTTATCGAGCTTTCGAAACTTTGTTCGAGCTCAATTCAATAAAATTTAATTGAGAGACAAAACTGTGTTTTAAAGTCATCCTTACCCTCCTCTTGGGCTAATGCATATACTGCCGAAAGGATAAAGTTTTTCTTTGGACCAAGATCTAACATATCAGAACTCACAATACGATGGGATTTCGCTAAAACTGTAATGTTTGTTTTTTTTTTTTATTGGAAAAAGAAATTATATTAAGAAAGAAAAAAAAACTCAAAGATTTAAAAACGAAGATGTCCTCAGAATAACAAAATACACCAATAAAAACCATAAACTAATAACATAACGACCTTCAATTCCTTTGCAGATCAATTAACACTATGATAGCAAAAAGCTAGAACTGTTATGTTGTAATCAACTGAATTCCACATGGCCAAAATCCCTCCCGTGTGATTATCAGGTGGAGCGTAAACGTAGCTGTCGAAACCTAAGGTTTGATAGCCTTCATGACCATAATTTGAAACCAACGTTTCAATGAGAATAGAAACATTAACTTCAAAGCTTAGTGCCAGAAGTTTTGTTTCTGCAAGGGCCTCTGGATGGCCCATACCCTTGACATTCTTACACATTACTGGCAAAATGGAGATCTTTAGAAAAAACCCACCTAAGCCACAGGATCGGAAAATTTGTTCTAGCTTAGTACAAAGAGGCAATCTGTTTTGCTAGGATGAGACTAGTAGGTTCTGCCAAGAATATGGGCAAACTGCCATGCAAACAGCGAGAGACATTATGAATCACCTATCGCTTAGTGGGAGGTCATGAAGGCAAAGTTGAAAGAAAAATACTTGCCTAGTTTCCAAATGCTCAACCTCAGGAAGTCATCTGTAATGTCACTGAGCATTTTGAGGAAGTTTCGCTTAGGTGTGCATAGAAGAGGACCCAATCACGACCTAGACTAGGTTCGTGAATGGTCAAAAACTAGGCATCAAGATGGAAGTTATGTCACGACCCTAGCCGTGACATAGTTCCAACGCACTAGCTAGGAGCATCAAATAATAAAGATTGAAGTAGTTATAGTTGTTGTCAAAGGGAAGTCAGCGTTTCGAGCAAAGACAGTGTCATCAAATAATAAAGATTGAAGTAGTTATAGTTGTTATCAAAGGAAAGTCAGCGTTTCAAGCCAAGACAGTGTCAAGGATCGCAGCCGAGGTCCGCGCCAAGGTCGCAGGTCATGTGCAGATCGGGTGTCAGGATCGCAGAGGCCTTGTCAAGATTCCAGCCAGGACCGTGTCAAGCTCAAGCCATTCAGCACCTGTCAGCCGCTACTTCCGGTACCCGGTAGCTGCCCAAGGGCGTGCCAGCTTGCCTTGGAATTCTAGAAGCTTCTTCATCAACTAACTTTCCCGCCTCTTCTAAGCATTAGGTTGTTCCCCGCCTATTTTCAAATTGTTTTGAATATTTTCAGATTAGAATTGATTAGAGAAGTTCCTAGATTAGTTTCTTAGTTCTTTATAAATAGAAGGCTTAGCATTGTAATATAGATCATTCAACAAACATGAAATTCAAATATGAATTCTTACTTTCTCATCTCTAAGTCCGGTTCTCTCTCTCTTCTAATATTTTTGAATTCTTACTTTCTTCCTCATCTAAATTCTGAATTCTTCTCTCCTCAACTCAATTTCTAAAATTCTCCTTTCAATTCCTATCCGAAGTCAAGTTACGAATCTTAGGTCCATGACAAGTTAGTCTTTATGCTCTTGCAAGTTCGAGAAGTATATGTCTGATCCTGCGGATGGTTCCCTCTCATATTAGCCCCCTTTCCTTGCACATTTTAAGGGAACCAAATCCTCCATTTGTGCGCCCCACACAAAAAATCTTCTGCTCATATATGATATCAGGAGTTTCCATTATTTAGCTTTTTCTGTATAAGTTTATTAGAAATTTCCGTGCTATTATGGTTCTTACCATAGATTGCCGTAAGAAAGGTAAACATAAGCTGACCTGTGCTGCTAAGGCCTTTGAGGAGATTAAGGAAAAGTCCAGCGCCCCACTCATTAGAAACAGTAATAAGGTTTTAGAGGTTTCTTGTGATGCGTAGGGGGTTGGGATAAGGAGCGTGTTGAGTCAGGGAAGGGAACGCCATTGCCTTTTTTTAGTGAGAAGTTGAATGATGCTAGGCAAAAGACATTATGGCACTTACGAGAAGAGCTCTATCGGATGGTTTAGAGTCTTCAACACGGGAGTTACAATTTGTTGCCCAAAAACTTCGTTTTGTTTAGCAAACATATGGCCCACAAGTTTGCCAAACCTCGCTTTGTTCTTATTGAGGCACCTTTTGACCTAAAGTTTCGGTTTGTTTTGGAAAGTTACCTCAACCTTTGTGCTGCAATTATTTTAGTCTTAAAACACGTATCAATATTGAAAAACTTCGATACCATATCAAAAAACTATAACGCGTATCAATATTCAAAAACTTTGATACCATATCAAAAAACTATTTTAAAAGCTTAAGCTATTACATAAGTACTCATGAATAGTTTATTCTCCCCGAAAAGTGTAGAGGGCCAAAAAAAAAAAAAGAAAAATCATATATCACACAACGGGAGCATCAAATCAACACCAAATAACACACTAAGTTTACGTAGAAACCCTCTCAACTAGAGGACAAAACCATGGGACTCAAACCGGTTTCTCATCCACTATTGAATTTTGGAATTAGAATCTCAAATCACATCCCCAAATCCAATCTACAATCACTGAACTCAGATATAACTTCTGCACAAACAAAGCTACAAATCCTCATGCAACTTTTGGACGGAAAAGTTGCAAACCCTCAATCAAAATGATTTGAGCTTAACTCTCTTCTTGCTCGGATCTACCACAAACAAACTTACATACAAAAACCCTTCACATGTTTCCACTTTGACAGTGCACTCTAACAATCACCATATAAGCCCCCTTTATAATTTAGATACCCCATCCAAATTCATTTAAATTCCAAACTAATTTAGGTACCTAAATCTTATCCAAATCACAAACATATCTCAATCATGTCTTTCCTTATTTACTCTCATCAATTTTTAATTTTGAGACAATAATATCAAACAAAAAGGAACCAAAACCACAAAAGATTTCCAATAGGGTAACCAATTGAGGCAAGAGAATCAAAGACATGTCAACCTAACCAAACACAAGCAATAAGATATTTCATCACTATGTAACAGAGGAATACGAGTTATTTATACCATTGGTCCCTAATGTTTTTAAGTTTTTCAACTCATCTTTTCGTTTGTTTAAAATGGCCTCTAGTATTTTTAAGTTTGTTCAAATTAGTTCCCAATCTTTTCTTTTAGTTCAAAATGGTCCCTAATATTTTTAAGTTTGTTCAAATTGATCATTTATCTTTTCTTTTGTTCACAATGGTCCCTAATGTTTTATTTTATGATAAATTTGGTCCCTCATCTTTTAATTTTACCTAATTTGAGTTACTAGATAAAGGAAGAATTTCATCATAAAGTAAAACACTAAAGACCATCTCAAACAAAAAGAAAGATGAGGGATAATTTTGAACAAAGAAAAGATGAGATACCAATTTAAACCAACTTAAAAACATCAAGGTGATACATCTAGGATCTAGGGTCTCTGCCACAGGGGGGTGGAGAAAGGCGCGACCGAGCCTCCTTGTTTAATTGCTTAGTATGAAGAGAGAGAGTGATAAAGCCCAAAAGATAAGGGACATCTCACATTAGTGGGAGATTAAAAAGAATGCCAAAACATATACCATAGAAGGTACGTCACACATTTCTAATTGGTTTTGGGATGGAATCTCATTTAATGTGTATCAGAGAGAGAGATTGGTGATGGTGAAATTCAAGAGAGTATTTCATTCACTCAAATGCTAGGCATTCTCCTATATATATAGAATCCCCAAACTACCAAAATCTCACCTATCATCAACTAACATTCCCACCAACACTCCGTTACAACATATTTACAACACTCCACATATTTATAGATTTGTCTTTAAGCAAAATCCCTATACCCTGCATTAGCAGTAGCCCATGAGGCATTGGGTTGTCACCTTTAAGCAAAATGCAGAGAAGGAAAGAAATAAAAACATCAAAACTCAGCGCACAACCTACTTAATATCGGACTTTCAAATCCCTACTAATTTTCCAAAAATTCATCAACATCACAGGGATCAACAATGTAAATAACTTTGAAGAAACCAGTAGACAAATAGGGAATGAAGTTTACCATTTCAAGGGCACAGGCGGTGGGGAAGGCGGCGAGCCGGTGCCCACCGAAAAGCTCACAGGCGGTGATGCACATCACCGGTGGCGCTCTCTTTGCTCCTTTGGCCAACATGGAGTATCTGTTGCGGAAAAAAAAAAAAAAAATTAGTCATGTGTAAATCATGTAACTATCAATTTTTTAATAGATAATTTTATTAATGATATTAGGAAAATCTTTCTTTTATAATAGTGGGTAATTAAATTAGTAGTTGCGATGGGTAGTTAAATTAGTATTTGGCAAATTTTTTGAAGGGGGGCATACAGAGAAGGAGGGTCAGTTTATTTTAACGAGCAATGCTATATAAAACGAAAAAAAGGCACACGAAAAGGGCACGAGTGACGCCATCACAAGTAGGATTCAACTTTCCCAGTGCCCAAAGGGCTCCCGCCTAAGAGGTTGTTTCCTAGAATTCCCAACCAGAGGGGTGTAACACGAGGACTTCCCAAGAGGTCACCCATCACAAGCAGGATTGAATATTTTAATTCACTCAAGCAAAGCACAAGGGGGCTGCAGCTCATAAGGTAGTGACTTTACACAACAAAACGTGAGGCACGGGGTTTGATTCTCACTCGTTCCCTTTTCGTGTCCTTTTTTTCTTTGTTGTATATAGCAATTTTCTATTTAACTATTATAACTTTCTTTCACTTTATGTCTTTATCAATTGTCAAATTAGAATGACTTATTCACTCCTTCCTAGCCTTACCACTTTTTATTAAACAGATTACCCTTGCCTCTTTACTCTCCAAACCATTAGCCCTTCCCTTAGTTACCAAACAAAGCATAAGTCTCTCACTCCCCCTACTACTCTCTTTTCATTCCCTTTTTGAATTCTATCTATTTCTCCGTCAATTTCTCTATTATTATTAAAATGTAAAACAATTGATGAGTCTTCATTCATTAATTTAAGCTTTTGAGATGATTGATTTTGTGATATTAGAACCTTGTTGACCAAAAAATCACGAGTTCACATCCCAATAATAGCCCTTTCAATAGTAAAATAATGCAAGTACAAAGTATAAGATGGTTCTGGGCAATATCTACGCTTCAAACCCAATAGACATTTGTGTAAGGAGGCGTGTTAAAGTATAAAACAATTCATGAACCTTTACTATCAACTTAAGCTTAATTGCTTCCTTGGCAATTATCAACCTTGTTAAACTTGTTGAGGAACCCAAAAGCTTAAACTGATGGATAAAAATCGATAAATGATTTTATACTCTGAGATAGCCCTCACACTAATGACCCTCGGACTTGAAGCATGGATATTGAATATTAAAAGTGGAGGCTATTAGATGACATCATATGTCAACACAATGCCATCACAATATATCCATAAATGCTTTATTCTTTCCTAATTCCTCTATGATGACAACACAATGTGTTCATAATGTCGTCATCTTTCTTTGTTTTAGTCCCTGTCATAATTATGTACTTGCCTATAAATAGTGCCTCTTGTAATCACTTTATCATTGCAATATAATTACATTTTTCATATTCTTTGTGCTTTCATATGGTATCAGAGCAACTTTGATATTTTTTTTATTTTTTATTTTTACCGTTTTCGCTCTTTAACTTTTTGTCAGTTCTCTATTGTTGATTGGTTTAATTCTATCTCTCCTCACCACTCTTTTCGAGGCAGGGACTAACCATCCCCATGTCGGTATCCCTACCTTGGGCACATCTCTCAACGAGCTAATGGATGCCATTGTTGCCATCTATGGTATGTCGTTTCCTACTCTGAGGTCCACAATGACTCAAAACTAAGGCTTGGGCATTCCCCATATCCCCTCTTCTTTTCCCTCACTGTCACGAACCTAAGTCTGTGACTTGAATTAATTTAGGAGAAAGACCGAAAGAGAGAAAAAGGATAGAGATTAAGAAGAGAAATTAGAGAATAAGTTAGGAAAAGAAGAGAAATTTTTTAGAAGGAAGAGTGAGAGAATGACGGTTATTGTACTTTGATTTGATGATCCAAAATTACAAGGTTACAAGTCATTATATAGAGCTTGGGGAGGGGGGAACAAACCAGCACACCTACACACCCCCTAGCCCACAATTACATTAATGCTTAATCCTTGCTTGTAAGATAAGTAATCCTAGCCTCAGCTACTTCACATGGGCAACTGGTCCTATGCCCTTAATTTAAACTATTTTTTACTAATTAATATTATATTTTACATTAAATATTTGATACAAAATAATAAAAGCAAAAAAATGGGTTGTTCGATTTTTGGCTCGTGACAATCCCCTTCCCTTCAAACAATCCTTGTCCTCAAGGATCAAAGCTCGGAAATTGCTTACGCATGAATGTCCAATCCTCCCAAGTGATTGCATCATCTCCCATGTTCTTCCATTGGACTTGTACTTGCTTGACTCTTTGCTTGTTGCGTGTTACGGTCCTTTGGTTGAGGATGGCTTGTGGAGTGACTTCGGTTTCATCGTTCTTGTCAATTTGAGGAAGATCAGAAGTGATGCGCACGTTCTCTCCCACCTTTTTTCTTCAACCTGGAGACATGGAACACTGGATGAATCTTGGAACCTTCGGGAGCTCGAGCTTATATGCTACTTCTCCGATTCGGGATGAGATTCAGTAGGGTCCATAATAGCGGGCTGCCAGCTTTAACTTTCTTCGAAGAGCTACGGAGGTTTGCCTGTAAGGTTGTAGCTTGAGATAAACCCAATCACCAACTTCAAAGGTCCTCTCGGTTCTTCGTTGATCCACTTGCTGTTTATAGCGTTGCTGCGCCTCCTTCAAATTTTCCTTCAGTAAATTGATTAAGTTCTGCCTTTCATTGGTGAAGTCTTCCACGTCCCCGGATGTGGAAATGCAAGGAATGTCTAGGGTAAGGACCCTTGGTTCATAACCGCAGAGGGCAAGGAAAGGCGTCCCCTTGACCACTGCTTCGGTTTGTGGAGAGCCATGGCTCGGAGGTAGCTCTCAAGGCACTGATTAACCCGCTCGGTCTGTCCGTCTGATTGCGGATGGTAAGCACTACTCATCTTCAACTCAATTCCGGTTAGGCGCATGAGTTCCCTCCAAAAGAGACTCTGGAAGGACACATCTCGGTCTGAAATGATGTCCCTAGGCAGCCCATGAAGTCGGTAGACATGGTCCAAGAACAATTGGGCCACCTTGGTTGCGGTATATGGATGGGTCAAGGCCATGAAGTGTGCATACTTGGTGAGCCTGTCAACAACCACCAAAATGACGTCTTTCCCACCTGATTTGGGAAGGCCTTCAATGAAATCCATAGTAATGCTTTCCCATGCTTGGTTGGGCACGGGTAGAGGTTGTAGGAGTCCCGGATAGGCCACGTTCTCATGCTTGGTGTGTTGGCAAGTGTCGCACCTTTCTACCCACTCACGAATGCTTTTCTTGAGGTTGGGCCTATAGAACATGTGTTTGACCCTCATCAAAGTGCCGAGAGTGCCGGAGTGACCCCCCATAGGAGAGTCATGGAATGCTTGAAGTATCTTTTCTCTCATTCCTCATTCCTCCTTCTTCCCCGGCATAAAGCCTCCCTTTGTACTTGAGGAGGCCTCCCTCGAATGAGTAAGGCTTGTCGCTTATTGGGCTGAGGATGAGTTGTTCAATCAACTTGGCGGTTTGGGCCTCGTTGTCATAGCTTTGGGTGAGCTCGTGCATCCAAAGGGGAACCGAGGTAGTCAAGGCGGCATAAGCGGCATTGGGCTCTTCTTCATCCCGCCTAGAAAGTGCGTCGGCGGCCTTGTTCTCAACTCCCTTGCGGTATTGGATGTTATAACGGAGGCTCATTAACTTTGACATCCCCTTGATTTGCAACTGCGTAGTAACTCTTTGCTCAAGGAGATGGCGAAGGCTTGCATGGTCCGTTTTGATTATGAAATGATGGTCCATCAAATAATGTCTCCACTTCTCAACGGCCATGGGCACCGCTAGAAGCTCCTTCTCGTAGACCGAAATCCCAAGGTGGTGTGGGCTAAGGGCCTTGCAAGTTAGGCAAGGGGCCTGCCTTCTTGTGAGAGAACTGCACCGATCCCTATTCCACAAGCATCGGTTTCTAGTACAAAGGGCTTGGAGAAATCCGGAAGTGCAAGGACCGAGGCGGTTGTCATGGCCTTTTTCAAGGCCTCAAATGCTTGCTCGGCTTCCTCGTTCCAATGGAATCCCTCCTTTTTAAGGAGGTTGGTCAACAGCTTGCTGATAGTCCCATATCCTAGGATGAACTTTCGGTAGTACCTGATGAGTCCCAAGAACCCACGAAGGTTTTTGACACTCGTTGGCCTTGACCACTTCTTCATAGCTTCGATCTTGCCTTCATCGGTTGCAACCCCTTCTTTTGAGATCACATGTCCCAAATACTCAACCCGATCTTGGGCTCAAGTGCACTTACTTCGTTTGGCATAGAGGCGGTGCGTGCACAAGGTCTCAAGCACCTTGGTTAAGTGCGCAAGACGCGCTAGAAAGCCCGGACTGTAGACCAAGATATCATCAAAGAACACGAGCACGACCTTGCGGAGGTATGGTCTAAAGACTTCATTCATGAGGGTTTGGAAGGAGGCGAGGGCATTGGTGAGTCCGAACGGCATAACACGGAACTCATAATGTCCTTGATGAGTTCTGAAGGCGGTCTTGTGCTGGTCTTCCTCACAGACTTTGATTTGGGGATAACAGGCCCGGAGATCAATCTTGGAAAAAATTGTGGCGCCTTTGAGAATCGATTACCGGTATCGGAAACTTGTCCTTCACGGTGATCTTGTTCAATTGTCGGTAATCCACACAAAATCGGTACGACCCATCCTTTTTACGGACCAAGAGCACCGGTGATGCAAACGGGCTGCGGCTCAGTTGGATTATGGAAGCCTCAAGCATCTCTTTGACTTGTTGCTCGATCTCATTCTTTTGTCCGTGTGGGTACCAGTAGGGTCGGATGTTCACGGGCCTTGCATTGGGCAGTGTCGGTATGTGGTGGTCATGGGACCGAGGCGGAGGAAGGGACCTTGGCGTGTCAAAGACATCTTGATATCGGCATAGGATGTGCTCTATTTTCGGATGGACATGGGCGTCCGGAACCTCCACGGTGGTGGCCATAAAGAGATGGCCCATAATGTGACCGGCCTTCTTGAAGAATTTGGTTAGGCCTTTGCCCGAAATGGATTGCAATGAAGCTCTCTCGGATGTGCCTTGTAACCGAACTGTCTTGCCATCCTTGTAGCATGTGAATTTAAGGTTGGTGAAGTCTAATGTTACGGGTCCATAGCGTTGGAGCCAATCTACCCCAAGGACCATGTCACTGCCTCGGAGTTCAAGTACCCTCAAGTCATCAATGAATGTCGTGCCTTGGGCCTTCCTAACAAGGCTCTCCCCGTTAGCCACCATCACGGTCATGACAACGGTTGGCACGGCCAAGTTGTAGTTCTCGAACCACGCGAGCATCAAGGAAACTGTTGGTAGACCCACTATCAATCAAGATGTTTACCTCTCGTTTCTTGATTTGCCCTTTCAACCTCAAAGTGTTGTGTGTGACTCGGCCCGAGAGTGCATTGAGAGAAATTTCCATGGCCCCATTTTCTTCCCCTTTGGCCTCCTCTTCAACCACAGCTTCTTCTTCTTGTTCTTCATTCTCAACCTCTTCACCCTCCATGCTTTGCAATGCTTTCTAACAAATGTGCCCCGGAAAGTACTTCTCACGGCACTTGTAGCATTGGCCGAGCTCTCGCTTGGGTGCGCTGGACCCGGTATAGGAGCCGGCACCGGATCGGGCTCCGCTAGGCCTTGACACTGAACCTTGGGACTGAGCCGGGCCTTGGAGCGCGACCAAAGGTGCTATCCGGCTGCTCTGGACGGGCTTGACACTGAAGCTGGGCCGGGCGATTGGCTTGGTGGAGTTTTTGATTTCGGCTATGGCTACTTCTTGGAGCTTGGCTTGTTCAAAGGCCTTACTAAGATCGGTGGAGCGGCTAGCCTTGACGGAGGCTCGTATGGCGGGCTTGAGCCCACTAATGAAACTCGAGACAAAGTATGCCTCGCTTAGGGTCGGATGGTGGATCAACATCCAACTCTTCAAATCTCATGACATAGTCTTCTACCGGCCCATTTTGAGCCATTTTACTAAACTGCTCGACGACATCTTGAAGTGAACAATCCCCGAAACGTTTGCAAAGCTCGTTCATAAAAAATGGCCATGTCATTTGGGGGTGCCTAAGCTCAAGCGCATGGTACCATATGTCCCCATGCTCGTGAAGATGGCTTGAGGCATATTCTACCCATTCATTCTCGGGAACTTGATACCAACGAAATATTTAAGACATTTTCGAATCCATGCTCTCGGGTTCGTACCTTCAAATTTCGGAATTTCAAGCCTTGGCGTGTGGTTGGACCATGTACGGTTGCTTCGGCTATAGTCTCCTTCTTCCATGACCCAAGGTAGGCCACGATTGGTTATGAGTTTTGAAGAGTGTGCGGGTGGCGGAAGTATCCCATCTCTCGTCCTAGGATAATTCCCGGACCCTCCTTGGGCGGTAGCTTCATGGGCACCACGGTTGGTGCCATGGGCTCGACTTCGGGTCTCTTTTCTTGGGCCTTTACCAACCAACCAACGGCTTCGGCTAGGGCCTTAATGTCCGCCCCCATATTCTCCATGGTGGCTTTCATCTCGGTGCTATATCGGTTTTGTTGCTCAACGAGATCTTTCAAGCGGTCCAACCTTCCTTCCACGGCATCAACCCACTCGTTGGTCTTGGTATGTCCGGTTGAAGACATACTTCTTGTGATGGCCAGCTTTAACGGATCATAAGATGGCTCTGATACCACTTTGTCACGAACCTAAGTCCGTGACTTGAATTAATTTACGAGAAAGACCGAGAGAGAGAAAGAGGATAGAGATTAAGAAGAGAAATTAGAGAATAAGTTAGGAAAAGAAGAGAAATTTTTTAGAAGGAAGAGTGAGAGAGTGACGGTTGAGGAAGAGGGAGAGAGGGAATGAGAAATTCAAATATTGTACTTTGATTTGATGATCCAAAATTACAGGTTACAAGTCATTATATAGAGCTTGGGGAGGAGGGAACAAACCGGCACACCTACACACCCCCTAGCCCACAATAACCCACAATTACATTAATGCTTAATCCTTGCTTGTAAGATAAGTAATCCTAGCCTAAGCTACTTCACATTGGCAACCAGTCCTATGCCCTTAATTTAAACTAATTTTTACTAATTAATATTACATTTTATATTACATATTTGATACAAAATAATAAAACCAAAAAAATGGGTTGTTCGGTTCTTGGCTCGTGACACTTACTCATCACTATCTCCGGCGGGGTCACCGGTACTACCGGCGGCCCTTCTGCCGCCACCGGTGCTCCCCCACCTCTGGCCTGGTTCAGTCACCACCTCCCCACGGTGGTGTCACCAGCACCCTACCCCGTTCTTCTTCCCCTCTCTAATATCTCAAATATTATAACAATAAAACTTGAAAACACTAATGACTACCCTGCGTGGAAAGAACAGTTTTCCATGATTTTAATGGCTCATCAATCAATCGGGTTCATAGATGGAACTTACCCTTCTCCTCCTCCTAACTTACATGGATCCACTCTCCCTAACCTCGATTACATAACTTGGGTTCGTACCGATCAAAGTCTTAGGTCGTGTATTGCTGCTACTCTATCCCGCCCACTCTTAAACGATGTAATTCGCCAACCCACTTCAAAAGCCATGTGGGATGCCTTGGCCAAATCTTTTCGGGATCATTCGTTGGCCAAAGAATTTGACCTACGCACCCAACTTCATCACCATTAGAAAGATGGCAAAACCATGGGCGTATATCTAACTGAACTCAAAAATATAATTGATGACCTCGCTGCCATACATAGACTCACCAATCTCTAATCGAGAACTGCTACATCACGCCCTCTTTGGGCTCCCCCTGAATATGCTGCCTTTGGTACTTTTATGCGGCAATCTTCTCACAATATCTGCTATGACGAACTCAAGACAGCCCTTCTCAACGAGGAGGCCGCTATCACAAGCTACATAGCGCACCCTGCAACTGATTCTTCTCATGCTTTAGTTGCCACAGGTACAGGACAGGCTGGTCAAAACCAAGGTCGTGGAGGCCGCGGACGAGGCGTGCGAGGACGTTCAAACAACCGCCGTGGCAGCCATGGAGGATGCACTGGGGGACAAGGCCAAAATCCAAACTTTGGCGGGTCACATTCTTTGCAATTTGGTGCTTCACCTCAAACTCCTTCCTCAATGAGATCTACTAACTCACCTTCATTCAGTGGTAACAATGGCATTCTTGGACCTCCTCCTCAACCATGTCAGGTTTGTGGTCGCCTTGGTCACATTGCTCTCTCCTGCTATCATCGCCATGACCAAAACTCCTACCCAGATCCCTCTCAATCATTTGTTACCATGTCCAATCAAGAGCCTCAGGACTTCAATTGGTGCCCCGACTCAGGAGCATTGAACCACATGACTTCAAGCTCAGGTATTGTAAATAATTCTCTTCCCTATAATGGCTTTAAACACACTCGTGTT
The DNA here is from genome assembly GCA_018398585.1 of Simmondsia chinensis. Lineage (NCBI taxonomy): Eukaryota > Viridiplantae > Streptophyta > Magnoliopsida > Caryophyllales > Simmondsiaceae > Simmondsia > Simmondsia chinensis. Next base: position 6,657,488 of record JAGTTD010000016.1, read on the forward strand.
CGTAATGGCGATCTATTTCCCATGACTCACACTGGATCTTTGTCTCTACCTACAAAACATGGACCACTTAAAGATGTCTTATTGGTCTCTCAATTAACACACAATCTATTGTCAGTCAAACGCTTATGCCATGATAACAACGGTATTGTTGAATTTGACTCGAATTTTTTTTTTTCCTGTCAAGGACAAGGCTATAGGGACACTCCTACTTCAAGTTCACAGTAATAGTCCCCTATATAGCTTCTCGCCCAACACCATTGGTCTTGTAGCCCATGCTCACGAGGGACAACTATGGCACAATCGGTTAGGTCATTTAGGAAGTAATGCTTTTTGAATTCTATGTACTCGTCAACTCATTTCTAGCAATAAATTTAACATTGTTTGTCAATTTTGTTGTCTTGGTAAATCTCAACGGCTTCCCTTTGAACGTGCAATACACACCACTGTCACACCCTTTCAACTAATACATTCAGATACTTGGCAATCTCCTATTTTTTCGACTAATCAACTAAATACTATGTCATTTTCGTCGATGATTACACACGATTTACATGGATTTTTCCAATGGAAAGAAAATCATATGTTTTCGAACTTTTTGAGAATTTCAACACATTAATTCAAAACCAATTTACTACCGAAATAAAAAATTTTCAAAGTGATGGCGGCGGTGAATTTGACCATAAACGTAGGAACGCCCTATGTGTACGTCTTGGCATTCACTTTTGCCTCTCTTGCCCTGACACACCACAAAAGCACAAACATCTTCTTGAAGTATCTCGTACATTACTCATTCAATCAAAACTTCCCTACTCTTTTTGGGATGATGCAGTTTGCACCGCTTGCTTTGCTATAAATCGGTTGCCAACCCCTCTTCTACAAAAGCTATCACCTTTTGAAAAACTCTTTAACAAAATACCTGATTACTCACGATTTCGTGTTTTTGGTTGTGCCTGTTATCCAAATCTCACACCACGAGCACAGCACAAGCTTGCACCTCGCTCAAAACCGCGCATTTTTTTGGGCTATGCAACACGTTATAAGGGTTATCGATGCCTCGACCCAACCACAGGACGACTTTATATAAATCGACATGTAAAATTTGACAAAAATTATTTTCCCTATAATAACCTAACTCAACAACGCACCAACACCGACACTGTCCAAGTCCTACCCGCCCATGTCCCCGTCCCAGTCACCATGCTGCCACTGGCAGAACCATCTCCTACCACTATGGGCTCGATGGCCCAACCCTAGCTCACCGTCCAGTCGCACACCGTGCCTCTGGTGGGTGAAGCTCCTATCGCCAACCCTGCCTCACCTCCTATCACCGACCGAAACACCCCAGCCCCTACCCCACCGACAGCCACCACACACAAGCTTCGGTGTCTCCCAACCCATAACCACCCCTACCATGCCTAGACCCAACCTCAGTCGAACCTAGTTCTCCGTAAACCAGGTCCGAAACCGACAACCCCACCTTGTCCGGTGCTCTGTCATCCGAGCCTCCCTCTCCGGTCCATGGCACTATAGCCGCTCCCCCGGCACCCCTCAACACATACCCAATGCAAACTAGACTTAAAATCGGTGTTCGTTGTCCCCGCTATCCCTAGTCTCTCTCAACCATAACTGTAATATAGGAACCCACATGCTACTCCCAAGCTGTTAAAACCCTAAATGGCAAGAAGCTATGGCCAACAAATTCAATGCTCTAATTCAAAACAACACTTGGGATCTCTGTCACGAGCCAAGACCGAACAACCCATTTTTTGCTTTTATTATTTTGTATCAAATATGTAATGTAAAATGTAATATTAATTAGTAAAAATAGTTTAAATTAAGGGCATAGGACCGGTTGCCCATGTGGAGTAGCTTAGGCTAGGATTACTTATCTTACAAGCAAGAATTAAGCATTAATGTAATTGTGGGCTATTGTGGGCTAGGGGTGTGTAGGTGTGCCGGTTTGTTCCCCCCTCCCCAAGCTCTATATAATGACTTGTAACCTTGTAATTTTGGATCATAAAATCAAAGTACAAAATTTGAATTTCTCATTCCCTCTCTCCCTCTTCCTCTACCGTCACTCTCTCACTCTTCCTTCTACAAAATTTCTCTGCTTTTCCTAACTTATTCTCTAATTTCTCTTCTTAATCTCTATCCTCTTTCTCTCTCTCGGTCTTTCTCCTAAATTAATTCAAGTCACGGACTTAGGTTCGTGACAATCTCGTCCCTCACACTCCTAACAAAAACATTGTAGGTAGCACTTGGAAGTACAAAGTTAAGTATAAAGCAGATGGCTAGGTTGATCATTTTAAAGCACGATTAGTAGCTCTAGGGTTTCACCAACGTGAGGGCCTTGACTATACTGAAACCTTCAATCCAGTCGTTAAACCTCCAACCATTTACTTTATACTGTCTCTCGCTATTATCAATGCCTGGCCAATCAGGTAACTTGATGTTAAGAATGCTTTCTTACATGGTCATTTACAGGAAGGAGTTTATATGCAACAACTTCAAGGATTTGTACACCCCAAGTACCCAAATCATGTGTGTCGTCTAAGAAAAGCTCTTTACGGTCTAAAGCAGCCTCCTAGAGCTTGGTTCTAACGATTTAGTAGTTTCATCCTAAGTATAGGTTTTACTTGTAGCAAGGCTGACCCATCACTCTTCCTTCATTGCACAACAGCAACTACTATTTGTCTCCTTTACGTAGATGACATTATCCTCACCGGTACACATCCACACACCTTGGACGCCCTTATACGCACTCTCTCTTCTCAATTTGCAATGAAGGACCTTGGACCCCTCCACTACTTCTTAGGCATAGAAGCAAAACGAGACTCAAAAGGACTCTTCCTTTCTCAACAAAAATACACCACTGAACTTCTCACACGTTTTAACATGCATGAAGCCAAACCCATCAAAACCCCCTTGCCCACCCGAACACACCTTAGACTGAATGAAGGGGAACCTCTTGCAAATCCTACTGAATATAGGAGTGTTGTTGGTGGTCTCCAATATTTAACGATGACTAGACCCGACCTCTGTTATGCTGTTAACCTTGCCTCTCAGTTTATGCATTCTCCCAGGACAAGTCATTGGTAGGTTGTTAAACGGATTCTTTGTTGCCTCAAAAGCACACTCGATCATGGTCTCACCGTCCTACCTGGTTCCTACAACAATCACTGTCTATACTGATGCTGATTGGGGCGGATGTATTAACACTTGGTGTTCCACTACTGGCTATGCTCTCTTTCTTAGTCCAAATCTTATCTCCTGGAAAGCCAAAAAACAAGCTACCGTCTCCAAATCCACCACTAGGGATGGCAATGGGGCGGGGCGGGTAAGGGGGGTGTCTCCTCCATACCCGTACCCGCCCCATTATCCGCCACGGGTATGAAGTGGATACCCATACCCGCCCCGGCGGGTACGAACTCATACCCGTACCCGCCCCATTACCCGCGGGTATCCAACGGGTATGCATTACCCGCCCCGTACCCTCTCTAATGTGCGTAGAAAACGATAATCTATACCGGGTCATATTAGTTATTTAATACTACTTTTAAAAATCAATTATATTTTTTTATAACATTGATAAACAATTTGGGTTGTTGAATTTAAACATGTATTTTTTTAATTTGAAGGTTAATTATGTACAAAATAAAGCGGGTATGGCGGGTATGAAGTGGAGCGGGGCGGGGCGGGTACCAAACTATACCAGTACCCGCCCCATACCCGTGACGGGTACGGCGCGGGTACACCGAACCCGTACCCACTACCCGCCCCAAACGAGGCGGGTACCTGCGGGTAGCGGGTTTTACCCGCCCCATTGCCATCCCTATCCACCACTGAGTCAGAATATTGTGTCGTTGCTGAAAGTGATTGGACTCGCTATCTCATGCAGGATTTTGGTATACGCCACTCTGACCCAATCATTGTATACTGTGACAATGTCTTAGCTTCTTATCCTACCGCCAACCCTGTCTCCAATGATCGTACCAAAAATATCGATGTCGACTTCCACCATGTACGGGGAAGTTCTAAAAGGAGATCTTCAAGTTCGATGCACACCTACCACAAAACAAATCGCTGACATATTCACTAAGGGTCTCTCCGAGACCAATTCCTCTACCATAAAGCCAATCTTCACGTGGTTCCATCTCGTTCAGATTGAGGGGGCGTATTAGATGACATCATATATCAACACAATGCCATCACAATATATCCATAAATGCTTTATTCTTTCCTAATTCCTCTATGATGACAACACAATGTATTCATAATGTCGTCATCTTTCCTTGTTTTATTCCTTGTCGTAATTATGTACTTGCCTATAAATAGTGCCTCTTGTAATCACTTTATCATTGCAATACAATTACATTTTTCATATTCTTTGTGCTTTCATAGAGGCTATTGAAATTTGAACTCTTCTTGATCACAATGTTTTAATACCATATTAGAGCCATTTTCTCAAAATAGCACAAAAATAAAAAATATTTTCTAAACTAGCTTTTTTTTAAAAATATTTTCCCAAATAGCATCCATATCATCATTTTTTATTTTTTTTTATTGTTAACTACATTTATATTTTTTAAATTTATAATATTTTATGTATTATAATAAATAAATTAAACTTAATTATTTATTAAATTTTAAATAAAATTATTTATACACAAATTTAATTTAAATATTTAATAAATAATTTAATTTAATTTAATTTATTTGTTGTGATTAAGAAAGTATTATAAATTAAAAAAAATTATATATATATATATATTAAAAATAAAATAAGAAAGTAAAAAAAAGTAAAACTTAAAAATAAAAAAAGTCAAATGATAACATAGATGCCATTTAAAAAAATATTTTAAAAAAAAACTAGTTTAGGAAATATTTTTTATTTTTATGTTATTTTGGGTAATGGCTCACCATGTTAAGCAACCAACTTTTTCAAAAGCTTAAGATGATGAGTGAAGGTTTAAGAATGATTTTATACTCCAACAAAACTTTAAAAGATGATAATCTAGACACTCTTTTTGGTTTTAAGTCCACCATACCTCATGGCCTCGTAGATCTGTGCAGGGTACGAAACAGGAATCGCATCATCAAGCTTCTGATTAATCTCTGAAATCAGAGCAGTCCAATAAGATTTCAGATCAAATTTCAAAGACGGCGCCGCCGTGGACATCGCCGGAGAGGAGCAGGCGGTTACGGTGAGTTGACGGATAGGGGGTTTGTGGCGGCGAGTTGGCAGGTAGAGAGGGTGGAACGACGTCGTTAAGGTGAAGAGAGACATTTGTTTGTGAATGTGGAGAGTGACAAAAGAGGAAAGAGATTGGGTTTTTTCAGCTTTGAAGTTCCACTATCGTTTTGTTTTGATCATTTATTACTTGACAATTTAATATAACGATATTTATTAAAATTTAAAAATTTTATTATTTAGATATTAAAAAAAAAAATTATCACTCAGGTTATTTCTGTTTATATCTTATTTTTTTAAGCTCTATTTTTGACGCATCATTAAAAATCGAACGTTATCTTAAAATGATGCTTCCCCTCTCCATACAAGCCCTATTTTTTTAACCCCATATTTTATATTTTTTAATTATTTGAATAGTGTATGTCATTTATACTATTTTAATTAATTCAAGGTAAAATATAAAAATACATTAAAAATAAATAAAATTAAAAAATAATTAGCTATATTAAGAGAATAAATTAAAATTATAAAAATTAAGATTTATATTAATAAAAAAAAGCGTAATACGAATAATTAAATAGAAAAAATTACTCCAATTTAATATATAAAAATTTATTAATATTTAATATATATTTTTAAATAAAATTTAATATATTTTATTAATTAAAAATAATTAAAAAGATAAAACAAAAATAAAAATTATTAAAAAAATGAAATGGGGCTCCAAGTGCCCCAAATTGAGGATAACCTTAGGTACCTTAAGTTCTAAAATTTTATCAATTAGATTCCCTTCAGCTGAAATTTGATAGATTTTTATTGAGAAATACTAAAGTGAACCATAATTATGACAATATATCAGTATTTTCTAGACCTGGCAATGGGGTCGGGTGCGATCAGGTTAATGTCACATCGGGTCTATCACGGGTCGGGTCAAATCAGGTCGAGTCAGACTTTGGTTGGGTCATCCTCGAGTTTGGGTCGACCTTGGAGCGGGTTAGTCTCAAGTTGGGTCGACATCAGGTTGGGTCAATCTCGAGTCAGGTTAACCTCGGGTAGGTATCCTTGGGTCAGGTCGGATTTCAGGTTGACCCAACAGTTTATTTTGATAATATATTTATTCGACCTTGAAAATTATAACTAAAACTACAAAATAATATGACTATAATTAATATTTTATTTAGATTTTATGTTAAATTGGATTTCTATTTAGTTTATTTTAGGATATAAGGCAGTTCTGGGTCGATTATCGGGTCATCACGAGTCAAGTCATTTTGAGTTATGGGTCAACTAGGGTCGGATCAAGTGAGAGTCTTGACGAATTCGGGTCAGTTCATTGTTGGGTTTGGGTCCTAGTAAACTTTAATTTTTTTGGGTTAGAGTCAAGTCAAGTAGCGAGTCAAATAGATCAGGTCATTAGGTCCGATCATATTTTGCCAACTCCAGTATTTTTATTAGAATTTCATGATTTTTTTTCCAAAAATGCTAACACAACACACATTTTGACTGTATATTTGTTTTATTTGAAAATGTAACACTTATATATGTTGGGATTTTTTTTCTTTATTATTCTACTTAGATTTCATAAATATTGTTCTTTTTAGGATTAGAGATCTTTTAGAAATAACTGTTGTACAGTCTAGCATTTCTTAAGGGTAAGATTGTGTACAGCCTCGTTAAATCCTACTTTGGTGGTAGCCTTTTTGAGGCACTACATTGTTGCTATTTCTTTATTATTAAGTTATTTAATATTTTTTAATATATATAGTAAGATATTTTAAGTTTTAAAACATGAAAAATTATCAAAGTACCTTAATATTTGACCATTTATCACCTAAGTATCATTATGTTTTAATATATACAATGAGGCACCCTGAGGTCTTAAATTTTCTTCACTTAGGCTATGTCGGAATTTGATAATTTTTTATGAAAACTATTGCAATTTTATATAACATATATTAATATAATATACGATTACAGTAAGTTGTGTCAATGTTAATGAATTAAGATAAAAAATTTGTTAAATTTTAATGTAAATTACTTATGTATTGCAAAATTTATGTGTCGTATCAGAATTATTAAGTAAAACAATGATACAAACCAAATATTTTCTAGCTAATATAAATTAGAAATTACAACTAAAATATATATTTATTGATAGATTTGCCTCCAAATAGAGGATTACAAGAGAAAGACAGAGAAGATAATCTAGAAGAAGAAGGGGGAGACAGAGAAACAAAGAGGGAGAGAGAGACTAGAGCATACTACTCATCACATTTTGGCATACTCAACCTAATGGTCTCTTCTCTTATTTATACAAGTATGGGGAGAGGTGAGGTAGCATATTACGGAACATTCTAGAAGGATGGAGAAGAGTCTAGAAGGTGGCAGGTGGCACATCTGGTTGGCGGGTGGATTGATGTGTGTAGGGGAGACGCCGTGTATAGCAGCTTGGCGGCCAGGATGGTGAAGCAGACCTTGGCAGCTATGGATGAGACGGACTTGGCGGCATGAGTGACGCCAGGTTCGTATCAATAACCACCCCCTTGAAAAGATCCTCGTCCTCGAGGATCAGCAGTAAGGGAGTCGCCTAGATGGTGCGGGGACTAAGTGGGATGGCATCCTTCTGTGCACCAAATCCCACTTTGGCTCGTATTATCTCTTGTCCCTCCAAAGACCCTTGCCCCCAATGGTCATGGACAACGACCCACCTTCTAAACGTGGATGATCCTCCGGGGTCAAACACTAGCTTCTGGAATTTCAGAAAGAAAAGAGCCTCGAAGTTGATGCCTTCCTTGAATAGGCGAGACTGTGGGAGCTTGGCGGGAATGGTGATGACATTCCCAAATTCTGATGGCTGCTGTGGGGGCACGAGAGGATATGTCGTGGTTGGCGGATCTGTAAGTGCCGAGAGCATGAGAGGCGGAACTGAGGCTGGGGTGGGGATGGCAGAGGGTGGAGCTACATTAGAGATGGCGGCATTCCCAGAAGCGCCAATGAGTGGGGTGATGGCGGTATCCGGGACGGGGTCTGAATCGGTCTCCAAAGCAGGCCGTGAAGGTGAGGCATCATCTTCTTTAAATGTGGCAGGCGCCACACCCAACTGGCTCTGAGGCGTGTCTGATGTTGGTGGTAGCAACTGTGGGAATATTGAAGTTGGAGGGTTGGCAGGAGTGGAATCCAAAAGGCTTGGCGTCGTACTTAGAGACCCCTTTGCGGCTATCACCTCAAGATAGGCGCAATTGCTCTCCTCCAGTCTGGCCAATAACTTGGCATCATGAAGGGTTTGCGGTCTATACAAGAGGACGCCTTTAGCTATTTTCTCCTGCAAGCCGCCTACCATCAGCTTAACCTTATATTGTCGAAATTAAGTTTTGCTTGAATATTTTTCAATGAAAATCTAACAAATGTTAGAAGAAGGGTACAGTTGAAAATTTTTTAAAAACTTTAAGGTGTCTAAGTCATAAAAGTTTTAAAACTCAAAGTATTCCATATTTTGAAACGTAAGGGTACCTTGTTGATAAAAGGTGAAACGTTTGGCTACTTTAGCGATAGTTTCCCTGAAAACTTTATTACCTAAGTATCATGAACTTTAAAGATTTTATCATTCATAAGTTCTCTAGCAAAATTCGGTGGATTTTCCTTGGGAAATATATATATGGGGTGAGTAGAACTTGTTACCCACAAGTATCCGCCCTGTTTGGGACGGGTATGGATGGCAATTAAAAGGATAGCAGGTATGGGCTAGGTGTGTCTGCCCCATAACCGCATGGGTACAGAGCAGGTATGGGTATAGTGTTTTACCCGCCCCACCCCGCCTTATACCCACCATACCCGCCTATTTTATCTTTTATTAACTTTCAAATTTCTTAAATTCAATTATCCAAATTATTTAACAATGTTATACCAAAATATAATTTTTTTTTAACATTAAAAGGCCTTAGATTAATAACCGATCATTGTTTAGAAGCGAAACAAGAGGTTGGGGAGCATCCGACCATCAACAATGAGTACAATGACCACCTAAATAACGACTCACAACCAGCGAAATTGAAAAGCATTAAGAAAACGAGATGAGGCTAACATAACAATATCCTCGATAATAGCACTACACTCCCACGCAGGGGAAGAAATACGAGAAATAAAACTACTAGCTAATTGCCAATCAGACTCCACTATCACATTTTTCCAGCCAAACGTCGAAGCTAGAGAGCAAGCAGTACGAATAGCAAGGGATTCAGCAGAGGTAAGAAAGCCTGCGCACTTCCACACCAACCCCCCACGATGGAACCCGAGGACGGGTGGGTCACCACAGCCAAGGCTGACGAGGAGGGAGAGACAAAGGCCGCATCAGTATTGATCTTGATCCACTCGGGAGGCAGAGGATCCCATCTTGAAGGATGAACGGAGGATGATGACGGTGGAGCCAAATCCAGCAGGGCCGGAGCACATGAGGGGGATCGGTTGGCAGCAGAGGCCATAAAACACGAAGGGTACTAGAGGAGCATCCTGGTGAGCTAGAAGATGCGAGACACGAGGGCTGGGGGTTGCGGAGAGAGAGATAGAGGCGATAACCCGACTTGATAGAGTAAGATCCATGATACGTGAAATGCCCAACAAGGACGTCGTCCCGGAAAGGATTTCCAACCGGAATAGTTTGGATGGCATCAGACTCGGGTCTAGTAAAAACTCGAGAAAGGGCCTCAGCATTCCAGCGTCTAGCACCTGGAATAATAGGGTCCAAGACATTAGAAAGGGGTCTCTCCTCCTTCAATCCGTGACCAACCAAGAAGAAGGGGAGTTGAGGGACCCACTTGTCCTCCCAAATATTAATACAAGAACCGTTATCAACGTTCCATCTAAGACCTTTAGCAATAAAGTCTCTACCCTCAATAAAACTTCTCCAGCCCCAGGAAGGATTAGACCGAAGCAAAGCATTAAGGATAGAAGAGTTGTTAAAGTAGATGCCTTTGAGGATCCGGACCCAAAGACACTAGGATTTTGTACCGCCCTGCAAACTTGCTTTGCGAGGAGAGCAATGTTAACCCCGATCATATCTTATGCGTGATGAAATTCCAACTTCTCCAATGGACCCCTTTGTCCTCAACCGAACCCCCCTTCCACCAAAAACGGGCGATGACACAATTGAGATTTTTTGGTAAAAGTGATTGGGATCTGGAAACACGACATAACATTAGAGGATATGGTTGACACAACTGACTTGATAAGGATTTCTGTACCCGCATGAGAAAGAAGCTTAGATTTCCATCCTTGCATCTTACTCCTAACTTTTTCAAAAAGGAAGTTGAGGGCATTTCTTTTGGATCTTCCCCACAAAATTTGAGTTCCTAGATATTTTTCGATCTCACAAAGCTAGTCAACTTCTAAAATTCCCATGCATTCTTCTCTAACACAAGAGGGTGTGTTTGAGGAAAAGACGGTGTGAGATTTATGAAAGTTGATTTCTTGACCCAAAGCACCACAGAAAAGGTTGAGGATGGACTTGACATTATTGCACACAAGGGCTGATTCTTTTTAAAAATGAGAAACAGTCGTTGGCAAGACAGGTTGGAGAGGGCGAGACACGTGGATTTGATCGTATAGCTATTCCATTCCTCCCTTCTTTCCGCTTCGTTAATAAGAGAAGAAAGAGCCGCCATAACAAAGAGGAAGAGGAAAAGGGAAAGGGGATCACCTTGCCTAAGACCTCTAGCAATTGAGAAGTTGTCAACTCTTACACCATTAAGGACTGGACTGACTTTAACCGTTGAGATACATTCCATGATCCATTTCAAAACTGTTTCGCAAAAACCCAACTTTTTTAAAATTTTTTCGAGGAAGGACCATTCAACTTGGTCGTAAGCTTTTGAAAGATCGAGTTTAAGGGCAAAGACATGGCTTCCTCCTTTTCTTTTGTTTTTAAGAGCATGAAATGCTTCATGAACACCCATGATATTATCTTGAATTTGTCTCCCCTTGACAAAGGCGGATTGAAAAGGGGAGATGATAAGGTTCATAAAAGGTTTAAGACGGTTTGAGATGATTTTAGAGATGATTTTATAACATAAGTTACATAGACCAATTGGGCGAAAATGATTTAAACTTTTAGGTTTTTGAATTTTTGGGACAAGAACAATATTGGTGTTATTTAAGTTCCTTAACAATTTTCCGTTTTCGAAAAATCTTTGTACTGCCTCACAGACATCGTTGCCAACAATATCCCAAAGGAAGTAAAGAAGATACCTGGGAATCCGTCCGGTCCTGGAGCTTTGTGACCACCAAGCTGGGTGACCAAAAGCCAGATCTCCTCCCTGGTGACGGGTTTAGACAATTCTTGATTCATGAAGTTGCTAACTTTGGTATCCATAGACGCAATCACCTCCTCAACTCCAACTATACCTTTAGATGCATAAAGGTTTCTGAAGTGATACGAGATCATCTGCTTAATTTGACTAGGGTCTTCAATTCACTCCCCATTGTTATTTTTGAGGCGCCGAATCTCGTTTCTTTTGTTTCTTTGGATAGTTGCTGCATGAAAGAACCGAGAGTTTCTATCCCCATAGGACAACCAATTGACCAGTGAGCGCTGGTGCCAGAAACGTTATTTCGCTTCCCACCACTTGTGGAGCTCTTTATTGAGCTCTTTTTCTTCCTCGATTTCCCCTGGAGACTGCACTTTGCTTTGGAGCTCTATCAATCTATTATAAATGCAATCAAATCTTGTTTTTCTCTCCCTCCTTCTAGCAATACTCCAATCTTTAAGGCTTTTGCGATAGGAATGGATCTTTTTTTGCGAATCGAAACATTTTGGAACCTCTACCATTGTAAGCCCAACCTTTTTGGATCGTGGGACGGAACTCCTCTTCTAACCGCCATTTAGGTTCAAATTTTAAATCATGAGGGTGATGGGTGTGGTCTCTTTCCAGCTGGATAAGGGGAGGGGAATGGTCAGACTCAATTGTCGGGAGAAGAGTGGTGGCCTTTGGGAAGAGCATTTGCCAATCGTAATTCACGGCCACCTTATCAATACATTACTTGATATTTCGCGCACCATCTTGTTTGTTAGACCATGAGAACTTGCATCCCTTAGTCTGGATTTCCATCAAGCCACAAGAGTCATAAAAATCAAGAACCATGATAGCTGCGAATCAGAGACCAAGTTACCTTGAATCTTATCATCCAGGGAAGAAATTGCGTTTAAATTGCCTGAGAAAATAATAGGTTGTTGCTGGTCAGAAAATTCAGCTGCCAAAAACCTCCAAAAGGTAGAACTTTTGCCTCTATCTGGTTCTCCATACAGAAAGATATGGTACCACCATTTGTTATAGCACTGATCCACAATTTCTGCTGAAATGAATCTATCTGAAGCCTTTTTAGTCTCAACCACGAATCTTTGGCTCCAAAATAGAGCCATTCCACCAGAAAGACCTCTTGGCTCCACAAAAAAAGGAATTACAACAATTTAATCTCCTTCCTACTTTTTCCACATGCTTATTTTTATTTTTAGTTTCCATAAGAAAGATAATGTCAGGCCTAAGTTTATTATTCAGCTCCAAAAGATCTGGAACTGTCAAGGGACGACCTAACTCTTGACAGTTCCAACAAATAAGACTCATGGATTGAGAGGCAGTTGTTCCGGGACAACCATCGTAAGCCCGTGAGAAGAGGACGCTTTCGAATCAATTCTGACTTTGTCGAGGGCAAGAGAAGGGGATCTGATACGGTCCACAAATGGAAGCACGTATAACTTCTTTAACTCTTCCAATTCTGCTCTGCGCTTCACTGCTTTCTTGATGCTTTCCAGTTTACCTGCACTCTTCTTCCCTAGAATCCCCTCTACCATTACTCGAGATGACTTCATTGCTGAGATTAGACCTTCTTCCTCATAAATGTTACACAGCATACCTGCCCCTTCAAGAAAAACATTAGGGTCGAGACACCAGTTGCCCATTCTATCTATCTGAACTATATCTGCCACCATATCCTTGAAGGCCACCCTTGATCGTTTTCTAATAGAAAAGTCTTCTACATCTGCGTTCCTCATTTTACCCTTTAGAGTTGAAGATGTGATAACCATAGGAGCTGAGTCTTCCTGCAGAGACATTTGGATGGCTTGGGCGGCATTCATGAACCATTCAAAAGAATCCCTTAAATCTTCTCGCTCGCCCCTCACATATTTTTCTTGAACCTCGCTTTCTGTCTCCATAAAGTTAACTGTAATCCCTTCTCCTTTCTCTGCAATGAGCAGCCGAACTTTGTTGGAGGAGCATTCCTTTGCTCTCAAAAAACCATCAACGATCGGTTCCTCACGGGGCGCTTCTTCATCCCTGCATTGGTTTTCAACATGTTCCAATTTTCCACAAAAGAAACATAAATCTTCCAATCTTTCGTATTTGAATCAAATCCACAAACCATGTTTTTCCTTTCTTTTAAGATAAAAGCCACAAATAAGGGGGTCATCAACATTTACCTCAACTTTCATGTGGATGAAGCGTGACCACAACATGTCCTGTTCTTCTTCCATATCAAGCTTGATGATTTTTGGGAAAAGACCGCCAATTCTGATTGCGTTAAGGTAAGACATCATATAAATCGGAAGGCCGTGGACTTGGACCCAAAATTCAGAGGTTTAGAAGTCAATCTCCTCAAAAATGGAGTCGCTTCCCATTCTTTGATCACAATATGTGCATCATGGATGGACCAAGGAGTATCTTCCTTTGCTTTTAATTTATCTTTTTGGAGTTGAAATGCAAACAACAGCAGGTTGAAAGCGATTTCATGAACTTCAAGCTTTCCTTTCGGCTTCCAGGCCTTATCAAGCACTGCCTTCATGGGTCCAGCCCTTACTTATTTACCAGAGAGGACTTTCCCCACCAGGGTTTTGTTTTTTCAGTGCTTTAGAGAGTCCTTCATCCACAAAAAGCTCTAAGTTTTTGAATCTTTTTTTAGGGGTTTCTGGGTTTGGAAGTGTTGTGTTTTTGGCCATTTTGTACCGAGATTTGGGGTTAGGGGGTTCAGGGGGAAGTTTGTATTTTTTCTGGCTGAAGGAAAGATGGAAGATTGGGATGGTTTTGAGCGAGCTGGGAAGCGGTTATTTATATAAGGAAGCATAATAGAATTGGTTGGAAGAGGCTGAAAATGTATTAAATGAGGAAAGTCTTAAAAATAATATTGAATAATTAATATGGCGGGTATGGATAATTGTTCTGTATCCATGAAGCGGGTAATGGATATCCATTGGATACCCAACGGGTAATGGGGCGGGTCTAAGAATCCATTTCATACCCGTGACAGGTAATGGGGTGCGTATGTGTATGAATTTGGGTGACGGGTACGAGTATGGAGGAGGCATCCCTCGTACTGCCCCGCCTCGCCCCGCCCTATTGCCATCCTTGTGTCCTTGGATATAATCCTGTGATTTTTTGTTAGAAAATGCTGGCATGATACTTGCTTTTGACGATATATAAAATGTTGAATATTTTATCGTAACTCGCTAAATTTTTGTTGAGAACACTGATATGGCTCATATATAGCATCATAATCATGTGTAATCCATTAACATTTTATACTGAAAATTGACTGATTCTGACAAAAATTCATTAGATTCCGATATACATTACCTAGAAAATAAAATTTTCAAGCCTTGTAAATACCTAATTGTATATATTTTAGAATATCTAAATGATAAATATTATACATAGGTAAAATACCCTTCTAATTTGGGTGCATTTGGCAAATGACTGGAGTGTTACTAGAAATAGTTTCAAATGTTTTTTGGTTGAGCGGATAGACAAAGCAATGATAAAATGCTAATGTCATTTCTCTTAAATAGGAAAGACAAACTCCTTAAAGATACCCTCTTTTTAGAGAAAATCCAAAGATATCAGCACGAATGAGAAGGAAAATGATCATATGTGAAGGATGATCCCACAACATAATGCCAGAACTCGCATGACCAGCATTGGTCAACTAATCTGTCAATCTATTAGTTTCTCTATAATAGTGTTTGAAAAACACATGGTCATACTGGAGATTTACAACCTTAATGTCTTCCACAATAGTTAGAATGTCCGTTGGAATTAAATATGAATTGACAACTGCCTTGATAACTATCTCATTATCTCCTTTCAAAATAATTTTGTTTGTACCCAATTGAAAAGCATAAAAAGGGCATCTGTAGCCAGTATCATCTCTGCCACAATGATGTAAGCATTTTCCAATGTATGTGGACTTGAAAGAAGCATCTAACCTTTATGGTCACAAATAATAAATCATGCAGACGTCGACTCCCTGCTTTTAGACCCATCGAGATTTGCCTTTAACCATCTGAAAGGAGGGAAAGTCCAAGAAATCTAATTGCTATGATCCCTCCTTAAACTATCCTTTTTCACCATACCTCCCACTTCTTTGTCCACCTTGTTGCGGAAGGCTCATTTTAAGTGCATATGCTTAGCTAAAATAGCCGATTTATAGGGGTTGTGATGCTCCCCACTAAAAAGCAAATTATTTATGTCATTCCATATATGTCAACATAAAATGATGAAACGAACCAGCTTGTCATAGTCTCTACCACCACTCAACCCCATGCGACACCAAATCTCATCCTTAAACTCAGTCGTACTAGAAAGCAATCTCAACCAATCTCTGCTCACTTCATATGTTACAACATATTGTATTTTTATATTTTATGTTCTGTATTTTGTATGCATTTTGTATTAAATTAATTATTCATTTAAATATGTTGGAATTATTACATAAAGTGAGCTTCCATTGCTTGGGTTATATTTTATAGAACTAGTTGGATGTTGAACCGATAAAGCCCAGTTGATAAAGTGATCCTTAAAGTATGGGATTAAGCTCGTCTCAGCTTATTGTATAATTAATAGTATGGCGTGTAAGGTTATGGGGGCTAATTAAAGACGGGCTTTGATGGAGTGCGCATACAATTTAATAATTCCCGGCTTGGTCTCCTCTCTTTTTCTAAAACCCTAGCTATAAAAGGTAGCTAAGGGGATGTCTTGCCTCATTGGCGATCATCATAAAGAATTGGAGAGTGGGAGGCAGACCAAGTTCTAAATGCGATCGAGAGACGCGTTCTTGTTTGTTTGTGATTGTCTTGCAGATCAAACCAGATTTCAATTGACAGCAACAATGACTTCCGCTAATAGTATGTTTACTATTTCTAACCATAATATTTAGATCTTTAAAAAATTTTCTAGAGCGTACCCTCCTATAGTTAAGTGCTAGTTAGGTATTTAATGGTGAATTGAGGCTCTTTGGGACTCCTCCTCTTCTTCTTCCTAACCGATCGTAAGCTGTGAATTGGCTATCGATGGCTATTTTAAAATCCTATATAATTTTAGCTAATTAGGGTTGTGTATAAACCGCCTTGTCTTGTGAATACAAATTATCAGATTCTCATCTAATCTTCCCTTTTTATATCATAGATGACATGGGTGGACATGATGAAGTCCTGACCTCATGCTGACCTGACTCTGGCTATTCATGAGCCTCAGAATCATCTCCAAGCCTGGAAATCCTAGGTGAACCAACTACAACAATAATAAACCCAATGCCTTAAAGAGACTCCTGCCAAAGCAAAGTTTTAAGAGAGTGAGACGTACATAACCTTACCCTTATAAGGTCCTAACTATAGAAAGGCTGGAAATCCAAGTTGAAACATTGTGTGGAAAAAAAATATAAAGTACTTTAACAAAATTATTATCCAACACAATAGGATGCTTTCAATTGTTTTGACTCAAATATGAGTAATCGTTAATGACAAACTACTTCCTAAGCACCGATTTCTTGTGACATTTTCGTATCTTTTTTCTCGCAACATACAACAATTTTGCTCAATTATATATGCCCTTCTATTTAGCCTCGTGCTTAGCACCACGTTATGGGCTTGTACTCTTTTTTGGGGGGGGGGGGGGGCATGAAGTGCTTTCATAAAAAGACTGTTAACTAACCTGATAGGACGCAACCAATGCAGTAGCACTGTGTGGTTAAGAAGTGATTTTCGCAAAAAGACTATTACCCGACTTTATTAGTAACATTTAAATATTATAGTACCTAAATAATAAATTTAAACAAAACAAATACTAACTTAGCATTTTACAATAACAAAACCCCCTATAAAATGTGGCACATTGGTATATGCTAGCGAAAATATATACAACTAAAACTATTATTACTATAAGCTTAAATGGGCCTAAATATCTTAAAAGGACGTAAATTAGTGAAAAATAACAAAAAAGACACCATATTTCATTACGTGAAAAAGGGAATATATTTTGACCAAAAATAAGGACATTCATGTAGGCCTATTTGATATTGCGCAATTTTTGTCCTTACAGAAAACAAATATTGTATTTTGAAAACCTTCTTTTTTGGTTTTTTATCTCTTATTTTCAATTTTTTCTCGCTTTGACAGAAAACTAAAAATAGAATTCAAAACCAGAAAACACTATTTCCGAAACCAAGATTTTTCTAAAAACTAAAAGTTGTAAACAGAAAATGAAATCAAACAGGTCCATGGCTACTGAATTGTTGGAAAGACAATCGAGAAACTAAACGCTAACATCACCTTTGATTGGCAACATCAAGGATTTGCGTCGCCATCATTTTTTAGTAATAAGTAGTCATATTAATGCCCTGCTTATTCTTTTTTCAAAATATTATTGCCCATTTCGTGTAGGTATGAAATGGGTTATCCTCTCATTTTCGCAACATACTGTCCTTTTAAGGTATTTTTTATGCAGCAAACACTAGTCTCTTTCCGGGGCGTCCCCGGACACTCTTGAGCCACTCAAACTCCCAGGATGAGACCAGATCCTCTCAAACTCAATTTCATCAAGTTTCTCAAGCTTCACATCCAGTTCTTCTCTAATAAAACTCATACTCTTTCGTGCGGAGGAAAATGACTTGCCTGGGCTCCCAGCAGGAGAGAGAAAGAAGCTCGGTGTAGCGAAGGGAGAGCCGTAGGGCGAGTGGTGGATTGAGAAAGGACTTGGAGACATCCGTTTCTGAATCGGAAGGCCGCTAAAACCAACACACTTACTGAACAAAGACTTTGAATCTGCTAATGCAGATTGTTTGACAGCATCATCTGCAAAGAGAAGATCGTCAGTTCGTGCTGTTATGTTGAATGCTAGACTCTCCATTACTCTTGAGTAGCTCTCGAGTATCGCCTTCCCCACATCCTATAACAAGGAAGGAAAAAAGTGTCAGCAGGGGCCGAGCACAACTCCAAGCAGCCGCATAAATTTTAGGGGTCCCTAAAATAAAAAGTTCTTGTTTGGCATAGACATATTTTATTTTGTATTTATTTCATTAGTACTTGTATTTTTAAAGAAAATACACGAAGGATCTTGTTTTAAATACTCGCCCTGGGCCCTAAAACTCTTGGGATCGGCGCCAACAGTAAGATACGTAAGATGAGTGCTACCCGTGCACAACATTGGGTCTATGTAAGTATCACGAGTTGAAGAATTGACTATTCTAAAAGTTTAAATTATTGGGTGAAGATCGAGAAATTACTATACTCTAATACATGTCCCTTCGAATGAATGCTCATTGTGCTTAAGGCGTGAAATACACATGCTCTCTTCATGCCTTTTATTGAAATTTTATTAAATATAAAAAGATGGGGATGAGATTTGCACTTGGGAGCTCTCGGTCAATGAGAATCTTATACCATGTCAATGAAACAACTATCTTAAAAGTTAAACTGTCGCATGAAGGCTCAAGAATAATTTTATAGTCTACTCCCATGAGTATTTGCTTGCAGTTCAACAAGCAGCAGGAAAAGTTAATGCAATGAGATAAATTTGAACTTAGATGACAGAGAAGAGGTTTGAAATTATATGTGTCTTGCTTGTGTCAATGTTTTAATCATGATTGGATTACGATATGACAAAGTATAGTAAATATGTTGATCTGTTGTGTTGTATCTCAAATTTTTTAGTCAAAATTCCAAGCAGAGTTCTATGATGGAGCAGAGGGATTCAACCATTTTTGGGGCCGAGTTGTTATACCCATCTGTTTTTTCAAGGGTTTCTCTCGTTTATGTGGTGCCATATATTCACCCCTTGTTTCATAGTATCTACCATTCCTTTAACAGAGAAAGAGAGGTAGTGAAGAAATTATGTTGTAATACTTCAATTTCGATCTATTAAAGTTCTTTACCTCCACCCATGGTTTTTCCCTCTCTTTGAAGATTTTCCATGTAAATACTAGTATCTTTGTTTCTCTTTCTCCCTTACCTTTTTATTTGCTTTTCTGATTTTGTTCGGTATCTAATCGAACTAAATCTTTGGTATTTTCGCCTAACATGATTATTTCAATTTGCTCACAAGATAGATTGATTTTTCACTAGACTCACCTGAGAGATCTTTAACAGTGCAAAATGCAATAGCAACTGATACTAAAACGAAAGATGCGAATTGACGAAATACCTTATTATATTGAATCTTGCTCATATCCAATGCGGTTTGCGGTAGGCAAGGAAACCGAAGTTTAAGACACCATAAGAGAGTCTCAGCCCGTTGAGGCAAAACTTGATTCTTGTCATTGTCGGTGAGCACCAGTCCTTTAACTTTGTCACCCCAGGTTACTCTTTTAGTCTTCAATTGGCTTGTATGCCTTTTCTCGTCTTTCTGTCTCCAAACATTTACTGCTGCCTCGAATCTGTTTGCTACCTCGAGCGTATGGTGCTCCGAGGATAGATCTAAACAATCAAGAAGACATTCGGGAGAGAATGAATCGGTTGTTATGTAGCGGTAGATGAGCTCGCCTAGGCAGTCTTTTCCGTTCTACAAAGCCAAAAAGAGATTACCACAAATAGAGGACTCGGGATCATGGATTCAAATAAAGGATATTTTGATAATGTAAATGCTATTTTTTCATGGATTTTGAGCTAACAATTGGACATAAAAATTGATTTGTTAATGGAATGCTACCGGGTATGATGAAAGACGGTTGATTTTTAAAATTAGTATCATAATAGCTGATCTTTTGAAAAATATAAAAATTGGGGAGGTTGATTTTCATGGTGACAATATGCAAAATTTCCAGCCCCTTAGGAACATAGCCTTGTGGCGGAGACCGCCAGCAGCCAACTATACCACCCGGGTTCGATCCCCACAAAGGACTTATGGCTCCCTTTTACATTACTGATGCAAAAAAATGCAAAATTTCCAAAATAAAGAAGCACTTAAGAGATAGTTGAAGGGAATATTATGTTTGAGCAGTAGATAGCCTAACCACTATAATAAATCTAATAGCTAAAAGACAAGACTACATACAAACATTTTACATCTTTCAATAACATAATGCAGCTGAGAAACTCAACATAAAGAGGACTTGTTACCTTGGGCAAGGTGTCCAAATATGCATCAGGAATCTCCATTTCTGCGAGAACACTACTATTAATCGCCATAGCCGCTTTCAGTATCTGATTACTACAATCCCGGCATTGTTGCAACTGCTTCCTACCCTCCTCTGACAACCCGTTTGATGGCACTTTCGGGCACGGAAGCCACCACTTATCCTCTTGCCTCACCGAGAGCCTCCCAGTTTGCCCACTACGCATCCTCGGTTGATATGAACTCAAATTGTCTACCTCAACCATATCTATACCTCCATCAACATACCAAAACTCGGTATCTTGAAACCTGTCTAGTATTGAAAGTAGCATGGCATCGAGCTTCTTAAGGGCAGGCAAGTTTACATACAAGTCTGATCTCGGTTTAGTTGCCATGACCTCAAAGGTGGCTCCACCGGGTAGTTCTTGTGTGGAAGGGATGAGTTCAACAATGGAGTCGCTAACACATAAGAGCCATTCCATTTCTCTGCACCATTTCTTCTTCTTCTGGGGTGCCAATGGCTCTAGCCTCCACAGCTCGCCAAATACAGTGGCTGAATGATTATAACAGCAGTCAGATTAATTTCAATGAATCCTAATGGCCTAACTAGATCATAGTTGCACGAGCGGGAAAGTAATAGGAAATAGGTGCGGGGGAGGAAACAATTATACATTTAGGAGTGTGAAGGTAGCACTTATATTAATATATGTCACATATATATTGAACGTTGAAGCATAACATTTTAAAATAAGTTCATACTAAACACTAACGTAGAAAATTGAGTTCTAAACTTCAATTTTTTAAGCAAACTCAAGTGAATAAAGCCGCGAAACTTGAGATAAAATTCTCATTCCCACGATTGCTTCCTAGTGTTTTTAAGTTTGTTCAAATTGATACCTTAACTTTTTTTATTAAAAATAGTCTCAAATGTTTGTAATTTTATTCATATTAGTCCCCCATCTCTTCTTTTGTTCAAAATGATCCATAATGTTCTATTTTATCACGAAATCAATCCCTCATTTTAATTTTTACTAATTTTTATCACCAAATGGGGGATCAATTTTGTCATAAAATAGAACACTAGGGGCCATTTTAAACAAACTTAAAAACATCTAGACTAATGGTGTAGGTAACTTTGCAATTAGTCAACAAGTTGTTGGATACAGCTAGAAAAATGAGTCTTATCCAGAAAATTTATTCATTTGGTTCAATCGCCTTTTCTTAAGTTTGATATGCGTTTCAAAACACAAATCTAACGTTTAAATGCTGAATCCCTGGATGTTTCCAACTATGAATTAGATGGAAAAAAGTCAATACCAGCAAGATTAGTGATGGCGTTTGAAATGGCAAGGGCAGTACACACTCCCTTTCCACCCCCAGACATGTCTTCCCCAAGTAAAAGCTTCACAAATCTTTCCTTCATCATCTCCACTTCTGCAGGGAGAGAAATGAAACCCAAATAAAAGAAATGAATGGTTGGAACTGATCATCAAAGAACCAATTATCACAAAAGATTAAACTGTTAAACAAAGGTTCATCAACAGTTTTATACACTAATATGCCTTCACGTGAATGCCTTATTGAGCTTCAATGGTGGATAATGCACAAGTCCACTCCATTCATTGTGTTTGAGATATACTAATCAAATGAGTAAGGGCTACGGGGGTCTGAACTTACAACCTCTTTCGTCAAAGATGGTCCAATACCATGTCAACAAACCAATTACCTTAGAAGCTTAAATCATACGTGAAAACTCAGGAATATTTTATAGTTTTGAGAAGGGTTCATCAATAGTTTCATACATTGAATGCCCTTTTATGTGAATGTCCATTGGGCTTGAGCCATGAATATGCACAATTCCACTCCATACGTTGCGTCTGGCAGAGTCAAAGATGGTCTAATACCATGTCTAGAAAAAGTTTCATCAACTATTTTATACACTATCGTGCCTCTTCACGTGAATGTCCATGGGAATTCAACCGTGGATAACACACAAGTCAACTCCATATGTTGTGTTTTAGATATATTGATAAAAATGATCTGTGGGTCTAAACTTAAGACAAAAAGAGGGTCTAATACCATGTCAAGAAACTATCTCAAAAGTTTAAATTGTGTGAAACCTCATGACGTAATAATATAGATTGCATTTAAAAAAGGTAAAGGCTAAACCCAGGAGCAAATTTGATACTGATAATCTCTCTGTGAAATTGACGTTATCTGTGTGTAAATTGTAAGTTTAATTTAAAAATTCAAAGATAAATATGGAAATAGAGCTGAATTTTTGTTTAAAATCCAAGATGAAGATTATAAACTATGCAGAATTTAAAATGTCAAATATCCAGTCCAACATAAACCATAAATTGTCCGTTGATAGAGAAACAAAAATCAATACACCAACAAGTATGGTGTGAGATTCGAAACTCCATTTTGAAACTAATTGTTAAGAAATCTACAGATGAGTCTAATAAGAAATTCTATATCACAGTTGTGAGAAAGAAGATCAACATATAAGCCTAGTAAACTACTCCACCTCATACTAAATTAGTTTTAGAATGAAACCCACTTGGATTTATATGCGAATCTCGTATATTCAAACTATGTGAATTGCGCCTAAAGCTAGGTGAAACTTCTCACCTAATTTTTCTTTTTATAGAGGAAAGAAGTACACTACCCCATTGTCACCAACTCAAATAACTCAGTGCACTTACATGTTAATCTCCTTTTTAGCAATTTGAGTTATATACTTTGTTCTCCCTCATGCTTTTAAATTTGTTTAAATTGTTTTCTTATCTTTCTTTTGTTCAACATGGTCCCTAATGTTTTTAACTTTGTTCAATTTAGTCCCTTATCCTTTTTTTTTTTTTTTTGTTCAAAATACTCTCTCATATTTTATTTTATGTTAAAATTGGTTCGTCGTCTTTTTAATTTTTTACCTCATTTTAGTCACTAGATAAGGACTAACTTTGGCGTAATATCAAACATGAGAGACCATTTTTGAAAAACGGAAAAGACGAGACACCAATTCGAACAACATCACAAACATTAGGGACCCTTTTGCAAAAAAATAAAAAAACAAGACACCGATTTGAATGAATTCAAAAACATAAGGTACCCACAGACTGCTTTTAACTCAATAACAATTTTGAAGGGAATTTTCTTCTAGATTGTAACGATCTAGAATGAAAAATAGACTTAAACTTCTTCGTGAACTTTCACATTACACTCGGTCCATATATCTATTTTGGCTATGTATCATAGATTCAAACTCAAAATTTATAAAAAGAGAAATTATTACTTAGGTATTCTGAGGTTTGATAATTTATTATTTAGGTACCTGACATTTCAATATATTCAAAGAGGTAACTTGAAGCTTGAACATTTTATCACTTAAATACCCTGAAATTTAAAATTCTATCAACAAGGTACCCATTTGCAAAAATTTGATAGATTGTATTGGAAAATGTTAAAATGAAATACGATTTCGCAAATAAATTAGCATCTTTATTAGAATTTGAAGATCTTTTTGCCAAAGAATGCTGACATTGTATATGATTTTGGTAATATATAGATAGTTTATATAAACATTCAATGAATTTATTTAACATAATTTTGCTGAACTTTACTGAAAAGATAGACATAATTTATATATATTATCGTAATTATATACTACATTAGCATTTTCATTATAAAATTAGTCAAAATTCTTACAAAAGAACGGCAATTTTTGACATTGATTACTTAGATGATAAAATATTTAAACCTTAGGCATCTTATTGTATAAATTAAAATATCGTGCTACTTAGGTGACAAATGCTCAAATCTCATGGTATATTAGTGATAATTTTCCATACGAAATTACAAAGAGAAAATGACAAAATGCAAAGTGAAAAACTTTACCAGAAGATTCCGATTCCAGTTTCTCATTCTTCTTCTCATCCCAACCCACCACATCTCTACCGCCAATCACCGGCACAACCATCGCCGGCGGCGCCGGAAACCCAGAGCTTCCTACAATAGGCCGGAATCCGACCACCGGCGACGAGGAAACACCGCCGGCATTATCTCCGGCGATGCCAGTATCGAACCTCCGACCAGAGAAGCTGGCGGAAGTTTCGGATTCGCTGACGTCAGCACTGAAGGAGTAGCTACCAGCGCACCTCTCGCTGAGGTCATCGTCGGAAGGAGACCCCATTGATGAAGAGAGAGAGAGAGAGAAAGATGTCAGAGGTGCATGTAGAAGAGAGAGAGAGAGAAGATAAAGGGGGGAAGAGGAAAATGCGAGGGGGAATCTCTCTCTCTCTCTCTCTCTCTGTGTGTGAGCAGCAGAGAGTGTTGGATGGTTTATACCTTGAACAAGATTACAGGGTGTTTCTTTTTTTTTGTCTTTCTTTTTCTTTTTTGGATTCTTTTATTTTAGTTGCAATTTTAAATTAAATTATTTATATTTTTTAATTTTTCAATATCACACTTAAAACTACTAAATTTTGTCAATATTACACCTTAATGTGATTTTGTTAGTATCTGTTAATTTTTGATGATGCGGCATTACAACAACAACAAACCCTGTGCCTCAAAAGCTCCTGCATAAGCAGAGGCCGGGAGGGGCGGATGTACGCAACCTTACCCCTTGAGGGTGTAATCCTGCCTAGAGGCTGTTTCCAAGGACCCCCAACCTTATAGGGTTGGTGATGCGGCATTAGGAAAAAAAAAAAAAAGTTACTTACGGCAAAAGTTTCTGTATTTTGCCCATTATGTCAATTTGGTCCTTTGTACTTCTAATTGTGTCAATTTAGTTCCTAAATAATTTAAAATATATCAATTTAGTCGTTTGGTCTAACTTAAGTTAAGTTAATGATGTAATTTTGAGCGAAAAATTATGTTAGATGCAAGTAAATTATTATAAATTTATTCGTTTACTCAATTTAACCTAATTTGTGGCCGAACCATTAAAAATTTTATTAAAAACTTAATATAATTTTTTTCTAAGAACCAAATTGACGTATTTTGAATTGTACAGGGACTAAATTGACACAATTAGAAGTACAAGGACTAAATTGACATAGTAAACAAAGAATAGGGATCTTTAACACAATTAACCCAAAAAAATTTGGATGGAATATTCGGTTTTGGTTGATGGAGCGGTTAACTAGTGGTCATTTTCTACCCAAAATTTTTTTAAGTGGTTAAATATAACATAAAAAAAATAAGGTGGTTAAAAGCTAGATGATATAAAATGTAGCTATCCATTTGCAAAAAATTCTAAGTTATTATTAAAGATAGAGATAGAAACTAGTAATCAAACATCATTTCGGTATGTGTATATTTCGGACATGGCATTAGAAAAGCCTCTCGGCCAGTTAATGACAGAAACAAAGATGCGGGCCATGATTCATGTGAAGCATTAGGATACGATAAACTACAAGGATTTAATTTAAGGTCTATTTGTTGAGGTTTTAACAAAACAAATCTATCTTCTTGTGACTCACTTCATTTATAAGTGATTAATTATTTTTTAGTATGGTCATTTATTCAAGTCCAAGTCGTAATAATTTATACGATAAATGGCTAATGTTGTGGTCTAGTGGTTTTATGCATGTTTGGTTTTCCCTTCTTTTGCCACAGTTTTGATTCCTGTAATAACTCGTTTTTTCTTTCTGTTCAAAACATTTTCAAGTTGAGAGACAAAGTAAGCCTAGATAATTCATTTTACGCAAAAAAATACTATTCATGTGTCCAAGTGTAATATGTAAAAAAAAAAATAAGGAATTAGCAAAAATTTTTATTTAGCCTCACCGTTACGGGAATGTTTGGTATGAGATTAAAAGCGGCTAATGGTTATATGGGTAACCATTACACATCTTTTAAACCCTTTAGTTTATCATTAACATTTAACTTATGAAAAAGTTTATTCTGAAATTGGGTTAAAACATTGCACTACCCTCTACTAAAGCAAATTGTCATAACAAGAGAAGGATAAAACTATACAACTTGTTTTTTGGCTTAGGTTGAAAGATTACAGAGGCTCTTTTTTTTTTTTTTTTTTTTTTTTTTTGTAAATGAGTACTTACATTTTATTCTATCTAGTTTTTAATCACCTAATTTTTGTGTTTTTATATTTAACCATCTAAAAAAAATTTTGGTAGCAAATGACCATAAGTTAACCCTTCCTTTAGTCAAAGCCGAAGATCCCATTGAATTTTGGAAGGAATATTTGCTTTTAGCTAACGGAGGGTTTAACTGGTAGTTATTTGCTACACGAACTTTTTTTAAGTGGTTAAATGTAAAAATAAAAAAAATTCAGGTAGTTAAAAGCTAAATAACATAAAATATAGATGATCTTTTACAAAAAATCTTATTATTATATATATATATATATATATACATAAAATATCATATTACTTAAGCAATAAGCATTCAAAACTCAAACAATATAAGTGATTAAGTTCCCTTCTTTCTTTTACCAGATCTATTATTAATAACAATCAATCAATTTAATTTAATTGAGTTTAATTTAATTTAAAAATTATAACCTAATCTGATGTAAATTTGTGTACAAACTTCTAGTATCTCTACTATCTCGAGTAGTATTTAATTTGAGTATCATAAAAATAGGGTAATATTATTGCTACGACATAATTATTATTGATAAAGTAAGACCGTACTTTTTAAAATGATTTTATAACTATCATTATTTATAAATTATATTATTACTCTAATAGTAATAATTTTATTCTGTTAATAACAGTTCTCTAAAATATATTTGACTAGATTATAATTTAATAATTATTTTATGACTTTCTATAATTTAATTTTATTTATGTTATATAACGTCATCTTCGCAAGTTGGGAGTTCTCGGACATAGCCTCCTTTTGGAATAACACTTTAAAGAGGTAAGGTGGCATACATTTCACCCGTCAATCTTTGTATTTGACGGAAGTCCTTAAGAAACTTGGTTTTTTGTTAGTGTGGATGTTGTTTATACAATAATTAATCTATAAATAACCCGACTACATGTCAATATATTAAAAATAACTGAACTCTATTTTCTAACAAAAAAATAACATAACTTTAAATTTTCTACTAAAAAAATAACCCAACTCTAACTTTTCTACCAAGAAATAACCAAACTCTAACTTTTCTACCAAGAAATAACCAAACTCTAAAATCAATAATAATATTGAATTGGTAGCTAAGCATGGCTCATAGTATGATGCTTCGACAATATATTTTTCTTTTATGTATTTTTAGTTTCGCTTGGATTCTTTTCTCACCTGAATAAATCCCAAAAAAATGTTTTTCTTTTTTTTTTTTAATAATTTGAGTACAACCCCACCAAAGGGCAATAGTCCGGGGCGAAGAACAAATAAAATAACAGATAAATACAACCAGAGAACAAGCCAAACCAAAAATACGTAGAAGAAAAATATATTGTCGGAGCATCATATCACGTACCATAATTCAATATTTTTAAATCAAATTTTTAGACTTTAGTTATTTTTTGGTAAAAAAGTTAGATTTAGATTATTTTTGGGTCAGGAAATAGAATTGAGTTATTTTTCAACAGAAAAATTAGAGCTGTATTATTTTTTAGTAAAAAAATTTAGAATTAAATTATTTGTTAGTTAAAAAATAAAGTTAGGTTATTTTTTTTAATATATTAACATACACTTAAATTATTTTTAAATTAATTATTATTATTTATCTAACTTCATAATGGTAAACTGAACATTTTCCTAGTGTACGAGAGGGGAAAGACAGAGGGGACGTTAGCTCTCATTGGGGGGCGCGACAATAATTAGGAGGTTTGAAGTCAGTACCTTATAATAATTAGGTTGCCAATTAACTACTTTTTATTATGCCATTATTGTGTCTCGTGGATAATTTTATTAGTCCATTGCATAGTTAGTCAAATACGGTACAGCGATAAAATAGAATTTAATATATATGTATATTATTTGATGTTTTATATTAAAAGTTTTGATACAAAATGCGTTGATTCATAGAAAATATATACAGATGTATTTGTGTTTAAAACGGTGACGTTTTCGAATATACTACTTAAAAGTTCGGATTAATTTTTATGAAATTAGAG
Source organism: Simmondsia chinensis (assembly GCA_018398585.1). Lineage (NCBI taxonomy): Eukaryota > Viridiplantae > Streptophyta > Magnoliopsida > Caryophyllales > Simmondsiaceae > Simmondsia > Simmondsia chinensis. The sequence continues at coordinate 6,686,137 of JAGTTD010000016.1, forward strand.
TATTTACAGCCTCAAATATTGAAAAATTATCACTTATGTACCTTAAAATTGGAATATTTATCATATAGATATCTTGATATTTTAATATTCACAATAAGAATATTTCAATATTTATATTATGTAGGTATTCTATGTCCTAATTTAATAAATTTTTGCACAAATCTGACCTATTTTATACGAAAAACACAAATGTATAATATATATAAATTATGTCAATGTTTTCAACAAAGTTTAATGAATTGTGATAAAAAGTTCAGTGAATTTTAATTAAACTACCTAAGTGATAAAATTTTAAAACCTTAAAGTATTCTATTGTATATTTTGAAGCATTATTTTGAAACGACAGAACAAGATAAGTGAATTTTTTATAAAGACTATAATACGTTCGACCTAATGTTTATTTCAAAATTTCAATATCATTTCTAAACATCAACGAAATTTGAAAAAAAAGTGAGTATTTTTCATAAAATATATATAATACTTTTACTATTAAAAAAGGGAATTTTTCTATATTTTTGTGAAAAATATATAAATACGAGTATTATACGGCATTAATATATATGCACGTATTATTCGTGTATAATACGCAAATTTTACCAACTATGGTACATTAATAAAATTATCAAATATTTTAAGTATTTAATATTGGATAAATTGTAGAAAATCTTTCTACTTTTTGATTTAATAACAAAGAATTTTACTTTTTAAAAAAAACTATTCATTTAACCACTTAGGCTCCATTCATTTTGGAGAAAAATGAGTTATTTAGCAAAATATTTATTTAAAAAAATGAATTTTAAAAAGTAACCCATTTTCAAAAATATTTGGCAAACTAACCCATTTGTCAGTAAAAGTTATAGGTGCAATTTGAATTGGCTCCTATTATAATAATTTTTACTTGTAGGCACCATTTGAAATGACTCCTACAAAATTTTTACCTGAAAGAGGCATTTAAAATTGGTTTTTATTGATCTGGAAAAGGCATATGACAGAGTGCTAAGAGGGGTTCTATGGAGGGTGCTGGATAGGAAAGGCATTCCAGTGCCATATATCAGGGCCATTAGAGACATGTATGATGATGCACAAACTAACGTGCGTACATCGAAAGGAGAGAAAAAAGCTTTTCGAGTAACAGTAGGGGTACACCAAGGATATGCCTTGAGTCCTTTTCTGTTTATTCTGGTAATGGATGAGCTCACTAGGCACATCCAAAGGGATGTGCCTTGGTGCATGCTTTTCACAGATGATATAGGTTTAGTGGGGGAGTCTCCGGAAGAGGTGAACAAGAAGCTGGAATTATGGACGAGGGCATTGGAATCGAAGGGCTTACGGATCAGTAGATTCAAGAACGAGTACATGGAACTCAAGTTCGATCCCTCTACCAGGCCTAACATAGAGGATGTCAAGATAGAATCTAATACCATACAGAGAAAAGAGAGATTCAGGTACTTGGGTTCCATGGTTGGCAGGACGGCAGAGTTGACGAGAATGTCAACAACCGGATTAAAGTAGGATGTCATAAATGGAAGATGGCTTCCGCGGTACATTGTGATAGAAAGTTCCCATTAAAACTAAAGGAAAAATACTATAAGACGGTTATGAGACCGGCTATGTCTTACGTGGCGGAATGTTGGCCTATGAAAAAACATCATACACAGAAGAGGAAAGTGGTGGAGATGAAGATGCTATGATGGATGTGCGGACACACAAGGATAGATAGGATTAGGAACGATGTCATAAGAGGCAAATTGGGCGTGACCTCGATTGAAGATAAATTAAGAGAGCAGCATTTGAGATGGTTTGGTCATGTTAAGTGGAGATCGTCCACTGCTTCAGTCAAAATATGCGAACATCCCCATACTCAGCTAGGGAGGAGAGGGAGATGTAGGCCAAAGAAGAGATGGTTGGAGACGATCCAACAGGACATCACTCACCTAAATTTACGAAAGGAGATAGCCTTAGATAGAGCTCTTTAGCCGATGTAGTGGTTTAGAGTAGTATATTTACTGGCACTAGGGTCTTCAAGTGTCTTGATTTCCTCTTTAGCGCACAAATTAACGCTCTTATTTGCTTATGTGGGCACGAGCTGGTTATTAGCTTGCAGTTACCTGTCATTAAGTTTTGCTCATAATGCTTGGCTAGTGATATTTACTGCTCTACACTATCCTAATACTATGTTATTTTGTTGCTCATGCTTCTAGGCTTCTATGCATCTATGGCGGCACATTCCTCAGGTTAAAGGTCCTCGAAAACACGCTCTTTAGAGTAGCACCTAAAGAGGGAAGGTTGTGTACATATACCTCTCTAGACCCTGTGCGTGCAGGAGCTCTTGTGGCACTGGGATTGTTGTTGTTGTTGTTGTAAATATTTTATAATAAATGTCAAAATATATATAAATAATTAATATAAATAAATTAGGTAAATTAATATATAAAAATAATTAATATAAATAAATGAATGTTTGGGATATATTGCATCAGTCCAAACTAACGCAACACTCTATCAGGACAATGTAGTTCGACAATGTTAAAGCATATCCGGGGTCCTGCATATTGCTAGATGTGTTGATCCTTGAAACAAATCTCGGGCAAAGAGGCTAACCGGGGTTGGCGGTGTGGCATTTAATCAACCTAGCAAACGGACAAAATAACTTGATCATTATATTAAATATTAACGACAAAATGTCAATTTTCACTTATATACTTTATGAGATTTTTGGACATGTTGGTCTTGTAGAATGACTGAAAATACACAATGTTCTCGTGGAATGTAAAGGGGCAGACCATCTGACTAAATGCGTAGTAATTATATTACAATATGTATATAATTAAAATAAGATGTATGGAATATTTTCTTTTACTGAAGATAATAGTGAATATAGTCATAGGTCCACGTCACGATTTGTACCCTAACTTACATAATTTATTTATATTAGTTATTTTTATATATTTTGACATTTATTATAGAATATTTATTTATTTTATTTTGTATTTTTACAAGTCGTATTTACTTATTTATCTATTATAGAATTTTTAATTGTAGGCGCCATTTTCAAATGGCTTCTTCAAGTAAAATTTTGTAGGAGCCATTTCAAATGGTGTCTACAATTAAAATTTTTTATAAATTTGCTGACAAATGTATTAGTTTGCTAAATATTTTTGTTAATGGGTTACTTTTCAAATTTTTTTTAAAAATAAAATATTTTGCTAAATAATTTAGAGGAAAATGGGATTCTAGGAATTGGTTTTCATATGTTCTTCATGAGATTAGTTAAAAATAAAGGAGTTAGAATTTGCCTAGGTAAGTTACTTCCTACATTTTGAAACAATTTCTATTTCCCGCATTTTGTCTACTTTCCACCAACCAAACAAGGAATTTATCTATAGATATAAAACCCATTCTAAAAATAAAATAAAACACTTAACATCCTCACTATTGAGAGACCAAATGCTCATATAAAAAGTTAATTGAGGAAAAAGTTATGATTTTTAAAAGTTAGAGGTTAAGCGAATTGTTTTATTTGTGATAGGATTTTTTTTTAAAGGAAAAGATTGGAGATCTTCTACAATATACCCTTTGATAAATAGGATGATGTTATTGCAATGGTAAAAATTATAATATTTGATAAAAATAATATTCTATAATTATATTTTCTATAAAGTATATGCATAAAATAAAATAATTATGGTAGAATTGAAAACTAATGTGGCTATTATTTTGTATAATTTAGTTATATTTTATACATATTTTATGTACACAATTATGCATGTAAAGACTTATTTTATTGGATCTTGCCAATCATTACAATATGAGCAACAAAATATTAGTTTTTTTTTTTAACCATATTGACACATTTTGAAATTTTTTTACCAAATTAGCACCCTTTTAAAAATATTTACTAAAATGACACCATTTACTATAGCCTATTCAACGTACACCATTTGAAACAACGTACCCGTCGCTAATCAACGTACGCCGTTTATAATGGCGTACGATCATATGAACAATAATTTTTTTTTACGGAAGTACAACTAATTTGTACTTTAAAAGTTATTGCATTAAAACTATTTTACATAAATAATTTAAAATTTAAATAATTTTGTAATTTTTTTTAAGAAAGTATATTAACTTCATCATAACATTATATATGTCATCTTTTTTATTATCACGTTATCTACCACATATTCTTTTTGGTTGTCATATTATTTTTTCGAGTAATTGTCATGGTCTGTTATAAATAATTGATATCTTTTCTGGTCCTTTTCTAAATAATACTTTTCTTTTTGGTCGTTTTTATAAAGTATGTTGCCCTTACTGTATATATTATTATTTTTGAAAACTTTCACCATTTATGTTTTCATCTAAAAAGTAATGTATAATTTATATATATATAATATTGGTTCAACAAAAATTTAACGAGTATCTAAATGATGAAATTACCTGTATATATAAATAGAAAGCAACATACATTTTCAGTGCCCCACGGGCTCCTGCCTATGCAAAGTCTGAGAGGATGGACATATGCAGCCTTCACCCACCTATGCAGGGTCTAGGGGTACTCGAAAATAACCTCCATTCAGGGTAGCACCCTGAAGAGAGAAGGCTGCTACAACCTCTATTGAAATTTTAAATTATTTATGTAAAATAGTTTCAATGCAATAATTTTTAAAATACAAATTAGCTGTACTTTCCTTTAAAAAATTACTGTTCATATGGTCATATGCTAGGCCATCTTTAAATGGGTTCGGGACGGGACGGAATAGGTCATGCCGTGAGGGGAGCTTGCAAATTGGGACATGAAATGTTGGCAGACTAACCAGGAAAAGCTTTGAGGTGGCCCAAATATTGATGAGGAGAAAGATCGACATCTTGTACCTTCAAGAGACTAGGTGGGCAGGCACAAAAGTAAGGAATGTAGTAAGATACAAATTATGGTATTTGGGCTATGTAAGGTGGAGGAATGGGATGGATATTATGGTGGATAGCTCCCTTAGGAACGAAGTTGTAGAGGTCACTAGGACTAGCGATAGGATCATTAGTATCAAGCTAGGGCTAGATAGGGAGTTAGTGAACATCATAAGTACATGCGCTCCACAGATTGGGCAGACAGACCAGGAGAAGGCTTGTTTTTGGGAGGACTTAGACTTAACAATGCAAGGCATACCTCAGAGCGAACAAGTTGTGATTGGGGGTAACTTTAATGGGCATGTGGGAGCGAACACAGAAGGTTATGCATCCCACCATGAAGGCTTTGGTTTTGGAACTAGAAATGAGGAGGGCAAGGCCCTATTAGACTTTGCTGTCACCTAGAAGTTAACACTGCCAACACCTTCTTTAAAAAGTACGAAGACCACACCATCACGTACCAGAGCGGTAGAGCAATGACCCAGATTGACTACATATTACTAAGGAAGCAAATTCAAAAAGATTGCAAGGTTATCCTTGGAGAGGACCTCTCAATACAACATAGGATAGTATGTGCCGAGGTCAAGGTCAAGAGAAGGAGCCAGAAAGCCGTCAAACCATCACATCCACACGCATGATAGAGGATCTAAAAGGAAAAAAGTCTCATGTCTTTAAGGAAAGATTCCAAGACGAGCTTAGAGGGGAGTGTGAAGAAGATTTAAACTATGTGTGGAGCCAAGTAGCCTAAAAGATAAGAGATGTGGCACGTGAAGTCCTAGACGTATCAAAGCGTGGGGCACCAAACATTAGAGAGACCTGGTGGTGGTGCATGGAGGTCCAAGAAAAGATTAAGGTGAAACGACACTGCTTTTAGGAGTGGGATCGAAGTGGAGATGATGACAAGAGACAACAATATAAATAGGCTAAGAAGGAAGCAAGGATAGCAATAAGAGACACACAATCTAAAGCTTTTGAGGAGTTCTATAAAGGACTGGATACAGCTGAGGGGGCTAGAGACCTCTATAGAATTGTAAAGGCAAAAGAAAGGAGGACTAGAGACCTAGACTAAGTAAGGCGCATACAGGGGGCTGATGGACAAGTGCTCATGGACGAGCAACAAATTAAAGCTAGATGGAAATCCTACTTTCATAATATGTTTAATGAAAAGAGAGAGACAGCTGCATCCCCAGGAGAACTACAAGCATCGAAGGAGCCTGAGACCAACTACGACTACACCAGAGTTGGACCCGAGGAAGTAAGGGAAGCATTGAAGAAGATGGGCAGCGGTACAACAATCAGCCCAGACGGAATACCCATTAAGGCATAGAAATGTACTGGAGAAGTGGGTGTCAGATGGTTGACCAAATAATTCAACCAAATTCTCCAAGTGAAAAAGGTGCCAGATGAAAGGCGGAAAAGTACACTAGTTCTCGTCTACAAGAACAAATGCGACATTCAGAGTTGTGCCAACTACAGAGGAATCAAACTAATGAGCCACACCCTGAATCTTTGGAAGCGGGTCATAGAAAGAAGGCTCCAACAACAAGTAGGGGTCTCAGAGAACTAATTTGGATTTATGCCAGGCAGATCAACAATAGAAGCCATCCATCTCCTGAGGAGGACCATAGAGTACTACAGAGATAAGCAGAAGGACTCTACATGGTTTTTATTGATTTGGAGGAGGCGTATGATAGTGTACCGAGAGAGCTCCTATGGAGGGTCCTGGAGGGGAAATGCATCCACGAGCCCTGTATGCGAGCCACAAAGAACATGTACGAAGACTCCCAAACCAATGTGGGCACAATAGAAGGGGAGATAGACACTTTTCCCATTACAGTAGGGGTACACCAAGGATCAGCCTTGAGTCCTTTTCTGTTCATTCTTGTTGTGGATGAGCTCACTAGGCACATACAAGGAGACGTGCCTTGGTGCATGTTTTTTGCAGACGATATAGTTATAGTGGGAGAATCGAGGGAGGAGGTGAATGAGAAACTAGACCTCTAGACAATGGCCTTAGAATCGAAAGGCCTAAGACTCAGTAGATCTAAGATGAAGTATATGGAATTCAAGTTTAGCACCTCTACTAGCCAAGCATAGAAGTCGTCAAGATTGGATCAGAGAAAATCCCCCAGAAAGCATACTTTAAATACCTAGGTTCCATGGTGCATCAAGATGGCAAAGTGGAAGCAGATGTCAACAACAGAATTAAAGTGAGTTGGCATAAATGGAGAATGGCCTCCGCGATACTGTGCGATAGGAAGTTCCCTTTAAAGTTAAAGGGTAAATATTATAAGACGGTAGTGAGGCCGGCCATGTTGTATGGGGCAGAGTGCTGGCCAGTTAAGTGCCATCAGGGGTGTAAACGAGCCGAGTCGAGCCGAGTATCATCTTGTTCGAACTCGAGTTCGATATGCCTTAACGAGTTCGAGTTCGAGCTGAGCTTTAAACGAGCTTTTAAATCTATGTTCGAACTCAGTTCAATAAGGAACTATTATGTTCGATACTCGGCTCGTTAACTATAACGAGCCGAGTCGAGCTTGTTAACGAGCCGAGCTAATCGAGCTATTTTTTTGTAATCGAGCCCAATCGAGCTCCTTATTTATGTGAAGCCTAATCAAGCTCATTTGCATTATCGAGCAGAGCTCATTAACGAGCTTGATTAGATTTTAATACAACATGGTCAACCTATGATATAAAATATAATTCAAAGACCCAAAAAAAAAATTCCAATAAAATACTAAAGCCCTTTCAAAGTCATTTAATTCATTGAAAATAGTCTAGAAGTTATATAGTATAAAATAAAAATATTGACATATTACATACAATATCATCCAAACAATAAAATTCATATGACCACATCAACAAATTAGCCAAATTAAATCCTTAGAATTATTGTGACATCCACCAAGTTCTTTTTTCAATAATTACTTCCACCAAATCCAAGGCTTTCATGCCAAAATAAACCCATTGTTCTAAACAAAAGAAAAAACCAGTATAAACACAAATGGTGCAACTAATCCCATAAACAATATAGTACTATAATATTCCAAATACAACAAAAATAATCCCAGTGCCTCAAAAACAATATTAAATATACAAGTTAACAAATTTTTATCTCAGAAATACCATATAAAATTAAAAAATTTTAAATTATAAAAATATAAGAAATTACCATATATTATATATTTTACATATTATGCATACATATTATTAAATATAAGTATATATTAAATGAACACCAATAACATTTTTTCAAAAATCACTATATATTACATTTCTTTTGAAAAAGTAGATATTAGAATTTACATATAAACTCTATAAAGGTATAATATTAATATGTATTCATGAACAGATTTTCGTTTTAAAACTACATATTACAATAAAAAATAATAAAACCACAAAAAAGAAAATAAACTATATTTTTTTGATAGAGAAAGAGCAAAAGCTCAATAAAAAAGCAACGCCCCAACAATCGGGGACCCGAGAGCAAAAAACAGACATAAGACATATCAAGGAAAAGTAGAAATCCATTTGCCCTAGCACAGATACATACAATCCATACAAAAACATACTCCAAAACTACCAAAAACATTACACAAAGTCTCAACCCCACCCTGATCTACAGTTTCATCTCTTTTTCAAAAACATCTATATCTATTCATCATACTCAGTAGCATAGCAGCAACTATATGTTTTCTTTTCTTTATGTAATATTTTGCTTCACTAATAAAAACAGTAGATAAAAATTATAATAATATGACTTACCTGAACACTGTAGAACTCCAATCTTTGTTTTTTCCTCTTAGATTGATGAGGAAGCAAAAATTTATAATATTCAAGTGTTAAATTCGTTGTTGAAGAAGAGTTGCAGAAGAGCTAAAGTTAAATTTTAAGAGAAAAATTTTGAATATTATAAATAAAACTTGAGTAGTATTTGAGCGGGAAAGAAGAAGACCAAAGATGACAGTGAAAATGGAATGGCTTTGCTTTGCGTGTGTAAGCTTCCAAATTGCATAAATAAGATATGATCTGACACAATAAACCGCGTCAACTAAAACGTGTCTGTCAGACGCGATTTTATTTACGTAATTTTATTTAAACATTATGGCGTACTAGTTATAAGCCGCGTTAAGTAAACGCGGGTTTATCTGAAAATAAATGCCTTTTTTTAATGCGGTTTTATTTAAATACAATCGTATTTTTTAAATGCGGTTTTTGTTAAGTAAATATTTTATTTTCAGCATTATTTCGTTGATTTTTTTTTTTAATTTTTAAGCATTATTTTGGGAACCGGCTCTAATATATATTTTATAGTCTACTATCATAAAATATTCGATACAATAGGATAACAACTCAATTGTATCGAAAAACCTTAGATACTATAGAATTTTTAGTATCGGTTACAAAATTTTTCGATGCAATAACAATTTTCCCTCTACAATGCGCAACCATGTTGCTTTAAGTGTCCATAACCTTAGTATCGGTAGCATGTATTCGATACAATTAATGACTTTTTGTATCGGTTCACATATCCGATACTAAATTTTTCGATACTAAATGTCATTTTTCTTGTAGTGACACCAATATAAGTTGATTTTACACCAATCTAACCCATCATACACCGTGTATGATTCATCATACACCAATAATTACTTGAAATACACGTATAAAAGTTTATTTTATACTATTATACCAGCAAAACTTGAAAAAACATGCAAATATTGATTTTACACCATTAAAACTCATCATACACCGTGTATGATTGATCATACACCGTGTATGATTGATCATACACCACTATTTACTTTAAATACACCAATATAAGTTGGTTTTACACCAATATATATCATCATACACCCTGTATGACTCATCATACACCAATAATTACTCAAAACACACTTATAAAGGTTGATTTTACAGCATTATACAAGCAAAACTTGAAAAAAAATGCAAATGTTGATTTTACACTATTAAAACTCATCATACACCATGTATGATTGATCATACACCACTATTTACCTCAAATACACCAATATAAGTTGATTTTACACCAATATAACGCATCATACACCGTGTATAACTCATCATACACCAATAATTACTTAAAACACACTTATGAAGGTTGATTTTACACCATTATACCAGCAAAACTTGAAAAAAACATGTAAATGTTGATTTCATACTATTAAAACTCATCATACATCGTGTATGATTAATAATGCACCACTATTTACCTGAAACATACCTATATAAGTTGATTTTACACCATTAAAACTCATTATACACCTTGCATGGTTGATCATACACCACTATTTACTACAAATACACCAATATAAGTTGATTTTACACCAATATAAACCATCATACACCAATAATTATTTGAAATACACGTATAAAAGTTGATTTTACACTATTATACCAGCAAAACTAAAAAAAAAAAATGCAAATATCGATTTTACACCATTAAAACTCATCATACACTGTGTATAATTGATCATACACCACTATTTACTTCAAATACACCAATATAAGTTGATTTTACACCAATATAACCCATCATACACCAATAATTACTCGAAACACACTTATAAAGGTTGATTTTACAGCATTATATCAGTAAAACTTGAAAAAAAATATGCAAATGTTGATTTTACACCATTAAAACTCATCATACACCGTGTATAATTGATCATACACCACTATTTACTTCAAATACACCAATATAAGTTAATTTTACACCAATATAACCAATCGTACACCGTATATGATTCATCATACACCAATAATTACTTGAAACACGCGTATAAAAGTTTATTTTACACTAGTATACCAGCAAAACTTGAAAAAAAATGCAAATATTGATTTTACACATTAAAACTCATCATACACTATGTATGATAAGTCATACACCACTAATTACTTGAAACACACTTATATAAGTTGATTTTATACAATTAAAACTTATCATACGCAGTGTATGATATGTCATACACCAATAATTACTTAAAACATAACTATATAAGTTGATTTCACACCATTATACCACTAATTACTTGAAAAAAACCTACAAAAGTTGATTGTATACCATTAAAACCTATCATACATTGTGTATGATAGGTTATTTACCACTAATTACTTGAAACATACCTATATAAGCTCATTTTATACCATTATAACCCATCATACACGGTGTATGATTCATCATATACCAATAATTACTTGAAACATAACCATATAAGTTGATTTCACACCATTATACCAATAATTACTTGAAAAAAAAAACCTGCAAAAGTTGAATTTATACCATTAAAACCTATCATACATCGTGTATGATAAGTCATTTACCACTAATTACTTGAATCATCCCTATATAAGCTCATTTTACACCATTATAACCCATCATACACAGTGTATGATTCATCATATACCAATAATTACTTGAAACATAACTATATAAGTTGATTTCACACTATTATACCACTAATTACTCAAAAAAAACTACAAAAGTTGATTTTATACCATTAAAGCCTATCATACATTATGTATGATAAGTCATTTACCACTAATTATTTGAAACATACCTATATAAGCTCATTTTACACCATTATAACCCATCACTAATCATACACCAATAATTACTTGAAACATAACTATATAAGTTGATTTCACACCATTATACCACTAATTACTTGAAAAAACCTTGCAAAAGTTGATTTTATACCATTAAAACCTATCATACATTGTGTATGATAAGTCATTTACCACTAATTACTTGAAACATACCTAAATAAGTTCATTTTACACCATTATAAAGCATTATACACAGTGTATGATTAATCATACACCACTAATTACTTGAAACACACCTAAACAAGTTGATTTCGCACCATTAAAACCAATCATACGCCATTAATGAGTCGAAACACACCAAAAGAAATTATAATACACCATTTACACCAATTATGCACCATAAATGACTTGTAACACACCAATCTCATATGATAGAGACCCAATAACAACAAATGCATGAAATGATCATTTTACCAACCGTGAAATGTGTAATGACTCAACCTTGAACCTACCACAATGCCACAATGCTTCAAGCCCGATCTTACAAAGCCTTCTTCTTCTTCCAAAGCCACCACAAACAACCACCCAAGGGCCCAAGTAGGACGAGGAAACATGGAAGAAGTTGAGAATGGAGCTCGGAAATTTGAAAATAATATATTTTTTTTGACAAAAAAATTCAAAAATAATAGAAGAAGAAGAAAGAAGAGAGAATGAGATATCTCTATTCAAAAAAAAGAGAGAGAATGAGATATGAGAGGAGGAAGACAAATGGGCGGGAAAAAAAATGAAAAGAAAGAGTCAAAAAAGTAAACAAAATATCCTTTTGCCTGCCTTGCATTAAATGAGGAGAGAGAAGGGGAGGGAAAGAGTGCACAGGTGAGATTTTGAAGAGGGAGGGACATTTTGGTCCAAAAAGGGTTATTTAAGGTTAATGAGGTCTAAAAAAGCATAAGTTGGGACCGGGGGGTTTATTTGGTACGATTTTCCAAAAAAAATTGGGGTGTTGTGTGAAATATAGAAAAGGAGAGAGAAAAAAATTAGTAAAAAGTTAAAAAAATAGCAAAAAAAACTAGAGAAAGGTTAAAAATGTGAGAAAAGAGAGAAAATTAAATTGTAAATATAGAAAGAAATGAGAGAAAAAAATTAATAAGAAAAGAGGAGGGAAGAGAGAAAATTTTGATAAAATATTAAAAAAGAATATGAAAGAGAGCAAAAAATTAGTAAAAGCTTAAAAGGTTTAAAAAAAAAAAAGAAAAGAAAGGGAAAAAATATTGGTGATTATTTTTTTTATTAAAGGTGAAAACTTAAATAGGTAAATTTAAAATCTAACGGTGTAGATTTAATTTTCTCATATTTTTACGAAACTTTCATTCTCATTTTAGCTGCGCCATATATATATATATATAAAACAGCCTCTCTTCAGGGGTAGCTCCCGAAAAGAAGGCTGCATACATCCACCCCCCAGGCCCTCTTTAGGCGGAAGATACACACACACACACACACACACACACACACACACGCACACATATATATATATATATATATATATATATATATATATATGGTAGAAAGTATTCATTATATATTATGGCTATTATTAGTGAGTTTTTGATGAGCACTTATCGAGCGCTTTAACGAGCCGCTATGAAGCATTTTATCAAGCTATTATCGAGCTTTTATCGAGCCTTTACCGAGCTCTTATCGACCCGTTACCGAGCTCTTATCGAGCTGTTCGTGAACATTAACGATCCGAACACCCTCCTGTTCGAGCTCGGCTTGATAGATCGAGCCTCAAAAACGAACATGAACGAGTTTTAATCGATTTCGAACACGAGTAGTTCATTGAACGTTTGGTTCGTTTACACCCCTAAGTGCCATCACACGCAAAAGCTGGAGGTGGCAGAGATGAGAACGTTGAGGTGGATGTGTGGACACACAAGGAAAGATAAGATCAAAAATGACGTTATAAGAAGTCAATTAGGCATCGCTCCAATAGAGGATAAGTTGAGAGAGTAACATATGCAGTGGTTTTGGCATGTTAGGAGGAGACCCACCACTGCCCTTGTCAGGAGATATGAACAACTCTAGATAACGGACGAGAAGAGAGGGAGAGGAAGGCCAAAGAAGAGTTAGATGGAGGCAATCCATAAGGACCTCACATATCTCAACCTAAACGCAGAAATGGTCCTAGATAGAACTCAGTGGAGGATTAGTATAACTGTGCCCGATATAGGGGGTAGGAGCATTGTCCATGTAGAAGCATTGAGCACTCGTATCCACGAGGATGCTTGCATGCCTGGCTATCATTGTGGGCATTTGCTTGGCGATTAGTGCTCCTGGGATTGGATGGAGACAATTCCCAAGACGAGTACAGAGGAAGAGGCTAGACTAAGAAGAGTTGGTTGGAGTCACGCCTCTGCATCGATCAGGGGATACAACTTCATACTACAGACGGAATGAGAGGAAGAAGCCGGCCAAAAAAGAGTTGAATGGGGACATTTCGTTAGGACTGCGCCTATCTCAATCTAAATGAAGAGATGGCCCTAGTTAGAGCTTAGTGGAGGGTAGTTTTAGGGGTAACCAGTTTAGTGATGTAGAAGCTTCGAGCAACCCATGGAGGGTAGTTAGAGATGTCTCCATGCGTACATTGTGTACATGTTTGCATGAGAATTTGCTTATATGCTTATATTGCTTATATGATTGCCTATATGATTACTTGTTTGTACACTTACATGCCTAACATGACATCTAGGACAAGCGTGCTCCCTTGCATGCCCTTTATGTGCTCCCTACATGATTCCTACTTATCCCCTTTTATGCTTTTCTTACAGGTGCTTGACAACTTTCCAAGTATCAGGCTGGAGGTTTTTGGAAACAGCCTCTTGTCAGGGTCTCACCCTGATGTGGTAAGGCTGTATACATCTTACCCCCCCCCCCCCCCAAAAACCCTGCACAAGCGGGAGCCCTTGTGGCATTGGGAATGTTGTTGTTGGTGTCGTTGTATGGTCATATGCTGTTACAAATGGCATACGACAGGCTCGCTTGGGTGTACGCTGTTTGAAACGGCGTATGCCAGTTGGGTGAGAAACTCACAAAATATCCTATTAACTTTTTTTGGTTTCTGTTAGTTTCAAAATTAGAAATTTACGTCATCAAAAATTCAAATATTTCATCCATCATTTTTTAAACAAATTTATCATTTATCCAATTCAGTAAGTTGATTGTTAATTCAAATTTTTATAATTATTTTGTTATTTTATAAAATATTTCATTTTATTTATAAAAAAGTTTTTTTGTAAGTATAGAATATAATTTTTTATCTAATTTACTCAAAATTTACTTTTGCTAAGAGTCTTAAAATTTTTTTTTGTAAAATTTGGAATATTTATCAGTTAATTATAATATTGGTAAAACGAATCTAGAATATAAAAAGTATTTTAAATTTTCATAAAACTTGATAAAAAAAAAAAAAATGAAGCACAATAATTTTGGACTAGAATTTATAAACAAAATGTTTAAAAAAAAGCAACAGTTGAAAATATAGTTCTCCAAAAAATAAGAAAAATTTTTTTTTTTCAAATAACTTGAAAGAAATTCTAAATTTAAACCTTAATAAGTATTCTTCCAAAAGAGATTTTCAAATAGATTGAGTTACGATGAAAAACAAATATTTAAAAAACTTTTTAGTTTCATTTTTTATTTTCAAAGTTATTAATATGATTTAAAATTTTAGTTTTGACCAAAAAATTATTGAGTTTCATTTAAACATTTTTAAAAATTATTTTTTGTGAAATCCTAAAATTAATTTTCTATCTTTTATATTTGTATTGTTATAATAAATAATTATGGAATATTCATGAATTGTATCAGAGAAAAAATGGTAAAGACAAACTAGATAATTAACAACGCATACACACATCTTTTAAAAAGGTGATTTTTGGATAAATTGGAAAAAAAATCCTCGTCTTTTATTTAAGACCCAAAAAAAAAAAAAAAAAAAAAAAGGAACAAAAACGATTCACCTGCACTTTAAAGGGTTAGAATGACCATAAAACTTAAATTAACAGTTATCTTAACATATTGAGGCCACGTTTGGTATGCAGGAAGTAAATGCAAGAAATAAAAAATTATGAAAAAAACTGGGCTCTTGTTTGATTGGCAGGAAGTTGATGCGGGAAGTAGAATTTGTTTAGCAATTTCCAATTCTTTCAAAATACAGGAAGTAACTTACCAAGCCTTCCAGGTAAATTCTGATTCCTTCGTTTTAACTAGTGTCTCCAAGGAAATTCTATTTTCCATCATGGCAATTAAACAACAAAATATCTTTTACCCACTTCCTGTGATGTTGACACCGGAATTGAATTACTATGAAATATTACTTCCAGTAGGATTTTAATACCTATAACCAAATGAGGCCTGAGATAATGTGATAAATTCAAATCGAACAAGTCAATTCGAAGAATAGATTCGGAATCCACTGAAAACAGAGAAAATAACTAGGATTTTGTATTTAGAAAATTGATGAATGAATCAAACAACAACAAAAGAGAGTATTCATAGGTAAACTAAAAACCTTAAAATGCAGAATTACTACAATACCCTAAAATATGAAATTATGAAAATGCCTCTACAATACGTTATTACAAAAATTCCCGCTTAGATTTTTGGGGGTCCAATCGCTCCTTAAACGCTTCGGTTACTCGTCCTACATTAATCCCCTCCACTTGAAAAGAAATCAACCGCGGGTTAATTTCTAGGTAGAACAATGCCTCATAAGGGTGATAATTATACAGGTCTGCTACGTTGAAAGTTCTGGATACTTCAATGCTCTCCGGTAGCTCCACCATGTAGGCATTATCAGTAGTTCTCTTTAGATACTTGTACAGACCATACTACTTCAATTTTAGCTTGTTGTACATCCCCATAAGAAGTCTCTACTGGTGTAGAAATACCATGACTGTATTATCTTCAGAAAGACCTTTTCCCCAACATTATTATAATGTTCATGTGAACTGTATTTGATGAACAAGTGGCATCGTTGGTCCAAGTAGGAAATAAAGCAGCAGAAGATTGCATAGTAATTTGATTAGCACCGAAGCAATGTGCGACTATATCACGTACAAGCCATTTTCCTGAGTTGAACAAGTGGCCTGTTCCTACTTCTTTTGACTAGTGACATCCAGAGCACTTAATTTAACATAACATTTTCGCTCAAAGAATTGTGTTTTCTCCTGTTTGAGCTCATTTGACTCATCCTCCAGGAAAATTCTAGCTAAATTGCTGCACGAGATAAGACTTTCTAGATGAATTTTCCTCATAAATTTCACTTTTAGAAGAGAATGCTTTCACAATGTCTTATGGCGATCCATTAATGGCTGTTGAAAGATTGGTCTTTTTAGATGAAATTGTATCGCAATTTACCTCTGCTTCCTTCCTTAAAACTTCCGATTTTACCCATGAATCTTGTCTTGTTAGATGTGTCCATTTTAATTCTCTCTCAAAAACACTTCATTTGAAGTTCTTGGATTTTGGGTACAATGCTTAATCCCTGCTCATAGTTTTAATATATCTACAATAAATGTTGATCATAATCTGGTGGGAGAAATATTCCCCTCAAACGCTTCCTCATTTTCCTCTAACTCCTAATTTTTTTTCTTTTCCTTCCTCACATGATTTTGTTGCACCTGGTTCTTCCAAATTGAAACGCCAGCCTTCAGTTTATAAGCCACTAGTTTAACTCTCCGATTTTGTTTTCCATAATTAGTGACAGAGTCGCAATACAAATCAAGCAACTCGAACAAGCGAGCCCTGAGTCAATCTGTAAAATGACGGGGATCAAATCATCAGAAACAGTATAAACAAGAATACAAGCAAAAATAGGTAAACATTAAGAGCCTCAAACACCACTGGGGAGAACTTGGAAACATGACAAACCAAAATAAAGGAAAGTCAAGCCAGAAATCTATCAAAGCAAAGCACTCAGTATAAGCGGATCATAACCGTCAAAACTTAGCCCTAGACGTAGCAAAGATCTTACCGGCATCGTTAACATTATCGCCCCTTTTCACTAGATTCCTCTTTTTTTGCTTGACAGAGGCCTTCACTAATCTATTCACGCTGTTCCCGGGTGACATGTCTCATAGGAAATCATGTAGCTCCCGCTTAGCTCGTAAGCTTCAATGCTTTCCTACCCCTTTTTGTCGCACCCGACTTAGGAATCTGGCATCCCGCCAACACTTTTTCCATTTTCTACCCAACTATGATGGACTCCTCCATAAATAACACCGACACCCAGATATTCCTGGGCATACTTTCCTCTATGCATGGGGGTCTTGCCAAGGCATGGGGCTCGAAACCCGGCAGAAACTCAAGCTTGGAGGACCCCGAGTCATTATCACTTATGACGTCCCGAGCTTCGTTCTCATGAGACGATGTCTGATCATGAGACTGAACTATTTCGACTAAATCTTTCTCGAACCAAGGTAGGGGGAGAGGAAAGTGTTGGTTTACTTAAACTTCCTAGATTGGTAGTTGAGCAACAAGCTGGGGGAAGGGAGGAAGAAGAGATGCACGTGGGCAATGGCAATCTCAGGCCCATCTCCTGACACACTGACCATTAACCTGAATAGCAATCTAGCCCAAAGTTTGCCAGACTATTCTCACGTCTTCATTCACTAACCTTGAACGGGGAGTTCCAGAGCACTCACAATCGCCCATGATAGCTGTCATCTGAGACAAGGATAAACCTGTGAGTTATACCGTACCAAAGTGGTGCAAGCTCTGTCTCGATGTATATGTGAAGAAAATGAGGCCTGTTCCCTTGATAATTTGGCCAACACCACGAGAGCAACGATTCTAAGTGAGTAGTTTGGGATCACCTCTGAATTACTCTCTTTGACAAGAATCATGCGAGATCCCCCAGTAAACTGAACTTGGACCATCTGATGAATAAGTGTTGGGGAGCAAATTTCAAAAAGAACCCTGGCTATATCAATACATCTCATAGCTGAAGTCCTAGAATCCACTCTGATGAAATTCCCCCAGATCTTAGCAAGATTAGTAAAACATTCCTTAGACTAGCAGTGGATAGACAATCCATGGATCTCAATCCACACTCTTCTGTTAAGAGAGCCAAGAGTCTTGCCTGAGTATCTATACATCTTTTTGAACCTACGAAGTAGAATCTCTTTGCATCGACCGAGATAGGATTCCAAGGAATCAACAGAATCACATACCATTATAAAAATGTTAGGGCTAAACCATCAAGGTCATTCTCCACGATAAATGTGAGGACATTATCAAGAGTATAATCGTTGAATGAGTGAGTAATTATTGATTTGTTTAGCTAAACCTCTACTGGCTTCTTGTTATTTGTCACCATAATCTCCAAAATGTTAGGGGTCTCAATACCCCTAACCCGACTAGGGGGTGCACTAACCCGATCATGATTATCCTTTGTGGCACTGAATGACGGTGAACCCCTGAGTGTGGTTGGTCCTGAAACGATGAAGAAGTAAACCTTCTATACGGTTTAGCCCATTTAACTCTAAGCTTGGCATCCGCTACCTATCTTCCATTCATGGTTGTTATTGCCTTTGCAGCTTCACTCCAACCTCGAAATCTAACAAAGCCATAAGAAAATTTAGACCTCATCCTTTTCTTTACAGGAACAAAAGTCTCTTAGATTGATTCAAAGTCTCGAAAAACAGCTTTGAGCCATGGGTTTGTCGTTCTTTCTAGTAGGCCATTAACAAAGATGGACACTGCCTTGCCGAATGTTGACATTTCAAACGCCCAAAGGAGTTAGGTTCTATGGAAATTGACGGGACTGAGGTGTGGTGGTGGTGGTAGCAGTAATGAAAACGATGGGGTTGAGGGGATGGTGGTGACGGCGGCATATGGGTGGTGGTGGAGGAGACGAAGAGATTTGGGGTGGCTGAGATTTGAGGGTAGGGAAGACGAAGGGGAGAGGGAGACGAGGGTTTGGGTAGTGGTGGTAGGGATTGGGGAGACGAGGGGGTTGGTGGTGACGACAATTGGCTATGGGTGGCGATTTAGGGAGATGAAGGGTTGGTGATGGTGATTGATGGTGGCAATGCATTGTGATTTGGGGAGATGAAGGGGTTGGTGGCGGCAAAGTCATTTGGGGTGGCTGAGAATTGGTGGTGGAGGTGGGTTGCGATTTGGGGGTGATTTGGGGTGGTGATGGGTTGTGATCTTTGATGTTCAGGCACATCTGTCATATTGAAGAAACGTTTGACCTCCAAAAGCCAATTCTAAAAAATCTTCTATATTCATGTTACCATTGAAGGTAGGTAACTCAGCTTTAATATGATAACCACCTTCGTCCCTATTATAACGAGTGGGTGGGTTTCTCCTTTCACACCCAACAATTTCGAAAGCTTTTTCTGAATCAGAGGAGTCACTTAGTAAGGTTTTGTTGATTGAGAGCACGACTAGCATTGGGGTTTGGGTTCAGATATCCTTGGGGAATTTCCTCAACACGAACATCACCTGTGGGCTGGATAGGGTTAGGACTGTTGTCAATGCCGAGAACATGACAAAGCAACTCTCGAAACTCGACCATCTCACACCTTTGTTATTCAATGATTGCCCATAGAGCAGTCTTCCCACAACCAGCATCGTTAGGTTTTGTTTTGTTGCCAGATTAATCGGCCATCACTAAGCGAATTCCTAATGCGATACCAATTGATGCGGAATAGAAGCGTAAAATTCAAACCAAACATGTCAATTCGAAGAATAAATTTGGAACCCACCAAAAAGAGAGAAAATATCTAGGATTTTGTATTTAGAAAATTGATGAATGAATCAAACAACAATAGTAGAGAGTATTTATAGGCAAACTAAAAATCCTAAAGTACAAAATTACTAAAATACCCCAAAATATGACATTATGAAAATGCCCCTAAAATAACAAACTACAAAAATACCCGTTTGGGTTTTTGGGGGTCCAATTGCTCTATAAATTCTTCGGTTACTCGTCCTACATCATATTCTAATAACCAAACTGATATAATATAAATAGTACAAGGACTAAATTGACACGATTAAAAGTACAAGATCTAAATTGACACTAACATGCAAAGTACAAAGACATTTAGCATAAATAACTGTAAATGTTATTTATTCATTGTCTTACAAACATGTGTTATTTTTTTATTCAAATTAACTAAATACGAGGTTGATATTTGTTTACCTAACGAAACTGTCAAATCAGAAAAAAAAAAACATCGTTTTATTAAATGAGGCATGTGCCTAACAAGTTAGTTGAAGTAATTTGAGGTGAGCAAGCATTCAAAGTAGTTACATGGGGCATTGTTGAAGACTAGATACTCGAACTCCAAACAGATATTGAAAGG
The DNA here is from genome assembly GCA_018398585.1 of Simmondsia chinensis. Classification (NCBI taxonomy): domain Eukaryota; kingdom Viridiplantae; phylum Streptophyta; class Magnoliopsida; order Caryophyllales; family Simmondsiaceae; genus Simmondsia; species Simmondsia chinensis. The sequence continues at coordinate 6,706,992 of JAGTTD010000016.1, forward strand.
CGCTGCAAAGATTAGCAGTCTAGTTTGATATAGTTAACTTGGAAGCTAAAGGAGTGTGGGCCTTAAGGACAGTACAAAGGAGGTGGAAGATGTGGAAAAGAAGGTTGTTGACCTCAGTCTATGCTTTTTGGAGGAATCTCAGTAGATGATGGGACGCTTGAGGTCTAAAGATGCTTGCATAATTGCGTGAAATCAAAAGCAGTTGTTAGATCTCTAGCCTATAAATAAGAAAATCCATGGCTTAGCGAGGGGTTCCACAAACACAGTACTTACTCTTCAATTCATCCTGACGAACAATTGTGCTTTTTCTCTTTTCCTTTTATGTAGGAATAGTTCTAATTGTAGTCCTTGTTTGTGTTTGCAAATACAATCAGAAGGCCAAACACAATCAAGAAGTTATACTACTCTTCATGTGTTTTTCAATGTAGCTTTTGCTTTCACTGTATAGTGAATTCAACTTATGCTTTTGGTCCAAGTTTTTTTGCGGTCAAGCCTTGTGTTTCAATGCATTGATCCTAGATTGGTGACCTAATTCGGTTCACTCAACCTCATTCTTTTTATGTTTGATCTTACTCGAGGGATCTTATTATTAATAAAAAATAAATGTTCCAAAAAAAAAAACTTCTACCTTAATTGTAGAGACAGTAATAATCTTTAGTAACGCCACATTAATCTTGTTAAATGGGCCCAAAATTTATAAAATAACATTTTACATGCAATGCTGCATAAGGATAGGCTTTTCGTTGAACCTTTTTTTGTTATTAGTTTCACAACATTGTGTTTTACATTCGAGATGAGGGAAATAATGCATGGATAATTGTTAAGTTTTAGGTCGTATTCCTAGGGTTTAAAACTTATTATCTTTGCATCTTGAAGAACCGACAATAACAACAATCATTCAACACGTCAGATCTTGTTCAAGAAATCTGTAACTGTAGTCAAGCAAGATTCATCCAAAACCGAAACACATGCACAAAAATCACAATGACAACAACGATATTTTACGTGGTTCAACCTTATAATAAGGACCTACTCCACGGCTCCCTATTTCTAGGGAAGTCTATCCGCTATTAAGTCAAGTTCAAGTATTACAGACCAAAGATCAACAATATACAACTCAGAACATACAGATCCTTCAAGGCTTCTAAGACAGAAACCTAAAACCGAACGAAAATAAAGAGTAAGGGAAGAGAAAGCTCACAAGCGAAGCCAACAAGGCTTCATAAGTGCTCCAAACTACCAAGGATTGAACGAGAAAGCCTTAACACCCACGGATTTACTCAATCACCATCGATCGCCTCAAGATCTCCTCAAAATCGCCAGAGTAAAATGAAGGAGGCGGTGGCTGATGAGAAAAACAGAAAGAAATGCAAAGCGTACGGCAAACCCTAAAAAGGGTCGGTATATATAGGCAACAGAACCTCGATCCGTGGCAAGGCTCCAGGTTCAATCTCGGCCCTTCGTACGATCAAGGTTAACGGTCCATAAACGCCCTCAAGAAACACAAATAGTGGCGCCAGATGGTTGATGCGTGTCAGCCATTAATAACTGATTTGGGTAGCTTCTTTGAGAAGCTTCGGGCAGCAGTCAGAGTGGCACGGGCAGGTAAATTGAGCACACGGGCAGAGGCAGCAAAGTCATCTTACCACATGACCTTATTTAAATGAATTTTAACCTGCGGCTTCAATAATAACTTTTACCTAAAAAATTACAACTTATACCACTAAGCATTTACACCCTTTGATCTATAATATTTGAACATTTCTTGACTTAAATTTTCTTGACATAGTTAAGTCATATAGGGACCAATTTTACAACAATTCTCCACCTTGGTACCTATATGGGATAACTACTGGACATTCCCTAGTAATAGGAGCAAAACACATTGGGTTCGTCATCCATGATCCCAATTACTTTGAACCGAGTTAATACATTTGAGTAACTTGTCCAAAGTCAAAATTTTCGTGCCCATATCCACTGGATTTTCAGCAGTACAAATTTTTCGCAGTTCAACAGTGTTCCTTTCAAGCATGTCGTTTACAAAATTCCTCTTTATAGCTAAGTGCTTAGTCCTATCATGAAACACGGGGTTTTTACACAAGGCAAGGGCCGATTGACTGTCCGAAAACAGTACGGGAGGCCCGTTATCAAGGTTAATTTCTGACAGTAACCCTCTCAGCCAGACAACCTCTTTTATGGCTTTTGTGAGGGCCTCAAATTCAGCTTCAGTGGTTGACAGCGCAGTCACAGGCTGCAACTTAGACTTTCAGCAGATAGCTCCAACATTTAAGGTGTAAATGTAAGCATTAGTGGACCTCCTTTTATCTACGTCTCCCCCAAAGTCAGAATCGGTGTAACCTATCAACCTAAGGTCTGTTTTTGTCCTGCCAAAAGTAAGTCCCAGTTTATAGGTTTGTTTAATGTACCTTAACAGCTACTTAACTCCATCCCAATGTTCTTTTCCTGGGTTACTCATAAACCTAGACAAAACACTTAAAGGGAAAGCTAAGTCTGGACGTGTATAAGTTATAGCATACATTAAGGAACCTATAACATTAGCATATGGGACTCTTTCCATCTGTTTCTTTTCTATTTCATTCGAGGGACACTGTTGAACTGTATACTTGTACTGACTCGCTAAGGGCAATTTTACAGGTTTACATTCAGACATGTTGAATCTAACCAATACCTTTTCCAAATACCTTTGTTGAGATAAGTGCACTGTTCCAGCTACTGGATCCCTGGTAATTTCCATACCAAGTATCTTCTTAGCCTTCCCTAGATCTTTCATATCGAACTCAGCACAAAGCGTTAGTTTCAGATCATTAATATGATTCATGGATTTACTAGCCAGCAGCATATCATCCACATAAATCAGCAAATATAGTGCATCAACAGTATCAACATGTTTATAATAAAAACAGGTGTCATGTATTGATCTACTAAAGCCCCTACTTCTTATAAATTGGTCAAAGTGTTTGTACCATTGCCTAGGGGATTGTTTCAAGCCATACAAAGACCTCTTAAGTAGACAAACATGGTTCTCACGGTTTGGTTCAATATAGCCCTCAGGTTGGGCCATAAAAATTTCCTCATCCAGCTCACCATGAAGGAAAGCTGTTATAACATCCATTTGTTCCAGAAATAGGCTAAACTTAGCCGTTAGTGCCATAAGTATTCTTATAGTTGTGTGCTTAACAACGGCAGAAAAAATCTCATTATAGTCTACCCCTTCTTTTTGTGAAAAACCTTTTGCAACTAGTCTAGCCTTGAACCTTGGCTGTCCAGATGATGTATCGGGTTCTTTTACCTTAGAGATCCACTTAGAACCTACCAACTTCCTACCCATAGGTTTAGGAACTAAAACCCAAGTTTTGTTCCTCTTGAGGCTCTCCATTTCCTCTGTCATGGCTCTAAGCCACTGTTCAGAGGCAGCCCCACTAATAGCCTGAGTAGAAGTGAGAGGTTCTGATTCTACATACTCTAGGGCAGTGTTTAGGGCAAATGCAATACAATCAGCACTGCCAAACCTGACTGGTGCCCTAATTCCTCTCCTCTCCCTATCCCTAGCTAGTTGGTAGTTTGATAGGTCCGTTTGTTCAATGGTTTCTTGTGGTTCAGTGCTCCCTTCAGCACTGTCGATTACCTCTTCCTCAGGATCTAAGGTCTGGTTTTCCTAGTATGTAGGCTCTGGTGGGCTGATCTCGAACTCATAGAGTTCAGGATCAAACTTCCTAGGGTTGGAGGAAGTGGCTGCTCCAAGTAGGGCATTTCCTCTTCATTAAAAGTCACATCCCTACTAATTATGATTTTGGTCCTGTTTTCATCCCTAACACCCACCCTATACCCCTTTACACCATCCGGATAGCCTAGAAAAACACCTTTTACAGCCCTGGGTTCAAGTTTTCCTTCAGATTGATGTGCATACGCAGCACATCCAAAAACCTTTAAAATAGAATAGTCGCTTGTTTTTCCAGTCCATTTTTCCTCAGGGGTTTTAAAGTCAATTGCAAAGGAGGGAGTTCTATTAATTAGATAACATGCAGTAGCTACAGCCTCCCCCCAAAAGTTTTTACCAAGTCCTAATGCACATAACATGCATCTTACTCTGTCTAGGAGCGTACGGTTCATTCTTTCAGCTAGTCCATTTTGTTGGGGAGTTTTCCTAACAGTGTTGTGTCTTTTAATACCATTTTGAGCACATAAACTATAAAATTCATAGTTTATATTCAAGTTCATTATTAGTTCTAAGTACCTTAATCTTCCTACCTGTTTGATTTTCTATAAGGTTCTTCCACCTAACAAAGGCGTTAAAACATTCATCCTTTGTTTTAAGTAGGTAAACCCAAACCTTCCTAGAAAAATCATCTACCATAGATAGGAAGTAGTATGCTCCACCTAAAGTGGGTACCCTTGCTGGTCCCCATAGGTTAGAGTGGATATAGTCTACCGGTTACTTAGTTATGTGGATTCCAGATTTGAAAGATAGTTTATGATGTTTTCCAAATATGCATGACTCACAGAAATCAGGTTTAGACACATAACTAACCCCCAACAGCCTCCTCTTGTTCAGCTCATTCAGGCCCCTCTCTGATACATGTCCTAATATTTTGTGCCAAAGGTTGGTTAGGTCAGTTTTCTCTGCAATAGAGCAGCCAGCAGGAACTACGTCACCTCTAAGCACATATAGACTGTTCTTGACCTCTCCTCTTAGCATTACAAGGGAACCCTTAAGGACCTTCATTACCCCCTGTTGTGCCTTTAAGGTCATACCAGCCTGGTCTAATTGTCCTAGAGAAATTAGGTTCCTTCTAAGTTCAGGCACATGCCTAACTCCCTTTAGGGTAAAGTCAATCCCATTTGACCCTTTAACCCTAACTGACCCTATCCCAACTACTTGGCATCCGTGGTTATTTCCCAACAGCACCTTTCCCCCAGCTACAGTCCGGTATTCAGTAAAGAAGGATCTATCTGAAGTCATATGGAAGCTACACCCTGAGTCTAGAACCCACTCATGTGTAGTTTGGTCTGTGGATGCTACTAATACTTCAACGGAGTCATATCCGTCATTAAATTCAGTGTTGTCAGTTGTGCCGTTAAATTTTCTTTGGTAATCCGGACAGTATCTTTTAATGTGTCCAAGTTTGCCACACTTATAGCACTTTACTTTACTACAATCTCTTCTAGGTCTTGAACTACATCTGTTTCGACTCTTACTTCTCCTTCTATCTTTATTGTTGTAATTATTATGGTTGTTATGATTGTTATGGTTGTTATGGTTGTCTCGAGTCTTTGTCCTACCCCTGACTGATAGCCCTTCCCCACTGTTACTGGTTGATATCTCAGAGTGTCCTTAAAAGCCCTAAGGTATTTGGGTAAGGCACACAGAAATATTACAGCCAGCAATTCATCAGCAACAGTTACATTAACAGATACCAAATCTTGACAAATTCTGTTGTAGTCATCTATTGCGTCTTCTAGGGGCTTAGTCTCACTCACCTTAAAGGTGGAAAAGGATTCCATCCACAACATTCTATTGGACAACGACTCAGACTTATAAATTTCCTCTAACTTAGCCCAGATATCTGCTACGGTCTTTTCAGACCTGATCTGATTAAGTATTGTGTTATCAAGACTAAGTAATAAAGAAGCATAAGCTTTATGTTTGATTTCTACTTTCTCCTTTTCAGTTAGATAAGTTGGTTGATCTTTTTCGGGCAAAAGTGCAGTTCCAGCACCTTGTGCCATAAGGATTGCTTTCATTTTCAGTTTCCATAGATTGAAATCATTCCTACCGTCGAATCTTTCAATATCAACCCTAGCAAACGCCATATTAAAACTTTTGAACAGAAGAACCTAAGGCTCTGATACCACTTGTTAAGTTTTAGGTCGTATTCCTAGGGTTTAAAACTTATTATCTTTAGATCTTGAAAAACCGACAATAACATCAATCATTCAACACGTCAGATCTTGTTCAAGAAACCTGTAACTGTAGTAAAGCAAGATTCATCCAAAACCGAAACACGTGCACAAAAATCACAATGACAACAACGAGATTTTACGTGGTTCGGCCTTATAATAAGGACCTCCTCCACGGCTCCCTATTTCTAGGGAAGTCTATTCACTATTAAGTCAAGTTCAAGTATTACAGACCAAAGATCAACAATATACAGCTCAGAACATACAGATCCTTCAAGGCTTCTAAGACAGAAACCTAAAATCGAACGGAAATAAAGAGTAAGGGAAGAGAAAGCTCACAAGCGAAGCCAACAAGGCTTCATAAGTGCTCCAAACTACCAAGGATTGAACGAGAAAGCCTTAACACCCACGGATTTACTCAATCACTTTCGATCGCCTCAAAATCGCCAGAGTAAAATGAAGGAGGCGGTGGCTGATGAGAAAAACAGAGAGAAATGCAAAGTGTACGGCAAACCCTAAAAAAGGGTCGGTATATATAGGCAACAGAACCCCGATCCGTGGCAAGGCTCCAGGTTCAATCTCGGCCGTTCATACGATCAAGATCAACGGTCCATAAAAGCCCTCAAGAAACACAAATAGTGGCGCCGGATGGCTTATGCGTGTCAGCCAGCAATAACTGATTTGGGTAGCTTCCTTGAGAAGCTTCGGGCAGTAGTCAGAGTGGCACGGGTAGGTAAATTGAGCACACGGGCAAGGGCAGCAAAGTTATCTTACCACATGACCTTATTTAAATGAATTTTAACCTGCTGCTTCAATAATAACTTTTACCTAAAAAATTACAACTTATGCCACTAGACATTTACACCCTTTGATCTATAATATTTGAACATTTCTTGACTTAAATTTTTTTGACATAGTTAAGTTATATAGGGACCAATTTTACAACAATAATGGATTTATTAATAAATAATGACAAATTGTACACCCTTTGACATCGTTATTTGAACTGTGTTATTAAATACATGCCACTTTTTAACTAAAAAACTATTTTCAAAAGTTTTGTGAATTAAAAATTTACAATACTTTTATAAACTTGCCAATAAAACACATACATGATATATATATAAATATCAATGATTTGTCAAATTAATATGATAAAAATACGATTCTAATTATCTTATTCCAACACAGATCACAAAAGAATATATATAACAACAATAATTATAACAAAAGTAACTTGACATAACAATACAAACGGATTAAGGCCTTGTTTGGTTACCAAAAAGTATGTACACGCTGTTAAGGAGCTATCTTTTCCAAAAGCTTAAACTAATAGGTGAATGCCTAAAAACATTTTTATATTTTAACATGCCTTCTTATGCGAATGCCAATTGGGCTTGAAGTGTGAATATCACATAGGTCCACCTCATAACTTGTGCTTAAATTGTTTTAATATTAAAGAGATTCGAACTCGTGACTTTGTGGTCAACAAGGCTCTTATACCATTGTTACACACCAAAAGGAGGTTTCATCCTAAAATCAATTGGCAATGGGTGGAGTAGCTCCCTAGGTATATAAAGTGGTATCTTTCATCTCTACCTACCAATGTGAGATTCACTTCTTTTTGCTCAATATTTTGACTTGAATCAAACCACCCCGCTCCACAACCGTCGTTCTCGATGGCTTTACTCTAGGTAGCTTCACTCTGAGTACGTAGTCCTTTTTTCTCATAGATGGCTTCAATCTACTCTAGATAGCCCTTTCAAAACTTGGGCCCGTTACATGTGGCATGTCAAAGCATCGTTTGTCCCATAGTAGACCAAGCACAACTTTAGAGCAGGATCCATCCCCATACCAAACCGAGCTCCTTGGAATCGATTCGAGGATCAATGGCTCTGATACCATGTCAAAGAACCATCTTTCCCAAAAGCTTAAGCTAATGGGTTAAGTTCCATGAATAGTTTTATATTCTAACGAACGCAAGAAACCGATATTCATGGGAAGTGGGCATTTGTCCTCTTGTTTGGTTACCAAGATATTGATAGAACATATGGGAAGTGAAAATTTCTTAGCATTTCAAATTACTTTAAAACATGGAAGTAACTTACTTAACTCCCTCTAAGTAAGTTCTAATTCATTTGTTTTTAACTAGCCCCTCAAACATGTTTTATTTTCTATCCTGGAATCAAACACTTTAAAGACCTAATTCATGAGAAAATTGAGAAATGGATTGAAATCATGAAAAATACAACTTCTTATCAGAATTCGATTCACTTGTCAACCGAATAAGGCCTAAATGTGTTAAGAATATGTTGAAGCAACCCAACTCCAAATTACCATGTTATTAAATGGGTTAAGGGCCTATTTTGACCAAACATTTTACTTAGAAAAATATATTTTTTTTCTAAAATAATAGTTTCTCCACTTTTAAACAGAAATAAAAAAAAATATATTTCTTTTAAAGTAGAAATAAAAGTAAAAATTAAAAATTTTTCAGAAAAAAATGTTCTATGAAAATACTTTCTTCAAAAGTACTTTTATAAAATAATACTTATAAAAAATAATTTTTTACAACTTAACCAAACAAACAATAGCTGTGTCAAATTCAACACAACTCCAGAAATCTGTACCTGAACTCGCCATCCTATCAAGATACATTTTACCATTTGGAAGTTTGAGATAATGTTATTATCGTGATAAAATTGTTATTAATAAGATTCTAGTTTTTAAGACTATTTTATAACTCACATTATTTGTAAGTTACCTCATTACTTCAATAATACTAATTTTTATCCTGATAACAATAATTGTACAAAGTAATAGCCATTTTGAGAAGAGCATTTTGAGGAGAGTATTTTGATCCTATTTTCTTGTTTTGTGTTTGCTATTTTTGGTCCCCGTATTGTTGTAGTTGGACTCAGGCCTCGCCTTGTGACTGACCGGTTTGTTTAGCGACTTTATCGCATTTTATCGGGAAAAAAAAAGTAATAGCCATTTTGATCAAAAGTAATCACGTAGGAAGTTGCCCATCATTCAGTGCTGATCCTATAACAGCAACATCAAGTTGGCGTAATTAATGTGTTGACCTTTTGAGTTTAGTCAATCATTTAAACGGTCAGGATCCCTTTGTTCCAGGATACCTTTGCTCGTCACTTTTGCTATTTTTCTGCTTAAGCGTCGTCGTTTAGTTAACGATAAACTGGGATCTCAAAAGCCCGCTGAAATTAATCATTCTCATTCCAGCTCAGTTTCGTTGACTAATTGGCTGTCAAGATTCTGATATTTTTTAGATTATAAGTGAAAATTTTTAATGGAGTCTTTTACGTATGGTAAAATTTTTTATAATACCGTTGTACTGATATAATAAATTATAAAACTTTAATCATAAAACTTATGTATATTAACAATTGATATTTTAAGAACTATTATCCCTACAATTTGGGGGTTCAGGCGATTACTTAAGTTATTGGGGGAAAATTCTAGGTGTGTCAAAGGGAGGGGCATCAAGCAACAGAAAGTCCCTATGGTGGTGCGAGAAGGTCCAAGAAAAGATTAAAGCTAAACGAGAATATTTCAAAGAGTGGGATTGCAGTGGAGATGAGGACAAGCGACTTCAGTATCAACAAGCCAGGAAAAAAGCAAAGAGAGCAGTCAGAGAAGCACAATCGAGAGTTTATGAGGAGTTCTACAAGAGGTTGAAGACCAAGGAGGGAGCTAGGGATATATATAAAATTGCCAAATCGAGAGAAAGGAAGACAAGGGACTTGGACCGGGTACAATGCATAAGAGGGGAAGATGGGCAGGTGCTAGTGGACAAGCATCTAAGTAAAACTAGGTGGAGAGCCTACTTCCACGATCTGTTCAACAAACAAGGGATACAGAGATACCCCTAGGTAATCTTCAAATATCTAGGGAGCACCAGAACCACGGTTATTGCAGGTAAATTAGCCCCAAGGAAGTCAAGAAAGTCCTGAAATATATGGGAAGAGGTAAATCAATTGGCCCAAATGACATATCCATAGAGGTATGGAAATACCTTGGAAAGAAGGGCATTAGTTGATTGACTAAATTATTTAACCAAATCATCCTAGGGGAGTAGATGCCTGATGAATGGAGGAAGAGCACATTGATCCCAATCCATAAGAACAAAGGCGATATCCTAAGTTGCACTAACTATCAAGGTATCAAACTAATGTGCCACACTCAGAAGTTGCGGAAGCGGGTCATAAAGAGGAGGTTACGACAACAGACAGAGGTGTTTGAGAACCAATTCGGATTTATGCCCAGAAGATCAACAATAGAAGCCATCCACATCCTAAAGAGGATGATAGAGCACTATAGGGAGAGACAAAAGGACCTACACATGGTTTTCATTGATTTGAAAAAGGCATATGATAGAGTGCCAAGGGAGATTCTTTGGAGGGTTTTGGATAGGAAAGGCATCCCCGTGCCATATATCCGGGCCATTAGAGACATGAATGAGGATGCATACACTAGGGTGCGCATAGTGACAGATGCTTTGCTGATAACAGTCGAGATATACCAAGGATCTGCCTTGAGCTCCTATTTGTTCATTCTGGGAATGGATGAGCTTACTAGGAACATTCAAGGAAGTGTACCTTGGTGCATGCTGCTCGCAGATGACATAGTGCTAGTGGGGGAATCGCAGAAAGAGGTTAATGAGAAGTTAGAACTGTGGAGAAGGGCATTGGAATCAAAGGTCTTATGACTCGGTAGATCCAAGACCGAGTACATGGAGCTTAAGTTCGATCCCTCCACTACGCCTAGTAGAAAAGACGTCAAGATTGGTTCTGAGCCTATACCGAGAAAGGAGAGTTTCCGATACCCGGGGTCCGTAATACAGCACAACGGCGAAGTTGACGAGGATCTCAACGACTGGATTAGAGTAGGGTGGCATAAATGGAGGATGGCCTCTGCGGGACTTTGCGATAGAAAGTTTCCCTTAAAGCTAAAGGGAAGATACTAAAAGGCGGTAGTGAGGCCGGCCATGTCTTATGGGGCGGAGTGTAGGGCGATGAAATAATAGCAACACAGAAGGTGAAGGCGGCAGAGATGAGGATGCTGCGGTGGATGCGCGGACACATAAGGAAAGATAAGATCAAGAATGACGTCATAAGAGGCGAAATTGAGCGTGGCCTATTGGGGATAAATTGAGGGAGTAACGTTTGAAGTGATTTGGACATGTTATGAGGAGATTGAGCATCACTCAGGTCAGGAGATGTGAACAGCCCCATACTACGCTAGGCCGGAGAGGGAGAGGTAGGCGAAAGAAGAGATGGCTGGAAACGATCAGACAAGACTTCACCCACCTAAACCTTCGGGAGGAGATGGCCTTAAATAACGCCCAATGTAGGGCTAGCATACGGGTAGCAGATGTAGCGTCATAGTATAGAGTAGTCCCGTTTATTAGTGGTATCACCAGTGTTTCTAGGCCTTTCACTTCTTCCTTGGCGCACTCATGTGCATATTTGATATCCTGATTTACTACTTACAATCTATTGACTATCTGCTTATCGGCTTATTTACAAACTATAGCTGTAATTGTTATTTCTCTACCTATTATTTGCCTAGCATACTTGCATTGAGTTTGCTCGTTATGCCTACCTCTTACTTTGCCCGACTCATATGCTTACCGCTCTCTTGATGCTAGGCTGCCATGCTTCGATGCTGCGGACTAGCGTTTCAGGTAGTCTCAGGTCGGGGGTCCTTGGAAACAGCCTCCCTTCCGGGTAGCTCTCGGAAGGGGAAATGCTGCATACATCTACCCTCCTCCAGACCCTACTTATGCGGAAGCCCATTTGTTTTATTGAGTTTGTTGTTGTTGTTTGGAGAAAGAAATACAATAGTACATATAAAATAAAAAGAAAAATTAATTTGAAAAATGAATTAAAAAAATGTAATTTAAAAGAAGAATAAGAAGGTTTACGTAATATTTTCATAATATATATTTTTAGATATACCACCATTCTTATTCTTTCTTAAAAATACATCACTCTATTTAATGAGAATATTTATATCCTTATGTTTCATCCATAGATAGATCATTTCTTAGTAATATCTTATAAGATTTGTCTTTAAAGAAAGGGCGAGTGATCAGGATAGATTGGACAAGAGTTACAACCATCTAATTGACAATGCCAATATTGGTGATGCTCGGGGTGGAAGCGCGCCTAAGCGGTTGTCGGTGATGGAGGCGTACCCAAGGAGGTGGAAGGTTAACGAGTTAGGCTTAGTATTATTAAATATTAATTCTACCACGATCTTATTTTTTGGAAGACTCTACATTATATCTTATTTGTTTATTTTCCATATACTTAACATATTGATGACTCTGATATTCAAGTTTTATTTTATATTTTTTGTCTTCGACTTTAGAATGATATCAGGGCTTAGGAAAAGATCTAACTATTCTCAAAACCATAACCCTAGGCCCTCTAGCATTGCTGCTGCTTCCTCTTCCTGTCATCCCTTCTGGGAAGAATTCTAACCCTTCTCTCTACCACGCAACAAGTGCAACCTTGAATTGCATCTATTACTCCCAATTCCAGCCATGGAGACCCCTTCTCCCACACAGCCTCCCTAATCCTCCCCTTTCCCTCCTCCCTTCTCTCCCTCGATGACCATCGAATCATCCTTCGATTGGTCCATATAAACCCCTATGTTTCTCTCCGGTGAGCTATCATCCGGTTTTTGAGGTTCCTTCCTTGGTGTGCCACCTCATTCTTCTAGCCTTCCTTGGTCACTACACCCAATCTAGCCAAGAAATTAATTGTTAAACTTGATGGTTGTCTCTCCTACCCCTTATGGCGTTGATCAGATGCTTTATTTTCTTATTGATTATGACCTAATTGGATTTATTAATGGCTTCTCCCCTATTCTCCACAACACATCATTGTTCCTGCTGGTTGATTCCATGCCAATCCCAATTACTCTAATTGGGTTTGTACAGACTAAAGTATTAGGAGTTGGATCTCTGTTAGCATGAACTGCCCTATCCTATATGCCAGGTACATGAAGCCTAATTCCGTAGCAATTTGTGAAACACTGAAAAACTTTATACGGATCAAACTTTTTCCAAGCCGATGAAGTCACTATGAACTTGCCACCCTTCATTTGGAGGGATCCTTGGCACCATGTTAGGAGAATTAGTATCTAATAATACTTAAAATTTATGTTTACTAAGGATATTTGAAATTGAAGTAGACGACTAGTCAGACTAGATTCTATCACGGCAACAACCAGAGAGACGTCACTAATGGTGCAGGGCTGGTAGTTGTCACCCATGACCATGGAGGTCGAGGTGCTAATGGCAGCAGCATGGTTTAAAACTTGGTGACAAAGTAAATGTAGATATAAATGAAGGCACATCGTTAGGCGATATAGTGGTGGAGCTGTTGATAATCATACGCATTAATACTATACAAATGCATCGAGAAGAAAGGAGAATTAAGAGAAATGCAATTATAGTATTATACATTCTTCATGTGGACCTACAGCATTGTACAACGAAATGGACAAGGATAAACCCAATATACATTAATTAATAATGATTAATAAGTGTCTCAATGATTACTTGTTCAACATACCTTTGTTTAAAAAAATAAGCATCTCTCAGAAAATGCCTAACAAATCGAGACACAACGAGATGAGATCGACTTGATTGATATAATATTAAGTTTATAGCAACTTTATGAGGTATCAAACTAAGATTATCAAATTTTTAATCTTAAATTCCGACTCATCGGGTCATTACATCCGGTGTAAAATTGACTAGTGACATTGTGACTAATGAATGTATTATATTATATTCGTATTTATCTCATGTCAGGGATTTTAAAAAAGCGATTGACCTGAATTCAGCCCAATTATTAAATGAGTCGATCCTCATCTCTTGCTCAACCCTCAGAGTTACATTATACATGGTAGTTTGTCAAGTTATAAACATGCTAATGATACTTCTTTATAATGGTAAATAAGCATGTCCATGTATGCCTTAACTATTGATACTAGAGATGAAATCACACACACACACACACACACACACACACACACATATATATATATATATAGGGGTTAATCATATTGAAAGTTAATCCAATCCATATTAAATATAAATTAATTAAAATTTTCAAATATATTAACTCAAATTCGAGTCGAAACCCCGATAAAAACTACTACTTTTACATTGTAGAGCTTGTCACGACAAAGTCTGTGAGGGTGCTCAAATATCTAGGTAAAGATAGCCTTGTGGTTATTAGAGTTTAACACTGTGTACATCCAAACATTAATGGATATAGTCCTCAACTCAGCCAGGTTTGTCATAAGATCAGCATTAAATCACTCATTATTGCATGCAAGTAAATAGAGTGGCAGATTGAGTTACGATACACGTTTAGACTCTATCCTTTCTACTATTCATTTGATATACTCATTTTCTTCTGCACTTACTAAGCTAGTTTGTGATGATAAATTAAGTAGAGCGTAACCAATAAAGGAACCATAAAGTTTTCTTACCTTTAAATTTTTTTTAAAAAGGGCTTTTTTATAAAAAAAGAAAAAACCACATTGAAAAGTTATAATTTTTCACTTACCAAAACTTTTAAAATTTTCTAAAAACCACCTCCAATAATCTAAAAGTTTTTAATCAACCACCTTAAATCATATTATTAATTATCTATTATCCACTTAAAATACCTTAACTAGCAAAGCATTTTCCACCTTCACCAAGGTTCAAATTTGAACTCTTTCAAACTTCCATCAGGACAAAAACTAGGTGGGGAAGGAAGGCACTTAAATTGATTGTCAGCTTGGCTATTTTCTACTCATATTTTATGTGCACCTAAAAAATAAAAAAAAAAGTTAAAATTCATGTTGAAGTCAAGTAATATTTAACGGATAGTTAACGACGTAATTTAAGGTGATTGATTGAAAAATTTTAGACTTTTGGAGGCGGTTTTCTTAAAAATTAAAAAAAATTTGGTGATTAAATTCAAAATAATAAAAATTTTAAGGTGTTTGTTTTGTGAAGTCGGGTTTGAGCTTTAGGGTTCTCTTATCATACCCTCTCGGTCATGTTTAGACGTATTCATTCATTGCCCTCCTATTTTTTGACCTTTTCAATGATGGTGCAGTCTTCTAGTGCCATTTAGTGTTATTTGTATTTTTCCCTTTGTTTCGCTTTTTTGATCTTGATGTCCTTTTGTTTTGTCTCTTTCTGCTGCAAGGTTTTTCGCGGGTAGGTTCAAGCCTCGCTCTGCGGTATATTTTGTTGAATCGCAACTCTTGTTAATAATTATCAAAAAAAGTTAAAAATGATAACTTTTTAAGGTGGAATTTTTTGGTAATGTTATTGGCATGGCAAAATTATGATTGTCAAATCAAGATCATAGTTTTCAAGACAATTTTATAGCACTTATTGTTTGTAAGTCACTTTATTACTCTGAAAATAATAATTTTTGTCTTGACAATTATAATTTATTATGTTATTTATACTAAATGTCCTTGTACTTTTTTCATTGTGTCAATTTAGTCCTTATATTTTCAATGTGTCAATTTAGTCCTTCTATAATTCAGATTGTGTCAGTTTAGTCCTTCACTCAAATTCAAGTTAAGTTATTGAAGTAATTTTTTGTGGCACAATTACGTTAGATGCAAGTAATATACTAAAAATTCACCATTTGACTCAACTTAACCCATCCTATGGCCAAATCATTAAAACTTTAATATAAATTTTACTCCTGGGACCAAATTGATATAATATCAATTGTAAAAAAAGTAATACAATTAACATTTTAAAAATTAAATTAATATAATAGATAAAATATATAAATAATTGGTATAAATAACTCTAATTTAATATTTTTAGTCCGGAAAAAAAAAAAAAGGTTGTCGGCGCAGCACACGCATGTCTCGGACATGCAAATAAATGAGGGAGAATGTGGACCGTCGATTTCAAAGAAGAGTACAAAAAAAGAGCTCCCCAAATTTAATAATAAGCATTGTCAGATCAAACATATTTAATGGTCACTGATGGCGTCATGTGAGGGTCCCATACTCACATTAACTTGCCTGCTTTAACTTTTTTGGCATTATTTCTTTTCTTTATTTAATTTTTATTGGCACATTTAAATTGCTTTAATTTGGATATGGTGTCCTAAGTTTTGCTATATGTTTGGAAATAAAGGAAATGAAACTAACTCGAGCGGTGACTCGAGCTTTCAACTATGTGAAAGATTTCTCAATATTTTATCTTGAATTTTCAAGTTTGAGAGTCATAGTGGAGACAAACTTGAGAGCTTTATGACTTGTCTTGAGGCTTGTTTCGCTGGGTTATTAGATAATTCAAACCTACCAAGGTTTAAATGGAATGAACCAACTTGGGTTAGAAATGCAAGATTAACTCAATCAAGCTCAAAGTTTGGTAGTCAAAATATTGGACTAATGACACAACTTAAATTCATCATGAAGGGACAAATGCAAGAAACTGCTTCAGAAAGTATATGAAACATAGTTTCTGGGACATTATTACAACACTCTTGTTACATTGCAAAAGAATGCGAATTACAGAACTATTGCAAAACGAAAAGGGGAAAAAAATGCATGTGTCAAAGAACAATAGAAAATGTTGACCTAAAAGCCACCAACATTTGTAATTTTGATGATAATATAGATTAAGTAAGTCACTATATTTAATTTTTCTGACATTATTGAATGTGACTCATGTGAAAATAAGAAAAAGCAAGATCAAAACCAAGTATTTAAAGATAATGGATCACGAGTACAATGATTAAAGTGGAAGTGAAGAATGGTCCAAAATTAATAGAACGAGATCCAAGTCCATGTGCTTCAAGGAGTATTGTCGTCCATTTTTTATACTACTAGTAGCTTACATGGTAGTTAGGATAATTGTAATTAGAGTTACATATTTAAGTAGTTACATGGTTAGTTAGTTAGGAATGATTGTTAGTATCGTTGGTTATGTTGTTAGGCTATTATACAATTTATAAATACTTGTACTATTTGATGTATAGTATAACCAGAATCATAATCAATTCTTTAATCTTCTCTTATACTTTCTCTTCTTCTATTCTTTAATCTTCTCTTATACTTTCTTTTCTTCTACTCTTCTTCTCATATTTCACTCTAATCTTCTTCTCTTTGTATATTCTTTTCCTAAATCTAGATACAATCTAAATATGTTGTATCAATTTTATAGGGCTTAGGATAGTACATATCGATTGAGTTGAGTATCTCAATATCCATTCGTGGTGCTTTAACAATAATGTTTCTGAAAGATTTTGAAATTTGATCTCTTAATACCACTTAAAAAGAACTCACCAGAACTCCGAGTTGATTCAATACATTAATGGCAATATTTTTATAGATTTGATATTATTAGAGCATGCCATAGCTACATGATTGTGAGAAATCTCTTGAGTATGATATTTTGGCATGATTAAAATTTTCACAAAATAAGTTTAAAATACATTCAAATCAAGTTAATGTGTATATTTTACAAAAAACCTCCTAGGGCATGTTAAGTGTCGACACATACAAGCATGTGTATACACACATAAACAAGCAGCCAAAACTATTGTTGTGTGTTGACACACATGAGAGTGATGACTCATAAACAGCAACTTTTGAAATCAGATTTTGTTCAAACTTTCCAAACCCTCTCAAACAGCTAGTCGGTAATTCTCCTACCTATAAATAGGATTTAAATGCTTCGCTCAAGTCATTCAACTTAAAATTTTCATTTATTTATTTTATTGTGTTCTTCTTGAGCTTTCAAAGTTTTAATTTCTTCATTGTTTTCTCAATTTCTCATATGCTCCACTTGTTATTATTAGAGTATAGTACTTCCAGGGTTTAGTACATTGACTCCCTTACCCTCCCCCCATATGTAAGGAGGTAAGGGCACTCTAGTACTTTGTCATGTCTTGTAGCTCTATAAATAGAGCATGTACTCTTCACTTTATTTTATCATCAATTGCATTGCTTCACATGGTATCAAAAGCCTCTCAAAGAGACTCTCCTCTTCTCTCAAATCCCACCCTTCCCCGCTGCAACCCCCAGCCACTCGCTCGCCGGTGGGACCCACCCGGCTGTACCGACCAGTCACCATGGGTGGGGACCCGCTGCCGCTGCGTCTGACCAGCCAGCACCCCTTGGTGTTCACCTCCCCACAACCCCTCTTTTAAACCCTAACCTAACTCATACTACAAATCAACCTTTATTACTTCCCCTTTCTAATATCTCCAGTATAATAATGATAAAACTTGAAAATGCTACTGATTATACCGCCTGGAGAGAACAATTTTACATGCTTTTAGTATCCCATCAACTCATGGGTTACATTGATGGTTCTTTCCCCTGTCCTCCAACTCATTTATTAAACAGTGCTGGCTCCTCCATCCCCAACCCGGACTATTTAAATTGGGTTCGTACTGACCAAAGTCTCAGATCTTGTATTTCTGCAACCCTCTCTCGCTCTCTCTTAAGCGATACTGTTCGACAACCCACATCAAAAGCCATGTGGGATGCCCTTGTCAAACGATTCCGAGACCACTCGCTGGCCAAGGAATATGATCTGAGGTCCCAACTAATCAACTTAAAGAAAGATGGCAAAACAATGCAACAATACCTTCGGAACTAAAATCCGTCATTGATGATCTAGCTGCTATAGACTCGCCAATTTCCAATCGAGAACTAGTACATTACGCCCTTTATGGGCTTCCTATTGAATATACCGCTTTTGCTACTTTAACTCGCCAAACCACTCCAACCCCTGCTTTTGAAAAATTAAAAACTGACTTGCTTAATGAAGAAAGTGCCCAAAGCCGATACCAGGGCCGCACCACCACTGACACACGGCATCTTTAGTTGCTTCAAATACATGTACCCAAGGGTCATACTCTGGTCGTGGGGGTCGTGGTCGAGGTAAAGGCCGTAACAACGATCGCCGTGGCAATCGAGGGGGCCGCTCTGGGGGCCAAAATCAATAGCATAACACAGGACCCAACAACCCCCACCCACCACAGGCACGCCCGCCCATACCTGGAATTCTCGGCCCTACACCGGTATCCTGCCAAATCTGTCATAAGCCTGGTCACAGTGCTGCATCATGTTACTACCGCTTTGATCATGCATCCTTTCCAGATCCTTCGCATTCCCTTGCTGCTATGTCCATCACCGAATCTCAAGACTACAATTGGTATCCTGACTCTGGCGCAACCAATCACATGACACCCAAATCTGGTATGCTTCACACTGCTCTTCCTTACAGTGGTCAAAAATGAGTTTTAGTTGGGAACGGTGTTTACTACCTGTTAGTCATATTGGTTCCACTACCTTACAAACTCAAATGTGTCCTCTTCAACTTAACAATGTTATGTTGGTTCCCAAACTCACCCATAATTTATTATCCATAAAACAACTATGTCAAGATAACTCATGCACTGTTGAATTTGACTCTGAATTTTTCTCTGTCAAGGACAAGGCTACGGGGATCCCTCTGCTTCGAGTTCGCAGTAATGGGCCACTTTACAATCTCTCACCCCACTACACCGGTCTCATGGCACAAACTCTTTCTAGAAACCTATGGCATCAACGGTTAGGGCATCTCGGGCAACCTATGTTAAATGTTCTTTGTTCTCGAAAACTGATTCCTCGTTCTCGTTTTACTGATTTTTGTCAACATTGTAACTTAGGAAAGTCTCACCGACTTCCCTTTCAAAGTGTTTTACATTTAGCTTCTTCGCCTTTGCATTTAATTCATTCGGATGTATGGCAATCTCCTGTAGCGTCAAACTCCTGTTACAAATACTATGTTAACTTTATTGACGATTTTACTCGCTTTACATGGTTATACCCTATGCAACATAAATCCAAAGTATTTGATATCTTTGTCACATTTAAAGCACTAGTTGAAAACCATTTTTCCACGAAAATCAAAATTTTTTAAAGTGATGATGGCCGTGAATTTGATCACTGTCGTATGAACAACCTATGCCGACAACATGGCATACACTTTCGTCTTCCTTGTCCTGATACCCCACAACAAAATGGGGTGGCGGAACGAAAGCACCAACACGTAATAGGCATGGCTCGGACTTTACTTATTCAAGCCCGGTTACCTTACTCACATTGGGATAACGCTGCCTGTACAGCATGTTTTATTATTAACCGCCTTCCTACCCCTGTGCTTAATAACTTATCCCCGTTTGAAAAATTGTTTAAACAACAACCAAACTACTCCGGTTTTCGCATATTCGGTTGTGCATGCTTTCCAAATCTCACACCTCGTGCACCACACAAACTTGCACCTCGCTCTATACCATGCATTTTTATAGGCTATGCTGCTCGCCATAAAGGCTATAGGTGCTTAGATCCTCAAACGGGTAAAGTCTACATAAACATGCACGTCACGTTCAATGAAACTAGCTTCCCCTACCCAGAACTAGTCAACCCTACACATATCACTCCACCGGGCTCAACTGCGAGTATAGTCGACCTTCCTCTCATAATCGCTATCACTCCCGGAGCTCCGTCACTACCGGCCCCTGCCCCCCTCGAGCCCTTCTCGGCCCATGCCCCACCTACGGTGGCCTCCACCCCTATTCCCTCCCCTTGGAGTCCACCCAACCCCACCATCACACCCACGGTCTCCCACGAAGACCTTGCCCGACCCCCCACTGACCAGCCCACCTCTCCCCCACCACCGGCAGCTTCGGCTGCTGCTCCTCCCTCCCCCCACGACCGGGTCGAGTCTCCCACCGACCCTGGCCCCATGAATCTGCCAACCAACGTGCACCCCATGCGAACTCGTCTCAAGGATGGTATTCGAAAGACAAAATATCCCTTGTCTCTCTCTTCCATAACAGTCATACAGGAACCCACTTGTTACTCTCAGGCAGTCAAAAATCCACAATGGCAAGCAGCCATGGCTGATGAATTTAACGCCTTACTTCATAATCACACATGGGACCTCGTCCCCCTGCACCCAACTAACAACATTATCGGTAGCACTTGGAAATATCGAGTTAAGTATAAAGCGGATGGCTCCGTTGATCGATTCAAGGCTCACCTTGTGGCTCAAGGTTTTCACCAACGTGAAGGCATTGACTTCAAGGAAACCTTTAGTCCGGTTGTCAAACCTCCTACCATCCGCTTCATCCTTACATTTGCTATCACTCACAAGTGATCCATCAAGCAACTTGATGTTAAAAATGCCTTTTTACAAGGCCACCTAAAGGAAGAAGTATACATGAAGCAACTGCAAGGCTTTATTCACCCCAAATTTCCCAACCATTTATGTCGCCTACGCAAAGCCCTCTATGGCCTCAAACAAGCTCCCCGAGCTTGGTTCCAACGCTTCAGTACCTTTCTCTACACCTTAGGATTCACTTGTTGTCGTGCCGATCCCTCTCTTTTTTTACTTCGCACCCCCAACAACATCACTTGCTTACTACTATATGTTGATGACATCATCTTAACCGGCTCTAACACCCAATCCCTCGACACTCTTGTTGACACCCTCTCCTCTCAATTTGCAATAAAAGACCTTGGTCCCCTACACTACTTCCTCGGTATTGAGGCGCGCCGAACTCCGTCTTCCCTCTTTCTATCTCAACATCGTTACACCATTGATCTTCTCACCAAACTCAATATGCAAAATGCAAAACCCATCAAAACCCCCTTACACCCTCGCACCCATCTTTCCCTAACCGATGGTGACCTCCTCTCTGACCCCATAGAATACAGAAGTGCCGTCGGTGCTCTCCAATATCTCACCATGACCCGTCCTGAAATTTGTTATGCTGTTAATCTTGTTTCTCAGTTTATGCATGCTCCCAGAACTAGTCGCTGGCAGGTTGTTAAGCGGATCCTTCGGTACCTCAAAAGCACCCATGATCATGGGCTCACCATCCTTCCAGGTACCTGCACCTCTGTTGCTGTCTATGCTGATACTGATTGGGGTGGCTGTCCTGACACGCGTCGTTCCACCACTTTTTACGCCTTGTTCCTTGGCCCCAACCTGATCTCCTGGCGTGCTAAGAGACAAGCCACGGTCTCCAAATCTTCCACTGAATTCGAATATCGGGCCGTCTCACAGGCAGCTGCTGAAGCAAACTGGGTTCGCTACCTCATGCGTGACTTAGGCCTCTGGCACACCAGCCCCGTTATCATCTACTGCGATAATGTCTTTGCATCATACCTGGCTACCAATCCTATCTCAAATGATCGATCCAAACATGTTGATGTTGATTTTCACTATGTCTAGAAAAAAGGTCCTCAAGGGTGATCTCCAAGTTCGTTACACCCCCACCTCTCGTCAAGTTGCGGACATCTTCACCAAAGGTCTTGGTCCAACCCTGTTCCACTACCACAAATCCAATCTTCACGTGGCTGCTCCCCCCTCAGATTGAGGGGGCCTATTAGAGTATAGTACTTCTAGGGTTTAGTACATTGACTCCCTTACCCTCCCCCCATATGTAAGGAGGTAAGGGCACTCTAGTACTTTGTCATGTTTTGTAGCTCTATATATAGAGCATGTACTCTTCACTTTATTTTATCATCAATTGCATTGCTTCACAGTTATCTATTTGATTGGCGACATATCCATAGCTTAAACTAAGCTTGATAATTTGTGAAAACACTTTGCTAAGAGTCAGATTTTCTTTGTTTAAATTCATTTTATTATAAAGATTGATCCTAAGCCTATGCTAGAAAGGATCAGTCTAAAGGTTGAATGTTACAAAAGGATCAGTTGTAAGGTTGATCCAACCTTATGTTAGAAAAGGATAGATTGTAAAAAGGTTGGGTCCTATGCTTAAGTTCCAAAAAGTTCACCAGATTTAGCAAAAGGCTCAAGTGACAAAGAAAAGTCACTTGAGAGTCAAACTCAAATTCAAATTGGAAGTGGACCATTGCAAAACTCGTTGTACATTATTCTCTTATTCTCTGTATTTTATTTCTTGCACCTAACATTTATTTGATCATTTTTTCTCTTCATTAATTATTTGCTTTTAAATTTTAAGTTTCCAATTTATTGCAAAATAACCTAATTCACCCTCTTCTTAGGTCGTTATTTGTGCCTTCAATTGGTATTAAAGCTAATGTTGTATGTTTCTTAGTTTAACTACCCTAGAGTGATCCTAATAGCAACATATGCACCTACTATAGCTAAGGGTCAATTCTTTTGTGAATAATGTCCTAAAAATCTAATGAATGACCTTTGAGATGCAGAGGGATGAAAAGATTGAGGGGTCCCAAAAAGCTTGTTCGGTTCATGCTCCTTTGTTGGCACATATAGAAAGACTGAAATTCTCTTATTTTTTAAGGTGATATGGAAAATGTGCGGGAGCCGGTAATTCTCGCTAAGCATATGCAAATGGAATGGTTTGTCCGTTAGCAAGTAGACAGTGAAACAAAAAGTTATAAGGTGTAGTTAAGAACAGAAAGGTCGTGCTGGAATAAGTGGGTGTTCCAAGAGCCCCCCCAACCAAAGAGTGGATTAAAGCTAATCTGGATGGGTCGAAGAAGGGTTATTCTGTGACCGCTAGCTTTTTCATCTGTAGTCATTGGAGGACATGATTCTTATAGGGTCAACAGACATGGGTCACGCTCCCGTCATTGTGGTCAAAGTGATAGAAGGTAGAGATGTGTTTTTCTATGCATGTTCGCTAGGGTCGTATGGAGTAATTTTGGAAGGTGTAATGAGGTTATGATTAGAGCTATTCTTAGGATGTATTCCATCTCATTGAACATCCTTGTTATGGTTGAAGATATTTGCTTTGATTAGCAAAATGTGCGCCTGGACTTCTTTTAATCATTGCTTCAGAGGCCAACAAGACAACTGATGGGTTTACGAATTCGAGGCATGATGGTTTCCAGCTCACTCTTCAGGATCACCCGCTTGATAGGGCCCTTTCTTCCTTTTATCAGAGTTGATGCCCTTGGTGTTCCTTCATGTAACTAAGGACTTGTGTCTTTACCTTTTTTTAAATAATTATTAATAAATAATTTTATTTATTGTCTAATTATGTTTCACGAGTTATACATGCATGTCTTTAGTTTTCAAAACATGCCATGAGATGGATGTTGCTCATCATAACATGTCAATACTTTATTTAAGTGGTCAGTATAATTGATCCACAAATTAGATTTCAATCAAAAGGAGTGACACATCATCAAAAATAAGTTAATATTTGGTCATAAGTTTGGAATGCTTATAAGACTATATTTTGATGTAAAGTCTTGGTCATGTAAATAGATGTCGTAAATATCATATCGATATTTTTCAATAAGATTGGAACAATAAATTGAAGCATTTGAATTGTTTATTTGTCATTTACTATCAGAAATAAATAATTCATATAATGCTTAGAGGTGGTCAACGGATCCATTTGGATCGACCCATGAGCCAATCCACGGGTCACATGTTTACGGACAAGTCAACATGAGTCAGACCCGTCCATACGACGAGTCGGGCCAGGTCAGGTCCGGGCAGATCATAGGTCCAACACGGTTTAGGAACTAGCAGATCAAGTCCAAGTCAAATCTAGATTTGCCCCATTATTATTATTATTATTATTATTATTTTGTTTAAGAAAATTGCAAAATAAATATATATCTAGAACACAAATAAAAAGGTTAATTATATTATTAAATATTACATAAAATATACATTATGAACTTAGGAAAATATGCAATGAACATGCTAAATATACAGATACATAATTTATCAAAAAAAATTACAAAGTGTTACGACTATTACAAATGTAGTAGAATCTGCTGTTTAGTTAAAAAAAAAAAAGTAAAATGTATTATGTATTATACAATAAATATGTAAATAAATCTTTTTATACTTGTATCGGTTGGTGCGTCACTTGTAGTGGAGTTGGTGTCATCGTCTCCTCGCTTGACGTTACAAAGTTATGCTTCTCCTTGGTCCTCTCTGATGCGGCCAACCACTCCTTAAACATACGGACATCTCCAACGTCTTCAATGCTAGCTTCACTCTCTTTTATCCTAGAAGTCTTCCACCTGTATTAAAAGCACACTCCGATGGTGTAGTTGACACCGTAGACATTAGTATATTGCATGCCATGATGGAAAGCACGGGATATTGGGATTGATATGCTTTCCACCATAACAAATTATCAAAAGGTTCATTTGATTCTGTTGATTGAAAATCCAAAGCAGGAGAATGCAGGCATACAGAAAGTTTATCATATAATGTGGGACCTTATCTGATTAATAATCTGTTAAACTTATCCCATGCATATGATTGTCCTCGAGAAGAGGATGGGGTTGATGCAGAAGAAATATTTACATTTTTTGTTAATTTTTGGGAATAAACTGCACATAAATCATGTAAATCATTTAATATCACTAGTAAGAGTTTTATAATCAAAATCTGGTTACGTTCTCTTAGAAAATAATTGGACAAAAATTTAAAAATCCACAAGTTTACAACCTGGATCAAAAATTGTGGCAATACAATATGACATGAGCAATTCAATATAATATTTAAAAATTTGTCCTGCATGGCAGCAATGGGCCCCTGTAATGCTGGATTATGAATCTTCTTGCATCCGTGCCGCAATATCTATTCGTTTAGATATTGAGTACGGAATGATTGGACAATAACAACATGAAAAGAATGATATAACATATCTTAAAAGCAATAAAAAAAATTACAAATTGCATTTAATAGTTTCCAATTAATACATCGATATTAAAAATTGTTGTACTTTCATAATTCATTTGTAAAACTCTAACAAAACCTCTTTATAAAGTATACATCTTTCTAACATATCTACCATTGACTCCCATTTAGTACATGTATCTAATTTGAAACGTCTCTATAATATATGACGAGTTTGACATAATTCTTTAAAATATTGTTGCCTACTAAGAGATATTTTAATTATTTTAATTATACTTCTTAAGTTTGAAACATAACTATCGATGAGACATATTCCATCCATTACCATCAAATGTAAAATATGACGAATACAAAATGAAATAATTTCCCACTTAACATGCAACGGAGCTAACATTTCAGTAGCGGCGGTGTTTAAGTTGCATTATCAAAAGAAATACTCATAACGTTATCTTCAATCCCCCCACTCATGGCATGTCACTACTACAACATTCGCGATTATGCAAGCACCGTGGGGATATTCAAATAGTGAAAATAAATAACTCTTTTCTGTTATAAATGACGAGTTAATCCAATGTGCAACTATGCACATGTATGGTATGTGGGGTTTCGTGGACCACGTATCAGACATTAATGAGATTATTCTCGTGTTCGGCTTTAAAAGTTCTTGAAGTTCTTTTTTCTTTTGATAAGATTTAGTAGAAGCATCGCGTTCCAAAGTATTGCAAGGGACCATTTGTGCCAAAGGTTTTAGTGCATTGCGACAGTAATGGAGAAATCTAGAGTCCTCGCCCGTGGTAAATGGCTTTTCGGCTGAAATGACATACCTAGCTAATTCATGTCTATTAGTGGCTTGTGAAAACCTAAAGCTAGAGAGTGCACCAGTGGCATGATATAGGAGGGATTGTTGTGAATTATCGACAGTTAAGTTGGGTTGGGAACTTCTCAGGTTTCTCGCTAAATTTTCGGTCCCAACACCGGGTGGATAGCTGTATCCTTTGCTATTACTGTAAAGTTTATAAAATGTCTTATTTTACGCACAATCTAAGGCAAATTTCTTAAATAATTATAGAATTACTTGTTGAACTCTCATGAATCACAAATTTGGATTTACCAAATATGTTATTCAGTGACAAACTTTATAAAAGTATTTTAAATGATGATAAGATCTTAACTAATGTGCGAATTGGATTTGAAAAGTTATTACTTTTCAATATACATGTGTTTTTGTATAGATGGATGTCTAAAATAAAATTATCTTAAAATTATCTTATATTTAGGAGTGATTAAGAGTTAAATTTTGACTTCGAATGAAAATATAGAACAAATGTATGATTAATAAATTAATAAAGTGAAAGGAGAATGTAATTTGTAATTCAAGTCTACCCTCAATCAAAATTCTAGATCCGTCACTGCTAGCAGCCAAAGCTACTGTTGTGTGTCAACACACATTATAGTGATAACTCATACTTGGCAACTTTTGAAATCTGATTTTGTTCAAACTTTTTCCAAACCCTCTCAAACAGCTAGCTGGGAATTCTCCTACCTTAAAATAGGCCTTGAACGCTTCATCTGTTTTTCGGACAAGGAATGCTTCATCCAAGTCATCCAACTAAAAAATTTCATTGATTTATTTTATTGTGTTTTTCTTGAGCTTTCAAAGCTTTAATCTCTTCATTGTTATCGATATATCCTTAGCTTGAACTAAGCTTGATAATTTGTGAAAACACTCTTTTAAGAGTTAGATTTTCATTATTTAAATTCATTTTCCTATAAAGATTGATCCTAAACCTACATTACAAAAGAATCAATGTAAAGGTTGAACGTTACAAGAGGATTTAATGTAAGGTTCAACCTAAGCTTATGTTACAAAAGGATCAAACATAAAAGATTGGATCCTATGTGTTAGTTCCAAAAAGTTTGTCAAATTTAATGAAAGACTTAAGTGACAAAGCGAAGTCACCTGGGGTCGAACTAGAACTCCAAGCTGGAAGTGGATTACTACAAAAGTTGTTGTGCATTATTCTCTTTATTTTTATTTTTTTCACTTATTATTTACTTGATAATTTTTTTCTCTTCATTAATTATTTGCTTTTAAAATTTAAGTTTCCAATTTATTGCAAAATAACTTAATTCACCCTCTTCTTACGTTGTTATTTGTGCCTTCAATTAGTATTAGAGCTAGTGCTCTACGTTTTTTGGTCTAACAATTTTATAGTGATCCTAATGGCAACATTTGCCCCTTTTTTTTGATAATTAGCGACAAAATCGCGAAACAAGCAGGCTACTCGACAAAGCGACACCTGAAGCCACTCGAACAAGAGCGGGGGAAACAAGAGACCACCAAAAGAACAGAAAGAAAAACAAAAATAGGGAAAACAAAACGCACCACAAACATAAACACACAAAATCAACGAAATCAAGAAAAACCCAAACAAAACAGTAGGAACAGGGAGCAAACCGAAGCACGGGAACTTGCTCCAGACTAGGACACACACAATCGAAAACTGAACGCAAGGCACCTAAAAACCACAAAGACCCATCACAGCCTTCCTAAGGGCAACATTTGCCCCTATTGAAGCAAAGGGCAATTCTTTTGGGAATAATGTCCTAAAATCTAACGAATGAACTTCGAGACATAAAGGGGTAAAAAGATTGAGGAATCGCGAATAGCTTATTCTGTTCATGCTCCTTTGTTGGAACATCTGGAAATACCGAAATTCTCTTGTTTTCCAATGTGACATGGAAAATGTGTTGGAGCCGGTAATTCAAGCTAACCATATGGAAATGGAATGGTCTCCCCTTCAACAAGTAGATAGCGAAACAGGAAGTTATAAAGTGTAGTCAAGAACACAAAGGTCATGCAGGAATAAGTGAGTGTTGCAAAGGGTGGATTAAAGCTAATCTGTATGGGTCGAAGAAAGGTGATTCTGCGGCCATTGGCTTTGTCATCTGTAATCATCGGGGGGCATGATTCTTGCAAGGTGAAGTGACATGGGTCACACTCCCATCATTGTGGCCGAAGTGATAGAAGGTAGAGATGTTTTTTTTCTATGCCTATTCACTAGGGTCGTGTGGAGTAATTTTTGGAAGGTGACAATGAGGTAGTGATTAATGCTATTTTTAGATCATATTCCATCTCATAGGATATCCTTATTATGATTGAAGATATTGCTACAATTAGCAAAAAGTGTGCCAAGACTTCTTTAATCATTATTTTAAAGGTCAACAAGACGACTGATGGGTTTACGAACTCGAGGCATGATGGTTTTGAGCTCTCTCTTTGGGGTCGCCTGCTTGATAGAGCCCTTTCTTCCTTTATCAGAGTTGAAGCCCTAGGTGTTCCTTCATGCAGAAGGGGGTATTAAGGACTTGTGCCTTTACCTTTTTAAAAAAAATTATTAATAAATAAAATCTTTTACTTATTTATTGTCTAATTATATCTTACGAGTTATACATGCATGTGACTACTTTTCAAAACAGACCATGAAATAGATGTTGTTCGTCATAACATGCCAAGTGGTCAATAAAATTGATGCACAAATAGATTTCAATCAAAAGGTGTAAAACATCGTCAAAAATAAGGTGTAATAATTGTTCATAAGTTTAAACTACTTGTAGTTTAAGACTATAATTATAAAGTCTTGGTCATATAGATAGAGATCATAAAATATCATATTAGAATTTTTCAATAAGATTGGAACACCGAATTAAAGCACGTGAGTTGTTTATTTATCATTTACTATCAGAAATAAACAATTCATATTATGCTAGTAAGCACCGAGCCTAATATTAGAAATGGTGTCCTGGAAATCCAAATTTTACTTTGCTATAAAATAAAATTGAAGTTCCAGTCGTTGCCTGTGTAATTTGTGTAATTGAGCGTGTATGTTGCATGTGATTTTCTTTTTAGTAACTTCTATGAGATTGGTGTAATCCTCAAACTATAATTTACATGTTTGTTCTAAGTGGTTTATAAGATTAACCCACAGATAAACTTAGAATAAATGGTATAGATTGTTGTTTGAAAAACTTGTAGTCAAAGACAAGTTTTGACCACTTGTATGCTAAGACTATAACATGACACTTTAGATGACTTATCTTGGTCATATGGATAGTGATTCGGAAGTGTTATATTGGTGTGTTTAATAAGATTAATACATTGTGTTCGACCATATGAGTTACTTATTTCTATACTATCGGAAATGAGTGATTCATGTTGCACTATCTAAACGAAAACTCTAAATCCTGAGAGTATTTTGGCCTTGTGCGTGGAATGTCAGTCACTTTGGTGTACTATAAATAAAGTCTGAATAAATGACTGAAATCCCGCATACACTGGGTAGCGGTGTGAAGTGTGATAAGGATCAGGTATTCAATAGGAAATTTACAGTCTCTTACGAGATACAAATGTCCCCTTAGTTGATTCACAAGCATTTGAATTAATTCGGAATCTGTGGTCAAAGTGCTCCAAGTGTTATTCAATAAATGAATTATTCAAGTATAAATGAATATATTTGGAATTTATAAATGAATTATATTGTGAATATATTTAAGTATAAATGAATTATTCAATAAAGGGCAAGTCAGTAAATAATGGAGAAGCTGTGAAAAAATAATGATAGTAGTTATAATTATGTTTCATCATGGACATCTCATAGAGGGGGTGTTGTTGCCAGATTAGTCTATTTAAGAATTATCGAATAAATGATTTAAGTCTAGAGTGCATTGAGATTTATTTAGTGAAATCAAGTCTCATTAAATAGTAATTAAATTTTATCATGAGATGGTAGTTAATTTAACCCATTTGGAGCTAGATTTAAACTGTCCCGAGATCCCTACACAAGCCTCTGTTTTATTATCATCGAAAAAATATTAAAAAATTCATGAGATAAGTAAATTTAAATTTGCCAAACATTATTAATGAGATGAATAAAAGTTAAAAATTATAAAATAAAATAATTTTAAAAATTAAAAAATCAAAAAAATGCATACAGGGATCGCAATCCGTGTATAATGCAGGCAGCCGATCAGCGCAACACACATGTTGGGTGTTGGGGCTACCAAGGTGATGATCTGCACCTTCGGGCATGGACCAATCACCACATGCCACATGACACGCTGTGACAAGGCTAAAACACGCAGGGTGAAACGCAGCATTTTGAGTATTTTATTATTTAAAACATTGTGCTTTGTTCATTGTACACGCATACCACATCAACTAAATTGGATTTTTTCACTCTAGTATCCTACTATAAATAGATGTACCAATTTCAAGATTTGACATCTGATGAAAAAGGTTTCTGAAAGTGTTGACTTTCGGAGATCTAATTAGAGAGAAAATTTGCAGTTGAATTTTTTTCTTCAGTTTAATATTTCTCGGAGCCCACTCTCCGGGCATTTTGAGGTCATCGCATAGAAGACTGCAGGGTCTCAATGTTCTCTCGGCTTTCTCGGCATTCACGGTTATTATTTTGGTTTTCTTTAATTGGAGCAATTCTAGGTATTCTTCTTTCCTTCTCTTTTAAGCTTTTCATTTTTTATTTATTTACAGTATTCTTATTTTGTCAGTTTAAATTCATGAAAATGTATTAGACTAGAGGCATCTAGCTTTAAAGTAGGAATTTAAATATGTAGATTTAAAACTAAAAATTTTAAATGAACTTTAGGTTTAAAATTAGAAATTTTAAACCCTTTCACTGCTCTAGTTTAACAAACTTAGGAAAAAAATTTTGAAATTTGTCCCAAAAATTTTTATCAGAGCCAGGTTCTAATTACATTCACAATATACATGATAGGCATAATGAGATCGAAATAAATAGACTTACGATTCAATAAAATAGAGATTTTATTTAGAAGTAAAGATCGTTTAATTTGACTTCGATAATAATCAAAGCACCAGTTTAAATTGTTTAAACCGATAATAAATTAATTATTAATTCAGATCTGTCAACATAGATTCATTAAAATTACATTCATATTATTTATATAATGAGATTTTGTGGTTTTAACCAAAGAGGGCACCGACACGCCGTCACCGGATCTCATGAGAACTCCGAAGTTAAGCATGCTTGGGCGAGAGTAGTACCAGGATGGGTGACCTCCTGAGAAGTCGTCACCCTGAGTTTAGGGCCACTGAAAAACAATCTCTCTTCAGGTTAACATCCTGAAGGAGAAAGGCTGTGTACATCCGCCGCCCCTCACCCCCCCCCCCCCCCCCCCAAACCCTGCGTAGGCGGGACCTCTTAAGGCACTGGGTATATTCCTTTAATCAAGATTTACTAAATCACATAAGATTAATGTAATGACATTAGATTCAATTATCCTTTTTAAAAAAACGCTAACGCTGATGTTGACGTCAGCAAATTTTAATATTAAAAAAAAATTTGGGACGTGAAGACGTAAGTATTAGTTTATATAATAATTAAAAATTAATTGTTATTAAATAATTTAATTTTAGAATGAGATTCTAAAGAAGATTATGAGATAATATAAGTTGTAAATGCAAGTTAATTAAAACCACTAGTATATAAAAATTAAGTGGGAACGAGGTTCAATTGTTGAAACCTCACGGTCTCCATTATCGGTCCAGCACTATAGTAGATCGATAGCCCTCCCCGTGGAGGGTGTCGCTTTGCAGGTTATCTATAGGGTTAGACTTCCATTAGGATAGTGCAAAGAAGCGATACGACCACGTTGCGGTGGAGTATTACATGTATTTGCATGGAGTTTTAGGTAATGGTTTATACTTGATTAGCGTGATTCATTAGCCTTCCTGAGGAGCTCTGTTGTGTTATGTTAGAGACTAAGGTAAAGTGATGAGTTAATCATGTTTAGTAAGAGTTACAAAAAAGTATGTTAACTGTGAATAGTTCTTGTTGGGAATAGTGCCCTTAAAATCCAAATTTGACTTGTAATTATTACTTTGTTAATAAATAAAAATTGAAGTTCCAGTCATTGCCTTGTCATTAGTCGTTGCCTTGTCAAATTTGTGTAATTGAGCGTGTATATTGCATGTGATTTTCTTTTTAGTAATATCCATGAGATGGGTGTAGTCATGATACTACAATTTACATGTTTGTTCTAAGTGTTTTATGAGATTAACCCATAGATGGACTTAGAATGAATGGTACTGATTGTTGTTTGAAAAACTCATAGTCAAAAATAAGTTTTGACCACTTTTATGCTAAGATTATAATGTGATACTTTATATGACTTGTCTTGATCATGTATATAGTGATCCAAACGTGTTATGTTGGTAAGTTTAATAAGATTGATACATTGAGTTAGACCATGTGAGCTACTTGTTTTTAGACTACAATTGGATATGAGTTATTCGTGTTATATTGTTTGAGCGACAACTCTAAATCTTGAGAGTATTTTGAACTTGTGCATGGAATGCCAGTTATTTTGGTATACTATAAGTAAGGTCTAGGCAAATGACTAAATTCCCTCGTACACTAGGTAGCGGCGTGAAGTGTGACAAGGATCATGTATTCAGTACAAATCTACAGTCTCTTATGAGATATAGATGTCTCCTTAGTTGACTCGCAAGTGTTTGAATTAGTCAGAATCTTTGGCCAAAGTGCTCTAAGTATTTGTCATTTGGAATTTGTACTGTTAATATGATACGGATCGGAATCCAATCCTATCCAACGAGCTCAATCCACACTCAATCAAACATATAATCAATCACAAAGGGCTACGGGATAGCTTGATTGCTATCCCTTGATATATATATTGGATAGTAAAGATAGATACAAAATATAAGGGAAAGAGGAGAGATAGAGAAGAAGGGGGGAGCAATTAAGAAATAGGGGGGAGAGATAGAAGGGGAGCTTTACACTCTTACATCACAATTGACATCCTAACTATGGAGGAGGAGCCCCTTATTTATAGACGAGAGAGGGGGATATTAGGGCTGAGGTGGCACTAGGGTGCCCCAAATAGGCGGGTCCTTACCCGGGTTGGTGGGTAGGGTAGGCTTGACGGGTGGGTCAAGGGCCCAACCTTAACAATACCACCCCCATGATAAGATCCTCATCCTCGAGGATCAAGAGAAGGGTCGCCGTCATATATATGTCTGCTTGAGGTGAGCTTAGTGGCTGGCTATGCGGTATGCCGAGTACTTGGCTGCAGCAGCCCAGGTGACCGGGGGCTAGTGAGATGGCGTCCGTCTATACGCTTATTCCCATTCTGGCTAGTATCACCACTTTCCTCTCCAAAGACCCTTGCCCCCAAGGGTCATGGACAACAAGCCAGATCTGGAAGATAAATGATCCTCCCGAGTCAAATATCAACTTTTAGAACTTCAGCAGGATACGGGTCGTGAGCTTAACCGGGTTGTTGAATGTCGTAAAGTATACCCAGTAGGCAAGGAATAGGAGAGAATATGGAAGTTTGGCGGCAGTCGTGATCTCCTCCTCTAACTCAAAAGGTAATGGCTGAAGCTCTGGAGGATCTGTCCCGGCTGGCGGATCTGTACAAGTCGAGAGCAAGAAGGGTGAAACCAAGACTAGAGCTATTGAGATGGCAGAGGGTGGAGCTACCATGGAGATGGCGGCCTTCTCGAAAACACCAATATGTGGGGTGGCGGTAGTATCTGAGACAGGTCTGAAACCGTCTCCCAGGCTGACTGCGAAGGCAGAGCATCATCTTTATTAACTATGGGAGGCGCCACACTCAACTGGCTCTGAGGCGCGATTGATGTTGGCGGTAATGGCTGTTGGGTCACTCGGTTAGCACGAGCGGCTTCCAATAGGCTTGACATGGGCAATGTTGGAGCGGTTCTTAGAGACCCCTTTGCGGCTAACTCCTCCAGATAGGCGCAATTGCTCTCTTCCAACTAGGCCAGTGACTTGGCATCATGAAGAGTTTGCAGCCTAAACAAGAGGACCCCTTCTGCAATGTCCTTCCGCAAGTCGCATACCATCAACTTGACCTTTCGCTCTTCTATTAGCCCACAGTTGTTTGCCAAAGACTCACATCGACTTAAGTACTCGCCAACACTTCCCGTTTGGCAGTGCCTCATGAGCTCCGTGAGGGAGTTTTTCAGGGTACTCAAATACCTCTCACTACGATGTAACCACTCTTTCACCCGTCCACTACTGACACTAGGAAATTCCATCTAAATAAATCGGGTCGGAGTTCGGTAATTACCTCAAGCAATTTATTAAGGCATTTTGTCAAACACCTTCTGTGCGGGTTTGGAGAATACAAATTGATACAAATTGATGATGCTCATCCAAATTGATACCAGCTGGGACCAACTTGGTGTTGATGATGGTTGATGCCCCTTATTTATAAATGAGGGAGGGGGAGATTAGGGCTGAGG
This sequence comes from Simmondsia chinensis, assembly GCA_018398585.1. Taxonomy (NCBI): domain Eukaryota; kingdom Viridiplantae; phylum Streptophyta; class Magnoliopsida; order Caryophyllales; family Simmondsiaceae; genus Simmondsia; species Simmondsia chinensis. The sequence goes on from JAGTTD010000016.1 coordinate 6,741,938, forward strand.
TGGCACTAGGGCACCCCCAATAGGCGGGTTCTTACCCGGGTTGGCAAGTGGGGTTGGGTCAGCTTGGCGGGTGGGGTAGAGGCCCAACCATAACATAATATGTTCAAGTATAAATGGAATTATTCAATAAAGGGCGAGTCGATAACTAATGGAGAAGATATAAGAAAAATAATAGTAGTTATAATTGTTTTTTATCATGGACATCTAGTGGAGGGGTTGTTATCATTAATACAATCTATTTGAAAATTTTCAAATAATACTATAGAGTGCAGTAAGATTTATTTAGTGGAATTAAATCTCATTAAATAGTAATTAAATTTTATGATAAGATGATAATTAATTTAACCCATTTGGAGTTAGGATTAAATTGTCTATGAGGTCTCTGTGCAAGCTTCTATTTTTATTGCCATCGAAAAAATATTAAAGAATTCATGAGATGAATAAATTTAAATTTGTTAAACATTATTCATGAGATGCATAAAATTTAAAAATTACGAAATAAATTTTTAAATTAAAAAATTTATAAGATAAATTTTTACAAGTGAGAAACAAAACAAAAAAAAGGAAACAACGCGCATAGGGGTCGCGATCCGTGTCTTTTGAATTGGACGAATCAGCACGCGTTGCTTTTGGCAATCCGCACCTGCGTGCGCGGGAAAATAAATACGCGACACGTGGTGGCATGTATTGTACTCTAAACAATGTCGTTTTATACTCACGCAGTTTTTGCTTTGTTTTGTGCTTATCCCATCGAGAATAAGTAATTTTTTTCGCTTCGGATATCCCGCTATAAATAGGGGTACTAATTTTAAGGTTTGGCATCCAATCCAATTAAAAATTAAAAGGTGTATGAAAGTGTTGACTTTAATAGATCTAATTAGAGAGAAAATTTCCTTTCAATTTTTTTTCTTTAGGTTAATGTTTTTCGGAGTCCACTCTTCGGGCATTTTGAGGTAATTGTGTAGAAGGTTTCTGGATCTCGGCTTTCTAGGAGTTCTTTATTATTCTGATATTCTTTTATTTGGAGCAATTCCAGTTGTTCTATTTTAAGTTGTTCACTTTTCTTTTTATCTATAGTATTCTTATTATGCTAGATATAGGTTTATGTCATTATTATAAATGTATTAGAGTAGAGGCTTTTAGATTTAAAATCAGAAATTTTAAATCAACTTTAGGTTTAAAATTAGAAATTTTATACCCTTCCGCTGTGCTAGTTTAATAAAGTTAGGCAAAATTTTTGAAATTCGTCCCAACAATTGGTATCAAAGCCAGTCACTGATTACATTCGCAATATGCATAATAGGTATAAAAACATTGAAATAAATAGACTTACAATTTAATAAAATAGAGATTTGATTAAGAAGAAAAGAAAGTTTAATTTGATTTTGATAATAATCAAACTACCGATTTAAATTATTTAAATTGATAATGAATTAATAGTTAATTCAGAATGGTAAATGTAGATTCAATAAAAGTACATTCACATTATTCGTATAATGAGATTATGCATATTTGATCATCATTTATGAAATCGGATAAAATTGAACTATTGATATTAGATTCAATTAATTTTTTAATATAAAAAAATTTTCACTGACCCTGACATCAGCAGATTCTAATTTTCTTAAAAAAATTATTTTAGGATGTGTAGACCTCAATATTAGTTTATATAATAATTAAATATTAATTTTTATTAACTAATTTAATTTTAGAATGATATTCTAATAGAGATTATGAGATAATCTAAGTTGTAAATGCAATTTAATTAAAACCACTAGTTTATAAAACTTAAGTGGGAGCGAGGTTCAATTGTGTAAACCTCACCATCTCTAGTACCGGTCTAGCAGTATAGTAGATAGGCAAACCTCCCCGCAGATGGTATCGATTTGCAGGTTACATGGTTAGACTTCTATTAGGATAAACCAAGTGCAAAGAAGCAACGCGACCACGCTGCCATGGAGTATTACGTGTATTTACATGGAGGTTTATGTACTAGTTTACACTTGACTAGCGTGATACATTAATCTCCCCTAGGAGCTCTGCTGTGTTATGTTAGAGACTCAGGTAAAATAGTGAGCTAATTATGTTTTTGTAAGAGTTATAAGAAAACATAACAATCACAATCACAATCACAGTGCCTCGATGGCTCCCGCTTTCGCAGGGTCTGGGAGAGGTAGGATGTACGCAGCCTTACCCTATCAGGGTGAGACCCTGACGAGAGACTGTTTCCAAGGACCCCCAATAGTTAGAAGAATATATGTTAATTAAAAATAGTTTTCACCCAAACGAATTTCATACAACCCTGCTACCCGAGAGTAAGGAGTGATGTGTTTGGGCCATTATTGCATGCATGATAGTACAGTTTTATGGATATCTGACTTATTGTGTTTGCTAAAATAAAAGAATAGATATCACTGCATTATACATGACTCATGTTAGACAATTATACAAATGTTTGCATTTATAGTATTTAAAATGGATATGGTTGGTGGACTTCACTCGATTCTACCGCATAATGTATTCATTGGACCAAATTACTTTGCCTGAAAAAACAAGTTGAACATAGTTTTTACTCATAAGGGTCTAGAGTTTGTTGTCACTGATGCTTGCCCATCAATGCCCACTGCTAATTGCCGCGCTACTAAAAAAGAGCGCTACAGACGCTGGCATGGGGCTAATGAATTAGACAAATTATATATATTAACCTCAATGTCAGCAGTACTCAGGCATCAGGTGCTTGAGAAGCGAACAACAACTGAGGTGACTGAACATTTAGGAGAAATGTTTGAGGAGCAATATAAAGCAGCGAGGCAAGAACTTGAAGAAATTGCTCAATATGAGGATGTCCAAAGGAATACCAGTTGAGGAACACATCATGAATTTGATGGCTTGTTTTTTTGGACTGCAAATCTTCGAAGCTAAGTTTGATAGTCAAACTAAGCAGGATATCATCCTCAGTTCTCTGTACAACTCATTCACTCACTTCAAGCTCAATTTTTATATGAACAACAAAAACTGTTCGCTACCTGAATTAATGAAAGAGCTACAAGTAATAGAGGATATGATGAGAGGCATGAGGAGTGCCTAGGAATTGGGGATGAGTAACAGTCAACAAGTTAAACGAAAGTGTTTCCTTTGCGAAGAAATGGGCCACTGGAAAAGGGACTACACTAAGGATTTAGTTGCCCTTTCTACAAAGACCCCTAAACCATCTAGTGAAGGTATGTTGATATCTCACTTTATTGAGTCATGCGCAATTGAGAGTCCACCGAGATCCTGGTTTATAGACTCAGGTTCAATTGACCATGTCTGTAACATGTTACAGGGGCTCATACTAACCAAGAGGTTGTATAATGGAGAGATGTACTTGACGGTTGGAGATGGTACAAGAGTAGCAGTCTTAGGAGTAGGAGATGTTAGCTTAGTCTTTAGTGAAAGTGTTTTTTTTTTTTTAAAGGATTGTACTTGCACTGCACGGGAATTTGATTTCTATGTTTTGTTTAGTGGATAATGGTTATTCAGTTAATTTTGGTTGTGAACCTATTATTAGGTGAAATAAGTTGTTTATTTACATAGGTACATGTGTCGATGGTTTATTCAAGTTATATCCTGACCAAAACTCTGATGTATGTTTGAATGAATCTAACACAGGCGCACTTGTTCAATCTCCTAAAAGAAAACACCCTGAAAGGGATAATGCCCACACATGGCACCAACATTTAGGTCACATTAATTTGAATAGGATCCAAAGACTTCTACAAGATGGACTGATAGAACCTTTGAACTTAAAGTCATTACCAGTCTGCGAAGCCTACATATAATGAAAGATGACCAAGTCTATCTTTAAGAGTAAAGGCAACAGGGTTGGTAACTTGTTTGAGCTGGTTCATACAAATGTATATGGACCAATGAATGTTCAAGCAAGAAGTGGATATGAGTACTTAATCACATTCACTGATGATTACTCAATGTATGGATATGTTTACCTAATGAGACATAAGTCGAACTCTTTTCAAAAGTTCAAAGAGTACAAAGTTGAAGTTGAAAAGCAATTAGGTAAACAAGTAAAGTCAATCAGATCGAGGTGGAAAATATCTTTCGGGTGAATTTCTAGATTCCTAATTGCAAATGGGATAAGATCTCAACTTTTTGTTCTGGGTACATCGTAGTAGAATGGTGTTATAGAAAGAAGGAGTAGGATATTGTTAGAGATGGTGAGGTCCATGATAAGTCATGCTATTTTACCAATCTCTTTTTAGGGTTATGTTTTAGAGACATTAGCATATCTTCTTAACTTAGTTCCATCTGAGTCAGTTCCTAAAACACCTATAGAGTTATGGACTGGTCGGAAGCCAAGTCTAGGGTACCTAAGTATTTGGGGGGTGCCCATCACATGTGTTGAAAAAGAATCCTGACAAATTGGAATCAAGGACATAGGTGTGAGTGTTTGTTGGTTATCTCAAAAGAACAAGGGGCGGTCTTTTCTATAGTCTTTCTAATCAAAAGGTTTTTGTAAGTGCAAATGTGAAATATTTAGAGGAGGATTTTGTAGTAGAGTACAAACGCAAAAGCAGAGTAGTGTTAGCGGAATTAAAAGAAAATGACACAAATTCCAAATGGCTAGACACAACTCAGGACTTGGCGGATTCATTAGACGCACCTACTCAAAGGGCTGAGAATGCTCCAAGTACATGAGAACCTGGCATAGTAGGAGGATTATCAGGACACCCGACAGGTTCTTGGCGAGAGGCTTAATGGTTGACCATGACATGGAATCTGATCCTCCCAGCTACAATGAGGCAGTTAAAGACAAGGATGATGACCAGTGGGTCTTAGCAATGAAATCTAAGATAGGATCTATGTATTCTAATCAGGTTTAGTATCTTGGAGAGGTGCCTATTGGCATTAAGCCCATTGGATGTAAATGAGTCTACAAGAGGAAAAAAGGAGTGGACGAGAAGATAGAGACCTTCAAGGCAAGGCTAGTTGCTAAGGGCTTTACCCAAAAGGAAGGAATCGATTATGAAGGATACTCCGATCCATTGCAGCTCATTATGAATATGAGATTTGGCAAGTGGATGTCGAAACGGCCTTTCTGAATAGTCGTCTCAAAGAAGACTTCTATGTAGTGCAATCATAAGGTTTGATTGACAAAAATCAGGAGCATAAGGTATGCCAGCTAAAGAAGTCCATATATAGGTTGAAGCAAGCATCACGCTCGTGGAATATTAGATTCAATGAGGCGATTAAATTCTATGGGTTTGAGCAATTGGTTGATGGATCATGCATGTACAAACAACATCAAAAAAAAGTAGTGACATTCTTAGTATTGTATGTGCACGACATTCTACTCACAGGGAATGATGTAGGTGTGTTATCAGCTGTAGAGATTTGGATGTCAAGTCAATTCGATATGAAGGACTTAGGAGAGGCCAACTATATTCTTGGGATTAAGATTTTGCGAGATCGTACGAATAGGATGTTGGGTCTTTCTCAAGCCACTTATATTGACAAAATGTTGTCAATGTATCGCATGGAGGACTCTAAGAAAGGGCTTTTATCTTTTAGGCATGGGATTCCTCTTTCTTTAGAGCAGTGTCCTGAGACACCTCAAGAGGAGGAGGAGATGAGGAATGCTCGATATGCTTTGGCTGCGGGAAGCCTCATGTATGCCATGTTGTGCACGAGACCAAATATATGGTGTTGGTATGGTAAATAGATATCAATCTAACACGGGTCTGATGCACTGGGTGGCAGTGAAATATATTCTCAAGTACTTGAGAAGAACTTTAGATTATATGCTAATCTTTCAAAGTGACGAGCTAGTTTCAGTTGGTTATACTAATTCAGACGTTCTTTCAGATAGAGTTGCCAGATGTTCAATGTCTGGATATGTCCTTACCTTTGGAGGTGGAGCCATAAGTTGGAGGAGTGTCAAGCAGTCTTACATTGCTGACTCAATCTTGGAAGCTAAGTATGTCGCAGCTTCAAAAGCTGTAAAAGAGGCTTGTTGGCTTAGAATGTTCTAGATAAATACATACAATAACCCCCTAGATACTTTTACTAACACTAAGACTCAAAAGTCCTTTGAATAACATATAGAGGGGGTGGGTATAAAGTGTATAGTAATTGGATCCAGGACAAGTGGGAGATTGTTTGGCATTGTGTCCTAAAAATCCAAATTTGTCATGTAATTATTACTTTATTAATAAATAAAAATTAAAGTTCCAGTCATTGCCTTGTCAAATTTATGTAATTGTGTGTGTATGTTGCATGTGATTTTCTTTTTAGAAACATCCATGAGATAGGTGTAGTCATCATTGTTCTAAGTGGTTTATAAGATTAACCCACAAATAGACTTGGAACAAATGGTATGGATTATTATTTGAAAAACTCATAGTCAAAGACAAGTTGACCACTTGTATGCTAAGACTATAACGTGACACTTTAGATGACTCGTCTTGGTCATGTGGATGGTGATCCAAGAGTGTTATGTTGGTGTGTTTAATAAGATTGATACACTGAGTTGGGCCATATGAGTTATAAGAGTAGGATGTTGAGTCTTTCTTAAGCCACTTATATTGACAAAAAGTTGTCAAGGTATCGCATGTAGGACTCTAAGAAAGGGCTTTTACCTTTCAGGCATGGACTCCCTCTTTCTTTAGAGTACTGTCCTAAGACACATCAAGAGGAGGAGCAGATGAGGAATGCTCCATATGCTTCAGTTGTGGGAAGCCTCGTGTATGCCATATTGTGCACAGGACCAAATATTTGCTATGATGTTAGTATGGTAAGGAGATATCAGTCTAACTCAAGTCCGATATTTTGGGTGGCAGTGAAGCATATTCTCAAGTACTTGAGAAGAATTAAAGATTATGTGCTGATCTTTCAAAGTGATGAGCTGGTTCCAGTTGGCTACACTGATTCAAACTTGCAGTCAGATAAAGATGTCGGACGTTCGACGTCTGAATATGTCTATACCCTTGGAGCAGGAGCTATAAAGTGGAGGAATGTCAAGCAATTATGTATTGCTGACTCCACCATGGAAGCCGAATATGTTGCAGCTTCAAAAGCTGCAAATGAGGCTTGTTGGCTCAGAAAGTTCCAGATAAATACAAGCAATAACCTAGTAGATCCTTTCATAAGGACTTTAACTCAGAAGAGCTTTAAATCACACTAAGAGGGAATGGGTATAAAGTGTATAGTAATTTAGATTTAGGACAAGTGAGAGATTATTAGGAATGGTGTTCTAGAAATCCAAATGTTACTGATGTGTTTTAAAAGTGTGTTTTAAAAGTGTGTTTTAAAACGGTCTACTCGCAAGTGTACGAGATCATCGTAGCTAAATCAGGTATACGGGTCGTATCCACAGGGAATCGGATTTAAGTTAGATTTTGTTATTAACGAGAGGTTGAAATTGAGTTTTGGGTTGGTTTAAATGATTTGTTAACTAAAATAGCAAAACTAACGATAAACTGAAAGTGTCAATTCAATTAAGGTTAGTTTAGGGAGTGAATTTAGGGTAGCTTAACACGTATCCCTTCATTATATTTTACTTAGGAAGTTGATTTGAAGCACTTAGGCTACAAGCTCTAAGCCTGGGTTAATATATAAATTAGGGCTTAGGGTAATGAACTAGTCTAAAGGCATAACCCATCTTAGCACCCTGAGTGTAGCATAGGTTATCTCATTAGCACTACTTAATTCCTTTGTTACTCCTAATTCAATATTAACTTATATAAAAGATTGGGTTCAGGGTTGGGTACAACCTCAACTTTGACCACGCGTGAATTACTGTTATGCTATGGCCTAGGCTACAAGCACAAGACTAATCGCTGCAAAGTTAGAGATCTAGTCATGGCTACAAGCACATATGCAAAAAATATCCAACAATTATGAAGAACTCCCCACAGGGGTGCGAATATAACATAACTAAACCAATCGTCAAAAGTATAATATAAATTAGGGATACGGGCGGCTACCCGCCCTTCATCCCTAAACTAAAAGTCTATTCCTCCATAGGAATTCTGAACATCATGAAATCCAAGAAAGAAAACAATAATGATAAAACTAAGAATTTAAAGACTCCCCCAATTGATGTTAACATTGATCCTTGCTTTAATTGCCCCAGTACTCCGACCACATGCGCTTCGGCGTTTGAGAACCCTTTGGATCTTGTAGCGGCTTCGGGAAGGAGAGGATGAGAGGAGGCGTGGAAAAAGATCCGAAATTAGGTCTCCCCCTCCATATTTATACATGCGGCGTGCTTTAGGGTTGGCCCCGTGCCATCCCCGATCGATCGGTGGTCAAACCGATCGATCGGCGCCCCCCTCAGCAGCTTGCGCAGTTAACTTAAAACGAGCGTAATTTTTGATCCGTAATGATTTATGGGCCAAAATATATACCAAATCGAAGCTCTTGAAGATATATACGTGACTCAAGTGGTTTCATAAGTGTATTAGCAAAATATTGGGTCATAAATACCCTTCTTTTAGCCTTTTACTCGTTTTAAGCTTGACCGATTTCCAAAATGCATGGTCAATCGATCCACGCGCCCAAGGAAAGACTCTTTTTGACCGAATCATGACCCGATGGGTATTTATTTTTCACACGTGGATGGGTTTCTCAAAGTAGTCATCAATTATGCCTCGATTACGCTTGAATTTTCCACTTTTCAGTCATTGTTTGCTCTGTTGCACTCTAAGCCATAATGTACCTAAATTACAACAAAAACACACATGTACAAGCCAAATATATTGCGGGAATGAAGAATAAAATACGGAAATATAAGGCACATCAACATCCCCAAACCCACACCTTGCTTGTCCTCAAGCAAGATTTTAGTTAAACTAGCTACTGGCAGGAAAGTCGAGTCAGGCATTTAACCGCAAAGGTCACTTGTGAAAATTATTGTTCGACCATACTTAAGAGTGTACTTGATAGTAGCGAATCCTTATGCGACGTTATTATTACACTAGCTCTGACTTAAGTCTCTGTTATTAAGGTCTTTTTACTAGTGTATGATCTTAGAACTTCTCTCCCCTTCATCTTACTTCAAAACCCTCTGACTTAAAAAAGAAATAAAGGTAATAAGTAAAGGAACAAGTTATCCTGACCCTTCACTATTAATCAATAGTGAAATCAAAAGACTTCTTTTTTCTCTCTTGTTTTCCCTTCTTCCCTTTTCTCCTTTTTTTTTTTTTTTTTTTTTTTTTTTTACTTGGTTAGGTGTGTCTCACTCAGACCCATGTAATGAGTTTTCAACTGGCAGCTCCCGATCCAGTTGGCTCAAGGTACCAGGTTTTAAGAGACCCCTACGGACCTAATGGCTCGAATCTTAATGATCCACAACCTAACCTGCGAGCACATACCCCTTTTTTTTTAGTGCTTATTTTGGTAACTATAAAGTTGACTCCTCTTAAGCTTTCCCTGTGGCCCATGTAGCGAGCTTTCGATCTGCAGCTCCCGACCTAGTTGGCTTAAGGTACCAGGTTTTAAAATACCCCTACGGGCTTACTTGCTTGAGACACAGGGGCTACAAGAACCAACCAGTCACCTCTTTTTTTTTTTTCTCTCTCTCTTTTCTTCTTTTTTTTTTTAAAGGGTTACCTAAGATAAAGAAATGTACAATTGATTTCAACATTGTTAGGAGTAGAAATGTGGATTCCTATTCCTAAAATTATTACCATTATTTCGACCCAAACAGTAGGATATCTCACAAGATTAAGGGTGCAAAGTAATAATTTCACTAACTAGTTAAACGACAAAAATATGGATTCAAAAGTCTGATCCAGCAATAATCTCATCTCATAATTATTATAATTGTCAAAGTACTTCACATAACTGGGCTACGATAATGGTCACAAACAGCCTCATATTTATGCCTTCAAAAAAATGTGTAGCTAATTTATGCCAAATTAAGCTTTAAAGGACAAACAGAAGTTCGGTCTCATCTGCCATCCCCAAACCCAAACCTTGGACTGTCCTCAATGAAAAATAAATTCAAGCAAGGAAAGGAAAGAGATGACCTGAGGTGTGACATGTCTCGCGACATGTGGTGAGCAAATTCGAAACAGAAATACGGAGGTAGCAAGCTGCAATCGAAGACATAGAAGATAGGATACTAAACAAACTTGTTAGTAGTGTTAGACATGGCTACAAGTGTTTAGTAAAAGAGAAACAAAGTTATCATAGGAGGGATAACAAATGGATCAAAATTGAATGAGAGCTCATGCTAAAGAAAGACAAACTAAAATAAAGCTAACTATAGGTTGGGTTGCCTCCCAAGAGCGCTAAGTTTAACGTCTTTAGCCGGACGCAGTTTAGAACACGAGATCAACCAAAATCCGAGGCAATGTCTACCATAGAACTCAGGTTGATCCGGTAGGGACGATCCCCAAACCTAACAGCGTTTCGAGACCCGTGACTATCTAGGAGGGAATCATTACCAGCATCGGGGTCACAACTCTCTATCCTACTAGATGTGGACGATGACGCACAACTATCGACACAGACAGGGATATTATTACATTCCGCCCTTGTGATAAAATCGGGCTTATCCATCTCTACCAAAGGGTCAATATCATCAACTCTATAACATTCCAATTTGTCCTCAGTCTCAGGGTGTCGAACAAAGTTCGAGACCTTCAATTTGCCCTAGAGATTTCCAAAAGAAACCTCCAACACTCCCGTCCTACAGTGAATTACAACGTCGGCTGTTGCTAGAAACGGTCGACCTAGAATGATGGGAGCGTTGTGGTTCTGTCTAGGAGTAGGGTCTATATCTAATACAATAAAATCGACCGGGAAGACAAACTTGTCAACCTTGACAAGTACGTCCTCCACCAACCCACGAGGTACACGCTTTGTCCTATCAGCCAACTGCAGTGTGACAGTAGTTGGCTTAAGGTGTCCTATTCCCAGTTCCTGAAAAACTGAGTAGGGAATGAGGTTTACACTTGCTCCTAGATCTAGCAAGGCTCTACTGGTGTAACGCTCTCCTCAAACACATGGAACTGTAAAAGCCCCAGGGTCTCGAAACTTAGGCGGGGCGCCTGACACTAAAATGCTGCTTACCTTCTCGGTGAACCGGACCATTTTCGGGATATGCGCTTGTGCGCGCTTCTTTTTGGTATAAAGGTCCTTGAGGAACTTGGCATACATAGGAATGTGTTTAATAGCTTCGATCAATGGTAAGTTGATCTTCACGTCCTTAAACAAGTCTATGAGCTCAGTCCTCTTTTGGTCATCCTTCTTCTTTGGTCCTCTAAGAGCCAAAGGAAAAGGGACAATAGGTTCAGCAAACCTTCCTTGTGAGCCCTCCCTGTCAGCAGTGGGAGATGGGTCCATGCTCTCCTTATCAACCTCAACCTCAACCTCAACCTCGACCTCCACATCTTGAAGGTTCTCCTCCCTAGACACTGACACAACCTAAATTTACTCGCGAGGGGCCAAGTTTGGGCTAGAGCTAGTTGACTCTACTGGAAGTGTGAGAGGTGGGAGGGTAACCTCTCTTCCTCTCGCTTATGAAGTGCTTGGACTAATTGTCCTATCTGATCTTCTAATCTAGCTATAGACCGAGAGTGAGACCGAACCAGTTATGTGGTGTCTTCCATAAAGTAGAGCATACGCTCTTGAAATTGTGAAGTATATCCTGGAGTGAGGGAAGGAGGGTTATCATGGGTAACATTGGAGTGAGATTGAGTATCATACCAATGCCCTCCCTACAGAATGGGAGGGTGCGCGTTACCTATAAAGCCGGGTTCTTGTTGTCTAGTGGGTTGATTATGATTGGCGTTTTGCTTCCACGAGAAGTTCGGATGATCGCGCCACCTAGGATTGTAGGTGTTGGAGAACGGGTCGCTCTTTCCTGAATATCCTTGAGCTGTATGAACATGTTCCTGTACATATTCGGAAAATTGTGATGCATATAAACAATTAAACACAGAATGGTCCTCACCCGAACAAATGCCACACGGAGTAGTACCACTCGATAACTCAGCTGCATAGACTGGGCGCACATTAGTAGGATTCGCATGCAAGTTCATAAGCTGATCCATCTTCCTACTAAGGGCGTCCGGTCCGAGGTTAATGTCATTAGTAGGTGCTACGTCGTAGGCACCACGTGTGCCCTCTCTAACCACCCCCACAGAAGAGGCTTGGTCGAGAGAGTGTTCGCTGAGGCGCTCAAACAGCGTCCACGCCTCGCCCTCATCTTGTTGATTAAATGCTCCCCCGCATGAAGCATTAACCATTTGTTTGTTGGAGGCCGTGAGACCATCATAGAAATTTTGCACAAGAGCCCACTTGGGTGACCCGTGGTGGGGACAGCTTCTAAGGAGCTTCTTAAATTTGTCCCAACTCTCATGGAATTGTTCCTGATCCTTTTGTTCAAAACTGTTGATTACATGTCTAACAGCCATAGTTCTGGCTTTAGGATAAAATTTAATTAGGAACTTTTGCTGAAGGTTAGCCCAACTGGTGATTTCACCTCTCGGAAGAGACTGAAACCACCTTTTGGCTACATCCTTTAACAAGAATGGAAAAAGACGTAGCCGAACAGTATCAGTTGAGACACCTTGATGATGACAAATTTCGCAAATTTCTATAAATGCATCAAGGTGCTTGTATGGGTTCTCAATCAGCTTCCCATAGAAAATGGGAAGCATGTTGATGATCTCAGGCTTAAGCTCAAAGTTAACATTACCCAAGGCGGGTAACGTAACTCCGGCGGGTGTGACGTACGTGTGGGGAATGAAGTGGTCCCCAATCGTACGCGGTACAAAGTTAGCCATTCTAAAAAAAAAATAACTAAAACAAAAAAATAAATAAATAAATAAATAAGTAAAAATAAACGATCAAAGAAAAATAAAACAAAAAGTAAACTAACGAAAAATAAACTTTTTTTAAACAAAGAAAAAATTAAAAGTAAAATTAAAAAATAAAATAACGATATATAAACGGAAAAAAAAAGAGTAAAGCAAAATTTTTTATTTGTTTTGATTTTTTTTTCTTAAACAAAAAAATAAACAAATAAAATAAATAAATAAAAAATAAAATAAAATAACTTGTTAATTTCAAAATCAACTTAGCTTACCGATTCCCCGGCAACGGCGCCAAAAACTTGATGTGTTTTAAAAGTGTGTTTTAAAACCGTTTACTCCCAAGCGTACGAGATCATTGTAGCTAAATCGGGTATACGGGTCGTATCCGCAGGGAATCGGAGTTAAGTTAGATTTTGTTACTAACGAGAGGTTGAAATCGAGTTTTGGTTTGGTTTAAATGATTTGTTAACTAAAATAGCAAAACCAACGATAAACTGAAAGTGTCAATTCAATTAAGGTTAGTTTAGGGAGTGAATTTAGGGTAGCTTAACACGTATCCCTTCATTATATTTTACTTAGGAAGTTGATTTGAAGCACTTAGGCTACAAGCTCTAAGCCTGGGTTAATATATAAATTAGGGCTTAGGGTAATGAACTAGTCTAAAGGCATAACCCATCTTAGCACCCTGAGTGTAGCATAGGTTATCTCATTAGCACTACTTAATTCCTTTGTTACTCCTAATTCAATATTAACTTATATAAAAGATTGGGTTCAGGGTTGGGTACAACCTCAACTTTGACTATGCGTGAATTACTGTTATGCTATGGTCTAGGCTACAAGCACAAGACTAATCGCTACAAAGTTGGAGATTTAGTCATGGCTATAAGCACATATACAAAAAATATCCAACAATTATAAAGAACTCCCCACGGGGGTGCGAATATAACATAACTAAACCAATCGTCAAAAGTATAATATAAATTAGGGATACGGGCGGCTACCCGCCCTTCATCCCTAAACTAAAAGTCTACTCCTCCATAGGAATTATGAACATCATGAAATCCAAGAAAGAAAACAATAATGATAAAACTAAGGATTTGAAGACTCCCCCAATTGATGTTGACGTTGATCCTTAGTTTAATTCCCCCAGTACTCCGACCACCTGCGCTTCGGCGTTTCAGAACCCTTTGGATCTCGTAGCGGCTTCGGGAAGGAGAGGATGGGAGGAGGGGTGGCAAAAGATCCGAAATTAGGTCTCCCCCTCCATATTTATACATGGGGCGTGCTTTAGGGTTGGTCCCGTGCCATCCCCGATCGATCGGTGGTCAAACCGATCGATCGGCGCCCCCCTTAGCAGCTTGCGCAGTTAAATTAAAACGAGCGTAACTTTTGATCCGTAATGAGTTATACCCCAAATTATATACCACATCGAAGCTCTCGAAGATATCTACGTGACCAAGTGGTTTCATAAGTATATTAGCAAAATATTGCGTCATAAATACCCTTCTTTTAGCCTTTTACTCGTTTTAAGCTTGACCGATTTCGAAAATGCATGGTCAATCAATCCACGCACCCAAGGAAAGACTCTTTTTGACCGAATCTTGTCCCGATGGGTATTTATTTTGCACACGTGGTCGGGTTTCTCAAAGTAGTCATCAATTATGCCTCGATTACGCTTGAATTTTCCACTTTTCAGTCATTGTTTGCTCCGTTGCACTCTAAGCCATAATGTACCTAGATTACAACAAAAATACACATGTAAAAGCCAAATATATTGCGGGAATGAAGAATAAAATACGAAAATATAAGGCACATCAGTTACCCTTTAAGTTTTACTTTGTTAAAAAATAAAACTAAAGCTCCTGTCATTGCCTTCTTAAATTTGTGTATTTGAGCATATATGTTGCGTGTGATTTTCTTTTTAGTAACATCCATGAGATATGCGTAGTCCTCATACTACAATTTACATGTTTATTCTAAGTGGTCTATGAGATTAACCTACAGATAAACTTGGAACAAATAGTATGGATGGTTGTTTGAAAAACTTGTAGTCAAAGACAAGTTTTGATCACTTGTATGCTAAAACTATAACGTGACACTTTAGATAACTTGTCTTGATCATGTGGATAATGATCTGAAAGTGTTATGTTCGTGTTTAATAAGATTAATACACTGAGTTGGACCATGTGAGTTACTTGTTTCTAGACTATAATCGGAAATGAGTGATTCATGTTGCCGTATTTGAAAGACGACTCTAAATCCTGAGAGTATTCTGGACTTGTTCTTGGAATGTTGGTTACTTTAGTATACTATAAGTAAGGTCTAAATAAATGACTGAATTCCCATGTACATTGGATAGAGGCATGAAATGTGACAGGGATCAGGTATTGAATAAGGAATCTATTACGAGATACAGATATCCCCTTAGTTGATTCAGCATTTGAATTAATTTGAAATCTTTGGCCAAAATGTTCTAAGTGTTTGATATTTAGAATTTATACTGTGATTATATTCCAGTATATATAAATTATTCAGTAAAGGGCGAGTCGGTAACTAATGGAGAAGCTGTGAGAAAAACAATGGCGGTAGTTATAATAATTTTTTGTCATGGATATCTCATAGAGAGGTTGTTGCTGCAAAATTAATATATTTGAAAATTATGGAATAAATGATTTAAGTCTAGAGTCCAATGAGATTTATTTAGTAGAATTAAATCTCCTTAAATGGTAATTAAATTTTATCTTGAGATGGTAATTAATTTAACCCATTTGGGAGCTAGATTTAAATTGTTCCTAAGGTCTCTGTATAAGCCTCTGTTTTATTGCCATCGAAAAAATATTAAAATTTAATGAGATGAATTATTTATTCATAAGGAGAGTAAATTTAAAATTTTTAAATATTATTTATGAGATGAATAAAAGTTAAAAATTATAAAATAAAATAATTTTGAAAACTAAACATTCATGAATGGATTTTTACATGTGAGAAACAAAACAAAAAAAATTATAAATCGCAAAAACACGTACAAGGGTCGCAATTTGGGTATAGTGCAGGCAACCCATCAACACGCAACACATGTTGCGCGCTGGGGCTGACAAGTTGACGATCCGTGCCTTTGGGCGCGGACCAATCACCGCGTGCCACTTGGCATGCGGTGACAAGGCTAAAAAACGCGGGGCAAAATGCTGCATTTTGTCCATTGTACACGGGTCCCATATTGACCAAATTAGATTTTTTTTACTCCGATATCCTACAATAAATAAAGGTACCAATTTCAAGGTTTGGCATCCAATGAAATAAAAGATTTCTGAAAGTGTTGACTTCGGAGATCTAATTAGAGATAAAATTTTCTGTTGAAATTTTTCTTTCTTCATTTTAATATTTTTCGGAGCCCACTCTCTGAGCGTTTTGAGGTCATTGCGTAGAAGGCTACTGGATCTCGATGTTCTCTCAGCTTTCTCGGCATTCACGTGTTACAGGGAAAAAGGTCAGTATTGGGTTCAATTGGAACTATCGGGTTCAAAATTGGGTTCAAGGTTTAGTTGATGGGTATTTGGCGGGAAGAAGAGCAGGACACATGGGAGCACATGCTTGGCTGAGGTGGTTATAGCACATGCTGGGCATGTGCTGCAATCCAATTCACATTTCTGTTAATTTCGTTTATTTTTCTGTATTTTTGCTGCTTTCCTTTAATCTAGATTTCCTATTTTAATTGTCATACTATATATAGTTAAAGAGGTGTTATGTGAGGTATCATCAAAGAAATTAAGGAAATCTTCTCCTTCTTTATCTTCTTCTTCTCCCTCTAATTCTATCTATTTCTTTCTCTCCCCCATACTCTAACTCTTCATTACTTGTTTGGATTTGGGAATTAAGTTCCCTATATCATTGGTATCAGAGCCTTGATCCTCTTGACTGTGGGATCGAGATTAAGCTCAAGGCAACAAGTATGCTGGAACTAAGCTACTGAGAGCCAGAGTGAAGAAATTATAATCAACCAGCTCAGAATCTTGTTGAATTTTAGTGCCCGGTTGATGTCAATTAGCTCAAAGAACGTTGATCAAAGCAAAATCCATTCAATCAGCTCAAGGTTTTGCTGATTTTGATGAAAAAGACACACGTTTAGGCTGAGGAAGCTGTTGAATAAAGTGACAGTGAACCAAAATGGATCGAAGAGCCCAAGTGAATCGATCTGAGATTGAGTAGAAGTTGTTCGACGAAAGGTCTATTCAAATTGTGCATTGAGGAACCTGTTTTCAGCCCTGATATGGCTTGGATGAGCTACACACAAGCTGAAGGAATGTTAACAGCGGCAGCCCGGAGTAATGAGAAGGGATTTCAGCAGCGAGGAGGTCCTTTAGTCGATGATCTGATGCAGCTTTCAAAAGATGGTAACAATCTCTACCCGACTAGGGTGATAGAAGTTGATTTTCCTCTATTTTATGGAGAGAATGTGAGTAATTGGTTGAGTCAGTCCGAGAAATTCTTTCTTAGTCACCAAACGTATGGATCGGATAGAGTTAACCTAGCTTCTTGTCACATGAGAGGTGTGGCCCTCAATTGGCATCGAAACTTCATAAGAATTAGGGGGGATACGAATAAACCGGATTGGAACGTATATATGAAAGCTCTTAGGATAAGCTTTGGAAGTAGGTGTGAGGACCCCTTGTTTGAATTGACGAAATTGAGGCAAAATGGGTTGGTAAGGGAGTATCAAGCTAAATTCGATGCTATTGCAGCTAAAACCAACTTGAATGAGCCCCAACTCATTAGCTATTTCATAAAAGGTTTGGGGGAAGATATTGCATTGGAAGTTAGATCAATGCAACCCTCAATTCTCTACCATGCTTTGTGTTTAGCTAAATTTGCTGAAGCTAAGATTGAAACCTTAGCTAAACAACTCAATAACTCAAGGTTCCCTCTTCTCCCATCAACCAATACCCAAAGGACCACCATCAATCCTTACATATTATCAAATTCCCAACCAACATACAAAGCCCCTAGTGCTTCGAATTCATTGAGGCATAAAGGCATCCTTGCTAGAGTTGAGTTGCAAGTAATTGATGCTAAGAACTTATGTTGTGATTGTAAAGAAGAAGGTGAGTTGGGACATGGATGCAAGCAAGGAGAACTTTGCCAGTTCAAGAAGAAGCAAGTACCGGCAAAGAGGCAAAACGCAGCTGGTATTGAACAAGTTCTACAACAAGTAGAAGTTGAGCCATTAACCTCTAAGCTGCAGGTGAAAAACAACCAGGAGCATGGTCTAACTAATGACCAAGGAGTTGAGATCATTTGTCAATCATTACAGCTTCATGACAAGCTGCCTGACCAACAGAAAGTTGAGCAAGTGCAGGGGTTAAATGCATCTGATATTGCTGATTTTAGCAGTACTAAAGCTACTGCAACTGAAGATGCAAACACAATATTAGATGATGGGATTCTTAGACTCAATGCAAGCTCAGTTGCCTTTCAAAGCAATGGGTTGCACACCTCAGTTGTTAAGTTGCTGCCAACTACAGCTGAAGAAGCACGTGTTATAGTAACAGATCAAGAAAACTCTAAGGATGTGGAGCATACCCCAAAGATGCATTGTGTGCTACAATTTCCTGAAGTTATGTTACCCAAAGAGCATCTGGTTTTGTTAAAATCAGAATTACAAGGGCAACAGCAGCATGAATTTGAGGCTAGAGAACCTGCAGCTGGTCTTGGAGAAGCATACAAGCAGGTGGGAATGGCGATTGATCAATTGGAATGCAAGTATCAAGGTGTTTTGTTCAAAAAGATCAGCTTACTGCAATCCTATTGGTCCTCAGTGAGTTTTAGTTGCAAGACATTGCTGTGGATCTGCTTTGGTTGCTATAACAAGATGGTCCTAAGGGTTAAGGAAGGCACTAGAGCTTGGCTAGTTCGATCTGACAGTGGTAGACCCCCAGACCCCTATTATAAGCTTGGTACCACCCCTACTACAATTGTTTATATCCTTGAAGACATGAGTGTAACTTTCACCCTTGAGGACAAGGGTGAATTTAAGGGGGAAGGTGTTGTTACAGGGAAAAAGGCCAGTATTGGGTTCAATTGGAACTATCAGGTTCAAAATTGGGTTCAAGGTTTAGTTGATGGATATTTGGCAGGAAGAAGAGCAGGTCATGTGTGAGCACATGCTTGGCTGAGGTGGTTATAGCACATGCTGGGCATGTGCTGCAATTCAATTCACATTTCTGTTAATTTCGCTTATTTTTCTGTATTTTTGCTGCTTTCCTTTAATCTAGATTTCCTATTTTAATTGCCATATTATATATAGTTAAAGAGGTGTTATATGAGGTATCATCAAAGAAATTAATGAAATCTTCTCCTTCTTTATCTTCTTCTTCTCCCTCTAATTCTATCTATTTCTTCCTCTCCCCCATACTCTAACTCTTCGTTACTTGTTTGGATTTGGGAATTAAGTTCCCTGTATCATTCAGCTTTCTCAGCATTCACGGTTATTATTCTGGTTTTCTTTAATTGGATCTTTCCTTCTCTTTTAAGTATTTCGCTTTTCTGTTTATTTATAGTATTATTATTATACCACTTATTTAAATTCATAGATTTAAAATTAGGAATTTTAAATCAACTTTAGGTTTAAAATTCCTCTGCTGCACTAGTTTAGTAGACTTAGGAAAAAATTTTAAAATTCATCCGAACATTTAAATCCTAAGAATGTCCTGGATTCATATATGTAGTGTATCGCACTTTGATATATTCAGAAGTGAGGTCTTTCAAAGTGGTCGATATCCTTTATATGTTGAGTGGTAGCACAAAGTGCTGCTGGATTGAAAATTCAATAGGAAATTTATACTCTCCTCTTAAGACAGCGATATCCCCTTAGGATTTTCAAGTGTTTGAAAACGGGCAAGCAACTCCTCAACTTAGCACTTGGCTCCTAATGCTCTATCGGGCTCGTCTTGTAATATGACCTATTCGATAGTGCAATGCCTGGCATAAGGTCGACCATGTGTTGTATGTCCCTTAATGGATAAGGAACTCAACAATGTCTCTTGAAGAACTTCGGCAAAATTTTCTTAATAGGCCCTTGAACTCATCCGTCATCTCTCCCTGATTTGTGAAACTCTCGTTTCCAATCGGCATTAACAGAACTTGGGTCATGCCAACCTATTTGGTAAACATTGAGGAGGTTGGGGTTCATGGTAGAAACTACTTGGGTACTTCCTCCTTTATAGGGAAGAAGACAAACCTGGTCTCCTCGAATAGACAATTGTAAGTACTCCTCTGTCCACCATAGGTCACCCCTCTATCATACTGCCATGGACGGCTAAGTTACATATTGCAGGCATCCATAATGAGAACGTGACACCAAACCCTATCCCAGTATTTCACCCCAATACGAAAGTTAACCAAGCAATGTTTGGACATTGTTACTTGGCTCCTCGTCTTTAGGAGGAGAAAGCTTATATGGATTTCGATTTGCCTCTATATTAAAGCTAGCTTCTAGACAAACTCCTCATAAAATACAATCTCACAGTTGCTAGGAATCAATAACTAGGAAGCAAACCATCTCGCTCCTGGTGCAAATTGTTTGAAAGATGTTATTCCTCAACCACCCATCTTCCTCATGCATTAGCGGAGTAAGGCATACACACCTTACCTCTAATAGATGCTTTTTATCCCCAGCTACTTCATCCTAGCTAGTTGGCTCCTTAATAGCCTCAATCTTTTCAAACCCTCACAAGCTTTGGCTTGCTCTTTGTATAACTCCCTTCCAAACCCTTCACGCTTTCAGCATTTGACAAAATTGTGTCCAATCTCACCATAGCTAAAGCAATGCATCCTTGAGCTTTTGGCTTGGTCTTGGTTACTCGATCCACTATTACTTGTCTAAGATGGTCTCCTAGACTATGCCTGTACGCCATTATTGAATAAGGATCTCACCTAGTTAGGTTCTCTACCACTCACATAACCACTCCAAGAACTATTAATATAGTGTAGCTATAGTTGCCTCTAAACCTATAAGGCCCTTTGATAAGCCTTTGAAATTGAGAAGATTTTGAACATGTTTAAAACCTCTTAGAACGATTTCATCAACCCGCTAATATATCTATATATCATCTGCTCTTCTGACTCTTTGATATTGTTTCTTGATCAAAAGCATATGACTCTGCAGTGTAGTCCTTCGTAGATTAGAATTCCTAATTCAAATTCTAAAGTTTCTCATACATAATCTTGGCATGATTTTTGGATAGGAAGGCGCCTCTCATGTGCTTATTTATTTTTCCCCATGTTTTGATCGTGCTTCTACCTTGTATTTGCCTTGAGTGCTTAAGTTGCTACCACTAGAAGCTCTTCCTCATAGCCTAGTTACCCACCAAAGGAACTCCCTTGTTCTTAGGAACCTTCTTAAAACCAAGTACCTCTTTAACAAACACCACCAAATCCAATAACACCTTTGGCTGCCTTCTACCTTAGAATTCTGGGATCGCAATTTGGAATAATGATACCTGGCACCTGTACTTCTTGTACTCAAATGTGTCATGGGGAGGCCTCTCCCTTCTAAGCTCTCCTCTATGTCTTCCTCTTCACTCATGCCCTATGGATGTTGAGGTTGAGTTGTTTGGTAAGAGGCTATGGTCAACTGTTCAATGACTAACTCAATACACTAGAATCTAGCCTTCATTTCCTCAAAAGCCCATCTTTGTTTCACGTGCATCATCTGTTTCATTACTTTTTCAATGGGCACAAACCTTGGTCTCCCTCGTGCCGATAGCAAAACGTTCTAGCTCCAATTCCATCTCATTCAAAAATGAATAAATAAATAAATTTCTGGTGATATGGTGCACCAAAGTAGTGATGCATCTCTTCTCTCTTTTCTTACCCTGTGGAGGTATCACTACTTTCTCTACCTTCTCTGCTATCTTCAATCATTAACGTGTCTTCCTTTTAATATTATGAAAACATTCTAGTATGGCACATCATATCACCAGAAAATGTTAATGTAAATATGGCACATGAAGATGATAATATATATACGTGCTTTGTCAATATTTTTTTACAAAATCCAATATATTATGAAAACATTTAGACAAACTTTGATAGAATTTACATATATATTTCCAAATTAATATCCATATTAGCATTCTTGACCAAAAAAATATCAGATTATAATAGAAGACACCTATATATTGTCGTATTCATAGCCTAAATCAACAATGTCTATCAAAAATCTACTAAATTTTGGGCAAATGTACTTGATTGATAGAACTCTTAAACTTGAGGGTACTTGAGAGATAAAACGTTTAAACTTTATGATACCTTATTATTATTATTATTATTATTATTATATATATATATATATAGAAACATCCGGGCATCTATATGATAAATGTTCAAATCTAGATACCTAAGGTCCTCTTCAGTGAATGGAATTAGAGCTTGAAATTAGGGCTGAGACTGAAATTTGGACACATAATTCCAGCTCTATTGTTCGGTTGCCCCGCTAGAATTGGAATTACAATTCCACTGTCTAATTCAATGGAATTGGGTCTTTCAACTAGAAACCAACATTCTAATTCCTCAGAGTGGAGTAAGTAATTGCAAATTCACAATAACTCTACTAACCTAAAACCCAAATGACCCACTTGATTAACTCAAATCCATGATGACTCAAAACTTGAAGACTTTGGCATGACCTAAATTTGGCCAAAACCTCAAAATCACCCAACTCAAATTACTTGAAATGGCCAGAATCAACTTAATTCAAAGTCCGAAATGACCAACCCAATTGACCTGAAAGCCAAGATGACCCAAATCCATTAAAAAAAAATAGTCGACCTCTATGTGACGTAACCAAGGTTTGTGCAAAGTCGAAATGACCCAACCAAATTGATCTAAAACCTAATATGGGCCAAACCCAAATGACCTAACCCATCTCAACCTCAACCGAAAATTGACTTAACACGAGATAACCCGAAATTCGAAATGATGCAACCCGTTTGACCCAAAATGTGGGTGACTCGAAAGTCCTATATGAAGTCAAACTTGACCCATTCTTGCTTGAATCTCGAAAAGACCAAACTCAATTAACTGAATATCCAAGATGACTTGAACACCAAATGATCTAACACAATTAGAACTCGGCCCAATTTGACTCAAAACTCAAATGACAAGACTAAAACTTGATTTGATTTGACTTGAAAATCGAATAACTTGAACTTAAAATGATTCAACCTGATAAAGTACGACCTTAGCTGGTTCAAAACTCAAAATGCTCCAATTCGATTAATTGAATTTCCATTATGACTCGAATCATTATAGAATTATAATTTTAACCTCTAATTATTTGATTAACCAAACAATGAAGTTTCACTTCGATCATAATTTCAATTCCCCAAAATTGAAATAATCTAATTCCAATTTCATGTGTCAAACAGAATCTATGCGAAATTCCAGTAAAAATATAATAAAAGTAAGATGGATGAAGTGTTCAAATGAATCAAAGTAGCCTCTTTATGTGCCATTTCATTTGTATCTGGCTTTTAAGATTGGAAAGGATGTACAGCTAAAATAATTAAATGCACGCTTGTGCCACCAATAAATAATAATTATCAAGTAAGTTCAATTATTTGCATGTATGTAGATGTTTATATTTAAATGCAACATTATGCTTGTTAAATCTAGTAGTTCAATGCATTTGATATGATCATGAACTTTAAATATGTATTTTAGTATTAATAAAGCCACTACCTTCATACATATTATAAGAGCTTATAATTCATGCATATAAGTTTTATAACTCTTGATATAATAAAATATAGTATGATAAAAATATTAAAGAATATGCAAAAAAATTAGATACAGCAAGAAATTAAGAGATTGTCAAAATAATGTTGCTCGGCGAGTGAAGGATCCTTTTGTTAGGACCACCCACAAACACTGAATCCGAAATCAAAAAAGTAGTAAGTACAAACATAGGGGATAATTGGGTGAAAGAATTAAAATAATGGAATTAAGTAGTAAGTCCAAAATCCACGGAGGGGAAGCAATGAAAATTACTGTATAAGCATAGAATTAGAACAATATTTATCCCACACTCATTACTATTTCTTTTTTTGCTTACAAGCATCACTATCAATCATAGTAATTTACTCAAGTAAAGATGGCCATTTGAAGAGCTCCGATAAATACATCCTTGAAAGTGACTGTTAGGAAGATCATCGACCTCTATGGTTAATGCCTCTTTTATTAATAGGGAATAAGCTACACTTTCCAGTTTGCATGTCGCTTGCTTTTTAATATATAAAAAGCCATAGAGTGATGGAACCAGCAAATGTTTTACAGTGAAAAAGCCTTTCCAAACAATGAATTAAGGATTTACAATGAAAAAGACTTTCTAACGAATAAATTAGGGTATTGGTCGGTTTGATTCCTTGTAAATCTCATTTTTAGCTGTGGCATATTGGCTGATTTCCTCGTTCCTAATCCATCCTATCCAGTCGTGGATTTAGCCGAGGTTACCATTTGTTAATATTTACCTATTTTTGTCCTGTAATGCTATTTTTTTTGGTCTGTTGTACTTTTTTTTATCTCTATTTTGATCCCCACTTTTATTTGGGTTGCGTCAGATCCCGTTAATATGAGGTGATTGTTGTGTATTCCGACTTTGCCGCTAATTATCAAGGAAAAAAAATATAGGGTGTAAAAGAACCAAAATTTTCGTGTTCAAAACAAATAGGAGCTCAGCTGTGTTTATTTTAGGGGCTCGATAAGAGTAAATAGGCTCAATAGGCTTAACATGGCAAGTTCCAATAGCTAATTCTCCCCATTAACGTTTGCGAATTATTTGATGAGGGCTTGCTAGGAGTTCATTAAAAACACGTTAATTGCTTGTTAAGTTAATCGTTGGGAGTTCGTTAAAAACATTGTAATTGCTCGTTTAAGAGCTAGTTAATTATTGGCTCAATCATTGATTGTTGATAGCTTGATAGTGGCTAGAAGAGCTCAACTCAATAGTGACAACAAGCTAGGCATTAGGGGTGTGCATGGTCTGATTTTCATAAAAGCTGCATCAAAACCGGACCAAACTATTACAATACGGTTTGAAAATTTTTTCAAACCAAACCAAACCATTTTAGATTTTAAACCAAACCAGACCAATCCGCATTTTGTGGTTTGGTCCAGGTTGGTTATGGTTAAACCATAATATTAAGTAGGTTACTTTGTCGGTAAAATATAGATTAATTATCGATACATATTACGGTTCTGTTACATTCAATTAGGTAATAATATATCTGTAATTTTCTACCTTAATTATTTATGTATAAACATTAATGTAACAAAATTTTAATAATAATAATTTGTTAGGTGTTTTACTCTAAAGATTCCTGCACTTTGCATTTTGTATTAAATAGGTTCATATACTTTTTATTGTGTCAATTTAGTTCCTTTATAAGTGTATTGTATATGTTTTTTTACTTTTAGTTAGAAATTGTATTGACTGAAATGAATAGGTGATTTGCTGTAGATTACTTCAATCTAACAAGATTATGCCGCTAATAATTGAATCCTTAACTTATCTTAAATTTGATCAAAGGATTTAATTGACACAATATAAATTGTAGAGGGACTAAATTGACACACTAAAAAAAGAACAAAGACCATTAATATAAATAAGACCATTAATTGACACAATATAAACCATCCTTATTTAGGTTTTTATGATTTACGGTTTAGGTTTGGTTTTAAACTAAACCTAAACTGTAAATCCTACTAACCAAAATTTTCAAAACCAAACCATAATTTTTCAAACCATAAACCAAACAAAACCGTAAATTACAATTTAGTCTGACTTAGATTACGGTTTAGACCGTTCTTTGCACACCCCTACTAGGCATGGTAGTAACAAGATATTAAGCTCTACTCAATAACAAGCATAACGCAAGTCAGTTAGACCAATATCTTATGGATCCAAATGCTAATAGAGGTACGATAACTTGATAAAGGCTCTACTCAAACTCGATTATCAACCACATGTTTCACCAAGACGGTGTTCTTAGCTCAGCTCGTTTACACTCCTCTACCAGAGCACCGAAAAGAAAATTAAAATACAAATGTAATTCTAATGAGCTAGTATTACTGTTCGCAAAGTGTAATTCGATGATCGAGATGGTGTCTATCAATCGAAAATTAAAACCACTGTTGTGTTTTGTGACGAAACATCAAGGCGGCATTTTCACAATGCTTCGGTGTTAGCACTTCAAGTGCGAAAAGTTTTTACTCCATCGAGTTGTCCAGATAGACAGTGCAAATGAATCGAGTCAATTTGCAAGCTCTTGCTTGCCAATGTCATAAAACTCTAAAAGAAGAGCTCATACCGAGCTTAAATTGAGAAGTCGGCTCATTTAGCTTATTAAACTAAAACTGAGTCTACTAAAGCTTGAGCTCACGGGTTGCAAGCCTAGGCAAGGCTATCTCAAAACAATCTATTAGCTTAAATAAACTGAACCGGGCCAATTTTAATTTAAATGAGTCGAGTTCAGGTCTAAACGGGTTCAAAGCTCAAACAAGCTTGAATAGACATTAAATAAATCTAAATAAAAATTTTGGAGCTAGCCTGTTTTATCAACATAGGTTCTTAGTTTTATTCCCTATCTACCCATTTGTCATTTGTTTTTCCAAAATGAACCAAAAATTAAAACTCAGTTTATTTTAAAGGAAAATATTTTTTTATTGAAATTTTTATTTATAAAATATTTTTTATCAGTAACATCTTTTTTGTCTTTCATCTAAAGAAAATTGTTCCACATCATAATTTTATATGAAATTCATGTTAGACCAAGTTCAGGTTTAAGAGAAGTATATAATAGAAATCACAGTAAAAACATTTTCTCCTTTATGAAAAAAAAAATTTCCTTCTTTTATTCAGAGAAATTACCTAAGAGGGTATTAACATATAATCACCGGATCCCATTAGAACTCTGAAGTTAAGCAATGAGAGTAGCACCAAGGTGGGTGACTTCCTGGGAAGTCCTCGTATTGCACCCCTCAGGTTGGAGGTTCTCGGAAACAACCTTCCTTCAGGGTAACACCCTGAAGGGAAAGGCTATGTACATCCACGGCCCCCTCGACCCAGCTTAGGCGGGAGCCCTTAGAGCACTGAAAATATTATTTTTTGTTATTTAGAGAAGTTAACTTTCTCTCAATAGGAGAGAATATTTCCATGATTGTAATTTTTGCCATAAGTTTATATAAAAAAATAATTAAGATGAAGATATTTTATATCCAAACCAAAGGCGCTTAACAAGTGATGCAATTGCAAGTTGGATAATAGTGACATCATGAAAGCCCAATAGATTCAGAGAAAACATAGCCCAAACTAAAACTGCTTTCAACCCTCATTGTAGAACAAGGAAAGCGGTTTGCTATACACCGGCTTATTATTCATTATGTATTTGATATCGTTTTATTATATGTAACTTTCAGTGTTGAAAAATTGGGGAAAAAAAAAGTCTTAAAAATATAATTTTTTGCTAGTTTTTGATTTGGTGTTTTTATTTTCACACACTGTTTTGCGAGATAATATAAAAAATATGAATATGTATAATTCTACAAGGGGCGTTACCCAAAGGTACGGCGGAAGCCAACAAAAGGATTACATGTCAAAAGAAAACATCCTCAAAAACAACAAACAATAGAAGCACCAAACAGCTACAATAATCAAAAAACAAACAAGCTAAATCTCAATCCATCACTGCTGGAGCAACTAAGTGTGGCGATAAGCATCTCAGAAAAAGGAGCTGCAAGCAAATAAATCCTAACTAGTCCCTTAATCTCATCAAGCACAGCCACAGCAACTGTAGATTGAGAATGTTGAATCCTTAGGTTAAGCTCATACCAAAAGACGTAATCGCTGAGAAATAGAGACAATTGATGATACTATCTATCTCACGAACCCTAAGATGCCTCGCATACCAGGGAATAAACTCATGCCAAGGAAACATGGGCTAATTGATGAAAGTGAGCGAGGTAACTCAACTCCAAACGGACGTGGAAAAAGCCCAAACCAAAAGGAGGTGAATGTGGATCTCATCAATTGAACCAAACATCATGCAAAAACTTTGAACACCCAAAGCCTGGTGTCTCAGCACTCTATCATGGGCTCCGAGCTACTCACAAGAGGCTAGCCAAAGTCGAAGAAGTGTCTCAAAATATGAAGCGGAAACTAGAGCAAGTGATGGATGGAGTCCTCCTCTCTCCTATTCCATATTATATCCCTAACAAATTTGATGGTGAATTTCTCCGAATGATCACCCATTCACCTGACATAGTCTGCAATACCAACTTGAGTGCTCAAGTCAATCGAATCCAGTATAGGGGTGGAGCTCTGTGCATCCTTGCAAAAATCACCATTGTCACACTCAATAATGTCAGAAACTTGGGAATCTCTTGACAAACCGGTTGAGGTGAGCAAGCGGATAGGAAAGTGCTCCAAAAGACAATTGCATACCAACTAACAGTTGTTCATAGGGCAGTGTCCATTACATTTCCAATGACATGACAGAAAGCACCAAAATAGAGGCCGCAAGGCTCAAGTATGTGCCTCCAGCACCAAGAGGCCAAGCTCGTCACTTGGACAGTCCAAAACTCCTATCTCGAAGCCAATTCTAATGAACCCAAAGAGGACAAATGCAAGAGGGATCAATGAGTAGAATATAGATATGTTTCACAGTAGAAGTCTAGTTCCACTAAGCTAGATGGCAGATTCCTAAACCACCCTCACGGAAACTTGGAAGCATTGAAAATCAAAAGCCTAAAACCATAGAAAAATTGTTTCCAACGTTTTAGTTTCTCAAAAACTAAAAACTACAGATGAAAAATGATATCGTACAGGAGCTTCTTTGGCTTGGCATGGTAGTTAAAAATTCCGCCTTGTTGGTAAGGCCCCCGAGTTCGAAGATTACAAAACCACTTTTCCCCAATTTGCGATACATGATAAGATTTATAATTGTAAATATAAAATGGGTATGAAAAGAAGACGAATTAAATAAACGTCAACAATTGACGGAACCTCAATTTGGCGAAAATTCTAGAAGCCAAACTGAATGATATGGCATATTAAGCTCCAAAGTAAATTGAGTCTAATTAAGGCAGACCTATGTGACCCTTAAATCCAAGCTCGAATGACTTTTAAGTGTAAGTCGAAATAACTTATAAGTCAAAAATAAACCTAACTAACTTCGAATTGCATAAAGACTTGAGCCCATAAAGACTATCAAGTCAAATCTCCAGTGAATTTAAAGGCTAAGGTGACTATTTCAACAAGTTAAACCTTCTTAGGAGTATTTAAACTAACATCTTTTAGGAATCTTGTGGATTTTTATGAATGAAGCTTGTAGACCATATGTGTTCACATTGGTAAAAAAAGACTGTCGGAGGCATTTTCTAGAAAGGTCCGTTCTAACATATCAGTCATAACAATAAAACTTAAATCTAGTAAACTGATTAAATAAATAGGTCAAAAAACAAATAATATAACCCTATGTAAAAACACAATCTACTGCTAAATTCGCTTCCTTAAAGCAACCGGTTGACATTAACTATAGTTTCATTGAAAATTGTCATTCACACGTCTGGAATAATGTTTTAGATCTATGAAAGGAGCTAAAACTCCTCTAGATTTGAAAAACATATTGATGCAGTACATAAATGAAAAATTGGGGAACGGAAAGGAGTCAACGGCGTTCCCTTTAATTTTATTAATGAGATAATAAAATTTTAAGAGAAGAATAAAACTCGATTCTCACAACCTGAGAAAAGAGGTTCTAAAATGGAAAATTAATCTGAAAATTATGAAATGCCTAAACTTTAGATCTCCTCTAGTATATATAGAGGAGTAATTAGAATAAGAATCAAATTTTAAGAGATAATTCAAAATACAAAATTTAAATCTGAAAATTAAAACTAAAATCCTAATCCAATTCTACTTCCCAGCTTATCTGTGTCCCAGCTTCTGCCAAGCCCAACATCCCGCCAAGCCCTATGCCCCGCTTGTGTCTCGCCGTTGCCCCTTAACAGGCTGCATCACATATTACAAAAGTTAAGACTACATGAACTCAATGTTCTCAACCAATGAATAAAAGGTAATACTATTGTTATAACAGCCTCTCTTCAGGGGTAATACCCTGAAGGGAGAAGGCTGCGTATATCTGCAACCCCAGACCACGCTTAGCCGGGAGCCTTTGAGGCGCTCGGTATGTTGCTTTTGTTGCTTTGCTCTTATTATTGTCATAACAAAATTATTATTATCCGACCAACGTCATAATTTTTAAGACAATTTTATAACTCTTGCTATTTATAAATCATATTATTATATAATTATAATAATATTAATAATTTTTACCTTGTAATAACAACTCGGGATGTACACAAGCACAAAAACCATACCATGAGTGGATGTGATTTCTTATCCAAAATCATCCCCCCTCTTCTCCCCTATGATCCCATTTTCACGCTTTTCCTCGTTCAAAGCTCAAACTATCATCTTCAATGGATGCCCTCTCCATCAACCCCCACCACCACCACCTCAAACTCCTCCCCACCCCCAACCTTCCTCTCTCTCCCTCTGCTCCACCACCATCTCTCCTCCTTCTCCGCCGCCACAACCACCACCACCTCAATTTCTCCCTCTCCGCCCACCAACCACCCGATATCACAGCGGAGCAACCTCCACCACCCGCTTTCGAATCCTACAATGAAGACGAATCCTACGGCGAGGTCAGCCGCATCATTGGCAGCCGCGCCATCCCCGGTGCTGCCGCCATGGAGTACTTAATTGAGTGGAAAGACGAGCACCCCCCCACTTGGGTCCCCTCGTCGTTTGTCGCTGCTGACGTCATCGCTGATTATGAGTCCCCGTGGTGGGGTGCTGCTAAGAAAGCGGATGAAGCCGCCCTCCGCCGCCTCATCGATGCCGGGGACGGCAGAGACGTTGATGCTGCCGACACCGAAGGCCGGACCGCACTGCTGTTTGTCGCCGGGCTTGGGTCTGAGCCGTGTGTCCGCCTCCTTGTTGGCGCCGGAGCAGATACCAATCACAAGGAGAACTCCGGTGGGCTCACCGCCCTCCACATCGCCGCCGGGTAAGGATGGAGTTGGAACCGGGAAGTTTGTCTAGATTGTTCTCTTCGAAGATTAACTAGCTTTCGTAATAGAATTTGGTTAGGAAATTAGGGCGAGCGAAATTTGACACACACGATAACATGCTACGTAGGTCAAGGATTCCGGTTCGGGGGGTTTTGGGGCCGGGTTGAGTTTGGATTGACAAATTTAGGTAATTGGGTTGAATTTAGGTTTAAGATGTGTTAACCAATTATTTAGGCCATCTTTGTAGTTAAATTCGGTAATTTAGTTGATATACTATTGCTATTATGCATATTTTTTTTTGTAGCTTAGGCCGAAGGTAATTTGAACTTTATTTACTATAAGGCCTTGTTTGGTGGCCACATGAATTAAATACCTGCAAGAAGTTATATTTCATGAAAATTTAATTCATATGTCAACTTTCCAAAATGTAGGCAAAACACATTTGGTTGTCAGGATGAGAAATAGAACTTTCTTGGGAACAATAGTTAAAAACGAAGGAATTAGAACTTACCTAAGAGGGGTTAGATAAGTTACTTCCTGCGTTTTGAAAGAGCAATTTTTACTTTTTACATGCTGCCTGTTTCTTGCCAACCAAACAAGAGCTAAAATATGTAGTTTTCATGAAGTTCCATGTCTTGTGTTTACTTCCCACGTACCAAACGAGGCCTAAATATACAATGTATTTATGATTCGTATCAACCGTAAAATGTACCTTGTCATATTTATAAGTTGAGAAACTAGCGTATAAAATTTGACGTGAAATTGAGTAGGGAATTAGGGGTTGTTAAAAGTTGACACAACATGATGACATGACACGAAGATTACGGGGTTCGGTCGGCGTTCTTGGGGCCGGTTGAATTTGGATCGATAAGTTTAGGTAATTGAATTGAATTTAAGTTTGGATTGGGTTGGGTCAATCTGGCATTTAACCCCTCTATATAGTTATATTAGGTAAGTCTAGGTCTACACATGATAATTTAAACTGTATTTGATCATGTAAATTTGTTAATTTATTTTAAACAAATTACAAATATTTCATGTACTTATTGTTGGTATTAACCATAGGATATATCATGAAATGTTTGCGAGTTCACAAACTAGTGTACAATAAAAAAAAAACACTCATAATCCGCACGCTATTAAATTATTAGTCTGGTTAAAGGTTAATAGTTCTCAACATATGTTTAATAAATGGGTCGGGTTCGAGTTGAGCCCTTTATAGTACCCATCTTATAGCACGAACACGACACTACATAACACGACACATTTGTCAGTCCTGGGGGAAATAAAGAAGAAATTGAGAGTGAGTAGAATTTTAATACCATTCATCGCTGTGACTGTTATAAAACTTGACATTATTACTCACATAATCTACACTTCACATGACTAATTTATTTCTCCTATAATAACAGGTATGTTAGACCCGATGTGGTAAAAACCCTAATTGAGTTAGGTGCCGACCCCGAAGCAGAGGACAACAGACAACGTACGCCGTTGGATCTAGCAAAAGAAATCCTAGCCGTTACACCGAAAGGGAACCCAGTGCAATTAGGAAAAAGATTGAGTCTACAAAGCGTAATTCAAACTCTCGAGGGGGAGATCTACGAATACGCAGAAGTCGAGGGGGTTTTAGAGAAAAGAGGGAGAGGGGGCAATGTGCAATATTTGATAAAATGGAGGGACGGGGGCGAAAATGAGTGGGTGAATGAGGGCGTAATTGCAAAAGATTTAGTGAGAGATTATGAGGCAGGGATTGAGTACGGTGAGGCTTACGGTGTGGCCGCAAAGAGGGAGGGGCAAAATGGTAAATTTGAGTATTTGGTCAAATGGGCTGATATTGAAGAGTCAACGTGGGAGCCCGAAGAGAATGTGGATCCGGATTTAATTAAAGAGTTTGAGGAGGCCCAATTGGAGAAGTTAAATGGGCCTTCTGGCCCAAGTTTTTGATGGGATTTTGATTTTTTGTTTTGGGTTAATTAGAGGTTAGTGGTTGATGATTAATGAATTAATTTTTTAGTTCATAAAGTTTATGTTTGGATTTTTTTTGTTTACCGGTTTAAGGTGAAATAATTTTCAATCCAATATTTGGACATATACGTCGCCTTTTTCAGTATATAACGTTACCTTTTTGGTGTACGCCATTACTTTTCCACTATATGTTATTACTTTTTTCATCGTACAATGTCATCTTTTTGTAAAATTCGGCCAGGCAATTATGTAGAAGACTCCACATGTGGAGCCGGTACTCGAAATGGCTTGAAAAAAAAAATATTACCCAAAATAGCATATTTAAAAATATTTAACTTTATAATATATATTATAATTTAATTATGTATATAATTTGTAGTAATTATTTAAATTAAGTTATTTATTAAATATTAAATTATATTATCTATTTAGAATTTTGTAGTTTAATTGTTATTAGAGTTACGTAATAACAATCTTTTTTATATATTATTTAGCATAACTTATTATATTTAAAAGACTATATAACATAAATAGTTACGTACCTGCCATGGTTATTAAACTCCTGATCCGGATCTTAGAATCTTATGATTCTACGATCCCATAATGGTCGATCGATCCGGATATTAAGTAGAATCTTAATTTTGTAGAATCTTACAATCTATTGCTATTAAACAAAACTAACAGATATGATCATAATACGATTTTACAATTTTACCGATCCGACCTCGATTCTACAATGTACACATAAAAAGTTAAAACGTGAAAATTTTCAAGCATATATATTATAAACGACCATACTTTCTTACCCTGAGGTAAAAGAAAGTTAAATTAAATGTTTATATATATTCTTATTAAACTTAAATTAAGCTTAGTTTTAAGGTATAATCTTATAAAGTTTGATTAGCAACATCTATGTTATATTATGGCGTATTGTCATATTTGATTACATTTCTTAATTATACATACTCTTGTAAGTTAAAGCCTTATACAATACTTTGTGAATTATACAACTAATTTTAATATCAAAAATAATTATACCATATATATAATAGATGTCAAAGAACCAACTTTCTCAAAAAGTTTAAGCTGATAGGTGAAGGCTTAACATTAACTTTATGCTCTAATATGCCTCTCACGCAATTACTCATTAGGCTTGAGCGTGACTATTGCACACGCTTCTCATACCTTGAACTTAAGTTAAGTTAATATTAAAATTGGGGTTATTAGGATTTGAACTAGTGATCTTTTGGTCAACAAGACTCTGATACCATGTCAAAAAATCAACTTCTCCAAAACGGTTAAGCTGGTGGTTGAAGGCTTCGGATTGATTTTATGCACTAGAAGTAGAATTTTACGATTTTTGATTCAAACCTACGATTCCGATTCTATAAAACCCTAGCGATCCTAAGTAAAATCCCGATTCTAACAGCCTTAATACCTGTCGAAATACGTTAATCAATAGATCTAAAAAGTTATAATACATTATAAAATATATAAAAAAATATCCTACTACAAGAATATTGTGTTATTCTTATTGCAATATAGAGAGTACCTAAACGATACATGCTTAAACCTAGAGTACCTAAAATATTTACATTTTTATGTTTTAATATAAATGTATCTGTATTTATATTTTTTATTTTTTAAAAATATAAAATAATATTATAAAAATCCCAAATTCTCGAAACTTTATGTTCACGAAATTATGGACTATTTTTTTTAAGAAACATACATTTTTGAGAACCCAAGGGTTTCTATAATATTTTTTTATATTTTTAAAAAAAATATAAATACATATACATTTATATTAAAACATAA
This sequence comes from Simmondsia chinensis, assembly GCA_018398585.1. Taxonomy (NCBI): domain Eukaryota; kingdom Viridiplantae; phylum Streptophyta; class Magnoliopsida; order Caryophyllales; family Simmondsiaceae; genus Simmondsia; species Simmondsia chinensis. The sequence continues at coordinate 6,776,680 of JAGTTD010000016.1, forward strand.
GAATATACATATTTTAAATACCCTATGTTTTAAGCATTTATCATATAGGTACCCTCTGTATTATAATAGGAATAACACAATATCTTTATAGTAGGATATTCTTTTTACAACAATTTTATATTTATTGGACAATGTGTTTCGCCAGGTATTCAACTGTTTACATATGTTATATAACCTTTCAGATATAATAATTTATGCTAAATAATATATGAAGAAATTACTGTTGTTATGTAACTTTAATAATAATTAAACTATAAAACTATGTATAGATAATATAATTTAATATTTAATAAATAACTTAATTTAAATAATTATAAATTAATATATAATTTAATTAAAATATATATTATAAAGTTAAATATAATATAATAGCAAATTTTTAATTAATATTTTTAATTTAATTAATAATTTAATTTTAAAAAATTAAATCAAAAAATATAAGTGTGTGCAGGGCCGCGCAAACATAAGCCGCTGCCTTATGTTCAAAACATTTTTTTTGCCACGTGGGAACCATCTTCGAAAATACTTTTTTAAATATGCTATTTTGGGTAATATTTTTTTTTCAAGCCATTTTGGGCAATAGTTCCCACATGTAAGTTTTAATATAAGAATCCCACATTAGAGTTGTGAAAGTGAAGAGATAAATTTATAAGTTTAATAAGTTACTCCACCTCTGTTCAAAAAATAAGTTACTCCACCTATTACCAATTAGTTTTAGGATGGAACCCCACTTGGGCTTCTATGTGGATCTTATGTATGCCAACTCTATGAGTTGGGCCTAAAGGCCCGGTGAAAATTTAACACGAAATTACAGCGGCTTGATGATCCCAAGCTCTTGTTTGATGCATCGTGTCCTCGTAAAGAGGGCTACATTTGTGTTTGATACTCTTAGGGCCTCTCTAGTATGTTGGATTTAATTAGATCGGGGAAGGCGAGGAGTGCGATTAAATGAGACTCACATGTGAGAGAAGTGTTGAAGACTCCACATATTAGTCTAGTTTAAAAATCCCACATTAAAGTTGTGAGAATGAAGAGATCAATTTATAAGTCTAGTGGGTTACTCCACTTATTGCTAATTAATTTTAGAATGGAACCCCACTTGGACTTATACGTGGATCTCATGTGTGCCAATTTTGTGGGTTGGGCCTAAAGGCTTGGTGAAAATTTAACATGGATCAAAGGGATTTGATGATCCCGAGCTCTTGTTTGATGCATCGTGTCTTCATAAAGAGGGCTATATTTCTATTTGGTTTTCCAAACGCCTCTCCAATATGTTTGATTTAATTGGATCAGAGAAGGCGACGAGTGCGATTAAATGAGACTCACATGTGAGAGGAGTGTTGAAGACTCCACATATGAGTATAGTATAAAAGTCCCACAGTGGAACTATGAGAGTGAAGAGATCAATTTATAAGTCTAGTGGGTTACTCCACCTATTTCCAATTGATTTTAGAATAAAACCCAACTTGAATTTATATATAGTTATCAAGTGTTCCAACTTCTTGGACTGATAAAAATTTAACAAAGTGGTCTCACACCAACAATTAGGGGGTTTTCCTTTCCAGAGAATGAAATGGAAATCTGGCCTTTTGGTAGTCGATGAAGCTACCACTAAGGGGTGTAAATGAGTCGAGCCGAGCCGAGCCGAGCTAAGCACTCCCTTGTTCAAACTCGAGTTCGAAAGCTCGAGTTTGAGCCGAGCTCTTACTGAGCATTTCTAACCCTTGTTCGAACTCAATTTGATAAGAATATAGCATGTTCAATGTTCGATTCGGCTCATTAGGCATATCGAGCCAAGTCGAACTCGTTATCGAGTCGAGTCAAGCTCATTGTTGAGCCCAATCGAGTTTGAAACCGAGCCAAGCTTGCAATCGAGTCGAGCTCATTAACGAGCCGAGCTTTTTAAGTTATTATCAAACCATTTTTGAACTAATACCAACAATTATCGAGCTGATAACGAGCCCTTAACGAGCTGATATCGAGCCCCTTAACGAGCTCTTATCGAGCCCTTATCAAATTGTTCGTGAACATTAGCGAGCTGAGTACTCCCTGTTCGAACTCAGCTCATTAAGCATATCGAGCCTGCTCGAACTCGGCTCGATAAGCTATCCAGCCCTCCTAATGAACATAAACGAGCCCCAATCGATTTCGAACACGAGTAATTCATCAAATGCTCTGTTTGTTTACACCACTATGAAGCTTTTTGATAGTTTTCTTAAGATTCAAAAATAGTAACCAATTTATTGTAGAAGTAATTTTCTAGTTATGTTAATATGAATCAAGGATTGGGTGTGTACTGCTTTACTAGTCTGACTTCTTATTAGTTGTGGTTGATTGTGATGCAGCTCTGCGTTAGGGCTTGGCGGCACAGGCTTGGTGCGAAGGTCTTGGCGGACGCGGAAGGTAGGGACGCGGAGGAGGAGTTTGAGTAGGAAGTCTAATTTGAGTTCAAGTACGATTAGTTTAGATTTAAAATTCAGATTTAATTTTTGTATTTATCTTTTAGAATTTGATTCAATTGAGGATTAGCCCTTTATATATACATAGAGAAATCTAGGGTTTCTTTAGTTCATAAATTTTCAAATTATTTTTATTTTTAGAACCTCTTGCTCAGGTTGTGAGATTAGAGTGCTGTTTGTCTCCTATTTGTTTTATTAGAGATTAATAAAATTAAGGAAAGGCCGTTGAACCCTCTCGTTCCCCTAAATTTTCCACTTACACGCTACATCAGTTGGTATCAGAGCTCAGAAAGGTTTCTGAGATGGCCCGTCGCCGACAAAGGAAAGCGGGAATTGATGACGTTTACGAGCAGGACTTCCAAATGCAGACCGTACGAAAGTTTGAGGAGAAATTCCGGCGAATCGAGCATTGCATGATTCAAATGGGGGCAAATCCCGATCTTAAACCAGGAGCCCAGCCCCAACGTCCATTAACATCGGGTGCGGACAAAGACACGGATGAGAGTTTTCATAATCCTTTCCTGGGCGCTGAGCTCCCGGACCAAAGGCAGAGGAGAACTCGGCCTTTTACCGATGATTCCAATCATTATGAAGATCGAAGGTGGGAATCCGGCCTCCGGATTGAAATTTTGGAGTTTAATGGCGGAGGACGCCCTAAGGATTTCTTAGATTGGCTCGTAGCTGTTGAGAAGGTTTTGGATTTCAGGGAGGTGCCGGAAACAAAGCAGATGCTGCTTGATGCTACTCGTTTACAAAGTAGGGCAGCTGCCTGGTGGACGCAGCTAAAAAAAATTCGGTTACTCCAAGGAAAAGCCAAGATAGACTCTTGGGATAAGATGAAGAAACATATGTAGGGCGCCTTCTTGCCTCACAACCACGCCAAAATGATGTACCAGCACCTTCAAGGATTACGACAAGGTTCGAAGTCTGTGGAGGAGTACACGGCTGAGTTCTATTCGCTGATCGCCAGGAACGACTTGGCGGAGAACGGAGAACAATTAGCGGATCGGTACATGAGCTGGTTGAGGGAGCCAATACAAGAGGTGTTGAATATGTTTTACATCTTCACCGTCTCTGAAGCAAATCAGAGGGCCGTGAATGTTGAACACCAGCAAAGGCATCACCAAATTGGCGGCACCGGGGAATCCCAGGTTGGCGGCGGAACCAAGGGTAGGGTAGCGCCTGCACAGGACACACAAAATAGACCTCCAATCGCCAACGTCGGTAAACCTAACGCATAAGACTTGGCGGGAACATCGAGAACTCGTTGCTTCAAGTGTGGAGAAGTAGGGCACCAAGCTGTTGAGTGGCAAAAGGGTGATAGGGCTGGAAAGGGCCTTTACATAGAGGAGCTCCATGACGAAGTTGGCGAGATCGCGGAGGATGAGACCCAAGAAGACTTGGCAGGTCAGGAAGAGGATGCCATAGCGGGTGATGAAGGGCATATGTTGGTGATTAGGCAAGCTTGTTTCGCGCCTCAAGAAGAACAGGGAGATGGCTGGCTACGAAAGAATATTTGCCGAACCACATGTACCATTGGCGGTAGGGGGTGCCGCGTGGTCATCGACTCGGGTAGCTGCTAGAATGTTATATCGGAAGAAGCCGTCACCAAGCTGGGATTGAAGACAGAAGCTCATCCTAGTCCCTACAAGTTGTCTTGGCTCAAGAAAGGAAATCAGGTGACCGCCTCGAAACATTGCTTGGTTAATTTTTCAATGGGGCCAAGGTACAAAGACGGGGTATGGTGTGACTTCGTCACCATGGACGCTTGCCATTTTCTACTGAGGCGCCCCTGGCAGTTTGATAGGAGTGGCGTTCATGATGGGAGGAAAAATACTTATACCTTCATCTTCAAGGGGACCATGACCATCTTGCTTCCAAGAAGGAGGAGGTGCCACAGGCTGTAGAAGCCCAGCATCCGAACATACAAGGACAAGCCTTGTTCGCCAAATAGATTGGCGGCGCCAAGGTCATGTTTGTGTTGATCGGAAAGGAGTGCAAGTTTAGTCAGGAGGAAGTGCTGAGTGAAGTTGCCGCTTTACTAAGAGAATATGTTGACGTGTTTCCAGAAGAGCTACCGGAGGCTTTACCATCTTTGAGGGACATTCAGCACCGCATTGACTTGGTGCCGGGTTCCTCCTTACCAAACAGGCCCCACTGTCAAATAAGTCCTTCGAAGTAGGGGTGTTCATCGGTACAAACTCAGACCAGATTGAACCGGGCCGAGGACCGAAATTGGCCTCTTTTGAAGACCAAAGACCAGACTGAATATATCAGGACTGGATCGGTTACTTCAAGGACCGGACCGATATGGATCGATTATCATAACTTTCTTTTTTATTATAAGTTAAATTTACCACATTTTGTCAATTTTGGGCAACTTTAAAGGCATTTAATAGGAAAAAAGTAATAAATAATAAATAATAGAAATAATAAAAAATATATAAAAATACTAAATAATCATCCACCAAATACAATGGCTCATAACAACTTATATTTATTAAACCTAACCCCAATAATTTGGCCCCTTTGATTTGATTCACATTTCTTGATTCTTCACTAATAACCAACGAAATTATTCATAAATTAACTAGAAATAATTATATATATAAGTCGTAGCAATATATAAAATGCAATAGTTGCTCAAAAAAACAAACAAGATAATTTAATGTCGGTGTTTATGGGCTATTTTTAAACTCCTTTTAGGCCTAAATATTATAAGTCTAGATTTTTTTTTTGGACGAAAATATTATAAGTCTGGATTAATCTACCAATAATCTAATAAAATATATAGGAGGTCCAACAACATAATTCGGATTTTCGGTCCGGTCTCGGGTTTTTCGGGTTTGGACCGGACCAGACTGAAACCCGAAATAAGGTAAATGTAAACCAAGGACCGGACTGAAATTGAATTGGTCCGGTCCGATTTTTTGGTCCGGACCGGTATTTGAACAACCCTACTTCAGAGCACGAAGAACTGAGACGCCATGTAAAGGACTTACTTACCAAGGGTTTTATCCGTGAGAGTCTGAGCCCATGTGTCGTGCCTGCTCTGCTCAAGCCAAAGAAGGATGGAAGTTGGTGGATATGTATTAATAGTCGAGCGATTAACAAGATCGTGGTAAGGTACCTATTCCCATTAACGTTTGCGAATTATTTGGTGAAGGCTTGCTAGGAGTTCATTAAAAACACGTTAATTGCTTGTTAAGTTAATTGTTGGGAGTTCGTTAAAAACATTGTAATTGCTCGTTTAAGAGCCAGTTAATTATTGGCTCAATCATTGATTGTTGATAGCTTGATAGTGGCTAGAAGAGCTCAACTCAATAGTGACAACAAGCTAGGCATTAGGGGTGTGCATGGTCCGGTTTTCATAAAAACTGCATCAAAACCGGACCAAACTATTACAATACGGTTTGAAAATTTTTTCAAACCAAACCAAACCATTTTAGATTTTAAACCAAACCAGACCAATCCGCATTTTGCGGTTTGGTCCAGTTTGGTTATGGTTAAACCATAATATTAAGTAGATTACTTTGTCGGTAAAATATAGATTAATTATCGATACATATTACGGTTCTGTTACATTCAATTAGGTAATAATATATCTGTAATTTTCTACCTTAATTATTTATATATAAACATTAATGTAACAAAATTTTAATAATAATAATTTTTTAGGTGTTTTACTCTAAAGATTCCTGCACTTTGCATTTTGTATTAAATAGGTTCATATACTTTTTATTGTATCAATTTAGTTCCTTTATAAGTGTATTGTATATGTTTTTTTACTTTTAGTTAGAAATTGTATTGATTGAAATGAATAGGTGATTTGCTGTAGATTACTTCAATCTAACAAGATTATGCCTCTAATAATTGAATCCTTAACTTATCTTAAATTTGATCAAAGGATTTAATTGATACAATATAAATTGTAGAGGGACTAAATTGACACACTAAAAAAAAAACAAAGACCATTAATATAAATAACCGTGACTTTTTTATCAGGTTATCAAGTAAAACCTTGCTACTAACGTGACTTGTTATAATTCGAATTGTATAAATAAACATTAAACCGTCCTTATTTAGGTTTTTATGATTTACGGTTTAGGTTTGGTTTTAAACTAAACCTAAACCGTAAATCCTACTAACCAAAATTTTCAAAACCAAACCATAATTTTTCAAACCATAAACCAAACAAAACCGTAAATTACAATTTAGTCTGACTTAGATTACGGTTTAGACCGTTCTTTGCACACCCCTACTAGGCATGGTAGTAACAAGATATTAAGCTCTACTCAATAACAAGCATAACGCAAGCCAGTTAGATCAATATCTTATGGATCCAAATGCTAATAGAGGTACGATAACTTGATAAAGGCTCTACTCAAACTCGAGCTCATTAAAGATTATCAACCTCATGTTTCATCAAGAGGGTGTTCTTAGCTCAGCTCGTTTACACTCCTCTACCAGAGCACCGAAAAGAAAATTAAAATACAAATGTAATTCTAATGAGCTAGTATTACTATTCGCAGAGTGTAATTCGATGATCGAGATGGTGTCTATCAATCGAAAATTAAAACCACTGTTGTGTTTTGTGACGAAACATCAAGGCGGCATTTTCACAATGCTTCGGTGTTAGCACTTCAAGTGCGAAAAGTTTTTGCTCCATCGAGTTATCCAGATGGACAGTGCAAATAAATCGAGTCGATTTGCAAGCTCTTGCCTGCCAATGTCATAAAACTCTAAAAGAAGAGCTCATACCGAGCTTAAATTGAGAAGTTGGCTCATTTAGCTCATTAAACTAAAACTGAGTCTACTAGAGCTTGAGCTAACGGGTCGCAAGCCTAGGCAAGGCTATCTCAAGATAATTTATTAGCTTACGTATACTGAATCGGGCCAATTTTGATTTAAATGAGTTGAGTTTGGGTCTAAACGAGTTTAAAGTTCAAACAAGCTTGAATAGACATTAAATAAATCTAAATAAGGCTTAAACAAATATTGGAGCTAGCCTGTTTCATCAACATAGGTCAGTTTTATTCCCTATCTACCCATTTGTCATTTGGTTTTCTAAAATGAACCAAAAATTAAAACTCATTTTATTTTAAAGAAAAATATTTTTTTTATTAAAATTTTTATTTATAAAATATTTTTTGTCAGTAACATCTTTTTTGTCTTTCAGCTAAAAAAAATAGTTCCACATCATAACTTTATATGAAATTCATGTTGGACCAAGTTGAGGTTTAAGAGAGGTATATAATAGAAATCACAGTAAAAACATTTTCTCCTTTATGAAAAAAAAAAATTTTCCTTCTTTTATTCAGAGAAATTACCTAAGAGGGTACCAACATGCAAGAGCCGGATCCCATTAGAACTCCGAAGTTAAGCAATGACAGTGGTCCCAAGGTGGGTGACTTCCTAGGAAGTCCTCATGTTGCATCCCTCAGGTTGGGGGTTCTCGGAAACAACCTTCCTTTAGGGTAACACCCTTAAGGGAAAGGCTGTGTACATCCACGCCCCCCTCGACCCGGCTTCAGCGGGAGCCCTTAGAGCACCGAAAATGTTGCAATATTTGATAAAATGGAGGGACGGGGGCGAAAATGAGTGGGTGAATGAGGGCGTAATTGCAAAAGATTTAGTGAGAGATTATGAGGCAGGGATTGAGTACGGTGAGGCTTACGGTGTGGCCGCAAAGAGGGAGGGGCAAAATGGTAAATTTGAGTATTTGGTCAAATGGGCTGATATTGAAGAGTCAACGTGGGAGCCCGAAGAGAATGTGGATCCGGATTTAATTAAAGAGTTTGAGGAGGCCCAATTGGAGAAGTTAAATGGGCCTTCTGGCCCAAGTTTTTGATGGGATTTTGATTTTTTGTTTTGGGTTAATTAGAGGTTAGTGGTTGATGATTAATGAATTAATTTTTTAGTTCATAAAGTTTATGTTTGGATTTTTTTTGTTTACCGGTTTAAGGTGAAATAATTTTCAATCCAATATTTGGACATATACGTCGCCTTTTTCAGTATATAACGTTACCTTTTTGGTGTACGCCATTACTTTTCCACTATATGTTATTACTTTTTTCATCGTACGATATCATCTTTTTGTAAAATTCGGTCAGGGAATTATGTAGAAGACTCCACATGTGGAGCCGGTACTCGAAATGGCTTGAAAAAAAATATATTAACCAAAATAGCATATTTAAAAATATTTAACTTTATAATATATATTATAATTTAATTATGTATATAATTTGTAGTAATTATTTAAATTAAGTTATTTATTAAATATTAAATTATATTATCTATTTAGAATTTTGTAGTTTAATTGTTATTAGAGTTACGTAATAACAGTCTTTTTTATATATTATTTAGCATAACTTATTATATTTAAAAGACTATATAACATAAATAGTTACGTACCTGCCATGGTTATTAAACTCATGATCCGAATCTTAGAATTTTACGATTCTACTATCTCACAATGGTCGATCTATCCGGATACTAAGTAGAATCTTAATTTCGTAGAATCTTACAATCTATTGCTATTAAACAAAACTAACAGATATGATCATAATACGATTTTGTAATTTTACCGATCCGACCTCGATTCTACAATGTACACATAAAAAGTTAAAAAGTAAAAAATTTCAAGCATATATATTATAAACGACCATACTTTCTTACTCTGAGGTAAAAGAAAGTTAAATTAAATGTTTATATATATTCTTATTAAACTTAAATTAAGCTTAGTTTTAAGGTATAATCTTATAAAGTTTGATTAGCAACATCTATGTTATATTATGGCGTATTGGCATATTTGATTACATTTCTTAATTATACATACTCTTGTAAGTTAAAGCCTTATACAATACTTTGTGAATTATACAACTAATTTTAATATCAAAAATAATTATACCATATATATAATAGATGTCAAAGAACCAACTTTCTCAAAAAGTTTAAGCTGATAGGTGAAGGCTTAACATTAACTTTATGCTCTAATATGCCTCTCACGCAATTACTCATTAGGCTTGAGCGTGACTATTGCACACGATTCTCATACCTTGAACTTAAGTTAAGTTAATATTGAAATTGGGGTTATTAGGATTTGAACTAGTGATCTTTTGGTCAACAAGACTCTGATACCATGTCAAAAAATCAACTTCTCCAAAACGGTTAAGCTGGTGGTTGAAGGCTTCGGATTGATTTTATGCACTAGAAGTAGAATTTTACGATTTTTGATTCAAACCTACGATTCCGATTCTATAAAACCCTAGCGATCCTAAGTAAAATCCCGATTCTAACAGCCTTAATACCTGTCGAAATACGTTAATCAATAGATCTAAAAAGTTATAATACATTATAAAATATATAAAAAAATATCCTACTACAAGAATATTGTGTTATTCTTATTGCAATATAGAGAGTACCTAAATGATACATGCTTAAACCTAGAGTACCTAAAATATTTACATTTTTATGTTTTAATATAAATGTATCTGTATTTATATTTTTTATTTTTTAAAAATATAAAATAATATTATAAAAATCCCAAATTCTCGAAACTTTATGTTCACGAAATTATGGACAATATTTTTTTTAAGAAACATACATTTTTGAGAACCCAAGGGTTTCTATAATATTTTTTTATATTTTTAAAAAAAATATAAATACATATACATTTATATTAAAACATAAGAATATACATATTTTAAATACCCTATGTTTTAAGCATTTATCATATAGGTACCCTCTATATTATAATAGGAATAACACAATATCTTTATAGTAGGATATTCTTTTTACAACAATTTTATATTTATTGGACAATGTGTTTCGCCAGGTATTCAACTGTTTACATATGTTATATAACCTTTCAGATATAATAATTTATGCTAAATAATATATAAAGAAATTACTGTTGTTATGTAACTTTAATAATAATTAAACTATAAAACTATGTATAGATAATATAATTTAATATTTAATAAATAACTTAATTTAAATAATTATAAATTAATATATAATTTAATTAAAATATATATTATAAAGTTAAATATAATATAATAGCAAATTTTTAATTTAATGAATAATTTAATTTAAAAAAATTAAATAAAAAAATATAAGTGTGTGCAGGGGCCTGCACAGTTTGTGCGGCCCTGACACACAAGAACATAAGCCGCTGCCTTATGCTCAAAATATTTTTTTTGCCATGTGGGAGCCATCTTCGGAAATACTTTTTTAAATATGTTATTTTGGATAATATTTTTTTTTAAGCCATTTTGGGCAATGGCTCTCACATGTGAGTCTAATTTAAGAATCTCACATTAGAGTTGTGAGAGTGAAGAGATAAATTTATAAGTTTAATAAGTTACTCCACTTATTACCAATTGGTTTTAGGATGAAACCGCACTTGGGCTTCTATGTGGATCTTATGTATGCCAACTCTATGAGCTGGGCCTAAAGGCCCGGTGAAAATTTAACACGGAATTAGAGCGGCTTGATGATCCCAAGCTCTTGTTTGATGCATCGTGTCCTCGTAAAGAGGGCTACATTTGTGTTTGATGCTATTAGGGCCACTCCAGTATGTTGGATTTAATTGGATCGGGAAAGGCGAGGAGTGTGATTAAATGAGACTCACATGTGAGAGAAGTGTTGAAGACTCCACATATTAGTCTAGTTTTAAAATCCCACATTAGAGTTGTGAGAGTGAAGAGATCAATTTATAAGTCTAGTGGGTTACTCCACTTATTGTTAATTGATTTTAGGATGGAACCCTACTTGGACTTATACGTGGATCTCATGTGTGCCAACTTTATGGGTTGGGCCTAAAGGCTTGGTGAAAATTTAACATGGATCAGAGCGACTTGATGATCTCGAGCTCTTGTTTGATGCATCGTGTCTTCATAAAGAGGGCTACATTTCTGTTTGGTTTTCTAAGGGCCACTCCAATATGTTGGATTTGATTGGATCAGAGAGGGCGAGGAGTGCGATTAAATGAGGCTCACATGTGAGAGTGTTGAAGACTCACATATGAGTATAGTATAAAAATTCCATATTAGAGCTATGAGAGTGAAGAGATTAATTTATAAATTTAGTGGGTTACTCCACCTATTACCAATTGGTTTTAGAATAAAACCCAACTTGAACTTATATATAGTTATCAAGTGTTCCAACTTCTTGGGTCAATAAAAATTTAACAAAGTGGTCTCACACCAACAATTAGGGGGCCTTTCCTTTCCAGAGAATGAAATGGAAATCTGGCCTTTTGGTAGTCGATAAAGCTACCACTAAGGGGTGTAAACGAGTCGAGCTGAGCACTCCCTTGTTCAAACTTGAGTTCAATAAGGCTTATCAAGCTCGAGTTCGAGCCAAGCTCTTACTGAGCATTTCTCACCCTTGTTCGAACTCGGTTCAATAAGAATATATCATGTTCAATGTTCGGCTCGGCTCATTAGGCTTATCGAGCCAAGTTGAGCTCGTTATCGAGTCGAGTCGAGCTCATTATTGAGCCCAATCGAGTTTGAAACCAAGCCAAACTTACAATCGAGTCGAGCACATTAACGAGCCGAGCTTTTTAAAATATTATCGAACCATTTTTGAACTAATACCAACAATTATCGAGCTGATAACGAGCCCTTAATGATTTGATACCGAGCCCCTTAACGAGCTCTTATCGAGACCTTATCAAACTGTTCGTGAACATTAGCGAGCCGAGTACTCCCTGTTTGAACTCAGCTCGTTAAGCTTATCGAACTTGCTCGAACTCGGCTCAATAAGCTATCCAGCCCTCTTAATGAACACAAACGAGCCCTAATCGATTTCGAACACGAGTAATTCATCAAATGCTCTGTCCGTTTACACCCCTAACCACTATGAAGCTTTTTTATAGTGTTCTTGAAATTCAAAAATAGTAACCAATTTGTAGAAGTAATTTTCTAGTTATGTTAATATGAATCAAGGATTGGGTGTGTACTGCTTTACTAATCTGACTTCTTATTAGTTGTGGTTGATTGTGATGCAGCTCTGCATTAGGGCTTGGTGGCACAGGCTTGGTGCGAAGGTCTTGGCGGACGCAAAAGGTAAGGACGCGGAGGAGGAGTTTGAGTAGGAAGTCTAATTTGAGTTTAAGTAGGATTAGTTTAGATTTAAAATTCAGATTTAATTTTTGTATTTATCTTTTAGAATTTGATTCGTTTTAGGATTAGCCCTCCATATAGACATAGAGAAATCTAGGGTTTCTTTAGTTCATAAATTTTCAAATTATTTTTCTTTTTAGAGCCTCTTGCTCAGATTGTGAGATTAGAGTGTTGTTTCTCCCCTATTTGTTTTGTTAGAGATTAATAAAATTAAGGAAAGGCCGTTGAACCTTCCCATTCACCTAAATTTTTCACTTACACGCTACATCAGTTGGTCTTAAAGCTTAGAACGGTTTTTGAGATGGCCCGTCGCAGACAAAGGAATGTGGGAATTGACGACGTTTACGAGCAGGACTTCCAAATGCAGACCATGCAGAAGTTTGAGGAGAAATTCCGGCAAATCGAGCATTACTTGATTCAAGTGAGGGTAAATCCCGATCTTAAACAGGGAACCCAGCCCCAACGTCCATTAACATCGGGTGTAGACAAAGACACGGACGAGAGTTTTCAGAATCCTTTCCTGGGCGTTGAGCTCCCTGACCAAAGGCAGAGAAGAACTCGGCCTTTTACCGGAGACGCCAATGATTATGAAGATCGGAGGTGGGAATCCGGCCTCCGGATTGAAATACCGTAGTTTAATGGTGGAGGACGCCCTAAGGATTTCTTAGATTGGCTCGTAGCTGTTGAGGAGGTTTTGGAGTTCAGGGAGGTGCCGGAAACAAAGCAAATGCTGCTTGTTGCTACTCGTTTACAGGTTAGGGCAGTCGCCTGGTGGACGCAGCTAAAACAGATTTGGTTGCTCCAAGGTAAAGCCTGGATAGACTCTTCGGATAAGATGAAGAAACATATGTAGGGCGCCTTCTTGCCTCACAACCACGCCAGAATGATGTACCAGCACCTTCAAGGATTACGACAAGGTTCGAAGTCTGTGGAGGAATACATGGCTGAGTTCTATTCGTTAATCGCCAAGAATGACTTGGCGGAGAATGGAGAAGAATTAGCGGATCGATACATAAGCTGGTTAAGGGAGCCAATACAAGAGGTGTTGAATATGTTTTACATCTTCACCGTCTCTGAAGCAAATCAGAGGGCCGTGAATGTTGAACACCAACAAAGGCGTCGCCAAATTGGCGGCGCGTGGGGATCGCAGGTTGGCGGCAGAGACAACGTAAGGGTAGCTCCTGCGCAGGCCACACAAAATAGACCTCCAATCGCCAACGCCGGTAAACCTAACGCACAAGACTTGGCAAGAACATCGAGGACTCGTTGCTTCAAGTTTGGAGAAGTAGGGCACTAAGCTGCTGAGTGGCAAAAGGTTGACAAGGCTAGAAAGGGCCTTTACATAGAGGAGCTCCATGACGAAGTTGGCGAGATCGCGGAGGATGAGACCCAAGAAGACTTGGCAGGTCAGGAAGAGGATGTCATAGCGGGTGATGAAGGGCATCTGTTGGTGATTAGGCAAGCTTGTTTCGCTCCTAAAGAAGAGCAGGGGGATGGTTGGCTACGAAACAACATTTTCCGAACCACATGTACCATTGGCATAGGGTGTGCCGCGTGGTAATCGACTCAGGTAGCTGCGAGAATGTTATATCGGAAGAAGCCATCACCAAGCTAGGATTGAAGACAGAAGCTCATCCTAGTCCCTACAAGTTGTCTTGGCTCAAGAAAGGAAATCAGGTGACCGTCTCGAAACGTTGCTTGGTTAATTTTTCAATGGGGCCAAGGTACAAAGACGGGGTATGGTGTGACTTCGTCACCGTGGATGCTTGTCATTTGCTACTGAGGCGCCCCTGGCATTTGATAGGAGTGCCGTTCATGATGGGAGGAAAAATACTTATACCTTCATCTTCGAGGGGACCAAGACCATCTTGCTTCCCAAGAAGGAGGAGGCACCACAGGCTATAGAAGCCCAGCATCCGAACATACAAGGATGAGCCTTGTTCGCCAAAGAGATTGGCGGCGCCAAGGTCATGTATGTCTTGATCGGAAAGGAGTGCAAGTTTAGTCAGGAGGAAGTGATGAGTGAAGTTGCGGCTTTACTGAGAGAATACATTGACATGTTTCCGGAAGAGCTACCGGAGACTTTACCACCTTTGAGGGACATTCAGCACCGCATTGACTTGGTGCCGGGTTCCTCCTTACCAAACAGGCCCCACTATCAAATGAGTCCTTCGAAGTAGGGGCGTTCATCGGTCCAAACTCGGGCCAGACCGAGCTGGACCGAGGACCGAAATAGGCCTCTTTTGAAGACCAAAGACAGGACTGAATATATCAGGACCGAATCGGTTACTTTATGGACTGGACCTATATTGACCGATTATCATTTCTTTCTTTTTTAATATAAGTTAAATTTACCATATTTTGTCAATTTTGGGCAACTTTAAAGGCATTTAATAGGAAAAAAGTAACAAATAATAAATAAGAGAAATAATAAAAAATATATAAAAATACTAAATGGTCATCCACCAAATACAACGGCTCATAACAACTTATATTTATTAAACCCAACCCCAATAATTTGGCCCCTTTGATTTGATTCACATTTCTTGATTCTTCACTAATAACCAACGAAATTATTTATAAATTAACTAGAAATAATTATATATATAAGTCGTAGCAATATATAAAATGCAATAGTTGCTCAGAAAAACAAACAAGATAATTTAATATAGGCGTTTACGGGCTATTTTTAAACTAATTTTAGGTCTAAATATTATAAGTCTAGATTTTTTTATTTTTTTTGGACAAAAATATTATAAGTCTAGATTAATCTACCAATAATCTAATAAAATATATAAGAGATCCAACAACATAATTCGGGTTTTCGGTCCGGTCCAATTTTTCGGTCCGGACCGGTATTTGAACACCCCTATTTTAGAGCACGAAGAACTGAGACGCCATGTCGAGGACTTACTTACCAAGGGTTTTATCTGTGGGAGTCTGAGCCCATGTGTCGTGCCTGCTCTGCTCACGCCAAAGAAGGATGGAAGTTGGTGGATATGTATTAATAGTCGAGCGATTAACAAGATCACAGTAAGGTACCTATTCCCATATCGAGGTTGGATGACTTGCTTGACCAACTTCAGAGCTCTTCGGTATTCACGAAGCTAGATCTCAAGAGTGGGTACAATCAGATTCGAATCTCGACTAGAGATGAGTGGAAGACTGCCTTCAAAACAAGAGAAGGGCTTTACGAGTGGCTAGTCATGCCTTTCGGATTGTCCAACGCGCCTAGCACCTTCATGAGGTTCATGAATCAAGTCCTTTGGCCATTTATTGGGAGGTTTGTCATTGTCTACTTTGATGATATTCTAATCTATACCCAGGATCAGGTTGAGCATATGAGACAGCTCAAGGAAGTGCTGAATACCTTGAGGGAGCAACATCTATTTACGGCTTTGAAGAAGTGCGAGTTTGTGAGGGATCAGGTGACGTTCCTTGGTTTCGTTGTGTCCAAGGACGGAATCTCAGCTGATAAGGGAAAGATAGCAGCCGTCCGCGATTGGCCTCAACCGAGGACGATTGGGGAAGTTAGGAGCTTCCACAGGTTAGCATATTTCTACAAGAGGTTTGTGCCCAATTTCAGCACAATGATGGCGCTAATCACAGATTGTATGAAGCAGGGTGCTTTCACTTGGAAGCCAGAGGCAGCTACCGCCTTTGCAGAGATCAAGAGGTAGCTCACTACGGCGCCAGTGTTAGCTTTGCCAGACTTCCAAAAGACGTTTGAATTGCACATGGATGCGTCCAAGGTGGGAATTGGCGAGAATGACTGGAAGCAAACTTGATGGGAGCAAGCTAAAATATTCCACGTATGATGTTTTGTTCTACGCGATGGTCTAGGTGCCGAAGCATTGGAAGCCTTACCTTTCCAATAGAGTTCGTGCTATACACGGACAACGTCGCTCTGAAATATATCAACAGTCAAGAGAAGCTCTCAGACCGTCACGCCAAGCGGGCAGGATTCACCCAACTCTTCCACTTTGTGATAAAACACAAGTTAGGCACCATGAATAAGGTGGCGGATGCATTAAGCAGGCGGAGCCTTATCATGACAGAGAGCAAGACGGAGGTCATGGGGTTTGAGCAGTTGGCGAGTCAATACCACGACGGCTCTACGTTTGGCGAGACATCGCGAGAAGCACAGTTAGGGAGTGCTCTCAAATATTCTATTCATGACGGCTATCTGTTCAAGGGCAACCAGCTTTGCATCCCAAACTCAAGCTGGCGGCTTAAGATCATTTAGGAGAAGCACAATGTGGGACATGTGGGGCGAGACAAGACGTTGCAGCTTGTTACCGCCAAGTACTTTTGGCCTACCATACACAAGGAAGTGGAGAGGTACGTTAAACAATGCCATGTTTGTCGGGTTTCGCAAGAAGGAATGACCAACGCCGACTTATACATGCCGTTACCGATTCCAAGCCAGCCGTGGACAGAGGGCAGCATGGACTTTGTTCTGGGCTTACTGAGAACGACTGGTGGCATTGACTCCATCTTCGTTGTTGTGGACCATTTCTCCATGATGGCACACTTCATCGGGTGCAAAAGAGCTGCTGACACCATACATGTGGCCGGACTCTACTTCCGGGAAGTGTACAAGTTGCATGGACATCTGTCAAGCATAGTTTCGGACCGAGATGTCAGGTTCATAAACCACTTCTAGCGGACGTTGTGGAGGATGGCGAATACATCTCTCGCCTTTAACACAGTTCACCATCCTCAAACGGATGGGCAAACCGAGGTCACAAACAGGTCTTTGAGAAATCTTCTCTAATGTCTTGTTGCTGATAATGCTAGGGGATGGGAGATGAAGTTGCACCAAGCAGAGTTCGCCATGACAGTTCCATTAAGAGGGAGTGATTTAGTATTTCTCCATAGATCTAGTTTAGAGGAAGTGTCTTTGTAATTCTTCCATTATTTGTGATCGATAAAGAATCTCCATCTCCGCCCATGGTTTTTCCCTTCTCGATTGAAGAAGGGTTTTCCACACAAATCTATGTGTTCTTTATTTTTTCTCTTTTATCCTGTTATTTACTTCTCTTGTGTGTTATGGTATTTGAATCGAATCCAATTCTGGGGTGTTAAATTCCGCATTAAGGAGGTATTAATTTCCTAACAAATTGATATCCGAGTATATCAAGTTTGTTCAAGATTTTTTCTCACAAATTGGTCTCATAGTATATCAGATTTGAACAGATTCCTCAACAATTGGTATCAGAGCCCTGTTGTTCGATTTGATACTATGATGTCTTCAATTAAAACTGAAGTTGAGAAGTTTGGTGGTCAAGGGAGTTTCAGTTTATGGCAGGTTCGCACTAAGGGCCTCTTGACACAGAGTTGCTTGAAGAAAGCTTTAGAAGGAAAAGAGAAGAAACCTGAGAGTTTATCCGAAGCATAGTGGGAGTTGTTAGACGAAATGGCTCATACGGCAATTCAAATGTGTCTTACCGATGACGTTTTGACAGAAGTTTTGACAGAAGTTCTGGAAGCGAAGACCGCTAAGGAGTTGTGAGAGAAATTGCAGGATATGTTCTGTTTCAAATCAGTCTCTAACAAACTAGCAGTTAAGCATCGGTTGTCCACGTTTCATATGTCAAAAGGTAAGTGACTTAAGAATCATGTTAATGAATTTAATTCATTAATTCAAGAATTAAAGGAGCTTGATGATGCTCCTAAGGATGAAGATCAAGCAATGTTATTGTTATGTTCACTCTCTACCTCTTATACAGGCTTCGTAGAAAGTGTGATTTATGGTGGTAGGTCATTTATCACAGTTGATGAGGTTAAGAGAAACCTACTGAATAAAGAAATAGTAGATAGGGAGTTGTCAGACTCCGTTCAGAACTCAGGTAATGGTTTATTTGTGAAAGAAAGAACTGAGAATAAAGAATCTGATCATGGTGGAAACAAGTCTAGGTCAAAGTTTAGACAACAAGATCTATCCTGTAATTAATGTCATAAGAAAGGGCACATTAAGAGAGACTGCTACAAGCTTAAGAGGAAACTAGAAGCAGATAACAGGTCTGACCAGAGATCCGCAGCAGCTAGTGTTATAGTTGAATATGAGAATGATGGTGATATATTGTCTGTGTCTGAACCTAAGTCCAATTTTGGAGATTGTTGGATTTTGCATTCGGGTTACTCCTATCATGTTTGTCCCAATCGAGATTGGTTTTCCACGTACGAGTCAATTCAAGATGGAGTTGCTTTAATGGGCAATGATGCTACATGCAAAGTTTTGGGTATAGGAACAATTTGTATTAAGATGTTCGATGGCACTATCAGGACTTTGAGCGATGTTCGTCACATTCCTGATTTGAAGAAGAATCTCATTTCTTTAGGTACTCTTGAGTCACATGGGTACAGGTACACAACTGAAGGTGGACTTATGAAGGTCGTTAAGGATGTTGTAGTTGTGATTCAGGGCAGAAGGATAGGAACATTATATGAACTTGTCGGTTCCACAGTTGCAAGATCAGTTAAGATATCTTCATCATCATTGTTAACAGAACCAGGTATCACAAAGTCAAGACATTTGAGGTTGTATCATTCAGGTGATAAAGGTCTGTCTGAGCACAGTAAAAGGGGCTCGTTGTGTGGTCAGTCTACAGGGCTGAAATCTTGTAAACAAGGCATTTATGGGAAGCAGAAAAGAGTTTGCTTTAAGCAATTCCTGACGAGTAGAGATGTCACGTTTGATGAGCCTTCATTGCTATCTCCACAGAAGATGTCATCAGTTAGTAGTGATTTAGGTCAAGTGAATAAGCCGGAGGGAGTTCAGCTTCAGTTAAGTAACACAGTTCAGCAGTAGGTGGCTGTTTCAAAAGATGTGTCAAGAGCCAATTCAGAGAAGAGGAAGATTGGCATTACTGATAACCTCTCAGATATGTTCACTTCAGTGCTACCTAGTAGAAATTTCAAGCATACTCGGTTAGGTTTTCTATTTTGTTTAGATAACCCCGTATGTGGGGTGTTTTGTGGAGTAGGTGGAGAAAATTCTTTTATATGTGTAATTTGAGCCAAGGTGGAGCTTTGTTAAGATATGTCTCAAATTACTTGTTTATGTTATGAGAGAAGCTGCAAGAGTGCCGATCGATTGGGGTACTCAGCCGATCAATCGGGCACTTCGTTGATCAAGGACGCCTGCAGAAAGGGAGCCGATCGATCTTGAGTGGCCAATCGATCGGGGGCCGCGCAACGCATGCCCTAGCCGTTTGTTATAAATAGACCCTCATGGCTTATGTTTTAGGTATCCAATTAAAATTAAGCGAGAGCCACCGTCACATTAAGTTTGAGAGCATTACGAGAGTTTAGAGGGAGTGGTTCAGTAATTCTCCATAGATCTCATTTAGAGGAAGTGTCTTTGTAATTCTTCCATTATTTGTGATCAATAAAGAATCTCCATCTCTGCCCGTGGTTTTTCCCTTCTCGATTGAAGAAGGGTTTTTCACGTAAAACTCTGTGTTCTTCGTTTGTTCTCTTTTATCTTGTTATTTGCTTCTCCTATGTGTTATAGTATTTGAATCGAATCCAGTACTGGGGTGTGAAGTTCCGCATTAAGGAGGTATTAATTTCCTAACAAATTGATATCCGAGTATATCAAGTTTGTTCAAAATTTTTTCTTATAAATTGATATTATAGTATATCAAATTTGTCCAGATTTCTCAACAGTACTGACTCCCTGATTAGCCCGATTAGCAAAATTTTTCCATTTATGGTTATATATATATATATAATCAATTTGTCCATTCAATTAAATACACAATTGCACGACAAAATTGGATCCGCACGTAATTTATTTTCTTTCCAGTTTTGTAGGTCATATATAAAATTATATACTTTGTCCAAGGAAAATATAAAATTATATACGAAATATCCATATGGCATAAAAATTAATTTGTAAAATGTAATGAAAATTTGTTACTTATATTCAAGTCGGTACAATTAGATACTTCAAGGTTTTTAATATATATATATTTTTATCCCTGCTTGGTAACTAAATATCAAAGTTAATGGGTGTTGAACCCTTACCCATGTTTGACAATTTTTTTTTTTAGTAATTACCCCTTGTTACCCCCAGCCGGGATTAAAGTTTAATAAAATTTGGGTATCTTTATCATTATTTTAATTATAATTATTTTTATCCTTATATTTTCATCCGATTACTGAATGAAAGTAACTCATTTACTCCTTTTTAACCTTAACTTTTTTTATTAAACTTGTCAAACAACTTACAAATACAAAAGGTAGTAATAATTTGGGGATCTGCAAAATGGGTAGGTAGGACTGACTAGGAAGTCGAGGCATGAAGGTTCTAGTACCTCGTCCGCCAGACAAAACCCTCTCTTGTCTCATCGGGTTCCTCGTTCGTACAGGGCAACCCCAAGGCTGTCTCTTCTCTCTTAGGATATTTCAAAACAGCGTCCACTTATAATGAAAGCAGGCAAAGTTGAGACCATTTGATGTTAAAAAATGAACCTCTTGTGCTCTGTAAATGTTGCTGGTACTCGCACATTATCAATATAGCATTCGGAAAGAAAACTTCGACTAAACAAATATACAAGATGCTTTTCTTGCAATAATATCCCCTAAATCTATACAACTTTTCTCTACAAGGGTGCTAAAGGCACATAGCCTAGTGATCAGGAGTCTGCTAGTTCAGAGTAGGGGTGTATTTAAGCCAAGCTCGAGGTTGAGCTAGTTTATATTAAGCTCGTCTCGGGTTACGCTCGAAGCTCGCCAAGCTTAGAAAGTTCAAGCTCGAGCTCGCCTCATCAAAAGCTCTGGGCTCGGCTCGATCTAAGCTCGGCGAGCTCGAATGAAGATTTCAGCTCATTTAAGCTCAATCTAGGCTCGTTCGGGCTCGTTTAAGCTCGAGCTTGGCTCATTTAAGCTCAAATTTTTGGCTTCATTGGTCATTTTTAATCAAAAATATTATATTAAGCAAAGCTCGTTCAGGCTCGTTTAGGCTCGCGAGCTTACGAGCTCGAGCTTCACTAGGCTCAGCCTCGACTCGATAAGCTAAACGAGCCAACTCAGCTCAGCTCAAGCTAGAAGCGAGCCGAGTCTTTCGAGCTTTATGACGAGTCGGCTCACGAGCCCGGCTCATTTACACCCGTAAGTCAGAGAAGCCACCCAGATTTGGATCTTCATGAATGGCAATAGTCCCCCCAAAAAAACCCCAAACAAAAAAGACATTACCACAAAAAAAAAAAAAAAAAAAAAAAACAACGCTTCTCCACAAGGGCAATCGTCACATAAATATGAAGAAAATGGAAAGATTACAAACCTGTTTGATATCGCTTTCTATTTATAATTTTTGAGTTTTTTTAAAAACAAAAATTCAAATATCATATTTTAAAAACTTTTTTCTTTTTGTTTTTGGTTTTTGTTTTCTTCTTAACTTTGAGCACTGAAAGTAAGGAAACAAAAAAGGAGAAAAAGATGCTATTAAAATCTGAAGTTTCGGTAAAAAAAAACCAAAAACTACAAATAGAAAACAATACCAAACAAGCCATACAACACGGAAACAATACCTTCGCTGTACACATACCGGGCTGCAAACGAACGTTGACATTGGAAAAGTTATTAGGTGCTCCTAGCCACACGTGATGTGATTCATCCAAATAGTTCCCTTGAAACGATAAAAAAATTTCAGAACCACTTAACATAACCCCCCACTTTGAAAATTAGTTGTTCTAATAAAACTGCTGGGATGTGGTCAAAAGCACCTAATACTTTTTGTATTGCTTTGACTATACACTTACCGGGCTGCAAAAGATTGTGGATATCGAAAAAATTATCAGGTGCTTCTGACTACACATTGGTATCCGAGTAGTTTTATCGGAACAACTAAAAAAAACGTGA
Source organism: Simmondsia chinensis (assembly GCA_018398585.1). NCBI lineage: Eukaryota > Viridiplantae > Streptophyta > Magnoliopsida > Caryophyllales > Simmondsiaceae > Simmondsia > Simmondsia chinensis. The sequence goes on from JAGTTD010000016.1 coordinate 6,799,142, forward strand.
GACCCACTAAACAGAATCAACTACTCATTGATACCAGAACAACCGAAAACTAACATAATTGGGAACTCTGTACGTTACTAGTTTCAATATAACTATTTGGGTGAACCATGTCAATGTGTAGTCAGGAGCACCTAATAATTTCTATAGACGTCGACATTTTCTTTCAGAAGTAAATGTCGGTTTGCTTCGATTGTGCCTTAAGGCCTTTTAACTTCTTCAAGATATTAGTAAAGTAATCCTGCAGATATTTCTCAAGGCTTACTATGTCTTTAGAATCCACACCCAGGAGTTGATATGTGTCTCCCATTGGTACCGAGAAAACTGTGTCACTTGTAAGAACCTGTTAAAAAACAATCAAGGCATCAAAGTTAGTGCCTTCTCCATAGCAGTCAAAATAGTTAGTACAGTGCCGTAGAACTAATTATTCTAAAAGCTTATGCTATTGGGTGAACGATCAAGAACGGTTCTACATTCTGACATAGGGGTGTATGTAAGTCGAATCGGCTCATGAGGGCTTGTCATAAAACTCAAAAAGCTTGGTCGTTTCAAGCATGAGCCGAGCCGAGCTGAGCTGGCTCATTTAGCTTATTGAGCCTAGCTCGAGCCTAATGAAGCTCGAGCTTATAGGCTCGAAAGCCTAATAAGCCCAAGGGAGCCCATCTTAATATGAGCCAAGCCCAAGCCCAAGCCAAAATATGCCTAAATTAAGTTTAAATGAGCCCGAAAATCGCAAGTGTAGTCCAGAGCTCTATGATGAGCATTCTCAAGCTTGAAGTTTGCACACACGGCAAGTTTTGAGCCGAGCTTGAGAGCCAAGTTAAACGTAAATTAGCTGAGCCTCAAGCTTGATGAGCAGAAGCTCGATTCGGCTCAAAGACACTCCTAGTCTGACATGCCTGGCTATGCGAATGTCATTTGGGTTAAGCATAAAAGAGACACGGAACAGGCTGTAACGGAATTTAAACAAGTTGTGACACTATGATCCATTCTATAACAATACTATCATAACATTCATCACATAATATCTTTTATTAATCAAAATGTCTTTATGAGTGTATTTACGCTAAGATATATCAAAGTAGTATAAAAATTAATCACTGTCCAACTACAAATCCAAAGATAATAATTTTTTCAACCAAGTTTCCATCATCAGATTCATCAACCAAGCGAAACGAACATGGCAGGATGATAAAATTAATTTTTAGAGGGAGTACATTACCTCTGAAAAAGCCAATCTATCAGCAACATCGTTTGTCCACTCAAAAAACCGAGTGAGACGGCGAGTAAATCTTAAGACTGAGACAGGGACGGTTGTTACATTGGCATCTTGTCCCGCCAGCCTCTCACACAACGTTATTACCTGTTACCATGAACCAACCATTTTGCATATTATATGAATAAAATGATGTCATTGAATTGTTAGGACCACCCACAAACATCAATCCCCAAATCGAAATAGCAATCACAAACAAAAGAGTGTTGGCAGAAAACAAAAACACCGAAATTTACGTGGTTCAATTGAAGCCTATATCCAGAGGGATAGCAAAACAATTTCACTATTTTTAAGAATAATGCAGCACGCAATTTTGTCGTTTACACATGAACCAAAACAACCCTATGTCTGCATAACCAAGCACCAAAATACCCTAGTGCGCCATGGACTTAAATCAAGTCGGCTCGATCCTCAATCTCATAAAACAAGGTCCATTAAACTAGGCTCCACCACCTAAGCCTAACATGAATATCATATAATAGCACCAGCGAGTCATTAGAATATAGTAATGAATTTGCCACACCCAAGGCACCCTTGATTGGAATAAGTCGTAGCAACTCTAATGATGCATAAGAGATGAAGCCCCTAAAGAGTAGGAATGGTGATGTGTTGAACATAGGCCAAGTCACATTCACGCCCTAGTTATCCAATATCCAAAATAGTTAAGAGTACAAAATTATTTTTGAACTTTTACCCATAATCACAAGCTTCTGGGATAGTTGGTTTTTTAATATGATTTTATAACTTTTTTTACCAAGATGTTACAAATTGGAATCTCAATAGCCCCTCGCTTTCAATTATTAATATAATATCAATGCAAGGTATGAGGTTGGCTAAGACATTACAAAAGTTTAGCACTAAATTGAATCCAGTTGAGTAAAGGTTAGAATCAATAGATATGAGTCAGATTAAGGATCAATATTTATCTGCATTTGTATATGTATCTAATCGAACCTAGCTTGGGCCAAACCAGGTACTTTCTTTGTTGGATTGGGTTGTTTTTATCAATTTTTGATCAAGTCAACGGACGCCCATTGGAGTATCCCTAACAGTAGATAAATGGACAAACGCACAAAGATTACAAAAGAAACAAATAGTGGCCCAAGCAAGTGTGACATAGATCTAATACCTCTTGAGTCGTCCATGCACGAGGTCCAGCAAATGTGAGAAGCTTGCCATTGAGTTTCTCATTCCGCAAAGCTACAAAGGTTAATCTAGCTATGTCCTGGAACATAAGGAAAACTGATCAGAGGTACAGACAGTACCCCTAGAATCAAATAAAGACCATTAGATAATGTAACGCAATCAAGTAATGGATTTTCAACTAATCATTTACATGATTAGTCATTATAGGATAATACTTTTGTAATTGCCACCACATTGCATAAACATATTATGTAATTATTTACATGAAAGTGTCAACGAGCTTAACTGGTAAAATCTCTGAGAGTTGGCCCAGACCAGGGATCGAATCCCGCCTTGATCAAGGGGAATCAGGTTAAAGGAGATTTGGGGTGGACTAGCCCCATATGTTAAAAAATAAATAAACGAAATTTACTATTCAGATAATAAAAACTATATGTATAAAAATAATGATTGTATGCATATCCATTTAAATTTTTGCAAGTATAATGTTTAAAAACGACTCATGTTCACCTAAAAAGTCCAATGCAATTCCCTTGATTGCGACAACCCCCTCAATGACACCATGACCACAAACAGCGACTTGATTCCATGGCACAAGCCACTTACCTAATTAAACATGCTAATAGACATAATCACCTGAGTGTCCATGTAAGCAATCCGTGTAGGGGCATCGGTTCCCCAGACAGACTTCTCTTCCAATATAGGTACTGCATACTGCCCGATGAGGCCCTAATAACAGGTTAAAAACATAAAGACGTCATTATAAAGCTAATATTAAGCACTAACCAAGAAATTTCAATTAATATATTTCTATTGTCCAAAAACTTCAGGGAAAAGACTGAAAAAGATTCAGTTAATCACACATAAAAGTGTCTTCTTCAGGTGATACAACTGACCACCAAGTTATCAGATAATGCCAACAAATGAATCAGTTGACAAAAAGTATTCTTTTTATCCAAATGATTCATGTTTCTCTTGAGATTGAGACGAGTTTGAAATGTGCGTCTAATTTTAAAACAACATTTATACACGAATCAATGCTTGCAATTGGAGTGTGTATAATTGTATATTCTAGATCTTTTCATCTTCGATCACATGCACATGTCATTTTTCAAGTGCAAAGAAATATGAGTTAGTGGATACTATTCAATTCAACCCTTAATATCAACTCCTCCATACGACTGATTTTGGCATTGTGATGTATGAAACGAACACTTCACATATAATAAAAGGGACTTCGTTGAATCTAAATAAATTGAGACTCCAACTACAGCAAGTGGTTAAATTATTTTCAGACTATCCACAGTGTGAAAGTAAAACAATTTGCTGTAATACAACTTTTTTTTTTGGGTGGGTGGGGACTGGGATTGAATATAGTTCCAACTAGATGTATCAGCTAAGCCAAGCTCAAGCTCCTTAGGCTCGAGGTGCAACTCCAACGTATTGCTCGGCTCAAGCAAAGCTTGGAGACTTTGAGCTTGAACCCACCTTGTCGAATTCCAAGCTAAGCTCTCTTCAATTAATATTTATTTAAGCTTAATCTATGCTTGCTTGGTCACAATTATGCTCAAAGTGGGCTCACTTGAGCAAATTAGGGACATGATCTATGTCCAAGATGGCTCATTTAGGCCGGCACACCTTGGAGCTCAAGCTTTAAACCAAGCCAACTTGGCTAAGAGCTTGAAGAGTCGAGCCTTTCAAGCTTTATCATGGGCTCATCAGGCTCAACTTATTTGCATCCCTAATTCCAACAATTAACATTCTCTATTTTCTTAGCAAAGCAATTACATATGCCATGTAAAAGTAGTAAAATGACAATACACTTAACATAGTTGAGTTAAAAGAAGATGGTTGTGTTTGGTTCAGCTTTTTAACAGTTTAAAGCTGTAAAAAATTTCTAGTTGCCTGCAAGGCTTGCATTTGGTTGAAAGAAAGATTTATTTACATCTTTTTCACAGCTTAGGAAGATGAAAAAGAAGTTTTATAACTAAGCAGAAAAAGAAGTAAAATTAGGTCTTTTTCACAACTTATTTCAGAAACATTTTATAAAAATATATATTAGCATTAAATCTTTATCATAATGACTTACTTTTTACTTGTTATCACCATCCGTTTACTTTGTACTTGTTATCACCACCCATTTACACCCAAGTGATTCTACACTCACCACCCTCTAATACCATGAGTAGTCATTATTATGATTATATAATAGCTACTATTATTAATTAATTTATAATATTAACTCGTTTTTTGTTATTATAATAGATAAGTTCTTTTTAAACTTGTAACCAAACACTTAATTTTGTAAAAAAAAAAAAAAAGAGAGAGATTTCTACACTACACAACCAAACAGTTCATCATAAAAAGATACAGATTTTAAATGAACAGAACTTATTAAAATAGATAAGCTGAAATAAGATGAACCATATGCACCCTAAATAGTTGACAACAAGAGAAAAACAAATAATCATTGAATAGGTATTTTACTGGGAATACCTGCATGAAACCACATAATCGAATGACAACATGGTTTAGACCAGAGTCCTGGAGAAATTTCTCAGTGCAATACTTGATCTCCATCAATGGCACTTCGGGATGCTTGTCACAGTTGTGGATGGAAAAAAATATGAATTTTTGGACTCCCATTGCTTTTGCACACTGTATAAGAGCAACTTTTCCTTCCCAATCTACCTGATTTAAGAAGCAGATTAGAAAAGGATTAGGTAAGGCCGAAATGAAGGAGAAGCACAGACGAGAGGTTTGCTGTTGCAACTTCACATAACTAGAAGATAGACAAAAGTACCTCAGAAGAGCAGTCATTATATTTAACAAAAGGAAAAAGAAGGGCATAACGTTTATTAATATGAGGCAAAGATTGCTACTAGAGGTGGCCAACAGATTAGGTCACATGTTGACCCATCCTAGCTGGGCCTAACTTGACTTGATCTGTTAATGAACTAACCCCTTTTTTGGCAGGGTCATTGAACCGACCACCTGTGACTTGTTAGATTGAGTTGACTCAGCTTAAGTTGGAACGGTAATGTGTCTGATTTTTTCTTTTCTTTTTTTTTTTTCCTCTTCTTTTTTGGGCTCTGATCCAATCTTATCGCCTATGGTTGACGCGATGCGAGACTGGCCATACAGATAATGCCAATCATGGTTGCCTCACCCATACCTAACATGTTTATATAGTCGACCCAACATGTGTTTACCAGTCATACAAATTGGCAGGATAATTTTTGACATGCGGTCAACACATTGGCCTTTTAAACCCTCACTTACCAAACAAAAGTAATGCCCCCTTGAAATTTAACCCATTAATGAATGCACCATGGAAGGTTGCAACGTTAAATATCCCCCTATTTTTAACTCAAAACCAAACATGCCCTAAACGATAAGAACTAGATTATCAAATCAAGGTTTGCAACCGTGCCACAACTGTGGTGTGGCAAAAGTGGGTGTTATAATGTCACACAACTGGTTGTAACGGTCCGTTTGGGATTTTTTTTTTTTTTTTTTTGTTTGGAAAATTAACACATCGAACACAACCGGAAGCGAAAACATCGAAAATCAACACACCAAAATTTACATGAAAATCTTCTCTCAACTAGAGGGAAAAACCATGGGAACCAAAGGGGTGCCTCATCCATTATGAAATTCAAGTATTACAATATCTAATTATAACCTCAAACCTCATATATAATCATCAACATCAATGTGACTATTGCACAGTAAGTCACCAACCCTCTCAAAGTGTAACTGCTGCACAGCGAGTCACCAACCTCCTTAATGTAGCTTCTGCATAGTGAGCCACCAACCCTCTCACAACTTAACTACTACACGGCGAGTCATCAACCCTCCTCAACGTAGCTTCTACACAACAAGCCACCAACCCTCTCACAACGTAGCTTTGGAGAAAAGAGGCTACAAAAACTCTCATCAATGCCTCACAAAACTCTCAATTTGAATACCTCTCTCTCCCTGCTCGCAGGTACCCCTTTACAAATCCCACAACACCTCATATTTTTCCTCTCTACTCCTCTACCTGTCAACCCTCAACCATAACCCCTATTTATAATGAGTTACCTAAATGTAATCTGATTTAAAATATAAAATCAAATCAAATTAAACTTATTTAGGTAACTCAATCCAACTCATATCTCATCCAAATCTCAATAAAATCCTCATATCAAATCAATATTAATTTTGAGATAAATCATATTATAACATTTTTAAGGCAACATAAATTGCTTTAAACCTTATGTCTGAAAATTCAAAAATTCAGTGATTGCTTTCTATACCTCTTTGATGGTTTCTATCAGGTATATACATCTATATGTATGTTTTAACAACTAAAATATAATATATTGTTAAGAAAAACTTAAACAAATCTAGTATGCTAAGATACCAATTTGTTACGGAACTTAATGCGGAAGCGAAAACCCTGGTAACTTGATTCGATTCAAATAATATAACTCACGCAAAACGAGACGTAAACAAATATGGAGAAAGAAAGAACAAACACAAGAACACACAATATTTACGTGGAAACCCCTCTACAATCGAGAGGGGAGAAAACCACGGGCGGAGATGGAGATTCTTTATTAACTGAACGGAAGAATTACAACGACACTTCTCAAACGAGATATATGGAAGAATTACAATCACTCCCTCTGAACTCTCGTAGCACTCGAATATCTTGGAGGAATTACGAATCACCTCTTTTTCTTAATGGCGGCTCACCACACATTGATTGGATCTGAATGGGAGAAAACTCTCACCGAATACCGAAACCCTACGTCCCTATTTATAGAAAATAACTAGGGCCGGTGCAACAGGCTCCCGATCGATCGGCACTCTTAATTTCCAAAATCACCCGAATCTTTCCTTAAATCACCCGATCGATCAGCATTCCCTCCCGATCGATCGGTGACCACACGGCAGCCCCATATAAAATAAAACAAGTAATTTGAGACATAACCTAACAAATCTCCACCTTGGCTCAAATTACATACATAAAAGAATTACCTCCACCTTCTCCACAAAATCCCCACACACGGGGTTAACACAACGAAGTACGAAACCTAACCGTGCGAAGCTTGAACTTCCTGTTAGGTAGAAACTGAGTGAACATATCTGAGAGGTTATCAGCAATGCCAATCTTCTTCTCTGGATTGGCTCTTGACACATCAACTGAAACAGCTACCTGCTGCTGAACTGTGTTACTGAACTGAACTCCCTCTGGCTTACTCACCTGACCTGAATCACAAACAACTGATGACATCTTCTGTGGAGATAACAATAATGAAGACTCACCAAACATGACACGTCTCGTCAGGAATTGTTTGAAGAGAAAACCTTTCTGCTTCACATAAAGCCCTTGTTCACATACCAGCAGTCCTCTAGACTGACCACACAAAGAGCTCCTTACACTGTGCTCAGACAGACACCTATCCCCTGAACGATCCAATCTCAAACGTCCTAAATTTGTGATCTCTGGTTCTGTCAACAACAAGGATGATGAAGATACTGCAACAGATCTAACAACTGTGGAACCGATAAGTTCATACAACGTACCTGACCTTCTGCCCTTCATAATTGTCAATACACCCTTAACGACCTTCAAAACTCCACCTTCAGCTGTGTACCTGTACCCTTTAGATTCAAGAGTACCTAAAGAGATGAGATTTTTCTTCAAATCAGGAACATGACGAACATCGCCCAAAACCCTGATAGTGCCATCGAACATCCTAAAACGAATTGTTCCTATACCCAGAACTTTGCATGGATTATCATTACCCATCAAAGCAACTCCACCTCGAACAGACTCGTACGTGGAAAACCAATCCCGGTTGGGACAGACATGATAGGAGCAACCCAAATCCAAAAACCAACTATCTTTCAAGTTGAACTGAGGTTCAGACACGGACAAAAGAAAATCTTCATTCTCACCACCAACAACACTAGCTGCTATGGATCTCTGGTCAAACCTGTTATCTGCTTCTAATTTTCTCTTAAGCTTATAACAGTCTTTCTTAATGTGCCCTTTCTTACGACAGTAGTTACAGGTTAGGTCTTGATACCTAGACTTAGACTTGTTTCCACTATGATCATACTCGGTTCTCCCCCTCACAAATAAACCACTACCTGAGTTATACACAGAGTCAGATAATTCCCTATCTACTCGTTCTTTACTCAGTAGGTTTCTCTTAACTTCATCAACAGATATGGTTTGTCTACCCCCATAAATCATGCTTTCGACAAAACCCTTATATGAAGTAGAGAGAGAACATAACAACAACATTGCCTGATCTTCATCCTTAGGAACATCATCCAATTCTTTCAAATCCTGAATAATTGAATTAAATTCATTGACGTGGTTCTTAAGTGACATACCTTCTGACATACGAAACGTGAACAACCGGCGCTTAACTGCGAGTTTGTTGGAGACAGACTTGAAACAGAACATATCCTGCAATTTCTCCCACAACTCCTTAGCGGTCTTCACTTCCAGAACTTCTGTCAAAACGTCATCAGTAAGACACATCTGAATTGCTGTGAGCGCCTTCTCATCCAACTCCTCCCATTGTGCTTCTGTAATATTCTCTGATTTCTTCTTTTTCCCATCTAAAGCTTTCTTCAAGCCATTCTGAGTCAAGAGGCCCTTAACGCGAACTTGCTATAAGCTGAAGCTCCCTTGACCAACAAACTTCTCAATTTCGGATCTAATTGCGGACGTCATATTATCAAATCGAAATAAACAGGGCTCTGATACCAATTTGTTAAGAAAAACTTAAACAAATCTAGTATGCTAAGATACCAATTTGTTAGGGAACTTAATGCGGAAGCGAAAACCCTGGTAACTTGATTCGATTCAAATAATATAACTCACGCAAAACAAGAAGTAAACAAATATGGAGAAAGAAAGAACAAACACAAGAACACACAATATTTACGTGGAAACCCCTCTACAATCGAGAGGGGAGAAAACCACGGGCGGAGATGGAGATTCTTTATTAACTGAACGGAAGAATTACAACGACACTTCCCAAACGAGATATATGGAAGAATTACAATCACTCCCTCTGAACTCTCGTAGCACTCGAATATCTTGGAGGAATTACGAATCACCTCTTTTTCTTAATGGCGGCTCACCACACATTGATTGGATCTGAATGGGAGAAAACTCTCACCGAATACCAAAACCCTACGTCCCTATTTATAGAAAATAACTAGGGCCGGCGCAACAGGCTCCCGATCGATCGGGAACACCCGATCTATCGGCACTCTTAATTTCCAAAATCACCCGAATCTTTCCTTAAATCACCCGATCGATCGGCATTCCCTCCCGATCGATCGGTGACCACACGGTAGCCCCATATAAAATAAAACAAGTAATTTGAGACATAACCTAACATATATATATATATGTGCTATTAGGTCAAAATTCGTTATGTACAACCTGCATTTGCTTCTATGGTAAGGAGTTCCACCGGACAAAAATGCAAATATAATTTTGAATCATCACAACATCGGCAACTACAAGAGTGAAATCCACTTGTAGATGCGGATAAATGTAGCCTTCAGAGAGGCAGTTGACAGCGCTGCAAAGGGAAGACTAAGGCTTCTAAATAAGTTGAGACAAGCCAAAGCTCTCTTAAGGTTTGAGGGTTGTCTAGTCAATATTTTGCTCGGTGCGATGCTTATAGATCCCAAAGACTTTGTGCTCGAGCTCAGCTTGTCACAATCGCCTTGCTAGGTTTGCTTGATTTAGGCCCAAAAGGCTCAAGCTCATCACAATTGTGCTCAAATCAGACACACTTGGACTCATAATTTCTATTGAAATTGGCTTATTTAGGCTCGTTAGGCTTGTTCCCTCCAAGTTTGAGCTTTACTAGGCTCATGCTTGGCTAATTTAGGTAAACGAACCAACTCATCTCAGCTCAACCTTGAGCTTGAAACGAGCTAATGTGAGCCCTCATTTACAACCCTAGGAAAGACAACCGCAAATTTTGTAGAAGCCAGAATTTATAGTTCTGCAGCCCAAACAAAGTTAACCTATCAGCCTCACAAAAAAGTTCTTACTGTTTTAATAGGCTCCTCAGGTCTTCCAGTAGCGCAGTCAATGACCGTGTGAATCCCGATAAGTGTTGCAGGTATGGTCTCGGGTTTGCTTAGGTCTGCCTGTACAAAGATAACTCAAGTAAACAAACATTAGTAAATTGAAGAATTGATCGCGGCTCATATAATGACAAGAACTTTAATACTATGAAAATGGGTACAGGAAACAAAAATTTTAAGAGATGTTTTATAAACTAATGATCCTTTTACTGTGTAAGCACTTGGTGCTACAATCAACAAGAATCTTGTTAGTGTATGAATCACTACTCAAGTTTTATAGAAAGCATGTTAAGGAAATGAACTGCAGGTATAAACATTGAATAAAATCGCAGTTCACAGTCCCGGTATCATGAAAGAGGGGTGCACAGATGTTACATAATGGGTCACATTAATCACGTTGAATTTGGAGACAGTTCTTTGAAGCCATATGTTTGCATAAATTAGATTGAAGAGCCACATAATCATTAATTTTTAACCCCCTTGATAGTTATTAACGCTTGAACACATTTGTAGACGTATCTTAAATAGGCAAAGTATAATATAAATGCAATACGGAAGAGACACAAAAGTATCGTCCCTGCTCTAGCGGCAGTCCCTGTGGCACTGGGATTGTTGTTTTTGTTACATAGAAGTACTGTTGCAATTGTTAATCCAGTAATAACTAGTTCAAAATTTGTTGTGTAATAGTTGTTATGCTTTATTTGATTCCATGCTTAGAGATGAAAGGGAAAAGGCATCTGGGAATTAAAATTGGCGCTAGATTACGTAGTAGAGCAGGATGTCTACAACAAGAAAGGAGACATACCACTAGCTAGCTCTACGTTATCATGAAAACCATATGCGAAATAAGAAAGGAATAGAACAACAAGCCTGATAAAATGAGAACCAAACCGAGCTCTGCTGAGACATTCAAGTTAAAGTAAGTTCAGCATAACTTTCAACTCCCAATGAAGGCCATCAATATTATATATATGGTAACAAGGTGTCTAAATGAACCAACCATTCAATATTGGAAATTGATTGACCGTTCGTGTTTGTTTTGGGGGTTCAAAAAGTAAACAAGTGAAGTTCAAGCCCTTTGATAAGCTTAAAGAGTTGTTTGAACAAAGGGGTGTTTGGCTTATTAAGGCCATCGAGATATTGGAAATAGATCGAGTAGTCGTGTTTGACTAAATGAAGGCCATCGTTTAAGGCTCGGCTCAAACTCTAACCCTTTAAGACTTACCAAGCTCGGGTTTAAAATGAGGTCGCTTGGCTCAACTTGGTTCGTCTACATCTCTAATGATGACATTACTGGGAAAAATGACAATAAACGAATGTGAAGTTTGTGACCTACATTGACCACAGTTGCACCCCAGTCACGGAGGAAGTCTGCAGGAGCAGGCCTAGGCCGCACTAGGCACCGGACCTCATACCCCTCATCCAGAGCGCGCCTTACTATCTGCCTTCCCAACGTCCCAGTGGCACCAACAACTAGGATACTCGTCGACCTAATGGGGGTACCGGGAGCATAATTAGTTCCTGTGGGTGTCTGAACCATGCATGTTACCGATGGTTGCACATAGGATCTCCCTGAGATACAAATGTCGAGCTATAATCAGGCTGCCAATATATTAAGAATCATCAAATGTCAAGGAACTGAATCTTTCTTTCATCAGCAAATTTTACATACAAATGGGAAAGAAAGAGGGGGATGTCAAAGAACAAACCTTACCAAAAGCTTAAATTGTTAGGGAAAAGCCAAAGAATAGTTTTATACTCTAAAATGTCCTCTCGGCAAATGTAAATCGGCTATAAACAAGACCACCTAATATTTTGTGCAACAATTATGTTAATATTTAAAAGTCGGTTAGAAAGGCAATGATACAATGTTGAGGAACCAACTATACCAAAAGTTTAAGCTCATAGACCAAGACTTAAGAATGGTCTTATACTCTAATAGGAGAATCTTCAGTTCAAATCCACAATAAAAGAAAACGGCACAAGCTTGGCTTAGCGGGATCTATGACACCATTGACACCTTGGTTAAACTAAAAACACATAACGTAAAATAGAACACACTAAAACAAGCAAAGAAACAAACAAGGGAATATTACAATTTATAAAGTAATACTTACTCGAGTGAGCGGGGACAGAAGCTATAGCAATATATCGAAAACATGCCTACTATCCTCTGCTTTCCCATTATGTGGCATTACTAGAAAATAAGCTTCCACTTGACAGCCATGAAATCCAACCATAAACCAAGATCATCAACAAGATATTTGGTTTATATTTTTATTGGTGCAGCACTATTTGGAATCCACGCCGTGTTGGAATCCACATTGTCTTAGAGTGCTAGCATGGTCCAATATACGATGGGGAAATCCCTCTACTGACAAGTTAGTTTAGTACGATGAATTAGGTCCAATATCCTCTCATAAATGGTAATAAAGCTAGACTCAAAGTGCGATGTCTAGGCCCCATTATCGATATTTCAGTCATTTGGCATTATCCGTGCTGCGTGTGAAGGGCTGGGGTATGTTGGGATCCCCTAGGAGTGTTGACATGGTCCAATTTATGTGCTAAGGGCAGGCCTCCTCTAGCAAGCCAATTTTTAAGGAGGAGTTAGATCTAGGATCCTTTACTAAACCAAGCCAATTCAGCACAAAAAGCCACAACAACGAGGAGAAACTAAAGTTATGGCACTAGACTTGGCTTTTCTTAGAAATTGAAACAGGAATACAGTTTTTTTTTTTTTTTTTTTTTTTCATTTTTAGGAATCGAACCGATATAGGGCTGAATCTCAGTGGATCGTGGCAACAAGGCCATGAAACTGGAATACATTCACCACTACCTCGGTAACTCTACTAATGAAAGCAAAAATATCGTTCTACAAGCTCTATTAGATGGAAGGTTGCATAAGTACCATGAAATTAGAATTAGGAAAATGCTTCATGTACACAAATTCGGTACTCATTTGGGTACATAATGCATGTGTCAAAAAATTATTGGGTTAGGTGAAGACAACATTAAGGTTCCATTTGGTTGAAGAGAAAATATTTTCCTTCCAATATTTATTCTCAAGATACTTTTAGCAAACAAGAATTTTTTTCTTCATACTTTTTTTGTCTAGTTTAAAATAAGTTTCATTGCACAACTTTCAATAGAGCTAGAGACAACAGCACATTTGAGCATGGAGTTTGATGTGAGGAGTAGATGGGTTGGGTAGATCAAGAATACCGTTCTGAAGGAAAATGACTTTATTCTAGAGAGGAAGTCATTATCCGCGATGTGAGAAAGACGTTTTCCTTTACAATATGCTCACTACTCGTTTATGTAAGCAAGCACTAATAATAGAGCAGAACGGGGCTTCTTTCCAAAGAAATGAAGCTTGAATGATGATCTTCTTTGGTTCAATTATATTTGGCTATGGAAGCTGAGTACTCATACTGGTCATAAATAATTTGCGTGTATCCATTGCATTGCTCTTAGAATTATTATATCCAACATTTGATAAGTTAAAGAGAATTCCAAAATGTTGGCTAAAAATTCAATGGAATAGAGAACATTTGATATTCTAACTTGTCTCTTTGTGTAGAGATCCAATTTTATTTCTTAAAGTAAATCAAACTCTTCCTCACTAAACTAACTCTTTGACCAAGGAAAGAGGGATCCTATGGTCACAGTAGACTAAGCAATCACAAGCATTGAGGAACTAATGGTCTCAAAAACTTAAGCCACTAGGTGAAAACGTGAGAATAGTTTTGTACTCTAACATGCCTGAATGCTCATTGACTTGAAGCACAGGTAGTGCACAAATCTACTTCATATCTGCCCTAGAATTAAATTGAACTCAGTACCTAGTAGCACTAGCGGATCCGACGAATGGTAAGGGTAGCCCACCCTGACTTTTCCTTTTCAAAAAATTCATACATGATAAAAAAATAATTTGAAGGTTCTGAATTTATTGCTTTTTTAAATTTGAAGCCCACTCTAAGTTCCTATTTCATTCAGACTAACTTATGTAAATTTAAGATTTTAGGAAAATTCAAGAAAAGAAACTCACATGCAACTTTTACCAAAATCATATGTCTTCCAGTTGAGCTTATACTGTCGATCTGATCATGTAAGCTCGCAATAATCGCCGTACTTTTATATACAACTACTAAAAATGTTCAATTTGTATGCTATTTTCTGGAATTTATTCATATATAAGGATTTTCCCTAAACTGGATATAAATAATTGTTAACTTTATCAAATATATATTTCGCCTATGACTTGTGTGGCAGAGATGAAGATGCAGCGCTGGATGTGTGGCCACATAAGGAAGGATAGGATCAGGAACGAGGTAATCAGAGGTGAATTAGGTGTAGCCTCAATCGAGGATAAATTGAGAGAGCACCGCTTGAGATTGTTTAGACATGTTAGCGGGAGATCGACCACAGCTCCAGTCAGGAGGTGTGAACAGCTACATACTACGCTAGGTAGAAGAGGAAGGGGCGGGCCAAAGAAGAGTTGGCTGGAGACGATCCGACACAACATAACCCACCTAAACCTAAGAGAGAAGATGGCCTTAGATAGAGCACGATGGAGAGCTATAATAGGGGTAGCGCATGTGATAGCGTAGAGTTGTGCGACGAGTGACTGGTAGTTTAAGATTTCTAGGCAGTCATAACCCCGGGTAGTGCACTTATTTGTTGTTTAGTTGCTCCCCGATTATTCGCCTATTATTGGCCATGTACTATTTGTTTTACTATGTGCCTTGTAGTTGTCTTCTTCTTCTTTTTTTTTTTTTTTTTTTTTTTTTTACTGCTAGTTTAACGCGGTGTCCTAAACTAATGCTTTGTGGCTTCCATTGTTTCCAGGATACCATGTTCTCACTACGACTCAATCTTCAGGATGGGGGTCCTCGGAGACAGCCTCTCTTCCACCCGGAAGGGGGAAGGCTGCGTACATCCAACCCCCCAGACCTTGCTTCGTGCGGGAGCCCCTGTGGCACTGGGACTGTTGTTGTTGTTGTTGTTGTTGTTGCCTATGACTTGTCTTTTTAAATATAATTGTTTTAGATGAATTTTTAAGTTAGAATGAAAAGTCTAGCTTTTATTTTTTCTGGACAAAAAAAGTGTAGCTTAAAAGCTCAATATAAAAATTGCAATCAAATACAGTAACTGATCAATGATGAAAGCAAAGCGTGAAGCAAACATATATTTATACTAAAGCCCCCTCTCAATGAAGATCCTAAACTCCCCGTTGCCCATTAGTTGAACAAAAAAAACCTTTGAGACCATGTTAAGAAATCAAAGGTCCTAACAACATAAATTGTTATGTGAACCTTTTGAATGGTTTTACACTTTAACAAGTTTCATTCTAAGTCGCATTCTCTAGGACCAAATTTCCTGTATCGTCAATACCGCGCATTCTTGCCAGTCGATTCTAAGTAGAAAATTAAAATGTTTACGCCTATTTAATGGAATTTCTAGTGCTACTCAAACATTTCATTTTAGCTATGAAGCACAGCCGCTTTTTGCTTTTCCAAAGTCTTGGTGTCCGACACGTGTCCCACATCAACATGCTTCCTACATGTTCCGATATGTGTTTGATACCAACACGCTTTTGGCACATCTCAATACGTGTCCCATTCGTGAAAAAATTATCCAATTTTTGATATTTTTATATTTAAATTTCTGACACACTTTTGACAAACCGATACATTCCAAAACATTTTCCGACACTCTTCTAGCACGTTCCAATATGTTCCAACACTTTTTGGGGACAATTAGCATGATGCTAAACTTGAGGACTTGTACTGTTGGTGAGAATTGAAGAACCCAGGAACATGAAATTAACCCCTTTGACCCAGCGTGGAAAATCAAAACTAAGCACAGATTTTTATCTGTAAAAGCATATGAGGATGGTGGAACATTATATACAATATGAAATGTTCTACTCTTTCAATCTCCCATACTCTTTCAAAAAAAGATAGTGAGCATGATAGTTGTAGTTCGGGGATCTTTCATTGCTGTACTGATTAAGGTCCGATGGGTTGTTGAATCCTGATAAAGGAGCACATTCAAGCTTAATAGCAATACTCGTGCAAGAGCGGCGTTTCCTTTCTAAGGATAGCGCTTTTGCGTGCCTCAACCTAAAATATGTTTTTCTAGACTCTTTCTCTATTTAACTTGTTTTCATGTATACATCTATTGCTAGTTGTATCAAAATTGTTGGTTCTTGATCTAACGAAATCTTAATTATTTTGTATTGTGTTTTCTGATTCCACAACTATTGATGTCTTGGTACTAGTTTTTTGTTGATGTACATTAATATATATTTTCTTGTTATTAGTGTATAAATTTGATGGTTATTATAAAATATTTCCAACAATCTTAGAAAGGAAACCTTGCCTCAATGGCTTGTCTGAAGTTTTTAAATATCTATCAGTTCTTTTTGCTCTTAATAGCAGAAAAGAAAAACAGTACATACATATATAAATGAAAATATGTATATAAACTTAGGTGTTGCATTAGTAATATTCTGATAAAATTAAGCATTTGCTCTAGTTCCCAATTGTTTATTTAATAACAAAATTGGACCTTCGCCTAATCAGTACAATTAGGTAAACTAATTTTATCATAAAATAAAACATTAGTAACCATTTTAAAAAGAAAAAATAAACTCTCAAACATTAGTAACTATTTAAACAAAAAAAATAAGAGAATTAACCAATTTTAACATGGATTTTTTTTTTAACTAAAAACCACCTTAATTTTAGATTAGTTTCAAAAAATCATCTAAATTTTGTAATTTTTCAAAAAACCACCTAAACTTTACAAAATTTTTAATATCAAACCTTAACATTAACGCTGTTAACATCCGTTAGCTTTTGTTGACATGGTATTTTACAGAATATTTTTTAAAAATATAAAATTTATTTTTTATAAATTTTTAGATTTCTAAAATATTTTTATAATATTTTACATGTAAATTCAAATTTTTTTAAAATTATTTTCTTTTTCTTCAAAAGTCACGTGATACAAACCAAAAATATATTTGTTAAGTAAAGGACAATTTAGGCATAAATAAATAAGTGAAGTTCTTTATTTCAATTATACCCCTAACTCTATATAGAGGCTTAATCGTTTGGCATGTGGGAACTACACGAGGGAAGTTTCAGTTTATAGAAAGTGTCGTTTTTAGGTCTTATTTGATAATGCGGGAAGTAGGTAAGATGTGGGAAGTTGGAATTGCCAAGTAAGTTCCAATTGCTTCAAAATGGGGGAAGTAACTTACCTAACCCCTCCCAGGTAAGTTCTACTTCCTTCATGACTTTTAATCCATATGACAATTCTACCCCTTGTAATTTATGATTATGACAAGTTTACCCATTACTCTCTTTATCAATGATGTTAAAAGATTGGACATGGGCATAATAGTAATTTTAATTGTATTTCGTGGGAAATATTGTGTTAAACAAATAAAACATAGGAATTGAATTCTCAGGAAGTTTTATTTCCCATACAGGCAACCAAACACTTTTATACTACTACCTAGAAAGTTGACAAGGGAGTGAATTCTTGGGAAGTACGATTTCTTGTAGGAATTCAATTCCTTCGGCAACCAAACGAGGAGTGTAGTAGAGAGGCATGGATGATGAATTATTGAGTTCTCTATCTCCCTCCTGCTCTCTCTAAGTCTCCTTATCCTTCTATCTCTAGTTTATCTCTCTTCCCTACCTTCTCCTATCTTATACTTATAAATCATATACTCTATACGGATTATCTTATACTTAAAAATCATATACTCTGTACGGATTATTAAGTTTTATACTACTATATTGTTATTTTCTGAGTTAATTGAGTTGGTTGATTGCTTGGATTGAGTGGTTCATAACCTCACACCAGCAAAAACTAACGAATATTAACAACGCTAACATTAAGGTGGAACACTAAAAAATTTATAAATTTTCAGTGATTTTTCAAAAAATTACAAAATCTAGGTGGTTTTTTTAAAACCACACCTAAACTTTAGGTAATTTTCATTAAAAATCCTAACTAATTTTACAAACTTAAATCCCTAATTGTTAAGGAACTATCTCACCCAAAAGCTTAAGCCAATGGGTGAAGGCCCAGAATGATTTTATACTCTAACAGTCCCCCTCACGTGAATGCCAATTGGGCTTGAAGCATGGATAGTGCACAAGCCCATCCACACTTTGTGCTTAAATTGTTTTAATATTGAAAGTGGGGGCTGTTGAGATTCAAACTCGTGACCTCGTGGTCAACAAGGTTCTGATATCATGTTAAATTTTATAACCCACGGAGTTGGCATGTACAAAGTCCACATATAAACCCAATAGAGTTTCCATCCTAAAACCAATTTGCTACAGGTGGAGTAACCCACTAGACTTATAAATTGATCCCTTCGCTCTCACATCTCCAGTGTGGGATTCTTATACTAGACTCACATATAGAGCTCTTACTCTTAACACTCCCCCTCACATGCGAGTCTACGACAAACACACCACTTGCCGTCTCCAATTCAAACCATTAGAGAGGCCCTTGGCGCAATAATTTCAAATGCATCCCTCTTTCCGAGGATATGATTCCAACAAACAACAGCCCAAGATCATCCACCCGCTCTGACATGGTATAAGCTTAAGTCAATCTTGGATCTTTACCTATCTGCTTAAACTTTTAGGAAAGTTAGTTTCTTAATATGATATCAGAACCTTGCTGACCATCCACCCGCTCTGACATGGTATAAGCTTAAGTCAATCTTGGATCTTTATCTATCAGCTTAAACTTTTATGAAAGTTAGTTTCTTAATATGATATCAGAACCTTGCTGACCAGGAGGTTACAAGTTCAAATCTCGATAGCCCCTACTTTAAATATTAATATAATTTCAACGCAAAGATATAAGATAGGCTTGTGAAACATCCAAACTTCAAATCCAAAAGTGCATTCCTATGAGGGGGCATGTTAGAGTATAAAACCAATCTTAGTTATTCATATATCAGCTTAAACTTTTGGAAAATATAGTTCCCTGACACTAATGCGGTACGTTAGTCGTAGAACATATTACCCGAAGAAGGAAGGGAGAGAGACGAAGACAAAGAGAAGACGAGCTTGTGCACTAGGTTGCTCTTCCATGACAACAATCCTCCGCCGGCGCCGCCGCAAGACTTCGCGCGGTGGCGGAGGTCGTGCGGCGTGGCTAGCTGCGCCGGGAGCCTGGACGCCATTTTTCCTCCACAGACAGAAGCGGTTACAGAAGCAGCAGAAGAGTAGAGTAGAGAGAGAGAGAGGGAAACAAGTGGACAGGAAGACGATGGGATTCCGGTACTGCCACGTCTTTCTTTCTTTCTCCATTCCGGATCATGGTTAGTAAAATACACGTATAATTAATGTATTACAAATGATTTCTAATAATACGGTAAAGTTCATGTTATTCTGATGTTAGCCATATAATATGATATAATTTAAAATATAATAGTTAAATAGGACATAATGTAGATATTAATAAATAAGCTAAGTCCTTTATTTTAATTAAATAACTATATATCTCCCCTAACTCTATGGCCTCATTTGGTTGCTACATGAATTAAATTCCTATGAAAAGTTGCTACATGAATTAAATTCTCATGTGAAGTAGCATTTTATGAAAATTCAATTCCCTTGTAACTTCCAAGGAAGTAGATAAAAAAAAATATTTTATTGCCAATATGGGAAATAGAACTTCCTTGGTGAAGTTATTTCCTGTGTTTTGAAGGAATTAGAAATTGGGAAAGAGAAATAAAACATTCAAATCATTTATACATCTCTTCTACACTACGACCCTTATTATATATAGGCCCCATTTGATATGTGAAAAGTAAACACGTGAAGTAAAAATTTATAGGAAGTATGAATTTTGGCTTTTATTTGATTGGAATTATATTCTTTTCTATGCATTTGAGAAGACCAATGTAATCATATATAACTTTTTATAAGTCAATGAACTTTTGACCGAATTTTTTATGTACGAATAATACACGAACGTATTAAATTTCGTTTAATTTTCATACTATATTTTACTAACTATGTTCTAGATGATCGTAATGAATCAAAAATAACTTGTTATTTGCGAGTATCCGTCCTATTTGAGGTGGGCATGAATGCTAGTGAAAGTGAGACGGGTAGCAAATGTCGGAATGCTTCAATTTTAGTGTGTGAACTTGACATAAATAAAATATTTGATGGGAGCATATTTATTTAGATGGCCCTGTATATTTTTATTTGATCGTTTCTTACCATTTATAGCCGTTGTAAACATTACATTTAGACCCTATTAATTTCTCTCATTGAATTGGGTCCTTAATATCCCCTTTTATTTGTGATCGTTACATAAGGTTTATTGAAACCTAAACAACTGCGGTTTTCTTCTTGGTTGAAATACACATGAAATATTCTCCTTCTCTTCATGATAAAATTGAGCAATATTGAGCCACGAATAGACTTCAATCAAAATTGTGATATGTCATCAAAGTATGTTTGTAGTTAGTGATAAATTTGGACAACTTGTCTGATAAGACTACAATAAGATACTTTAGATGACTTGTCTTGATCATGTGGATAAGGATCCAAAAGTAAAATGTTGATGTTTGTCGATAGGATTGGAACACTGAGATGGACCATCTAAATTATTTATTTCTTAATTGCTATCAGAAATAACTTATTCATATTAGTAAGATGATGACTCGAAATCATGAGATTGTCTTGGACTCGTGCATCTAATGCATTTCACTTTGATGTACTAAAAAAGTGAGGTCTCATTTAATGGGCTAACATCCTTTGTATGTCGGGTGGTAGCATTAAGTGTAGCAGGAACAAAACATTCAATGTAAAACCTATAGTCTCTTTTGAGATGCATGTATCCTTTTACGTAGATTTGCAAGTGTTGGAAAATTTGGAATTTTTGGCCAAAGTATTCCAAGTGATTGTCATTAGAATTGATACGAAAATTATGCTTGGTATCACAGAATTTTTAGGAAAGGGCAAGTCGGGAACTTAAGAAAAAGAGGTGAGAAATATAATGATAGTAGTTTAATTACTATTTAATTGTAGTAAATGGAATTCTTGAGTGAATATGTTTGATTCTAGAGTGCAACAACATTTATTAAGTGAACTTAAATATCGTTAAATGGTAATCAATGTTATTAAGTGCTGATAATTAGATTTGAACTAATTGGAGATAGAATTCTTGAGTGAATATGTTTGATTCTAGAGTGCAACAATATTTATTAAGTGGAATTAAATATCGTTAAATGGTAATCAATGTTATTAAGTGCTGATAATTAGAATTGAACTAATTGGAGATAGAATTAAATTGTCCTTGAGGTCCCTTGTAAGCCTCAATATAAACTACCTTTTGAAAATATTTAAAATGAATTCATGAAATTAATTATTTATTGTTGCAATATGGGTGTAGACATGAAAATTTTATCACGTTTATATATTTAATGCGTGCCTCGAAAAGGAAGCAATCTAAATAAAAGTCAACATTTGACTAAGATCAAGTCTTTAAAAGTCAACATTTTCGACTAAATTTGAGTCAGTTCAAATAACCTCAAACCCAAAATGACTTCCAAGTCTAAATCCAAATATCTCTTAAGTCAAATCTAAAATGACTCTCGAGTTAAGGCCCAAGCCCAAAATGACTTTCAAGTCAAAATCCAAGTCCAAATGACTCTTAGGTCAAATCAAGCTCAGATGACTCCTAAGCTAAAACTAAAGCCAAAAGGACTTACAAGTCAAACCCAAGCCAAATGATTCCCAAGTCGAATCAAACACAAAATGATCTTAAAGTTGAACCTTAAACCCAAATGATTTCCAAGTCGAACGTAGACCCAAACGACTTCTATGTCAAAGGTCAAAGGTTAAGCCCGCAAAGCCTAAGGCCAAAAGTAAGCTTGAGTCCGTGAATCTTTAAATCTAATTTGGGCCCACTACTACAAAGTTAAGCTCTTGCCAAAGAAGGACTCTTCCTCTGTAAATAGAGGAGCCCCTCTTCATTTAGAGGGGGCTTGGAAAAACAAAAGAGTCAAATACTCCCCTAAGAAAAATAAAAGAGAACTACTTATACTCTTTTCTCCAAAGCCTCCAAAGTCAAAGGAAATAAAGGCTAAGCTTCATGCCCTCTACCTTAAGAGTTAGAATCCAAATCGTCCTTCAAAATAGAGATCAAGCCACGGGCTCTCTACTTTGAAGAAAATCACTTGATTGAGATCAAGCTTCATGTCCTCCTTCAAGTTTCCAAGTCTCAAAACTCAAATCATTCTTCAAGACGAAGATCAAGCCATGAGCCCTCTACTTTGAAGAAAATCACTTGATTGAGATCAAACTTCATGCCCTCCTTCAAGTTCCCAAGTTCGAAAGCCCAAATCATCCTTGAAGATGGAGATCGAGCCATGAGCCCTCTACTTTAAAGAAGTCACTTGATGGAGATCAAGCCTCGTGCCCTCTTTGAAGTTTCCAAGTCCAACCCATCAACAAAAGACTTATCAAGTATCAGGGAGATCGAATCAAAGGATTTTCGTATATTTGTGATTAGTATACGTGTACAAAGATTGTACCCATTTTCTACTGAAGAAATACAAGAAATACTACTTTGTGGTGCATTTATTTCATTCATTTACGGCTTTCAAAATTTTTTGCTCTACAATGGTTTCCATATATACTAACTATGCTCAAATTATAAGCTAAGTGTCTAACATAGGGTTCTAGTTAAGTAAAACATAGCGTTTAGATGGGTTATTAAATTTGTTAACAGTAATGGCACTTAAGTAATTATAGTAAAGTCTAGGGTCAAAGTATAAGGAAAAATGGGTTTTAATGTCCTAACCCGGAATACTAAATTACTAAGGGTGAACATTGGGTTGGATGGGTTTGGTTGGGTTGGATTTGGGTAATAATTAAAAAGACCCATTTAATATCTAACCCAGACCCACAAACCAATTAGACTATGGGTCTGGGTTGGGTCGGTTTTGGGTCTGGGTGGGTCAGCCCATAAATTCATTTTACAAGTAAGACTTATTTAACTTTGACATGTTATTGACTTGGTTTTAGAAGGCTGTGGATCTAAAAACATAATATAATTATGTGATTTAGATCCGAATTTCTTAATTTAAATATTTATTGTATTATATTTATTTTCATGTGAATTTGAATTAAATACAATTTGTTCTAGGATTTTATTGACAAAACAAACTCAACTTGTAATCTAGTTTAATTAATTAGATTCCCCGATGTTTGACAATTTATTATTTATGTATCTTGACATTTCAATATATACAATGTGATACCTTGAGGTTTAAACAATTTATTATTTAGGTACCATGAAGGTTTAAAATTTTATTAATCAAGTACATTTTTGTCAAAATAAAAAAGGTTTTCAATAAAAATGCTAAAATTGAACATGATTTTGACAATATATTAGTATATTCATTAACATTTGATGATATTTTGCTAACAATGCTAACATGACACATAATTTTAACAATATTTAGGTAGTTCATATCGACATTTTGGGAATTTTTATCACAATTTGCTAATTTTTTGCTTAAAGATAGGCATGACTTATTTATGTTATCATAATTATGCACTATATTATCGTTTTTTTTTTGTCAAGTTGGTTTGATTCTTACAAAAATTGATCAAATTCCAATATAAGATACCTAGTGATAAAATATTTCAAATCTCACAGTACCAAAGTAATAATTTTCCGTTTTGAAAATTCTAACTTATAGAAATTTGCACTTAGGAATTAGAAGGCTATATATCAAAAACACTCTAGTTTAATACTTAGAGAATAAAAATGATTAAGATTTACTCATGGATAACCCAAAACCACCCAAGTTACCCGTGGATATCCATCATTAGACCCATTAGGAACCAACTTCTAATGGGTACCAAACCCAACCCAACCCCATCTCTTTGGGTTGGGTGAATCGTGGGTATACCCATACCCATGAACGCCCCTAAAAATTACCCCTGTCCTATGCCCTGCCCGTGCTAGACTTCTCGCTACCCATGTCCCCTTGTTGATGACAGTTATCTTCCACTACTTAAAGCTTCTTAGGGAAGCTTCCTTCTACCCATTTAAAATGAATTGAATGAAAGGCCGAGATGAGGCCACGCATCACCTATTGGAGGCTGCATTTTGTGTTTGTTGATGAAGTATCAGCCGTTGATCTAGAGTGTTTGGACGATTGAGATTAGAAGCACACGGATTAAACTCTAGGTATATAAGGCCCCTTTTCTCTGTGCTTCTTTATAATCTCAGTAATTCCTCTGTCTCTTTCTCCTTTGTTTCCTTCGAGAGCTTCGCTAGGGTTTCTCTAAGCTTTCAACAATGGCGGTTACTCCAATTCTGAGTGTGCTGTGACCCATGGGAGGTGATCAAAATATTCTTGATGGCAACCATGTCGATTGTGATGCCTAGCTGGAGTCAGGTATAATGTTCTTACTCTTTCATTTAGCTTTAGGTTTCAATCTTAGAAGCTGTAAAGGAAAATGATATGTAATTAATAGCTTAGGTTGAGAAATGGCTTGTAATTTGTAATTCGATTTGGTCTATGAAAATAATAGTAGGCCTTTCTAGCGATAGAAGGATTGTGTATGTAGGTCATTTAGGGCTGAACCACGTAAATCCTGTGTTGTTTTTGTGTTTTTCGTTTTGATTTGTTTTTTTCTATCGTCGCTTGTAACTCAAAACAAATAATATTTAATAGGATTAGATGTGCGATTTATAATCTAATGAGATTAATATCGGTTTTAACTATTTATTAAATAAAATTCTGAGGATCGGATTTTTATAAATAAAAATTTCTAATAAATAAATAATTAGTTAGAATGAGATTCTAATTAAGATTATGCGATAATCTTTTCTAAAAGAGTTTAGAAAAAAATCTTTAATTATTCCAACCTTTAGGCCTTAAGTAATGTTATTCAAAAGTTTGATAACAAGGTACTTATTATATTTTGTTCACGTGTTTGATATGATTTAAATGAATTAAATACTATGTATAATGTGAATAAGGTTAGAAAGCCATATAAAATTGCAACTTGATAAAATATTTGATTTCATCGAGTGAGAGAATTATTTTTTTTAAATAGACCTAATAATATTAGATAATTCAATAGTTGAATTATTTGAAAGAAAAGTTCTCATAATATATCTAATAAAATTAGATTACATAGGTTAGATAATTAAAGGAACTTAATTGGATTAGGGTTTTATTTAATGGTTAAATAAAATTTAGAATATAATTCTAATCATTGATTATGAGATAATCAAACTTAGAAGAAAGATCCACTATTTAAAATTTCAAGTGGAAACTAAGTTCAGGAGTTGATTCCCCACGGTCTCCATTGCCAGTCTAATAGTATAGTGGATAAGCGCTACTTCCCGAGGAGGGTGTCTCTTAGTAGAATACAAGGTTAGACTTCTTAGGGATAGACGGAGGAACAGGAAATAGATGTACCTGCGTATCCTTGGTATATCTTGTGTACTTGTAATGAAGTCTAGGAAATGGTATGCACTTGACTAAGATAGTATGGTAGTCTCCTAGGGAGCATTGTAATACTGTCTTAGAGACCAAGGTAGAAATGGTGAGTTAATTATGTTCAAGGAACATAGTAATTGAGAATAGTTCTCACTTGAATAACAACTTGTTACCCCCCCCCCCCCCCCTCCCATAGTAAATAGTAGATTGGTTAGCTCATTGTTGTACACATATATAGAACGGTTAGATGGATTTCATACTTTGTTTGTTTGCTAAAATTATTAAAAGTTCATCAAGTGGAAACGAGCTACTAAATGAATGCTCATGGCATCCGTTACTAGTCTAGTAGTATAGTAGGTGGGCGCGACTCCCCGAGAAAAACATGCATTTGCAAAATACAAGGTTAGATCTCTAAGAGATAGACTAAAGTGCAGGAAAAAGGGGTGCAGCCACGCCGACATGAAGTACTTCATGGAATTGTATGGATGTCGAGATAGCGATGTACACTTGACCGGGGTCTACATTAGCCTCGCGAGGAGCTTTGTTGTATGACCGTAGAGGCTGAGGGTACAGTGGTGTGTTAAATGTGTTTAGTAAAGAGTTTACAAGAAAACATATTCATTGAGAAATGTTCTCACCCTTCTAATATCTCAATTCGGCCTCGCCGACTGGGAGTTTTAGGAAGTTCGATCGGGTCGCCATGGCATACATATAAGTGTCAGATTGTGAACTTCAAACTATGATTGTTTGCTAAAAGTAAGAAAAGTAATCATGTATGTTATATGACTTGTTTTACAGTTTTCTATTTTCGGACTAATAGTTATATTTTTGCATTGTGATCAATACCAGTATGTCTTACTTGTGTATTCCGCTTTGCTCGATATGATATGGTATGTCTTAGTACGTATGGAGCACTAGGAGATGCTCTGAATTCTCTAGTTTGCGGCTAGTAGATCTACTAAGTTGAAAAGAACGTTTAGAACATTAGACTAGACTAAAGAGTTAGTCAGTTGCAAGATTCAGACATTAGATGTCCAATGTTTTCTAGTATTAGATACTTGAAAATTTAATTGTAGTAGAGATGATCAGAAATTTAAAAGAAGTGTTTGATTAGGGAACTGGTAGCATGAGAACAGCTAATGAGAGAGATGATCGACACACGATTGCATTAGGAAAGTTCAATTAATGAGCGTGTCATATGATGATGGCTCATTTAATTGAACTATAATTCTTGATGCAAATATTGATAGCCAATCTCAACAGGATAGGATCCTGACTCGCCTATCAAGGTCTTTCAATCATTTTAGACTACATACATTGAGTAATACAAATTGCTCATTGTCTGAACCGATGAAAGTAGAGTTTGAGAGAAAAAGCCTCATGAGAACTAAGGGAATAATTCACTTAGTATAAGTATCTCTCTCAGGAATTAGGAATCTGAAATGGGTAACATGAGTCAAAATAGTTTTCCTCTTTTATAAAAGCACTAAACATTAATACTTAAAAGGAATTGCCTAGGTACTTAGATACTATTGTTGCCAAGACAGAAAACCAACATGAAAGGGTATTTCTGTCTCCTCTAGTTGTGACCGGTAGGTAGCTCTCTAGTGTTCTAGTGAATGGGTTTTCAGTAAGGGCATCAAGAGATAGTAGTTTAAGTTAATGAATATAGTTTATGATTTTAGTAACTATCTTATTGTACCAGTTTCTTTAGAAATTTGATTTCTATTTGCTATTTGTTTCAAAATAGTCTTTCAGTTATTTTTCTGAAAAATAAACTAATGGTTAAGTAAACAAAATGTTTATTACAAAGGATACATTGATAGATGTTCGACTTATTATAATCAAAAATATGTTAATTACAATTTATTCGTCTAATACAAGCTAAGCTGTGTAACCATGTAAAAGAAGAATTTCCTGAACCCCATATAACTTTTAAATGGTACTTAATCTTAGATCACATTAACCTAGTATGATTCAAACCAGATTCGATTTGTTTATGAATGACTACTCATTTAATTGATGTATGGATATACCTATGAAAACTGAAGTCTTGAATCCTTTGAAAGGTTCAAAGAATTAAAAACCAAAGTTGGAATCAGTTAGGTAACTGTATTAAATCACTTTGATCGGTTTCATGAGAATTCTTATTTTTCCTTATTACAAAGAGTTATAGAAATGATTAATAATGTGTTATTGAATATGATAAGATTCATATGACGAGTCACTTCTACATATCAAAAGGTTTGCTATGTAAGAGGTTTTAGAAAGTGTTGTAAGAGTACAAAAGATAGCTTGTGTTAGATAAATTGACAATATAAGATACTGTGTCTCTACAACTTAATACAAATTATAGAGTAGATGATGTATCATACATATCTTCAACCAGGTTATTGTCACACTAAATACATGATAGCTTTAGTGTGGTGTAAGGATGGTTAGGGTCACCCAACGGATTCACGTCTTTAGTCTCAATGGTTAAGCGTAATGGTGAACCTGATCCTTTAGACTACAATGTAACTTTTAAGTATAAAGATGCAGACCAATCGGTCAGGGCAATCAAAGTTAAGTTAAAGTAATTGTATTTTGACTATGTCTGGAAACTTGTAGAGGCATCGAAAGACATTAAGTCCATTAGATTGGACCTCAATGGAGACTAAAAGAGTTGTGTGGACGAGAAGGTTGAGACCTTATATGCTAGTTGATGGAAATGGGTTATACCCTAGAGGAAGGAATCATCTTTGATGAAACCTTCTAACCAGATTCTATGCTTAAGTCCTTAAGGATGCTCTTATCTATTGTATCTCATTGTGATGAGATATGGGAAATGGAAGTCAAGATGACATTTTTTTGAGTGGTCATCTTGTAAAGATTATGTATATGATACAACTAGAAAAGTTTGTTGCCAAGAGTCAGGAGCATATAGTATGCAAATTGAAGTAGTTTATTTGCAGACTTCAATAAGTATCTTGTTCATTGAATTAGATTTGATGACGGCTAATCAAGTTCTAGGGATTTGAATCAATGGTTAGTGAACCATAAGTGTATGAGTGACATAGCATGAAAGTAGAGACTTCCTAAATGTTGTATATAGATGGTATTCTACTCATTAAGAATTGCGTAGAATTGTTATTAGCTATTAAGGTTTAATTGTCTAGTAAGTTAAAAAGTGAAAGACCTAAGATGAACACACTATGTTCTTAGGATCAAGCTTGTGCGGGATTCAAAAGAAAGAATGTGAGTTTGTCAAGGTTGTTTGTTTTGAAAGTGAGTTTAGACGTTAAAGGTCTGAAATCCGTGTTTACTTTTTAGTAGGCGTCATTAGATGGTGAAGAGTAAAGCAGTATTGTATTGCTTAGTTCACTCGGGTGCTTGACAGCTATGAAGTTGTTGAGTACACTAGTTACGTCAGAAGATCCCTAGTAGATCAAAGTTTGTAAGCAAAGGAATCAGACGATAAAAGATCAGTATTAATTAAAGTTTATAGTCAAAGAGTTGACATATCCTTAAGGGATAGTTATGCAATGCAGGGCTAATTGGGTTTAGGATGAGTGGGAGATTGTTGGAATTGGTGCCCTGAAAAAGACCTTATTAGTTAGTTTTAAATATTAAATAAATGAAATTATTTTATTTATTTAATTTTTGATTATGTTTTGCGAGTCAAATATGCATGTGATTGTTTTCTAAAACATTCCATGAGATGGACTTAGTCTATGATAACATGTCAGGTTTGGTTTAAGTAGTCAATGAGATTGAAACACACAGGGACGTAGATAAAACTAGTGACATGTTTTCAAAGTATGTTCACAGTCAATGATAAGTTAGGACAACTTTCTGATAAGATTGTAGTATGAAACTTTTGGTGACTTGTTTTGGTCATATGGGTAAAGATCTAAGAGTATCATGTTGGTGTTGTCAATCATTGGAACACTGGGACCACCTGAATTAATTGTTTCTTTAACTGCTATCAAAAATAATTAATTATGTAAGACGATAATTCTAAATCCAGAAAATAGTCTGAACACATGCATGAATTGTTCGTTACTTTGATGTGCCAAAGGATTAGTCAAAGTGCGTTGACTTGAATCTTATGTGCATTGAGTAACGGCATGTGGAATCTATAGTCTCTAACAAGAAAAATATGTTCCCTTGGTTGATTTGCAAGCATACGAACATAGTCTAAAATCTTTGGCCAAAATATTTCGTATGTTACATTTGAAATTAATATGAAAATTATTTTTGTATTATTGAATTGTTCGAGAAGAGCGAGTTGCGAACTACGGCGAGAGATGTGAGAAAAGTAACGATAGTAATTAAAATTGCTTTGGTTCACTGATATCTAATAGATGTGTTAATTGTCATAATATAAGTTATTTGAGAAAATTTTTGAGTGAATATATTTAATTATAGAGTGCAGTAAAATTTATTTAGTGGAATTAAGTTTTACTAAATGTTAATTAATTGTTATCATGAGATGATAATCAGATTTGACCCATTTGAAACTAGAGTTAGATTGTCCATGAGGTCCCTTTGCAACTCTTAACTTAAGCATCATTTGAGAATTCATAGGATGAATTATTTATTTATAAGATAAATAAATTTTTTATGCAAAAAAAACATTCATGAGATGAATATTTAATACAATAAATTATATTGTGTTTTAAACCAAAAATTAAAAACAAGGAAGGGGAGGGGGGGGGGGGGGGGGGGGGGGGGCATGCAAATTTAAAAGCTGGGTGGGGTGGGTGCGTACCCAAAAATAAAAAAAATTGCTGACGTCAACCCAATTTTACTTGGACATGTCATATCTTGTATGCAACTGGGATTGTTGCTTATAAATACAATACTTATCGTGAGAAGTTATGTTTTTAGGTTTTCAAAACTTGATTTTCTCCCACAACAAAAATCCTAAAATTGTTTTAGGGGTTTTCTAAATTACTGCTTAGCATAATTTTTCTGAAAAATTATTTTTTAGAAAGTTTCCAAAATTTTTCCAAAGTTAAATATTTTTGGAGCCCACACTCTCGGAGCTAGAAGAGGTCATTGTAAAGAAGACTTTGAGGTGTCAAGATTTTCTTATTCTAATATCAGATCTTCAAGTCGGAGTTGGGATTTGCGCTTCAGATATCTCTAAATTAAGTATTTGATATTTAATTTATTTTTCTTTATTTCGTTTATTTTACATGCTATGTTTATACTTGTTTTATTCAATATTTTTGTTTATCATATTATAAACCTGTTAGAGTAAGATCTAGATCGAATGAAATAGTTTAATTAGGTCAGAGCTTGAGATTTAAAATATAGAATTTTAAATTGGTTTTCCATTGCGCCCGCTCCAGCGGATTTAGGAAAATATTTTTGAAATATTCTCAACATATTGTGGGTACTATAAAGTCATGATTACTTCGGAGGATACCCATAAAATTGCATTTAGGTGCCCTGGGTTAATAGGGACCTTTGAATGGGTGGCTATGCAATTTGGTTTTAAGAACACTGACACCACCTACCAAAGAGCCATGAACATGATCTTTCATGATCTCATTGGCAAGACCACGAAAGTCTATATAAATGGCATCGTGGTCAAATCAAAATCTCAAGTTAAACATTTGAAGGACTTGAGATGAGCGTTCCTTCGAATGAGGAACCATAATCTCAAGATGACCCCACTAAAATGTGCCTTTGGGGTACACATTAGAAACTTTCTTGGCTTCTTGGTGCACCAGAGGGGGATTAAGATTGATATAAACAAAACTAAGGCCATTCAAGAGGCCAAACGGCCTTCAAGCAAAGGGAGCTTCAACGCTTCTTGGGGTAGATTAATTTCCTAAGAGGTTTAATTTGAAATGTCACACATAAAACCAAAGTTTTTACTCCATTGTTGAGATTCAAGTCTTAAAAGGACTTCAGGTGGGAGGAGCCACACCAAGCAGCCTTCGAGGCCATTAAGAATTACTTGATCAAGCCACCAGTATTCATTCCACCTAAGCAAGGCAAACCGATGAAGATTTATGTCTTTACTTTTGATAAGTCAAGTGGTTGTCTACTTGTACGAGACAATGAGCAGGGGTATGAACAGGCTATATTCTACCTAAGCTATTGTTTAAATGAATGTGAAATAAAATATTCTTCTGTTGAGAAATTGTGTCTATCTCTATTTTATACATTTGTAAAATTGAGACATTACTTCTTGGCATTTACCATATATGTGATGGCTCAAACAGTTGTTCTTAAGTAAATGCTAGATAGACCTTTAATAAGGGAAGATTAAACAAGCGGTGTTGCTCTACTTCAGTTTGAATTAATCTATATGTCACAAAAGTCAATAAAGGACCAAGCTCTGGCAGACTTTTTAGCTGACCATCCGAACATTCAAATTGACGCAGATCATGAACTAGATGAGCTCTTGGTAATAGAGATGGTCCCTTGGAAACTATATTTTGATGGTTCAAGGACCAAGTCAGGTGCCAAAGTAGGGATTGTGATTAACTCTCCCATCGGGATAATCATAAAGCTTGCTGAGTATGGGGCGTTAATTATTGACCTGCAAACTCTCCTAGAGAGGCAAGTTCCTAATGTATTAATTAAAAGGGATTCATAGTTGGTCATTTTCTAAGTAAAAGGAGAATTTTGATGTCTAAATGACACCTTGAATAAATATATCTTAATAGTGCAAGAGCTATTGCGTAGGTTTGATGGTGTCTAATTTGAACACATACCTTGAGAGAAGAATACTGCAGCCATTGATTTGGCCCAACTAGCCTCTGGGTATAAATTGCACAGGACATGGTGTTAAGAGATTATGATCATTAAGACCAAGGTTTTAGACAGGACCTCGAGTTCACTGGATCTTTTAGTTTTGTAGTCAAGGTAATTATAAGTGAACATTTGGATTGCTTTGAAGCACAACAATCTGTCACAAATCAACGTTATGATTGGAGGAAGCCCTTGATAGATTACTTCAGAAAAACCTCGTGACTATGCCAAAGACCAAAAAAAAAAAAAAAAAAAAAAAAGAAGATGAGAGCTCATAGGTATCATCTTGATGATGAATTTGGAGAACTATATAAAAAAGACGCTAGTGGACTGCTTCTTAAGTGACTAGACTTAGATGAAGCAATTCTAGTGATGGTTGGAGTGCATGAGGGCATCTTTGGATCCCATTTAGCTAGCGATAAGATGCACTGGCTTATTAGATGTTATGGCTACTATTAGCCATCAATGATGGATGATTGTATCAAGTATGCCAAAAGATGCAGAGCATGCCAAAAACATGGTCATGTACCAAGGTTTCCTGCTGCTGAGATGCATGCTATTGTTATACCATGGCCCTTTTGAGGATGGGCAATGGATATCATAGGAGAAATCAACCTCCTTCTAGCAAGCATCATTCCTACATTCTTGTGGACACATAATATTTTACAAAATGGGTGAAGGTTAAACCATATAGGAATGTGAATCAGCAAGATGTTATTGATTTTATTAAGGAATATATTCCTATATAGGAATATATCCTAGAAACCATAATTGTGGACCAAGCTAAAGTTTTTAATAGAGTTGAGCTTAAGGAGTTTACCAAGAGTTTCAACATTGAGATCTTGAACTCCACCCCTTACTAGGCTCAAGCAAACTGCAAGCTGAATCTACCAACAAGATTCTAAAGGCCAATATTGAGAAAATGATTGAGGATAATCCTAAGAAGTGCCTACTTGATGCCCTTTGGGCCTATAGAACGTCCAAACGTGATGCAACTAGGACAACCCCCTTCCATTTAACGTATGGCCATGATGTTGTACTTCCAATGAAAGTTATAGGTCAGTCTATTAGGTTGGCTCATCAAGGAGGTTTTTGGAGCTTGAATGTGAGCAGGCTATGATGGACGAATTAACTAACTTAGACCAAGTTAGGCTCGGTGCTCTTCATAAATTAGAAAAGCAAAAGAATAGAGTAGCTAAAGCCTACAACAGAAAGGTAAAAACCAAGGTCGGTTGACTTGGGGAACTTTGGTCTGGAAAGTGGTATTACCCATTGGCCAGAAAGATCGTGTCTTGGGAAACGGTCCCCGAATTGGGAGGGCCCATTCAAAATCATAAAGGTGTTTGTAGAAAATACTTACTTACTCCAAGATCTAGATGGAATGACTCATCCAAGAGCCATTGATGGAAGGTTCCTTAAGAAATATGTGCCTTCAATTTGGTATTCTAACAAGAACATTATTAAGTTTAGATTTTCTGAATTGTGGGCCTAGTTTTAATATTAATGTCTTGAGGATCAACTCAATGATCTTTAAGTAATTAAAGAAACAAGACGAACTACCAAACTGAGAGATGTATTTAACAAAAAATGTGTATTACATTGATAATTTCAAAGAAGTATGTGGCAAATAGAATACAATATAAGTAACTTATACGGCCTAAAACTTCTATGCAATAGCAGAAAAGTTAAGTCCTAATTCTAACTAAGGACTCCTCTATGGGTGATAACTGATTGGTAGCTTCATTCAACCATTGGTCCATAAAGCTGGCCTCTGCTGGAAGGGCTTCCTAGGCTCTTGTTGCCTGTTCAGATCCTCCAATCTTTGAAATACAGAAAGTACCTAAGAGGTATAAGGGGAGCAGAGTCACATTAATATTCCCCTAAGGTGCTAAAAGTGTATCGAAATTTTGGGAAGGGCCCACTTACCTTGTTGGAGGGATTTTGATGAATCATGGAGTGAGACCCTAATGCTTGTAGATCCTTAAGAGATACACAATGTTACTCAACGCCTTCGTTTGGTTTCTTAAGGGGGGTTTTTTTGAGGTTTAAAAAGTGGAGTGTATGATCATGCTGACGGATAACCCGGACTACAAGGGGAGTTGCCTATGGCTACTTTGTAAACCAACACGGATAGATCTATGCTACAATGCGGACTTGCCATGCTGCAACATGGTAGGGAAAACGTTCAATTCAATAGTAAACAGAGGCACTACTCACCTTGGAAAGATTGTAAGGTTGTGCACTCGCTTTATGTGCCATGAAAGATCTTTCACCCAATTCATGCGAGAGAAGATATTCGCTAGCATGTGGTTTTCTGAAGAAATCCACAGACGCAGAAAAGGAAAGTTCAAACTTGTCAGAAGGGTTATTCTTAGAAGGGTAAAAAATTGACCTGGGGACATATGGTTCATCCTTCTCAAATATCCAAGAAAGATCATCCTCAATGGTTTTGAGGCCAATAGGGTTTTGGAGCTTATCAGAGACCATAAAATGTTTGATTGAACCAGACATGCCAACCACTATATAGGGTTATCAGCTTAGGGGATGGGAGCGAAGATAGCACATGAGATTTAAGCGATTTTTTTAGTGGTTTGAAAGAATCTTAAGGTGTTAAGGACAAATCAGCAATGGAGAATGAAAAATCGAAAGATACGAGCAAGTGTTTAGAGCGCTTGATCACAATAGAAAGAGAGCACAGAATAAAAACTAAAGTTTCAAAGCCCTAACCGCCATATTTATAGACACACGGAAATAAAGAAAGGTGAAATGTCAAACAGTGCTCTCTCAAGCTCCCTGTAGTCATTGGAGGTCAAATCAAGCAGATTTTTTACCCGTTGAAAATCTGAAATTACAAACGAATAAAAAAGGGCATTTATTTACCCCCGAAACTCAAGGGAGTTAGGACGATGCCGTTTTGAAGCAAAGTGTCACATGCTTATCACGTGAGGCCATCCTTGAGGGATATAAGGCCTTTAGAAGTTAAGATAATGGCATCTCGAGCTCATTTGCTTGAGGAGTTTAAACCCTTTTAAGGGTATCAGCCACTTAAGTTGGTTGAAGGGGTAAAAGAAGCATGAGCTCAAGGGACTTCCTTAGGGATGGCAATGGGGCGGGTAAAACCCATTACCTGTTGGTATCCGCCCTATTTGGGGCGGGTATGGGTATAGATGATGCGGGTAACGGGTACGGGTAGGGTACACATTTCAATACCGGTCATGGGTATGGGGCGGGTACGGGTATAGGCTTGTACCCGCCCCGACCCGCCTCGTACTCGCATGTATCCACCCTGCTCTTCCCCGTACCCACATATCCTCGCTGTGTTATTTTATATAAAATAAATTTCTCAGGCAATTTATAATTATGAAGTCATGGTTATTATTGAAGGGAAAAATAAAAGAATTTTATGTGTAATAAGTTGGACAATGGATAGGTAACAAGGTGGGTACGAGAAGCGGGTACGGGGTGGGTATGGGCAGGTATGGGGAGGGTAATGGGTATCCGCAGGTAATGGGTATGGGTTTGTATCCGCCAGGGCGGGTACGGGTACCCACTTAATACCCATGGCAGGTAATGGGGCGGGTACAGGTATATAATTTGTGTGGAGGGTACGGGTATGGAGGAGGCGCCCGTTGTACCTGCCCCTCCCCATCCCATTGCCATCCCTAGACTTCCTAGAAAGCTGCAAGACAGGTGGTTTTGAAGCTCGAGACAGGTACTTGGAGCACAATTTCAGATGCGTGAGCTACAAGTCTATACAACAAAACATGGGGCATCTAGAAGGAGCTCCAGCAAGAAATGCAAACATGGGGCTTCCAGAAAGACGCTTGAGCACACCAATTTAGAACACATTCATTGCCCATTCAGCCCGCCAAAAGAGCTTTGAGGCAAACGTGGGAAGAAAATGCTGGGAAATGAGGATGTAATAGTTATTTCCATTTTCTATAAATAAGAGACGCTATTATAGTTGTAAAGTGTCAAGCATCACTCATACAAACTTCTTCAAGTTTCTTTACAATGCACTTGTGCTTTTCGCCTAGGAGTAGCGTAACTTAGCATAGCTTAGCATCATGTAGATCTTTGTTGTACTTGCTTTCTTCATAGTAATACAGTATTTTGGGTTTCAAGTATGAACTCTCTATTTTATCTGTTCCCACAATCAATGAGTTGAGAATTAAGGCATTAGTTTAAGGCTTTAATGGTCAAGGCTTGACCTTGAGTGCGTTGGTCTTAAGACTAGCGTTACTACTTGATAAGTCAAGTGAACTTAGGTTTGCGTTATTGTTTAAGGGCTTTGACAGTCAAGGCTTGACCTTGATTGCGTTGGTCCTCATCCAGTAACCTAGATATGGTTTGCTCCATCTTAATCTTGTCAGACTCTTAACTCATTCGAGTTATTACAAGTCAAGGGTGCTAGGCCTAAAAATTTGATTGACTCAGACTTGTAAGTGGACTGTTGAGCTCTTGAGTTTGTCTCCACCCCAGTTCTTGACTTTTAAGTGTATGAGGAAAGGTGTATATGGGCCTTGCTCTGTCACTGTAACTGCCATTTGAGCTAGGTCTATGTCCTTTTATGTTTTCTAACGAACTTATATATAAAAAATCCACAAAAGAATATAAAAGTATCCTTAATTGGAGCATAAGCAGAATCCATGTATTAATTGCAAACTGAAGTCGGATTCCCTTTTCTTCGAAAAGGTAAGCGGTTGATGTCAAAGATGTGCAGTCCAAAATTCAAGCTCGCTCTCTAGTCGCGGCGAGTCCCAATTTGCACGTTTTAGATTTGTATCTATGGCGACCACATTCACGCACGTAACAAATAAAAAGAGCAAACCATATCCACAAGGAAATGGTATAAATTTTAATTCCGTAACTAATGAGTAGTTTAAATCCGGGTTTGATTGGGGCGAATTGAGTATTAATTAGTTAACAAAATTAAATAGTAAATTAGAGATGTCAATCCACCAGGAATAGTTTAGAGTATGAATTCAAGTTAACATAATTCGAATCTTTTAATTATATTTCATCATGATAATGACTTTAAAAGTTTAGGCTACAAGCTCTAAATCTAGATTACCTTTAGATTAGGGTTTAGGATAATGAACTAGTTTATGGGCACCCATATTAAAGGGGATAATCTTATGGTTGTTCAAATAATAAGATGCAAATTTCTGTGTCCTTGGCATATTGGAACTGTTATTGAGGATGTTTGGAATATGTTATTATAGTTTGTGAAGTATCGCGTTACTCAAGTGTTTCGTGAAGGTAATAAGGCTGTCGATAACGGTGTTCACGGGCAATTTCACTGGACTTCATATCATGATTTACTAGGTCTTACTAACTTTGTTTAGTAGTACTATAGTGTTTTCCTTACCTTACTAAAAAAAATAGTACCCGCCTTTATTGTTTTATAAGAATTTATATCTTTCGTTCTATTCAGAAAATAAAAGTTTGACTATTATAATTAAGAAAATATGAGATGCTTTGAGTTTTATTACGAAATACACTATTAGTTATATAATTTCATAATTTTTAATACACTAATTTGTTTGTACTGAAAAATGATTAACTAATATTTTAGCAGGTCTTGTAATTGAAATTTTTTTATCAGAAGCATAACTAAAATTTTAAGTATTATGGCAAATTTTTCATTTTTTATATTATATAACAAAAATGTAATATAAACTAAAAAGAGTGAGCATAAATTCGCCGGATGAAACCGGCAATTTTGGCATCCGAACATAATTTATAGGTTACTCTACCGTAATTTTATATACTTTATTTATTGTATCAATTTAGTTCTTAAACATTTAATTATGTCAAATTTATTTGAGTATAATTTATATAACGTCAATTTAGTTCTAGAGTAAAATTGATAGTATGTTGGCAACAAATGGGTTTGTATTAGGTCACTTATATCTGATATGACCAAGTCATTAAAAATATGTCATTAACTTAAGTTTAATTTAGCCATTAGACTAAATTAACAAAACGTTGGAACTAAATCTAGAAAATATTACGCAAAACATATAAAATAGTAAGAAAATGACAAATTGTACCGATGATGTAATAGTTGAGCAAGGCGTGGATTACGCCCTCTTTAAAACGGTTTCACACCCCTATCGGATCTAAGCCGGTGCAGCAAGTACCGGCGCATTGCCTTCATGATACAATGTCCAACTACAAAGTTGACACTTTTATAGTCTACACAACCTTAAAAGTTAGAGCCTCCATTATACCTTACTTAGCTTAAAAAAAAAAAAAAAACACATTTTACAAGAAGACAAATTCGTGCCTCTTTTTTGAATCTTCCAATCTGTATCACTTCGTACAAAATTGGATGGCATTTATACAATGGCCCCAATGTGTCCGTTGATTTGGCAATTGACAAGCATTTACTCCCTTTCATGCTAATTGATTTTAAAATAAACCTCACTTTTTTTTTTCAAAAATTAGCGACATAGTCACGAAACAAGCAGACTACTCGCCTAGCGAGGCTTGAGTCCAACCGTAATAAAACAGGGACCAAAACAACCAACACAAAATGAACCTCACTTAATTGGCTCCCTGAGGAATACTTGACTTAATTGACTCTTGTAATGTGTGGGTAGCCATATGGGTTTGGGTTTACCAGATAACCGAGTTCCTTTTTAGCAAAATGAATCTCACTTAGACATATACGTTAACCTTCTATATGCCAACTCTATAAATCGAGTCTAAGGTCAATTTACCACCAGTCAAATACAAATGAGTGTAAAGTATCAACAACTTGTTACCCGTCCATAATAATAGATATGGTGTCAGATAATACAACAACAACAACAGTTCCAGTGCCATAATGGCTTCTGCATAAGCAGGGTTTGGGGGGATAGATGCACGCAGCCTTCCCCCTTTAGGGTGCTACCCTAAAAAGAGGTTGTTTCCGAGGATCCCCAACCTGAGGAGCGTGTCATCCTGAAAGCATGCTGCCTGAAAGTATGAGAGCAACGTAGTAGTTGAGCAATAACAAACACAATGAATGCTAATAATGTTCAAAAAAAAAAAAAAAAGAATGCTAATTATAGTATATAAGTGGTTCCTATGCTACTGCCTAGATACTAAGACATGAAATTCTATTCTCAATTTGGAATGAAAAATAGTACTAATATTTATTTTGTATACCAAATTTGCGTACTAAATAATGTGATCATATATAATTAAGTTATAATAATATTAAATAATATGATCAATTTTCTAGTCAATAAATTTAATTAAATAATGTTAATACAAAAATTACATGCATTTAATAAATTAGTCCAAAAAGCGGTACGTAAGGGTATAAAATAAGCCCTTCAACTAACTCTTCTTCATTAATAGCGTCACAAAATTGTACTATAGACCGAGTTTACCCAAAACTTGAAATAACTTGAATATTTTTAAAATGTTCCAATTTGCCCAAACCCTGACCATTGCTGACCCGAAATTTGAACTGATCTAACTCAATTGATTCGAAGTTCGATATGATTAGTTATGAAATTATAATTTGAACTTCCAATTCTTTTGAATAATCAAACAATAGAATTTCATCCTAATTCTCGTAATAGTAGAATTAGAATTACAAGCCTACAATCAAACTCTAATTCTACGCATCAAGCTTACGTTTTTTTAGGAAAATTATCATTTCAGTATCCTGAAGTTTAATTATTTATTACTTAGGTATCTTGACGTTTCAATATATATAATGAGGTACCATGAGATTTGAAATTTTTATCGTTTAGGTGTCTTATGTTAAAATTTGATAAATTTTTTGTAAAAATTAGACTAATTTTGTACAAAAGATACTAATATGATACAAGATTACAATAATATATAAGTCATATTAATATTTTTAGTAAAAATTCAATGAATTACGACAAAAAACTTAATGAATTTGGATATAAATTACTTATATATTGTTTAAATCATGTGTAATAATATTGGCTTTTTTTGGTGAAAGAATCATCAAATCCAATCAATATGGAATAATGTTTCACTTGATCATTTTTAACAAAAATTTATCGAATTTTGGAAGAATGGGATCTGATCGATAAAATTTTAAAGTACCTAAATGATAAAATTTTTTTTAGAAAAATTATCACTTAGGTATCCTGAAGTTTGAACATCTATCATCTAGGTACCCTTGACATTTCATTATATGCAATGTGATACTTTGAGATTTATAAATTTAATCACTTAAGCAACCTAAAATTTTAAAATTTTATCAATCAAATACCCTTTTGTCCAAACCCAAGGAATTTTCGTTGTAAAATCCTAAAATTGAACATGATCCCGTTACCTAGAACGAGTATGATGGGTATAAAGTGGGCGCAACAGGTATGAAGCGTGACAAGACAGGTACAACAATATACCCATACTCGTCCCATACCCATGTCCAACCCGTACCCGCTACTCCCTCAATTATATCTATACCCATTTCAAACGAAATAAATACCTATAAGTAACGAATTTTACCTATTATATTATCATCCGTGCCGCTTTTATATAAATAGAAAGATTAAACAATGAAAACCCAAAAGCGAAGAAAAAGGAATCCTGAAAGGCATATTAACTCCTCTCATTCTACACGCGACGCACAACCTAACTCCTCTACCACGCCCCTAACTACTCTCTCTCTCTCTCTCTCTCTCAATGGGCGGGACAGGAAAGCTGGTCTCTTCCAGCTCCGAATTGGATTTGGATCGCCCCATTCTTGAAGACTATCTCCCTTCCGGATCCATCCCTCAGCCCACCGGCAAGCTCCGATTGTACTCTCTCTCTTTCTCGATTTATTTCTAGTTTAATTGAATCCCATGTTGGAGTTGTGAGAAACAGGGGATGACTGTATAAGTGTTGTGGGTTAGTTCGTTTAATGCCGATTGGGTTTAGGACGAAACCCACTTGGGAGGATTTATATATGTCGGCTTTATGTGTCCCGACTCCGTGGTTGAGCCAATAGCCCGGTGAAATTTAACATGATTTCACTTTCTAATTTTTGGGTTATAACTTGTTTTTGAGTAAATGATATTGAGAGTGAGTCGTGATGTGTTGGAGTTATTTATTCTATTGCTTTCTAATGTTTGTAAGTTTGTTCAAATTCGTAATATTTTTTATTCTATGACTAAATTGATCTATTTTCTTTTGATTTTTAGCTAGTGTCTATATTTATGTTGGTTTGGTTACAAAATAAAGCATAAAAGACTATTTTGAATTAAAAAGATGAGGCATCAATTTGAATAAACTACAGACATCAGTGGTCAATGTATTGCCTAAAAATAGTGCTGAGATATTATTATTACCTCAAAATTAGACGTTGGTAAGATTTGGTGACATTTGATTAGGAAATAATTTGTTGATATTTGGTTAAGACTTAGCTACCTAATCAAATTTAGATTTAATTTGGAGTTTGATTGTGATTAGAGTTGGTTAACTAAATTATAAAAGGGGCTTATGGTTTGATGGTTATTGGTGAAGAAG
Source organism: Simmondsia chinensis (assembly GCA_018398585.1). Classification (NCBI taxonomy): domain Eukaryota; kingdom Viridiplantae; phylum Streptophyta; class Magnoliopsida; order Caryophyllales; family Simmondsiaceae; genus Simmondsia; species Simmondsia chinensis. The sequence goes on from JAGTTD010000016.1 coordinate 6,841,447, forward strand.
AAAAACTGAGAGGAAAGATGTCAGATGTTTGTGGGATTTATAAAGGGGTGCCCAGGGGGCACTTAGGTAGGCGGAGAGAGTGAAATTCGTTTCTCAATGCTTTGATTAAGAGTTGTGAGAGAGTTTATAACTTCCTTTGTCCAAAGTTAAATTGAGAATAGTTGGTGGCTCACTATACCATAGCTAAAGTGAGGAGGGTTGGTGACTCACCATACAATAATTACATTGATGAAGTTTGGTGGTTCACCGAGTAGTAGCAATATTGAGCAAGGTTGGTGGCTCACCATACAATAGCTACATTGAGCAGGATTGGTGGCTCACCATTCAGTAGCTACATTGAGGAGGATTGTTGGCTTATCGCAAATAGCTATATTGAGTTGGTGGCTCACCATATAATAGCTACATTGAGGAGGGTTGGTGGCTCATTGTGCCACAACTGCATAAAGGAGGGTTGGTTGCTCATTATGCAACAATTACATTGAAAAGGGTTGATAGCTTATCGTGTAATATTTACAATTTATCGTGCAATATCGACAATTGGGTTGAGAGATGGGGTTTGGGTTTTAGTTAGAGATTGTAATCCTAAATTTTATAGTGGATGAGATACCTGTTTGGATCCCGTGGTTTTGTCATTTAGTTGAGAGAGGGTTTCCAAGTAAATCTTTGTGTTGATTGTTCCGATGTTTTGATATTTCACGCTTCTGTTGTGCTTGATTGTGTGATTTTTTCAACAAATAGAATAATCCTCTCAACTTTCAAATTAACCAGCTACACCCGTCAAACTCTTAATTTGGATTGGTTAGATTAGGGTAAAAATGAGCCTAGCTGAGCTCGAAAGGCTCACTTGTTTTAAATTCGAGCTCATAGAGCCAAAACAAGTCTAAATGGGCCAAGCTTGATATAGAATATGATTATGAATTAGACCAATCCGCCCAAGTTTGAGCTTGAATGAGTAGAACTTGAGCCTTCATTGAGCTTAAGTGAGCCTAAATGAGCAGAGTTGAGCTTATAGTTGGCAGAGCTAGGTTGGAGCTCAACTGCGCCAAGCTCAAGCTTGAAGTTTCCAGGATCATCAAGCCAAATTTTTGGCAAGCCGAGACTTGAATATTAGTAGCTTGGGCTCGGCAAGGCTCATTTAGATATCCTAAATTAGACTCTTCATTGCAAATCCGTTGAATTTTTTAAATTTTTAAACAAGTGATGGGCAGTTGATCATGATTGCTGTGAGATCTAAAATATAGGAACAAATTGTGATAGAAGGTCTAATCAATATAAATTGATACCTATGTAGTGTCTTTAGTGATATTAAAAGTTCAGGTGGACCTAATGTAAAAAGGAAAAGTTGAGACGGTCAATTTAATTTAGAGCAATAGTTCAGTGATCTCTTTTTTCTCACTTGAATTAGTAATTTAGTACTATTTAGTTTCAATTTTTGGTTCTATTATTTTCCCTTGTTCTTTGTAGGCGTGACTTGCTTGATATTTCGCCTGCTCTAACTGAGACTGCTGGTGCCATTGTCGATGTAAGTTTCTGTGACTTTTGTAATTTTTTTGACTCTTTCATTACGTTTCTGTTTCGATGCTTTTGGTGTTGAAGCAATGTAGGAAGCATGCATGGTTAGATTCTTATACAATCCAAATGAGGCCACATCTGGATACTTTAAAGAAGAAATATCAAGATACATACTACATGAGATACACCCTTTGTCAATTAGTTTGGATGAAGCCTGATTTTGTATGTATCTGATTCCATTGGTGTCTCGATTTGCTGGTCCCACAGAATTCATTTTCTATTTGGCCTACTGTTTGCCTCATTTCTTGGCATCTACTGTGTTTTTTTCATTTGGGGCGGCAGTGGCATTCTAGGCAGACAATGAGATTTAACTGGATCAGTTACATTTCTAACTTTTTAGGGTTCCTTAGTGTTATTTTTTATTCTATTTTTTTGGTTCTTAGAAATCAAAAAAAGAGCAAGTTGTTTTTAGCTAAAGAAACAAGAAGAGACATGAGGAAGACGAAAGACGTCTTAATGCTATTCTCGTCGACCAAGATTGTTATTTTTTGGTGCATATGGTCCGAAAGGAATGTTAGGATTTTTAAAGACCAATATACACTAGTTTATTTCTTGTGGGAAAAAGTGGTCTTTTAGGATCTTTATGGACCAAAAGCTTCTGGGGCTTTGTTGATATAGCTTTAGTTGATTTACAAAGGGATTGGAAGGCTTTGTGTTCTTAGTTACATTTTCATTTGTTTTTTGGTTGTGTTTTGAGGACATCTTGTCCTTAATTTTTTGTAGATTCTGTCTCTCTTAATGATATTTCTCTTTCCGTTCAAAAAAAAAAAAAAAAAAAAAAAAGGAACAGACATTTTCACCACCCAACTTTTGATTTTGGTGAAGACTGGAAATGATAACTAAGGAATCCTTGGTTTTGAAGTTGTAATTTTGGTTCCATTGGTTTATATAGGAATAATTTAGGATGGGAATTCCTTTACGCTGATGTTATTGTTGTAGTTACGTTTTGTCATGTGCATAGAGCATTCTATGCGGTTAGCATGGGCATGTATGGAACTAGGTTCAACTATTTCCCGTTTGTGTACAGTACTGCAAGATGGAAAAAGAAGTAAAAGAAACAAATCTCATGCCTTATTTTCTTCTTAACGTGATCTTAGAAGCTATTGATGAGAAGAGTTGGGGATCAATAATACGAAATTACTTGTAGTTGAGAAGAAAGCAAAATGTGATCAGGGGGATAAGAATGTAAGTGAAAGATGAATGTTGCTAAGAAAAGAATACTTCGAGTAAATATTATGTGCAGTTGATGATCTTGGAAACTATCATCAGCTAGCCGGAAAAACTGAATTTTAGATAGTGGGGTTTAGGGCAATGGGATTAAGTAAAGAATGTTACACAATCTAATGGCTGTCGTACAACGGAATCTAAGCTAGCGATTGCTGGATTGGCCTTTATCTAATGTACTCTCTTAGCGGTGATGCTTATATATTGCATTTTATTTACTGGAATAAATGTATAAATGCATTAATATGAAGAGGGCATAATACTTGAAGTTTTTACAAACATATGGCTTAAAGCGAGTTATGTTCTTGGTTTCCACAGCCTATTAGTTAACTTAACCCTTGCTTTCATGATACTGTGATCATAACCAACGATTTAATTCCACGGACTTTGATCAGACAACATGTGACCTTTGGTTATAAGAGTATGATTATTAGGCTAATTGCTGGCTGATTTGTACTAAATGATGTTTATGCAATTCTACACAGTGTGATTTTTTCTAACTTGACGTTCCCTTGATACCTGAGCAGGACACTTTCACGCGCTGTTTCAAATCAAATCCTCCAGAACCTTGGAACTGGAATATATACTTGTTTCCTTTGTGGTGTGTCGGAGTTTTGTTTCGATATTTGATTCTTTTCCCAGCAAGGTTAGCTTATTTCCAAAAAATATTACTTATTTCGTCTCACTGACAAAAAGCAATTTAGGAACTTCAGTTCTTCATGTGGTAGTAATAAGAGAAGACAAGAAAACGTTCTTTTGTAAGAAAAGAAATTGCATTAAGACAAAAAAGAAATTGCATTAATACAAAAAATGTACAATATGTTGAGGATAAAAATGTCCTCCAAGTGAAAAGAAACATAAATATAAGCTAAAGCTCAATTTCAACATGTGAACCAAACAATAGAATAAGAATTTTGGATCCAAATTCAAGTTTTAGCCTCAATTTTAAGTTTCCATTTCAAGCGCCAAACAAGACCTAAAATAAGAAAGCTCTCAGTCTCTCTGCAGATAATCAACTGTTATGTTCATTATGTCCAAGTGATCAGTGCGTAGAGAAGGTGATGTAGCACAAGAAGGAAACTAAAAATTTCAAACTCAACTCTCACAATTCTGGATTTTATTTCATTCAAAGATGTCTCCATAAAGTACGTAAGGCCCTATTTATAAAATAGGAACCTTGAACCATAAAAGATAAAGAAATCTAATTCCAATCTAACTAGAAAATAAAAAATAATCAGAATCTTAAAAATATAATCTTAATCTAACTAAAATAAAAGATAATCCTTAATAATCTTAATCTAATTTAAACTCAATAAATCCTAAGGGATTAACTAATATTTAAAGAATTTAAAAGTCACAAATATACTTAAACCCCCTTTTAATCAAGATATTTTCACGAATCTCATATTTTGTCTTATCCTTGTCCTGCATCGTTCTCCCCCACTTACGAAAAATCAGTCCTCGAGTTTTGTAGAAGGATAGAATGAAAGAGTGAATCATAGGCCGTGATCTTGGCTTGAGGAGGAGCTTTTGGCTATGTTCAATGAAGACTCTTGATTAAGGTTCACGATGATTGTCAGAAAAATTATTCGGAATAACAAATTCAACATGTTCAACATGCTCTACATCAACCTTGAAATTATCGATTTGTATGGGCTTCCTTTCTTATCCTTTATTGTTGAACTCAATTACTATCTGAAGAGTTCTTCTTCCCTTACTTCTTCAATCTTTTATGCGTTTTGCTCTACTTCAATATATACCTCATCAATGTCATCCTCATTATCTTCAATGTGAACAGTTTGTTGAGCCTTAGGCTGGTTCCATCCGTGCCCTATTTTCTTTACCCCATTTTTGAAAATTTTTAATTATTTTAATAGTTAATGTCGTTTATAATATTTTAATTAATTTAAGACAAACTACAAAAATATATTAAAAATAAACATAATATAAAAAATAATTAACTACATTGAGAAAATGAATTAAAATTATAAAAATTAAGATTTATATTGATATAACGTAATATGAATAATTAAATAAAAAAAATAATTAAATAAAAAATTACTCAAATTTAATATATAAAAATTTATTAATATTTAAAATATATTTTAAAATAAATTTTAATGTATTTTATCAATTAAAAATAATTAAAAAAATACAAATTAAAATAAAATATTAATGAAAAAAATGAAATGGGGCTCTTTTTTAGGAGCCCCATTTGGAGTTGCTTTTTTAGTGCGTGTGGCCCAATAAATTGGGGCACGGTTGGGGAGAGCCTTACTTTCACTATTTATTTCTTTTTTTGTCTTTGCTTCTGCAGTACTATCAATAGTAACAAGTTTTGATCGACTTCCTTCCACTTTATTTGGTTCCTTGACAATTTTGTTGTCATCATAATTAGCATATCTGCTTAAAATATTTGGAAGTTCATTCAGATGTCCTATGATCTTGTGATGCTTCAATTCACAAGCAAGCTCAATATCAAGTTGGCAACAATCATGATAGATGTACGTCCCTTGTAGTTCTTGCTTTGCACAGATTGAATCATCATGATAGTAAAATTGTATACGTGCAAGGTAAGTATCATCAACTCAAGTAATATCCTCTATAGATCCATAATGACGGAATAGCCAATGTAAATCCCTACAAGTAATGGGCTTGGAAACATGGTGAATCTTTACGATTAAAGATCTATCATCTGAATCACCCCATTACCAATATCCAATCACCTCATGATTTTCCTTAAGCCATTTTTCAGGTTTTTCTATTAGATACACATCTTATATAAAAGGGTTCCAATGAGAATAATGTATACCTTCTTCTCAACTTTGTAAATCTTTTTGTTATTCCCCTTAAGCTTGCAAAGGAACTTTCAAAGTACCCCAGCTGTCCTCCTCAAGACATGACAGGGATGGTAGAGATGAGTCCACGGCATTCGGCGGCGGAGGTCGACTGACCTTGACTGTGAACTTTAGGGTTAGGGTTTTGCTCAAGGTGAAGGCGGAGGGCGGCGGAGGTTAGGGCCTTCTGCGAAGGGGTTGTGGGTGTTTGGAGGGGAGTAATAGGCTTCGAACAATATAGTAATAGGGTTTCTCTCTTCCTCTTTTTTTTTTTTTTTGGCTGAATGGAATTGGATTGAATTTTGCTGATACCAAAATTGATGTAGCACAAAAAGGAAAGCTAAAAATTTCAAACTCAACTCTCACAAATTTGGATTTTATTTCAGTCAAAGATGTCTCCCTAAAGTACATGAAAGTCCTATTTATAAAATAGGAACCTTGAACCATGAAAGATAAAGAAGTCTAATTCAAATCTAACTAGAAAATAAAAATAATTAGAATCTTAAAAATGTAATCTTCATCTAACTAAAATAAAAGATAATCCTAAATAATCTTAATCTAAATTAAACTCAATAAATCCTAAAGGATAAACTAATATTTAAAGAATATAAAAGTTACAAATATATTTAAACTCCTTCTAATCAAGATATTTTCACGAATCCCGTATGTTACCTTATCCTTGTACTGCAGCAGAAGGTCAAAGGGTTGGGGTAGATAAACGGGCTTTGACAAGGGTTGACTCAATGATGTATCAGGTTGAGTCAAATTAGAGGGAAAAAAATCCATGTATTCATCTTAAGATGTACGTACATTATTTTGTAACTGTTACTGCAGCTCCATACTCTGTATGTCCCTCCTGATCGAACATTTAGCTGAGTAACTGACAAATATTAGTACCACCGGTTGGGGATCTGAAAATTTGTTGGTTTTAGCCTTCTGACACATGTTTAGTATGAATCTGCAGGGTTATTGTGCTCACAATTGGATGGATTATATTCCTTTCCCTATACATGCCAGTTCATTTCTTATTGAAGGGACAGGATAAGCTGAGGAAAAAGTTGGAGGTATAATTTTTATTAAGCTCCGCATGTATGCTATTCCTGTTGTATATTTGATACAGAACATGATTTCAATATCATACCTCGCGTCTGAGTATCCTTATCCGACACAGGTACTTGTAGGTGGAACGGAGAGCTGAAATAATTTTGCTTTCTTTTGCTTGGTCGCAGATTCTTTTAAATGTCACGAATTTATTTATTTCAGAAGTGTGCCTTCTCCCATGCATTACTTTGTTAGATTTAGAGTTTGATTCTACCTTCTGGAGGTATATTGTATTGATCACATCATTTTTATCTGCTTCTTTCCAGAGGTCTCTGGTGGAATTAATTTGCAGCTTCTTTGTAGCATCATGGACGGGGGTTATCAAGTATCATGGGCCACGGCCAAGCGTGAGGCCTAAGCAGGTCAGAAACGTAACAATCTCCACATTTCTTATTTCCCCTGATGCCATTGAATTTAAGGATGTTAATGGTGCAAGTTGAGCCAAGTAGCCGCATATGCTTACTGAAGCTTTGTAAGTCTTATCGACTTCAAGCCAAACCTTTGCATAAGTTTCTAAACATGCTCGTTTGCTCGATATTCCAGTCATTTGTTTTGTTTTATTGAAATATTCTGTTTATTCGTTTAGCCAAGCTTGGTCAAGCTCGTTTAGCTGCTTGATTACAATCAAAATTACAGAACCTGAAAGACTGAGTTAGATATTGGGGTATCTTGTTTGGATGATCATCATTTAACAAATCGTTATCAAGCTAATATTGAGCGACTAAAATCTCTTTACAATGTCTGAATGAGTTGTTCATTGAATATCAAGCGTACCTTTGTTCCTTAAGCTTGTCGAACCTACTTGAATACATCTCATTTACTTACCGACTGACCAAAACAAACATGAACTAAGCACAAGTAGTTCATTAAACACTTGGTTTATTTACATCCCTAGTTGAAATATACAGGTAGCACAACTTATCTGCTTGAAAGTGTCTGATACATATTCTTTCTTGATTTTTACTGTCTTCTTTTAAACAGGTATTTGTGGCAAATCATACCTCCATGATTGATTTCATCATTTTAGAACAGATGACCGCGTTTGCTGTAATAATGCAGAAGCATCCTGGGTGGGTTGGTAAGCATGCCAAAAGATAGTTATCTGGAATTGCAAAAATTGCTTAGTCCTTCGGGGCATACCTTTTGACTTCTTTATGGTTGCTGCATTAGGTTTTATTTTGTTGGAGGAAAGACATCTTTCTTCTGAAAAAGATTTGTCCTCAACAACTTTCTAACTTATGCTCCATTTGGTTGGAGGAATATATTTTCTTTTCATAGAATTAGTATACTTAAATTGTTCTTTTTAGATAACCAAAGAGGGTACCAACAAGCCGTCACCGGATCCCATTAGAACTCTGAAGTTAAGCGTGCTTGGGCGATAGCAGTACCAAGATGGGTGACCTCCTGGGAAGTCCTCACCCTCAGGTTGGGGACACTCGGAAACAGCCTTTCTTCAGGGGTAATACCCTGAAGGGGGAAGGCTGCGTACATCTAGCAGGAGCCCTTGGGGCACTGGGTATGTTGCTTTTAAGTTGTTCTTTTTAGATATTTCACTTATATAAGTTTTTCTTATGACATACTAAGGAAAATAATTTCTCTATATAAATTTGAATAGGAGTTTGCTTTGGCCTAGGTTAAGGTGAGATTGAAGATATGAGATTTGGGTAGTAAAGGTCTAAAGAAGTGAACTTCACCTCCATATAGGAAAATGTTCCTTATGAGCTAAATGTTGTTACTCATCTAGGAAATTAAATTATAGTTAATCCTCCTCTCTTTTGACTCAAAAGTAGTAGATTCTTCATACAAATAGAATCAAATCTACCCCCTTAATTTTCAAAAAACTTGTCAATTCATCCCCACTCGGTTACTATATTGTAAGTTTTGTTTTTATGACTATTTAACCTGTCTAAATGAGGGGTATAGTGATTAATTTTTGTTTTTCAAGGAATTTTATAGTATTTAGTTAAAAGACTTTTCTAATTCTGATATTTGTCCGAATATTTTTGATTACTTTTAGTAAGGAACACTTATCCCATTTTCTTTTATATTAGTCCTAAAATGAACTCATATTTCATTTTGCAAATTAAAGTGAGTGAAATTTGATAATAAACTTTTAAGAATACTGCATCATTTTGACTAAAAACCAAGAAAGTCGTTTCTGATTGGCAAGCATGTTTGAGGGTAAAGGAACCGGACCTTGGACCTCATGTCCTAAACCTTGATAGTGTTTTAATACCACTAGATAACACCTCTTTTGCTAAAAGAATATGAAACCAACTGATGAAGAAAATCAATCACTTTATCACGATACTTTACCATGCCCTTACATATGAAGCCCTGAAATTCTTTTTCTGGCAACAATACTTTAGAGAGCATTATGTTTAAGAAAAGGAATAAGAAGGGTAAAATATTTTGGAAAAAGAACGTGAAGGGCAACTATTTTTGGAAAAAACTAGAGGAAAGGTCTTGACATCATTGATGCCACCAAGATGATGACTTGGCATCCGCCATTTCTTCTATATGGTTGCCAAATCATCCCTGTGCTATCTTATTATTTGACACGTCATATTTTTGGTTGTTACATCATTATTACGGGCATCTATCATGTTAAGCATACTGCCCTTCCTCCTCTTTTTTCAAAAAGGTTTTCCTTCTTATATATATAATAAAAGGGTTATTTACGCCAAAGGTTCTTATACATTGCCTAGTGAATCAATTTAGTCCATGTATAGTATATATTGTGTCATTTTAGTCTTGTGATGAGATTGAAGTTATAATAACATAGTCTTAACACCAGTTATGTTAGGCGTAAGCGATCTAAGACAAACTCTTCCATTGACCCAATTTAAACCCACTGATGACCTGGTCACTAAAAAGTCAATTGCCAATTTAACATTAATTTTATTATAGGACTAAATGGACCCAATTTTTATTGTAGAGCTACAATTAAAATTATAAGGACTAGGTTGACACTGTGGACAAAATAAAGGGACCTATGACATAAATTGCCCTCATATGTCTAGATTGTTCTTTTCTTAAACAGGATACCCTTATAAGATATTTTTACCTATTTTTTCATTGATTTTTCTTTAGTTGAATTAGAAAATTATATTTTATTTCATAACTTTGCATGGAGTTGGGATTTAGCACATTTGAGGTTGAGTTAGGATGGGATAGCAAGCGAGGGGTGGGAAGGGTACAGAAATAGAAAATGACTTTCTCGTTTTTTGAGAAGACAAATTCTCGCATATGGAGGAAAATGCTGTTTAAATTAACTTTTGGCTATTTATTTATAAAAGCATACAATTAAATTGCAGCGGAAGAGTACTCCCTCCAATCCAACGGACCCTTGTGCTGTCAGACTGTAATCCTGTGCAACATTTATCATGGCTGATGAATGAGTCACGTGTAGGATTTAGAGCTAAAAACATTTTCCATCTTCATATTTTTCGTCATCCATTCTCAGTGACGTTATTGTGCTCTGAAAATATTTAAAATGATGGATCAACCTCTTGTGTCCTGCTAGTTTGGGGGTGATGGCTCAAGTGGTCGGTCTAGGATTCAAGGATATGTACACAGAAAAGAGAATGTCTATAATGCTATATGGAAAACAAAATTCAAGCCTTAAGAGGTATAAATTAGCCAAGCCGAACCCAAATTTGTGAGGTTTGAGATTCGGACGCTCCAATATTCTACTTAGCTCGAGCTCAACTCAGTTTGGTTGAGCTCCAATTTACTTAACGAGCTTTGATCAAACTTCACCTCATTTGCACTCATTGAGGCTCTTGCATGCTCAGACTTGGCTAAGGCTCGTACTCGATTTGCTTAGGCGCATTGAGTCTCATACTTAATACAGATGGACTCATTTAGGCTCGTTCAAGATAGCAACCCGAACTACCAAGCGCAAGCTTTATTAGACTCGGGCATGGCTTGCTTAGATAAATGAGTCTGCTCAAATCGTATTAAGCTTGAGACCAGTCAGCCTTTAGTCATCAACTTGTCGCATTTACGCCCCTGTTCACCCCTTTTCAGGCTTGCATCTATGCCAAATGTAAATTTCTCTTCCATCATCGTTGTCTTAGTTTTCGTGTTTTTGCTCCTGGGGCAGGTCTACTGCAGAGCACTATCTTAGAGAGTGTAGGATGTATTTGGTTCAATCGGTCAGAGGCAAAGGACCGTGAAACTGTGGCAAGAAAGTATGTTGACGAGTAATAAGGCTGAAATTATGTCATGTTTTGTCAGTCTTTGATTTTATTCATGTATAAATTTGATATTACAGGTTAAGGGAACATGTGCATGGAGCTGACAATAACCCTCTTCTAATTTTTCCTGAAGGAACTTGTGTTAATAACGAGTACACTGTCATGTTTAAGAAGGTAAGATAAACTCTTTCTAAATCAAAATACTATTTCTTTATGTTGGCAAAGTTGACGTTAACTAAGATTGTAAATGTGGGAAAAAGTGGTCCTTTTAGGATCTTTGTTGACCAAGAGCTTTGAGGGCTTTATTGATATAGCCTTAGCTGATATGCACAGGGATTGGAGGGCTTTGTATTATTAGTTGTATTTTCTTTTGTTTTTTGGTTGTGTTTTGAGGACATCTTGTCCATAATTCTTTGTACATTCTTTTTCTCTTAATGATATTTCTTTTTTTGGGGAAATAAAAAAAGATTGTAAACGAGTCACGCCAGCTTGCAAGGCTACTCATTATATAGGTCGAATAACTTGGCTGTTTGAGCTCATGTTAAGTTGAGCCGGCTCGTTGGAGCCCTAACCAGTGAAGCTCAGGCTCGGCAGGCTTGTGAGTCTTAATGTATCTAAATGAGCCGATTTCGAGCAAGTCACGAGCTTAAACATGCATCAACCGCCAAGTTAGGGTTTTAATGAGCCAAGCTCAAGCTTGAACAGAATGAGCTTGAGTTTGGAAGTCTGTAGTAAGTGAGCTTCAAGCCGAACTAATGTTGAGTAAAATATTAGTAAAGAAAGACTAAAGGAGCTTAGAAGAGTCATTCTTCAGCTTTCTATTGGGCTTAAGGGCCTGTTTGGCCAGACTATGAAAAAACTATTTCAGTAACACTTTTTGCAATAATACTTTTGTGAATGGGTTTTTTTTTGTGTGAAAAACTTTTAGTGTTTGCTTCTGCTTTTGCAAGGAGAAACATTATTTTCCTACTTCTATTTAATAGAAAAACTTCTCTTTTTTTTAACAAGCCAGACACTTTTGTAATCTGAATACTTTTTTCTAGAAAAAACTTGGCCATATAGGCCCTAGGTGTGTCCAAACGAGCCAAGTTCAAATTTTAATGAGCCAAATTTGAGTATAAATTAGATTAGACGACCTTATCTCGAGCCTAAATGACCCAAGCTCAGCTAGAAACTCACCAAACCAAGCCAATCTCTAGCTGTACCAAGCTAAGCTCGAGCTCTAAGACTCCAAACATGGTAAACTCAGCCTGAAGCCCGAGCAAAATGGTGGTTAACCAAGCACCCTTGCTATTGAGCTTGAGTTCAGCCCGAGTCTGCTCTTTTATATTGCTAGCATTGAAATAACCATCATGTTATCCGTTATGCTATTCGTCTTCTTTATTGGTCACGTTATGCTATTAGTCCTTTCCTTCCCTTTTGTGTATAGGGTGCTTTTGAACTTGGCTGCACTGTGTGCCCAGTTGCAATCAAGTACAACAAAATTTTCGTGGATGCCTTCTGGAACAGTCGAAAGTAAGTGCTGCTCATACCTTGTGTGTTCTAATGTGTGCATCATTATGTTTCTGAGTTGACCTGTCGTTAAATATTTTTTTTTTCTGTTGCTGTACTTCAATTTGAAATTTTTAGACAGCTTCAGTTGCTTTTGGGAAGATGCAGTTTCATCCCTTTTTTACTATATAAGCAAAAAAGTTCAGGTGAAGAGCCATGGAGAAGACTGTAAGCCATTAGGGTGTAAATACCAAGTGCAAGCTTGTCATGTTTGAGGTTAGCTCGCCAAATTTTTGCTTGGCTCTAGCTTGACTTGAAAGCTTAATGAGTAGAGTTCGAAAAAGGGTGCTCAATTATAGGTTCAGAAAATCCTTTAAAGATCAACTCAAACTGGTTAAGATTTTTCTTGCTTGAGCTTGAACAAAAGTTGCTCAGTCTGACTTGGTTTCTTTACATCTCAAACACTTGGGAAATGGAGAAACAGAGAAGAAAAGATGAACCTGTTCTGATACCCAGTCCTTGTAGTTTTGGGTGGTCTGGCTTGTGATTAGTGATTTACATGAATATAATCTGGTGAAAGCATTTATGGAAGTCTCTGTTTTGGTGTAGTGTAGCTATCTCACTTTCGATCTGTCAGTGTGGATTTTGATGATATTTTAACTAATTTCATTTCTGTAAATGATACAGAATGCCCAGCATTTTAGAAGGAGGCCGATTACTCCTCCCGCTAGGAAGTGCGAGCAATTATATATTAAGCACTAGAGGACAGGTAGAGGCAGGCCAAAAAAGCTGGAGGGAGACGATTAGACATGACTTTACCCACCTAAACCTTAATGAGGAGATGGCCTTAGATAGAGCTAAGTAGCGATCAAAAATACAAGTAGCTGACACAGATGTTAGGGAAGGGTAGCCCATTGTTGCCAGGCTACAGTGATCTAGGTTTCGTGTGCTCTACTGTTGCGGCAGTCGTTTTATGAGTGTTGCATGCTTGCATTTGACGCGACTTGACTTGTCGTGATTTGACTTTGACTTAACCCGACTTTAAAAATGATCGGTTTTGCTTTCTAGGGTTGGGGGCCCCTCGGACGTAGCCTCTTTTCAGGATTGCACCCTATAAAGGTAAGGCTGCATATATTTCACTCCCCAGACCCTGCTTCGGCGGGAGCCTCTTAGGCACTGGGTGGTGGTGGTGGTTGTTGTACAAAATGCACAAATCATAGTTGCAAAAAGTACTTTAAATTTTGACATATCATACTTAGAAATGTGACTCAGGTTTGAACTTCAAATTCGTGTTTGATACGTGTATCAAACTTAAGAGAAATGTGATTCAACCTTGTGAAAGAATATTTTTGTAGGCTATTTCATTTTTCTAGCCTTGTTTGATGACTTATTAGCTGATCATATCACCTAAAGAGGATACTATAATATGATGGACTCAATTTTATTGGCGTTAGCTTCTGGAATCTCTGGAACGTGGAAGGATTGAACCCATTTTTCTTGGTTAGCATTCAGTATGGTCAGAAATATTTCAAGTGGAGTAAATTTGGGTTTCTTGTTGTTGGAAGAGCATGTAAGAAATTAGTTTAAAAAAATTAATGGGTATGTCTTCACAATGGTGAAAATATTCAGGGAAGTCACACCCCATGATTCTATTCGTTTCCTTTTTTTTTTTTTTTTAAGTACACATTCATTCCGTGATTCGATGCATTCATTTCAGGGAAAAAGACTTCACTGATATGATGCATTACCATAAGCCTATTTTTAATCTTAAGTCTAACATGGTCCAAATAGGCCATCTAGTGACCTTTCACAAACGCAATTTGGTTTGAACTTCTTCTATCCTTTACTCTGAAATTCTATTATGTGGGTAATAGTGAGTGCATTAATGCCCAAAACATGGTGGTTTTGTGTTAGTCTAGAGAGGCCGCTAGTTTGTTGAGTTGCACTGGATTTTAGGGCATGAGACCTTTTAGAACAATGGAATCCTTCCACAGTGCAGCAAATGCTTTATAAACTTAACTATATGCAATTTGTTTCAGTATTAAATTATTATTGTTTATAGTGACCTTATTGCTTTGTTTGGTCATTGTTATTTTCATTTGCATGTAGCCTAGTTGATTTTATATAATTTACCAACAAAGCATTAACTTATTTCAAAGCGTTATGCTTCAATGGTTCAAGTAATGAATTTCCGTTAATTTTCTGTATATATATCTAATATATTTAATATAATCCCTTCCTCCGCACTTTTAGCCTTAGAAACTTCTGTATTGCCCGCTGCCCTACTCTGGCGTCATGCGGCGATGATATGGCCTGTCCCTAATGATTTTCTAAAAACAATTTCCCGAATTCTTCATCTAAATAAAGGATTAATTTAATTATGGTTTCTGTGAATATACAGGCAGTCCTTCACGACGCATCTGCTTCAGCTTATGACATCCTGGGCTGTTGTTTGTGATGTATGGTATCTTGAGCCGCAGAATTTGAAGCCTGGAGAGACCCCCATTGAATTCGCTGAGAGGTCTCCATTTTTTACCTTGTTTTGATTAATAATAATAAGCTTGTTCAAAAACCAGAGCCTATCAAGATCCTAAGCAACCGAAGCAGTTGTTTGGTGCCCCCAATTTGTTAAAGGCGCCTTTTAAAAATTAAGTGATATTATCATTTTGCTTACATCGTATGTCACCATTTATTATAGGAGAGAGAAATCTATGTGAGATATATTATAGATGCATATATTTTGGATACACATAATATAATGTGGATTATTCAAGGTGTGCTTAATCTGGCTTGGGCATTTCGGTTACCAAAAAGGGTTCCATCGATCAAGCCTAAAATACAATATGTTGCATTATGAAAACCACTAAAAAGTACGATTACATAACAGTCAGATCGTATGCATAGCGGGATTTCTATTTTAACCGTTTACTAACTTTGTCTATAACTTCTGGAATCAGGGTTAGGGACATGATATCAGTTAGAGCAGGCCTGAAGAAAGTACCTTGGGATGGCTACTTGAAATACTCGCGGCCTAGCCCTCGGCTCACTGAGCACAAGTATGACTCCTCTCCTTTTTGTTTTGAAATTTTTTTTGTTTAGGCTTGTTTGATATTGTTTTTGTGTTTTTGATTTGGGTAAATTATAGAAAACCCCCCTAACTTTTGCTTCAAAAACAGAAAAACTCCCTCCCAAATAAAACCACTCATTAAACCCCCTCACTTTAAAAAAATTATTAGTTTGCCCCCAAACAACTTTTTTTGACCATTTTGTCCCCCAAAAAAAGTAGTTGAGTATTTAATTTTATTTCTAGGTAGGATTTTATGTTTTGAGGAAAAATAAGAATTTTTTTCATATTTATTAAAAAAAGGGACTTTTTATATTTATAAAAATTATTATTTTAATTATTTATATAGTAGTAATATTATAATATCAACAAAAATATTATATTTTATTTTATAAAATTTTTTGTAAAAATTTTAAAAATATTTTTATCTTCTAAACTTATAATATTATTAATATAATTAACTGAAACAATTATATATGTTATAAATATATAAAATTTTCTTAATTTTATTACGAAAAACATAAAATTTTTCTAATTTTTGCCTAATAATATAAAACTCCCTTCTAAAAATATAATTAAACATTTGAGGGGCAAAAGGGTCAAAAAAAGTTTCATGAGGGTTAAGTGATAAATTTTTAAAGGTGGGGGTTTTGTGAGTGCTTTTATTTGTGAGGGGGGTTTTCTATTTTTGAAGCAAAAGACAGGGGGATTTTCTATAATTTACCCTTTTGGTTTTTGATTTTTTAGAAACTAAAAGTAAGGTTTTGGAAATGACTTTTTAGTTTTTTGTTTCTTGTTTTAGTGTTTTTCCTAATTTAAGTGAAAACTAAAAATAGAAAACAGAAGGCATGAAAAGTCATTTTTGAAGCCTTGTTTTTAGTTTGTCAAAGTCCAAAAACTGCAAACTAAAAGAAGATACCAAATAAGCCCTTAGTACGCTTATGTTGATCCTTTACTGTTTTCTCTCTCTTGTTCTTGGCCCCCTTGACCCGCACCTTTCGCCAACAAGGGAAAAAGAAAATATATTGAAATAAGCAAGAGACAAGAAATGATAAGATGATATGAATGCATGATAGAATAAGATAAAAATGATATCAAGGAATCAACCAATTTAGAAGTTTAAGCTATTAGGTGAAATTAGATAAAATGGTTTTGTACTGTAACATGTTTGCTAAAATGAATACTCATTGCATTTGAAGCAGGATAATGCACTTGCTAGCTTCGTACCTTGTATGGAACTTATATAAATATAAATAGTGAGGGCTATTATTGAAAATTGGAACTCGAGACCTCTTGATCAAAGAAGCTGATTGAGTTTGCATATGTTGATCATCAACTATAGCTCCTTCCCTCTTGTTTCGCTCCTCCTCCCCTCTTCCCCCTCCAACTAGGAAAAGAATAAATTATATTAAAGAAGTAAGAGATAGGTACCTATTAGATTCAACATAAATGCGTTAAACTGCAGGTGAGCGCAATGATGATAAGATGAGGGGGTTGCGTTTGAAATGGTTTGGCCATGCAAAACAAATATTTACTGATACCGAGAAGAGTTGAGTTGATGAGAGCTAACGATGTCAAAAAGGTGGAAGGAGATCTAATAGACCTCTTGCTTAATTGGGAGCCCAATGAAGGCGTGTAGTTCACAATAGAGTAAAATGACATAAAACAGCAAACATAATGCCTCAAAGAGGCTCCCGCTAAGGCAGGGTATTAGTAGGGTGAGATGTATGCAGACCTCTATAGGGTGCTACCCTGTAGGAAGGCTGTTTCCGAAGTGCCTCTAACCCTAAAAAGTAGAGTAAAATGACATATTTTATGTAATAGTAAGACTCCCCATAGTGAAAAAAAAAAAAAAGACTTGGATTGTTGTTTCTATAAGAAACAAGGAGAATTCGCCTTTGTTCTATCTTATTGGAACTCAACTTAGAAAGGTTGGCTCAAGCAATAAGACACTTTGACCAAATGCTGCATGAGTATCAAGTCTGGATTCAAATCTCTTTTTTTACTCCAATAGTAAGGAGATACAGCATTGTCTTAAATACAGCCACCAACATTAAGGGAGGAAAGACAAGCTCCGAACCCAAGACCTCATGCTTGGAGGGTTGCTAGTCAAACGAATACTCCATACCAGAGAGTCTTTGGGTTCTAATCTTGCCAATGGGCGTGAATCAGTCCTCAAGACTGCCAACAAGATTTGTCTTTCCCGACCTACCCCGTTGCACGTTGGGAAACTTCCAAGGGGACAGGGATTCGTCCAGTTGAGTATAGGCTAGCTTGTACGCTTTGGTTATATGAATCATTATAGGGCGAAGTGATGTACTTTGATTGCTATGCCCGATCCCATATAGTGGGAAAAATAGGTAAACTGTTCTTACTTAATGAGCTCAAGATTTGAATTTTTTGTGCGTGCAGGCAGCAGAGCTGTGCAACGTCCATATTGCAACGGTTGGAAGAAAAATAATACATTTCTGTTTTTCAGAGGCAAAATTATCTTTATATACATTATATTCGAGATCACAAACAAGAAGAGCGTAATGTTACTATATATACTAGAAGGATAACATTGTTTAAAAAGGTGAAAAACGGATTAGAAGCGAAAATGAAGCTTCAAAACATTTTTTTTTTCCTAACACCTCTTCCTTTATGTTTCTTTTCCGAAACATTCTGTCCTCTTCGTATACAGAGCAAGCATTATGCCTTATTCCGTTTTATGAATATAATGCCCTTTTAAGATATTTTTGCTGGACGAATCCTTTTTTTTTTTCACTTCTTCTCCTATATTGTTTCACCACTATGTCCTGTTTGTAAGCATGTGCCATGAAGCTGAATTTTCACTTATTTCATGAGAAAATTTATTTTATTTTCCTTTTTTTTTGCTTTTGGGGGGGGGGGGGGGGGGGGGGGGTTGGTGTGCTTTAGATTTTTATTTTTCTTTTAATAGTTAAGTTTTGTTGCCTCATGTAATTTGCTTACCCATGTTAGAAAATATTACTCCACTTGGATTCATGTTTTGATGACTTCTGGAGAAATAAAGGTGTGTAATTCCGAAGTTTAATTTTGTAAAATAACCCCTTGCCACTGGTGATACATTACGATGTAATGCATCTTACAATTTTGATTTAGTTGTGAATCTTGTACCCTTTATTTGGATAAGTGATAGTTTTATGAGGAAGAGAGAGAGATTGTGATTCTTTTCGTTTGGGTTTTTTTTTTCTTTTTTGTTATTTATTTTAAAGGTCTCTGTATTTTGCTCATTGTGTTAATTTAGTCTTTCTACTTTTAATTGTGTCAATTTAGTCCCTGTATAATTTAAAATGAGTCAATTTAGTCATTTGATTAAATTTAAGTTAATAATGTAATTTTGAATGGTGAAATTATGTTAGATATAAGTAATTTATTATAAATTTATCTGATTACACAATTTAATCCAATCTGTCGCCAAACTATTAAAATTTTATTAAAAACTTAATATAAATTTTTTTATAAGGGCTAAATTGACGCATTTTGAATTGTACATGGATTAAATTAATATAATTAAAAATATAAGGATTAAATTGACACAATTAAAGATACAAGCATTAAATTGATACAATGAACAAAGTATAGAGATACTGGGCATAAATAACCCTTTTTTTCTTTTATGCTTGTAAGGCCTCTAAGGGGGGAATCACTTTAAAGGGGAATAATTCATCACTAGGGGAGATCAAATCTGATGGCATTGTTGGCCCTTGGTGTTCTTTACTATTAGGCTATGTTTTTAGGAGACTATTAGTCATTTAGTGCCTGAGAGTGCTACATATTATGTTCTTATAATACCCCTTTTTATCTAGATCAATGGTACTGTTTTTTCAGTTTTGGTGATATATTTTAGGATTATTTATAAATTAATATTTTTGTATTTTATTTGTTGTGTTAAATTAGTTCTTGTACAATTTAAATTGTATTTATTTAATCCTATGGTGAAAATAAAGTTATGTTAATGACATAAATTTAAAGATTAGGAGATAAAATGGGTTAAATTGGATAAACAAGTGGGTTTGTATAGGTTACTTGCATCTCTTTAGATCATGTGGTTAAAGCCTAATTTTCGAAATAATGTTTTGTCACTTCTTGGGGGTCCTCGGAAACAGTCTCTCGTCAGGGTCTCACCCGGATGAGGTAAGGCTGCGTACATCCTGCCCATCCTAGACCCTGAGCAAGCAGGAGCCATTGAGGCACTGAGTATGTTGTTGTTGTTGTTGTTTTTTTGTCACTTCAATTTATTAACTGCTCATCGGATTTATAATCTTTTTTTGTATTTCTTTTTTTAATTTATAAGTTTAAATTTGGAACTATCTTTTTTTTTTTTTAAATTCAAATTCAGTGATATTTTGTAATTATTAATGTTTGAATAAGAGGTCCCCCTCCCCCCGGATTTTGAGGGCATTATTGTTTGATAGTAATGAATAGTTTAGCCTTCGGGCCTTTCTGATTAAAAAAAAAAAAAGAGGTTTTGAAAATTTTTCGTTTTCTGATTGCTGGTATTTTTAAGAACTAGAGTGTTGACGGGCTTTAAAGGTATTATGATCTAGTGCCTTGAGATTACTTGAATGGGGAAAGGATGGCTTTATCCTCAATTTGGTTTAAAAATTAGTGAGTAAAATTGAGCAAAATTAGAAAAAAAAGTAAAACTAAAGAAAATAAGGGAAAAAAAAAAAACTATGTTAAATGATGGTTGACATGAGAATAGTACAATTGCATAATTCATAGCCCATACCTGCAAGTTGGGGCATACCTTGTGTGTGTGTGTGTGTATATATGTATATATATATATATATATATATATATGTGCGTGTGTGTGTGTGTGTAACTCTTGAAAGTTTTTGAGGTGTAAAGAGTGAGAGACTTTATCAATATTTTAATTTTGCATTTATTTATAACACGCTATCAGTACGAAGATCTAACTAACTGAGGTATGTAATTATACATCACACATATTTGAATGACATGTTTCATCTAACCATATGTAGATGGCTATGCCTCCTAATTATTACTTATAATCAATCATGGCCGGTTAAACCACTTATTATTATTCGTTCATCATATGGTCAGCCCTGTCACCCACTATTATTCGTTCATTATATGGTTGGCTCTGTCGTCCACTCAGTATTATTCATTCAATATATGGTCCGCCCTGTCGCCCACTTATTATTACTCATTCATTATTTATATGGTCGGCTCATTCGCCTATTTATTAGCAGTTGTTCATACAATTATATTTGTTAGCTGGTTTATCTATATACTACTCATTAAAATAACAATGCTATTTTTAGAATCTACTTCACGCCATCGGCATCATTTGTTTGTATGTACTTGTGTATATATGATACTATGCATGAAATTAAAATCACAAATTTATTACATCATAATAAAGTACAATTTTTCCTAATCAAACATATAATCAAACTCTATAGCTACAAAACAAAGGAGCATGACGTAAAACCATAAAAACCTACCTAGAATATCTTCTTCTATAGTATCATCTAAATATGATAAACCTCCAAACATAAAAAAAAAAAAGACTGATTATAATAACCCTACTGAAAAAAAAATGAAAGGTAAGATATATTGCTCTAGAATGTGAATGGGAGATAAGAGATGAGGAAATTTTTGAATGATTTATGGTATGGTAAAATTCGTATTTATATAGTCCAAAATTATTGTTCATGACCGTTGTAGTTAGCCGTTTTTAGCTGTTGCAATTAGCCTTTTTTTACTGTAAAATACTGCCTACAATCGTTGAAATTACCTGTTCTTAGTAATTAAATTATTATTCACGATTGTTTAAATTAGCTATCTTTAAGATGAACTCTAAATAGAACAATAAAATGACCATACAAAATGTGTTAATTAAATATTGTACATGCATTAAATTTTTACACCAATCATATTATACTAAATTTTATTATTGTCTTTAGAACTTTGACAATGTCAAATATCTCAAAGCTTGAGTTCATTGCCCTCGACATTTCTGGAAGAAATTATTTATCATGAGTTTTGGATGGTGAAATTCTCCTTGCTGCCATGGGCCTTAGTGATACAATAAAAATTAAAATGAAGCATCCCCACAGGATCGAGCAAAAGTAAGAGCAAAAGCAATGATTTTTATTCGTCATCATTTACATGAGGAGTTAAAAACTGAATACCTTGAAGTTAAAGATCCTCTTGTCTTATGGAATAATCTGAAGGAGAGGTATGAGTATTAGAAATCTATCATTCTTCCAAAAGCCCGTTATAATTGGATTCACTTGTGACTACAAGACTTTAAGTCAATTAGTGAATACAATTTAGCTATATTTAAAATCAGTTCTCAGTTAACATTATGTGGAGAAAAAAAATTGCTGATGCTGATTTGTTAAAAAAAAAAAAAAACACTCTCCACATTCCACGGCTCAAATATAGTCTTGCAACAATAATATCAAGAGCATGGATACACAAAATATTCTGAGCTAATATCTTGCTTATTAGTAGCTGAACAAAAAAGAGCTTTTAATGAAGAATCATCAATCACGCCCTAATAGTAGCCTGGCATTTCCTGAAGCAAATGCAATGTCTTTTAAAAGACGTGGATGAGGTGGTGGCAGTAAAAGAGGTCGAGGTGGTGGGAATCATGGGACCCATGAAGGGCACTGGCAGCAACTACGTCAAAATGGTAAACCAAGTCCCCAAAAAATGGAAGAGAGTTGAATCAAATAAAAAGCTAAACAAACCGCCAAATTATGAAGATGTTTGTTATAAATATGGATCAAAGGGGCACTTGTCTCGCACTTGTCGAATCCCAGAACACTTGGTTAATCTTTACCAAGCCTCTATCAAGGAGAAAGGAAAAAAGCCGGAGGCAAACTTTACCAAACTCATGGGCACTACCTCTTATACCAAATTTGAAGTGTCAGATTTCTTTGAGAATTCCAACACTGGAATGGATCATTTAATTGATGATAGGGACATCCATATCGATTAAAAAAATGATTTCTTTTGTATTATGATTATCTTGTAATGTTTAGCTTATTTGATGACAACTATTTTATATTGCATTTTTATATATGAAAGCAACTTATGTATTTCTGCATGCTTAACAAACAAGAACCTTAAGTCCTTTGGTCCTACACAAGATCATGGAAACCAATACGTGCTTGATTGACAGTGGCACAACACATACCATTCTCCGTGATTGAAAATATGTTACTCAAGACATTAGCTGAATTTAATGTCAATACGATATCTGGATCTACCACCCTAATCGAAGGCTCCAGAAGAGCACATGTTATGTTGCCTAATGGAACTAAACTCTATATTAGTGACGCTTTATATTCCAGTAGATCCAGAAGAAATCTACTTAGTTTTAAAGATATCCGATGCAATGGATACCATAGTGAGATGACAAATGAGGGAGACACATAATATCTGTACATTACTTCTATTATTTCGGGCCAGAAGCTCGTATTAGAGAAAGTTCCTACTTTCTTTTCTGGATTATATTATACAAATATTAGGGAAATCAAAGTCAACTTTATCAGATCCTAAGTTATTTGTACTTTGCCATGATCATCTTGGTCATCCAGGATCTACAATGATGCAACGAATTATAGAAAATACTCATGGACACCCATTGTCAAATCACAAAATTTTATTACTTAAAGACTACACTTGTGGTGCATGTGCTCAAGAAAAATTAATAATTAGACAATATGTTTCAAAAGTATCCTTTGAATTACCATCTTTTTTATATCGTATACAAGGTGATATTTGTGGTCCTATTCAACCTCCATGTGGTCCGTAGCGATAATTTATGGTCGTCATCGATGTTTCCACTAGATGGTCTCATGTTTCCTTATTATCCGACCGCAATGTTGTATTCGCTAGATTTCCTGCCCAAATAATAAAGTTACAAGCACATATTCCTGACTATCCAATACGAATAGTTCTTCTTGACAATGCTAGTGAATTTACTTCTAAATCATTTTATGACTATTGCATGTCAATTGGGGTAAGTGTGAAACATTCTGTTGCCCACACTCATACTCAAAATGGTTTAGCTGAAGCTTTCATCAAGAGTCTCCAATTAATCGCTAGACCTATGCTTATGAAGTAAAAATTGCCAGCATCTACTTGGGGCCATGCAATAGCTCATGCTACTTCCTTAGTTTGCATCAGACCAAGTGCAAACCACAAGTCTTCCCCTTACAACTGGTTTTTGACCATTCTCATATTTGAATTTTTGGTTGTGCCGTTTATGTTCCTATGCCCCACCACAACGTAGTAAGATGGAACCTCAACATCAGCTAGAGGTTTATGTTGGTTTTGATTCCCCATCAATTATTAGATATCTTGAACCTGCTATAGGTGATCTTTTTAGAGCCCGTTTCTTATATTGTGCTTTTGGTAAGTCAATTTTTCCCTCATTAGGGGAAGATCAAAAACCAATTATAGAACCTCGTGAAATCAGTTAGCATGTGCTAGAACTATCTCACCTTGATCCTTGCACTAATCGATGTGAACTCGAAGTACAAAGAATTATTCATTTGCAGAGCATTGCAAGTCAATTGCTTGATATTTTCACCGATACTTAGAAAGTAACGAAATCACATATACCAGCTGCGAATGTACCTTTCCGAATTGAGATCCCTGCAAAAAATCAACTCGTAGAGTAGCAAATGAGTCTAAACCATGCCAAAAGCGTGGTAGACTTATTGGTGCAAAGGACTCAACTCCTAGAAAGAGCGAAGGACAGGAACAATTCCCTACAGAAAATATTAGTGCTCCTAAAGAAGCTATTAATTCTAAAGGGATTATCACATTTAAAGAAACTATTACTCTTTAAGAGATTACGCCAAAGGCCCAAGGAACTACAAATCAACAATCCCATGTTGATAAAAAATGAACCCCTGAAGTGGTCCCAATACCAAAAAATTATGAGATATCTCTAATATCGAAGACATATGGGATAGAAATAGAATAAACGTTGATCATATATTTGTATTTGCAGTTGCCATTAAAATCGTGAATGAGGAAGAACCTGAACCACAAACAATCGAAGAATGTCGACATAGAATTGATTGGTAAAAATGGAAAGATCCATACAAAATGAGTTAAACTCACTGGCCAAAACAGAAGTGGTCGGACCAGTTGTCCAAACCCTTGAAAATGTTAAACCCGTCGGATATAAATAGATATTTGTACGCAAGCGCAATGAACAAAATAAAGTTGTAAGATATAAAGTACGACTTGTAGCACAAGGTTTCTCGCAGAGACCCAGCATTGATTATCATGAAACATACTCACCCACCATGGATATTATTACATTCGGATTCTTAATCGGCTTGGTAGTTTCAGAGGGTCTCGATATGCGTCTCATGGATGTCGTGACAACATATTTATATGGATTACCAGATAGCGACATTTCTATGTAAATCCCTGAAGGATTAAAAATGCCTTCAAAATCCTGAGACTTATGTGCTCAAAAAAAAAAAAAAAATCCCAAGACTTATATTCTATCAAATTTTGAAGAGCTGGTTTGAAACAATCTGGGCGCATGTGGTACAATCGCCTCAATAAACACATACAGCAAGAAGGATATCGAAATGATCCCATTTGCCCATGTGTGCTTATAAAAATACAGGATGTGGATTCACCATAGTTGCAGTATATGTTGATGATTTGAACATTATTGGCACACCAAAAGAAATCTCAAACATTGCAGAGTATTTGGAAGGTGATTGGAGATGAAAGATCTTGGAAAAACAAAATTTTTCCTTGCTATCCAAATTGAGTATTTATCAAATGGAATTCTTATTCATCAATCATATACAAAGAAAGTATTGTCACGATTTTATATGGATAAAGCTTATCCATTGAATTCTCCTATGATGGTTCATTCATTGGATGTAAATAAGGATCATTTTTGCCTGCAAGAAGAAGAATTCCTTAGCCCCAAAGTCCCATATCTTAATGCAATTGACACACTCATGTATCTTGCCAATTATACTAAACCTAATATAGCATTTTATGTTAATTTGCTTACTAGATTCAGTGCTGCACCCACTCAGAGTCATTGGAAACGGATAAAACATATTCTACGTTATCTTTTGGGTACATCTGATATGGGATTATTTTACCCAAGGATAAGTAAATCCGAACTCATAGGATACGCAAATGTTGGGTATCTTTTTGATCCTCACCAGGGCCTATCCAAACTGGCTATGTTTTCACTTATGGAAATACTGCTATTTCTTGGTGCTCAATGAAACAAAATACGGCAGCTACTTCGTCAAATCACTCTGAAATCCTCGCAATCCATGAAGTGAGTTGCGAATGTATATGGTTAAGATCCATGATTCAACACATCAAGAAGTCGTATGGTTTACCACAAAATCATTGATAAACCAACGGCACTATTTGATGATAATGTAGTTTGTATGGCTCAGCTCAAGAAAGGATATATCAAAGGCGATAGAACCAAGCATATCTTGCCTAAATTATTTTATACTCACGACCTTCAAAAAGAGGGTCACATTGATGTGCATAAGGTTCGATCAAATGATAACATCGTGGATTTATTTACCCAGGCATTACTAACTATACTCTTCAGGAAGCATGTTCACAATATTTGGATGTGTCAACTCAAGGATCTAGTGTAATTATAAAATTATGTATTAATGAGGGGAAGTCTTCAATACTACGAATATTGTACTCTTTTTCCCTTGCTAAGTTTTTATCCCATGAGGTTTTTCTTAGCAATATTTTTAATCAGGCATATTCATAGTATATGGTCAACCAAGGGGAAGTGTTAAAAGATGGTTGACATAAGAATAGTACAATTGCATAATTCATAGCCCATACCTGCAAGTTGGGCCAAACCTTGTGCGTGTGTGTGTATATATATATATATTTGAAAGTTTTGAGGTGTACAAAATGATAGGCTTTATCAATATTTTAATTTTGCATTTATTTAAAATAAACTCCTAGTTTTCAATTGTTTGGTCATTGATTAATTTTTTCCAACTTTGTTTTAGCCTTCCCCGATAATTAGACTTCTTTATTTTGGTCGCAATAGTGAAAGTGGAGGGAAAAAAGTAAAACTGGGTAATTTGGGTACTATAATTTAATTTATTCGCTTTGAGATTTTTGTCCACGAGATTTGCTAAATTTTGTTCACTTTCTTCACTTACTTTGAGGAAAAACCCGAGATAAGTAAAAAAACTTAAGTTTACTTAATTTTGCATAGTTTTACCTTTTTTTTTTTTTAAGTTTTGCTATTTGTTAACCAAACAGACCTGAGTTTAAATTGACAAATTTTTGCTTAACTTTTCATAAACTCACTGAAACTAAACTAAAGTGAGGGCTAGAGAAAGACACTCCAATTAATTTATTTAAAATAGATAATTAATTAGTAGAAAAATTAGGTCTAGATATAAAAAAATGGGTCCCTCTAGAGACCACTTGGGTCAAAATTAACTGTGAAGGGCCAAAAAGACCTAAGCACTCAACTTATGGGTATATTATTCGTGAGGCTCGTGGAAGAGTTCTTAACTATAAGTCTAGAAATATCAGGAATGCTTTGATTCTTTTAGCTGAGGCTCAGGTTGTTAGGGAAGAAATTAAAAATGCTTAAATGTGGGATTATACCAGGTGCATATTGAGGTGATAATCTTATGATAATTCGAGTAATTCATTGCGATTACAAGTGCCCTTTGAAAATCAAAACAATAATCGAGGAATCTTGGATATGCTACAATTCTCTATGGAATATAAAGTCTCTATAGAGGAAATTCGTATGTAGCTTCATCATATAACTCAATATGAATGGCTAAACCCTTCTAACTTTGATCAGTAAATCTAGCGTTCTCTTCATCTTTAAAAAACGGTAACTTGTTTAGTGTTTTTGTAATAGGCCTTTGTTTTAATTGAAACCACCTAAATTTTAGGTTCGGTTTAAAAAAATCACATAGATTTTCTATTTTTTTTAAACGACCTAAAATTTGTTGCCAACATGGCTTTTTGAAAAAAAAAAGAAAATAATTTAAAAAATTTGAATTTACATTTAAAATAATTTTAAAATATATTAAGTATTAAGAAAAGATTTTAAATATCTAAAAAAGCTTGTAAACATTTAAAAAATAATTTTATATTAAAAAAAATATTTTAAATGTCACGTAAGCAAAACTAATAAATGTTAACAGTGTTAATATTAAGGTGTAATATTAAAAAATTTTGGAAAGTTATAGCTTAATGGTAGAGAACATCGGCAGCCTTACACACTACCCGAGTTCTAATCTGCACTATGATACTTGTGGCTTTCCTTTATGGGAATTTTAAGAGGTATTTCCCCTCTCCCCTACTGACCAAAAAAAAAAATCGTTAACATTAAGATGTGAACTGTTACATACCAAAGGAGGTTCCAAAACTAATTGGCAATGGGTGAAGTAACTATTATGGTATATAAGTTGGCATATTGCTTCTCCACCCACCAATGTGGGATTGTATCAATCTACCACACTTCGCAACTGTCATCCTCGATAGCTTCACTGTAGGTAGCTTCATTCTGAGTAGGTAGTCCTTTTCTCTCATAGACGGCTGCACTCTACTCTAGGTAACCCTCTCCAAGATAGCCATTTTTTGAAACTTGGGCTCGTAACATGTGGCTTGATTCACTTCTTTTTATGCTCAATATTTTGACTTGTATCAAACCACCATGCTCCGCAACCATTGTCCTCGACGGCTTCACTCTGAGTAGGTAGCCTTTTTTTCTTAGAGACAGCTCCACTCTACTCTAGGTAGCCCTTTCCGAAACTTAGGCCCATTACGTGTGGCTTGTCAAGCACGACCATCGAGCACGGTCAGTCCCATACTAGACCGAGCACGACTCTAGAACAGGGTCCATCCATACCAAACCAAGCTCCTTGGAGTCGATCCGAGAATTGACGATTCTGATACCAATATTATATACTAAAGGAGGTTCCATCCAAAAACTAATTGGCAATGAATGAAGTAGCTCTTATGGTATATAAATTGGTACATTTCTTCTCTGCCCACCAATTTGAGATTGTATCATGAACATTGAAAAATTTTAAAAAGTTTAGATATTTTTAAAAAATTAGAAAACTTAAGAAATATTTTAAAACTATATTCAAAATTTAGGTGATTTTTAATTAAAAAAAAATTATTTGTTATCATTAATAAAGAAACAAAAACTTATTAAAATACTCCGATAAGAAAAAAAGACCTATTAAAATACTCGAAGGAAGTGGCTCTAGGAGGGAGCCATTTATACCATTAGTCTCTTATTTTTATAAATTTGTTCAAATTGATATCTTATCTTTTATTTTGTTCAAATTGGTCCCTCACTTTTTAAATTTGTTCATATTAGTCCCCTATCTTTTTTTTTGTTATGATCTCTCATGCTTTGCTTTATGACAAAACTAGTCCCCTGTATTGTTACTAAAATTAGGTAAAAATTAAAAATATAAAAGATCAATTTTATCATAAAATAAAATATAAGAGACTATTTTAAATAAAAGAAAAAGATAGAGGACTAATCTGAATAAACTTAAAAAATCGAGGAATCAATTTCAACAAAATAAAAAAATATGAAACTAATTTAAATAAAACTAAAAATACAAGGGATTAACGGCCAAAATAACTCCCCTTGGAGGAGAACATTAGAGTGTAGCCAGAATAGCGGTTTCGCTGACACCCGCGGCTGCCGTTTTCCCCCACACGAACTGCCTTCCGCGCCACCGCCATTTCAGAATCTCTCAAGGTACTATTCACACTCTCCCTCCCTCTCTCTTTCTCTCTCTCTCTCTCTCTCTCTCTCTCTCTCGTTTGAAATTCAGTTTTCATTGCATATAATCATGTATATATCTCTGTGAATTTGCTTCAATTGATTTTTGCTTTTTGTGTCATTTTTGTGATTAGTTCATTGTTCTGTCTCTGCTTCGAAATTTTTCTTCGTTATTTCATATAATCATGCAGGCTATGTGTTATTTTCAGTGAAATTTGTGTCAGATTATAGTTTTGTTTTTTTTTTTTTTGGGAAAATTATCACTAAGTTACGAGGTTTGACTATTTATCACTTAGGTGTCCTGACGTTTTAATATATATAATGATGTACCTTGAGATTTGAATATTTTATCACTTAGGTGCCCTATGTTGGAATTTGGTGAATTTCTGCGAGAATCAAACTAATTTTATAGAAAATATGCTAATATAATCCATGATTATAATAATATATATAATCTATGCCAATGTTTTTAGCAAAAATTCAATGAATTATGATTAAAAGTTTACTGAATTTGGATGTAAATTACTTATATATTGTTGAAATCATGGGTCGTGTGGACATTTTTTGGTAAAAAATATAAGATTCTAATGAATATACTTATACATTGTCAGAATCACGTTTCTCAAAGAAAATCTATTGAATTTTGGGAGAAGGTTACTTGATTGATGAAATTTTAAAAATTCAAGGTACCTAACTGATAAAATTTTCAAACCTCGAGATACCTCATTGTATATTTTGAAACATTAGGGTACCTAGATGATAAATGGTGAAACCTCAAGATACCTAACTGATAATTTTCCTTCTTTTTTTTAAAGCTTTCAAGGCGGTTATGTTTTCATCGTTTTCATAATTTTCGATCAATCCTTCAAGTTACTCACAGTCCTGTTCTTTTTCTCTCTGTCTCCTTGAAATTTGATTGTTAATGCATGTAATTACGCATGCTCTCTCTTACTTTCAGTGAATTTCTGTCAAATTATTGTTGTTTTCTTCGTTGATGTTCATAATTTTGGACAATCCTTCAAGGTATTCTCAGTTTGCTTTTTCTCTTCTCTCTCTTTATTGAGCATATGGTTGGTTAAAGCTAAGTATATACTCAGTTGGTTGGGCACAGCGCTGTCCAACCGTCCTCCTACGCATAGAGATGTCTAGAAACTCCCTTTATTAGGTACAAGAATGCTTAATCTTTATCATATATGAAAGATAAGAAATTTATTTACATGAATTTTTTCTAATATATTCCACTTCTCTATTCATTGAATGAAAGGATTAGGTTACATTATTGAAATTTTAGAATTTTTCTAAATAAATGATTGTTTCAAGCGAATATTACATTTAGAACAAATTTGGATAGATTAGTCAGATAATATTTTGGTACAGACGAAGTATGCCCAATTTGATTAACATGAAAAGAAGTGTACCGGACAGGATTGCGTTTATAGAAAATAAAGTAGAATAAGAGAATAAAAAAGGAAAGCAATTAATTTGGAACGACCTTAAAAAGATATGGTGGCATTATTTTTGGAATGGAGGGATTAGTGGTAAACATGGCCATGAGTACCTTCTTTTCGATTTTTGTATTTTTGTTGGATGTGCTTTTGGTTACTTGTTAAGTTTCAAACATAGTGATTCTTAGATTTCAGCCACCCCCCCTCTGTTTTGAGATCTTTCAGATGGTCACTCGTAGAATTTCAATTTAGTTCTACCTTTCTTACATTTAAATTCAAACGGTGCCAAATGTATTTGTATTTTTGTATAACGATAGATTAGAATTATCGATCCAAGCACAGTATCATAATTATGCATTCCTTGTTGGCCTTTTCAAGCTTCATCCTTTGTTCTAAAAGTTTCTTCCTATTTTCATGTATTCTCAAATTGTATCAATATATTGGTGGCTTATGAAAACCTAATAAACTGCTTTCCTTTCCTGGCGATCATACAGGAACTTGCAAGGTCAGGTCTGGGGGGAACGTTGAGGTGGAAGGATGGCTACTGCACAGTTCTGTGGAGGGGCTCTGTCTAAGACAGTGACAAGTAGAAATAGGAAATGGAGTATGCTGAAAAGGGCAACCAACTCATACTCACTAGAGCAATCGCCTGAAGTTTGTCTTGTGTCTGCATGTTGTAATCGAAAGGATCATGATGGAGTTTCCCGAAGTTGCCATTTGTCTTCATTTAGAAGAAAATCGTCTCCTATTGCAGTTACTCGTCGCAGAAAGAGTTCCCAAAATGCGGTACGGGGGAGGCTGAGTTCAGATTGTAGTGTTGAACCCTGTGATGTGGAGGAGGAAAGTGTCCTTGGGCAAGAAAATGATTCCGCTCCTCCAATGGTGGAAATTGCGTAAGACATCTAATTTTATATTGACTTATTGTTATTGTGTCATAAATTGGATATCTTTTGTCCAAACATTCTGGCCTTTGGTTACTATACAAATTTGTCCTTTGCATGTCTCCATTGCTCGCTAACAGTGGCCTTGTGGTGGTATGATCATACCTAAGGGCGTGTTTGGTTTGCGAATATTGTATTGATTGTCCAGCTTTGTTTTACAAGTGTTTCGATGGAAAATGAAAAATTGGAGAAGACTTGAAAAACTAGAACAAACGAGAAAATAAATCCCTTGAATTATGAAGGAAAACTTGGAAGGGAAATATGTTCAGCTGCTTTTAGTAGAAAAGGAAAAACTGGAAAACGCATTGTCCTTGAAAATTTGAAGAATTGGGGCTTATAAACATGTTTCCAGGAAAACACCAGGGTTCCGAAAATTGTCTTAAGTGAACACGCCCTCAGATTTTGCATTATCTTCCTATTTGGTCATAAGCGGCCTCTATACATTTGTAGCCCTTTGTTATTGTTGGATGAGGCGTGTGAAATGTTGAATCTGTTAGTAATAATATGCACTTTCACTATGCTTGTCTTCGTGCGTTATTACAGCTAACGAAAGAAAAGCCATTTTCCCTTGGTGAAGGTTTTTCGTGTATGTGCAGTGAGCCATCAAGTCTATCAACAGATGAATCACGTCCTGGCAGTGTTAAACGTGAGCTAATAGCACTTTCTTTGCCAGCGATTGCTAGCCAGGCCCTTGATCCTGTAGCGCAGCTGATGGAGACTGTTTTTATTGGCAGATTAGGTGAAATTCAGTCCTTTACGGTCTGTTATGCACATTAGCAATCATTGATATAATGAAATCCTATATTTCCCGTCATCATAATTTGTATTTCTGTTCATGCCCTTCTTTTTTTTTTGATCAACCTGTTCATGCCTTTCACCACATCAATATTGGTTGTTCATTGTAATGGCCTACTATTTTGCACTCCAAGTAATTTTTCGTTTATCTTCCGTAGGGATGTGGTTTGGTTATGTATAATGTGTGTTCTTTTTGTAAATAGAGAAATTTGAGGTGTACATGTTTTCTAACACTAGTTGGTATGAGCTCATGCCGCAGGTCAGTGATGGCTGGTGCTATAGATGCCCTGCATTTGACTATCTGTGAAACATTGAAGATTATATGAGTGTGTTTTAGTTTTATGTCATTTTTGTGATACGTCAAATAGTGCCACTGTGCATGAAATCAAATAAAGATCATTACATAACATAACGGGTGTTACATATTGAATGTTGAGTTATTCATTATGTGATTGGCAATTATGCAACAATATTTTTGTAAAAGCCTCCATAATGCGATTCCCTAGGGAAACATACTCCCTTTGGCAGTTGGTGATAAGGAGCAAGTACGGTCTCCAAGAGAATGGGTGGGGTGCAGGGTTGGTGGATGTCGCGGGTTGTTCCTTGCCTTGGAAGTCCATCTCTCATATTTACCCTTATTTTCTTCCTCACACCCATTTTCTAGTCGAGTCCGGTAACCGTATTCGTTTTTGGGAAGATAAGTGGGTTGGGCATGCTACTCTCTCTCATTAGTTTCCATTGTTATATCGCTTATCTACTATTTGTGGGGCCCCCGTTTCCTCCTTCACTACTCAACAAGGAGGTGCACTCTCTTGGAACATGCACTTTCATAGGGCCCTTATTATAAAGGAGGTACATGAATTCACACAGTTAGTCACATCTTGGATCAAATCCATCTGTCTTCGTTGCCTGATAAGAGGGGTTGGGTGCTGGATGGGTCTGACACTTTTACTTCTAAATTATTTTTTCATTATCTTACATTAAATAATCGATTTTCAGTTTTCCCCTTGTGCTCCTATGTTTGGAAAGCTAAGGTTCCCTTTAGAATCAAGTTTTTTTTGTAGTCTCTACTTCTTAACAAACTCAATACTCATGATTGCCTGCAGAAGTGTAAACCTTTTAAGGTTTTGTCTCCGGGGATCTATGTCATGTGCTTCCAAAGTGGTGAGTCGCATGATTACTTATTTTTGCATTGTACAGTGGCTTGGGATTTATGGTGCAGATTCTTCTCTCTCTTTGGTCAGATGTGGGTGGCTCCAAGATCGGTTGACAATGTTCTGTTAATGAAATTCCGTTGCATAAGGAAGAGGAAAGACGTCTTAATGATATTCTCCTCAACGAATATTGTGATTCTGTGGTGCATATGGTTAGAAAGGAATGTTAGGATTCTTAAGGATCAATATACACCAGTTAATTTCATGTGGGAAAAGGTGGTCTTTCTAGGAGCTTTATGGACCAAGAGCTCCGGGGGCTTTGTTGATATAGCCTTAACTGATTTGCAGAGGGATTGGAGAGCTTTGTGTTATTAATTGTTGTTCCATTTGTTCCTTGGTTTTGTTTTGAGGACATCTTGTCCTTAACCCTTTGTACATTATCTCTCTTAATAATATTTCTTTTTTTGATCAAAAAAAAAAAAAATTTTTATTGAAAACATATTTTTAAATGTATTTATGTGTTAAAACTATTAAGTGATATAAAATGAATGATTGCATAGGTATTCGTTGAAGTTCTTGTGATGTCTCGTTAAAAACCAATGTGATTGTTGTGGCATGTTATGCATCCGTGACAATGCGACGACAACCACTGTTATTGCAAACCATGACTTGATTCTATGCCTCCATGCACCTCGTCTATTGCATGCCATGGAATCATATAGTCGCAGAATGGCCATTACATAATGGACATTAGCCTAGTCGTTATGTTACAGCTGCCCTGCCACAGCTGCCACCCATTATGTTGTGTTCATGACACCCAATTTTCTCAACTCATAGTTGGGTCGTGGCTATTACCGCGATTCAAAACCACTTTCTGCTGTGAGCTGGAGATCCATATCATTGGGTGCCCCACATCTGTACTTGTAGCCACGTGTGTTCAATTTTGTCATCAAATTAGTCCACTGCCTTGGAGATCCTTTTACAGTGTTCTTTGGTGACATGTGGTTGGTAGATTTTTACAACTCTAAAGAAAATGGAAAATTTGTGCATGTAGGGTCTGTGGAGTTGGCTTCTGCTGGTGTTTCTATATCAATCTTCAACATCATTTCCAAGCTGTTCAACATGCCACTCCTTAGTGTTGCTGCGACTTTTGTGGCTGAAGACATATCTAATTCTTCCTCAGGTAAAACCGCATTAATAGTTCATTTTGGTGAAGTTTAATAGGGTTCATTTACGAGGCACTAAGCAATCGGATCCCATGAGAACTCCGAAGTTAAGCGTGCTTGGGCGAGAGTAGTTCCAGGATGGGTGACCTCCTGGGAAGTCTTCGTGTTGCCAACCCTATAAGGTTGGGGGTCCTTGGAAATAGCTCTCGGAAGGGTTACACCTTGAAGAGGTAAGGCTCCGTATATCCACCCCTCCCAGACCCCGCTTATGCGGGAGCCCTTGTAGCACTGGGTCTGCTGTTGTTTTTGGTGAAGTTTAATACTTTCATTAAGGATCCGCTTCATAGGAGGGGGATATTTTTTGAAAAGAAAATTTTTCTTATCTAAATATTTTCAACACAAGTATTTTCCTTAAAAATTTTCGTTTCTAGATAAATTTGTATTAGATATGTGTTTGGCCAAGCTGAGATTGAAGGGAGATGTAGGATGTATGATTAAGGGGGAAAATGTTTTCTTCACAGCAATCAACTTCCCCTCGCCTTCAGCTTCATAAAAGGAAAACATTTTCCATATTTAATTGTCACCACTCACATGTACAAGTATATGATTACAATGGTATGGAAGAATGCTTCCCCCAAACTAACATAGCCCTAGTTCTTTCTAGTTGTTGGTAAAATGTTGCTTATTTTGGGTTTATAGTATGGAATTAAATCGTGGTTATTTAGTCAAGGCTGGAGTGTTGCAATAGCAGGCTGGTGCGGTCGTTATGCAATGGATCGTGGCGATTGCATTGGGTTTTTTGGGAATATAAATTGCTTTAAGCTTTGTTGTTGGAAAATTTTGGATGAATCATTTACAATAATTACTTTTTATAGCCCTTTCATAGTATTTAACATGTAAAGCCATTTATAAATATTTTTGAATAAAAAAAAAACCGTATATATGTGTTATGAATCTGATTATAAAAGTGATATTATATGATAACCAATGTCATAATGACTAGCCCAAAATCTGTTACGTTATGTAACATCATTTATTGGATTCCGTGGTTGTAGTACTTATAAAATTCTCTTTTATTATTTTTTTCACCTTTCCAATTTAATGTCCAAGAAAGTGTGGTATGGTTGCAGATGGCAACGGAGAAACTTCCAATGGCAAACCTTATAATGGACAAGCTGAAAGAAAGCAGCTTTCATCGGTCTCCACAGCCTTACTGCTGGCAGTTGGGATAGGCATCTTTGAGGCTTTGGCCTTGCTTTTAGGATCTGGATTCTTTCTTAATTTGATGGGCATACCTTTGGTGAGCTCTTGAGTGTATTGTTTACATAGCCTGGATCAATTTCATGCCGCTTCTTTTGTCTGTGTGCTAAAAATTTGATTTGTGTATTTTCCCGTAAAATGGTACAACAAGACCCAATGCCTCGAAGAGGCTCTCGCCAAAGCAAGGGCTGGGGAGGTTGAAATGTATGCAGCCTTATCCCTACAGGGTGCTACCTTGTAGGAAGACTGTTTCCGAAGGAATCCCAGCCCTAAAAAGCAACCGTTGACTCAATATGCGGAACAATCATGGCAATTGTGTTGGATTTTTTAAGGGAACATTAAGTTGAATTTTAATCCTTATGTTTGCCAAAGTCAGATGGGATTCTTTCTAATTCTTATTATCTAGTTATTTGTATTTTCATTTATAAGATCAGTAGTTAATATCTAATCTTTTGTCAGATAAGACTCTAGTTTCTATTTTCTATATAATATAGTTCAAGCTGATTAGTAGACTTGAGACTAAATCCAAAATTTATATTCCATAAGCAATGAGCTACTTAGATTAAGCACATGACTTTTTAATAGGAGGCAGCATCTACCATTTCCCCCTTTCCCCCTTGCTCATCTTCATCACTTTTATCTTGGTTCCTTATCACTTGCAGGATTCTCCCATGCACGCTCCTGCACAAACATTTTTGTCACTTAGGGCCCTTGGTGCCCCTGCTGTTGTGCTTTCTTTGGCTCTTCAAGGTGTTCTTCGTGGCTTCAAGGATACAAAGACCCCGGTGTTTTGTATAGGCAAGTACCTGGGTGCCCTTAAAATGTTGCTTGTGACTTTTAGTGCTTGTTCACATTCGTATTTCTAATGTTCTTGGAATGTCTTTCTCTGGCTTCTCTGGGAAGCACACTCATTTAACCTTTGTTGATCAACATTATATGGAATTGTTTGATCTCCCTTTTCTGAATAAAGGGTAAATATATGGAAACTCCTTGACCTATTGCTTGTAAGTAAACTCCCTTAACTTTCAATTTGATCACCCCTACCGCCTTATCTATCGGTTTGTGTCACTTAGACTTGTTGCAAGTTTGTCCAAATTTTTAGGATGACTAGGACTCTTCCGACAAATGCTTACATTTCCTCTCAACTCAAATCACAGAGAAAAGATAAACACTATATTAATGGTATTCACCCCTGCAACAAGCAGGTTAACAAACACTTATGACAAGAGTTGCCAAAAGTAGCCAATAACGGGAATGAAGATGCATGTGTTGACACAGGTCTTTAACAATGTTCTTGTCAGCTCTACTGCTGTGCGTGTATTTATTATGTTTCAAAAGGATAACCACTTGAACTATTGCTTAAAATCAAAGTGACCCTCTCGACTTCCAATTTCATTAAACAGATCTCCTCAACTATTGTACTAATTAGGCCCTTTCAATTATGTGCAATTTCTGGTCACCAATCCCGCTAAGAAGTGAATTACTCGCTTGATCTGCACGAACGGTTCACTTCAATGAATGCTCTTAAGACTGCAATTTTCAGAGTAGGGATTTCTTTTTGACACCATCTTTCGAAAATAAGCACCTTGCTCATTCGGCTTTAAGACACGATCGCGTTTGCAGTCAACGAGTCGGAGTACTGAGGGTGTTGTGGCTGCATTCTTATGGGCTCAGTTCTGTAGGGCAGTAATAAAGTAAAATCAAGGCTGATTTCCATTATGTAACATCATGATCATTATGTGATTCCATGCCTAGTTACTTATCTCTACTTTCCATTCCATCCTAGAGTGCCCATGTCAAATAAAGATGCTTTGACATTGGTATGACATTTAGATCCTTCAAATTAGACTAGAAGCATGGAAATTTTAAAAAGAAAGGCGGTTTGATCACTAGACATATACCCACGTCCGACTCTCGTACCCTAGCTTGGGTAACATAGCATGATATTGCAACTTTCCTTTTCTCTTACTGTAATCCTGTTGAAAGCTGAATGGTGAGGTTTTCTGCATATATGCAGGTGTCGGTAACATTGTTGCGGTGCTCATGTTCCCTCTACTGATAAATTATTTTCAAATGGGTGTAGCTGGTGCAGCGATTGCCACAGTTGTCTCACAGTATGTTGATACTTCAACAAATTGTGTTTGTGGCTAGGTTTTACTTACGAGTTGCTGAAAATTTCTCTCTTTGCGGTTAGATACACTGGTGCCTTTTTGATGACGTGGTACCTTAGTAAGAAGGCAGTGTTGTTACCTCCAAAGCTACGAGACTTGAAGTTTGATGTTTATTTGAAGTCTGGTGAGTATTTGAGCAAAGCTTGTGACAAAAAGTTATGCGTCTGTGCTCAATATTATTATTATTGTTCAGCCCTGATAGCGTATCTTGTTATGATAGAATATGATCCTTGAACTTTTAAAGCTTTGGATCATAGTTGCAGCCTTGCAGGAAATGCCAAAATGCTAAGGTATCATGCCTGAAAATGCATTCAAACATGGTTTTACCATTTGGATAAGAAAAATGCAATTCAATCATGGTTTTACCATTTGGATAACAAAGAATACTTTTTGTAGGCTGAATCCTTTTTTGGTCTTATCCTATGATCTGTTTGCTAATTGCTTCACTTTTAAAGTAGAAAATTATAAATGCTGGAATCAATTTTCTTTGTTAGTGCTTATCATAAGCTTTTTTTTTTTATATATACATATGCGTACATACATACATATATATACACACATTATATGCATATATACACACAAATATGTATACACTCATGCATATGTGTGTGTTTGTATACATATATTCTAATACAAATGCTCCCCATGCATCAACCTCAGAAACTTGAATGACTGTCGCTTCCTTGTTCGTGCTCAAGCTTCTGCTTGATGCAACTATGCTTTTAATTTTGCATTTTGGTAGTGAGACCTATTATGGTCCGCTCTTCAATTGGCATACTCTTAACAGTTGAGAGATTCTTTGGACTTGTAAAATATTCTCGGGATTTCTGCTTGTTGCTTGACAGACTGACTGATGCTTTTGCCGGTGTGTCTCATACACATTGTTTGGTTTCAGGTGGTTTCCTTGTAGGAAGAACTCTGGCAGTTCTGATGACAATGACCATTGGTACATCAATGGCCGCTCGTCAAGGCCCAGTAGCTATGGCTGCTCATCAGATTTGCTTGCAAGTGTGGTTGGCTGTCTCTCTTCTAACCGATGCATTGGCAGCATCTGGTCAGGTATATCTTTTGCTAAGAATCCGAGTAATGCAAGAGAACATTGTGTTTCAAACCTTCAGCTTTGTTGAATGTTTAGCTGTACATGCCACTAGTAAGCATGGAGTAAATGAAGGCTGCTTTGTGACAAATTTTGAGCTAGCCGGTTAAATGATTCACCCTTCTTTATGCAAGGGGAGTTGAGGAGATGGGATTTGAACTTAAATCTCATTTCCTATAGCCTCAAGGTTGATAGTGTTTTACCACTAGACCAATGCCTCTTTGGCTATGCGATTAACGGTTACGTAATGGTACTTTTGTAGTGGCCTCCATAATTCTTACGTATTCTTTTTTAGTTTCATTTATTAAAACATGCTTATAATGTATTTGAGTGATATCAAAATAAAATTAATGATTGAATGAGTATTTCATTCAAAGTTTCACAAAAATAACGCTTAAAAGCAACTTATACCATGTTTGTTTGGAAAACCCAATGCAGTTGTGGCGACCTGTTATGTCCACTGCCCTTTTACACAACTGTGGGCGACCGCAATTTGCAAATTGATTCCATCCTTGTAAGAGAGATGGTTTGAGTCAAACAGAAAACTCAATATTGTTTATGTTTTATATACTGCTCATGCTCATCTCATCCATATACTATTTTTGAGTCCATTTATATGTGGCACTAGTAGTAGAAACTAAGTTCTGAACGGTGTTCTCTTCTGGCTTCATTAATGGTGATTTTGTGCTCTTAGGCGCTGGTGGCGAGCTCGTTGTCCAAGCGCGACTACACGACCGTGAAAGAGATTACGGACTTTATATTGAAGGTTTATTGTCTTCATCTTCTATCAAAGAGTATTCTCAGTTTTTATTTGTATTTTGGTAGCTTGTGTCAATGAACGAACTATCCCTAAATCTCAATCGATTTATGGCACGTTTGGTTGGGGCATACAGGGGATTAAAGGTGACCCCTTTAACAAATCACCCATGAAATGAAACATAGAAGAGTTAATGATTTTTTTTTTTTTTTTTTGTTGGGGGTTTTAAGGGAGGTGTGTGCGACTGTTACTGTTGCAGCAGGTCGTGTTTGGCATGTGAACTTCCTCCCTTTTCCAATCTTGCAGCCGCTAAACCAATGTTATACCATCCCTACCATAACCACTGTGACAACCAGTGCACCTAAAACTAAGTCAAGGAAGATCTTCGGCGCTGCTGCCACTTCTCGTCTGCCTTCAAATTGCTAACATGAGGCTTCGACCTCCGCCACTGATACTGCTAATCCAAGTCCTAAGGGACTCGTTCTGCCCCTTCTTTTTCAAAACTTCCAAGTTACAAACATGCTTAAACATTCGTCTTCAAAATCTTTTAACTTGTTAATGTTGCCTCTTGAATTCTACCCCCGTCTTTAGCTGCATATTCCAAACATGGCCTTAGGTGAAAGACCAAGGGTACGTTTTTTCATACTCTATGAATATGGATCATGATTATGCCCACTTCACACCTTGTGTTGAAATTGTATTAACGTTAAAGGTGCGGTTGCTTGGATCCGAACTTAAGACCTCTCACTAAAAGGAGGCTTTGCATCAATTATCCCAAAATATCAGGCCTAACAACTTTGGATCTTGTACAATTGATAACATTGCACATATAATTGTGCTAATTTTATGTTGTCCTCTTTAATTAAGGCGCTGTGCAGCTTGATAAATACAATGGATAGGCTAGGTGATTTATGATAAAACACGGTGACATGCATCTATATGGCAGACTTTAGCTGATGGAAGTAAGACTTAGATTGTTGTTGTTTTTGTAACTTGTGCGCTCGGTTATAAACTAAGCATCTTTCTGAATGTCATTTTGAGATTGAAATGCATTGCCATTTCCTCAATAATCCCCTTCTGATATCAGCTTTTGTGTCTTATTTTGTTTTTTTCCCCTGCAGCTTGGTATATTCACGGGAGTGGGTCTGGCTTCAATTTTGGGTGCATCCTTTGGCTCCTTGGCAACCTTTTTTACAGAGGACACAGAAGTGCTACAAATTGTAAAAATGGGTATTTTGGTGAGCACTGATTCAGTGTCTACTAAGTATAAGGGTGTTTACTCATTGGGTAAATACTTACAGATCCATAGACAATTGTTTGAAATGAAAAGGACCTTCATAACTTTCAATTTTATCAAACTAGCTTTACTACCAGTTTGTATCAATTAATCACTCATTGCAGATCTATCAAAATGTGTTCGCTCCATTCGCAGCCAAAATCATTTTCGCGCAAGTGTCATGTTATGTGCGGTGGTGATTGCATTAGGTTCAAGGGAACTTAAGTTGTGTTTGCCTATATTTGCAAAAATTTATAATGAATAACCATACGAACATTAATTCTTATTCTCACTTAATAGCTTTTGACATATTAATACATTTGTGAATATTGTTTAATAAATAAAATATAACATATGTACATTTTTGAGCCATGGTATTACTTTGATTTCAAACAATAGTTGACAAGTTTGTAAGGTATTGCTCTTTTTTGCTGATTCTTGTAACCATTACTCTAATACCATTAAATTGCATACTTATTGCTCTTTTTTGCTGACTCCTGTAACCATTATTCTAATACCTTTAAATTGCATACTTACAACAGTTTGTCAGTGCAAGCCAACCTTTCAATGCATTGGCTTTCATCTTTGATGGTCTCCATTTTGGAGTTTCAGATTTTCCCTACGCTGCTTGCTCAATGGTACGCTGCATTTATTTCTGATGTTCAAATTTGTGGAAGTTACTGCTCCATTTGCTAATGTTTTGCTGGGTTGTTCTATAGATGCTCGTAGGAGTTATATCATCATTGGTTTTGTTGTACGCTCCTTCAGTTATGGGTCTTCGAGGTGTTTGGCTCGGGTTGACGCTCTTTATGGGTTTACGTGTGGCAGCTGGATACTTCAGGTGAGTTTATTTTTATTGATCTAATTAGTATCATGGAATCAAATAGAGGTAGTTTTGTGATAAACGGTCTCAGTGAGCCTCTATGAAACTTAATGTGATTGCCGCAACCCAGTATGAATATTTCCGTAACACTACAAGCATGATGTCCACAGGACCGCAAACAACAATTTAGTTCCCAGATAAGTATCATGCCACCTTAATCGAGAGGATTCTGTTGATATTGGGAGAATTCTGAAATATGGCAGGCTCCTTTTGATTGGACCGAAGGCCTTTCCCCCCATAGGAGAGTGCTAAGGTCTAACCCGTACAGTTGATTATGTAAGGTCCACAAATATACCCTAGTGAGGTTCCTTCCTAAAACCGTTGACACTAGGTGGAGTAGTTGCTCAATAGACTTTTATGTTAGTCTCTTATTTCTTCTTTTAACTTTGATATGGGATTTCTTAAGGACTCGCATGTGGTATTATCGACTCTCTCCTCACATGTGAGTGTTCTTCGTTGCACTTCTCGCCTTTCCAATCAAGTATTTGACCACCCGTTATTGGATCTAATTGTTTATTAGAGAGGGCGCTGCTGCTCCCAACTCAAATGCACCCCTCCGCTCGATTATTTCTTTGAGGCACTTTGTTCATCATGGGCCTAAGGTCAACAACCTGCTTTGATACCAAGTGAAATTTCACCATGCCTTGAGTACAACCTACGAAGTTGGTACATGAGGTCCACAAATATGTCCAATGGAGGTTTCATCCAAACCTACACTCCGTGGAGCAGCCCATTTGCATTATATGGAGATCTCTTTTCTTTCATAACTTCAATATGAGATGTTCTGCCAAACTCATATGTGGAGTTCTTAACATTGTCGTTCATACATGAGTCTTTTTATTCGCACCCGCCTTTGCCATAATTGGGAATACATCCAGTTGGATTTAGCATTCATTGAGAGTACGTCACTTGGTGTGTCAAACAACAACCAAGGAGCATCCATGTGCTCTTGTACCATGTGAAAATTTTCATTAGGCCCAAACTTAGCCCAAGGGAGTAGTAAATGTCAAATAGTCAGACATGTGAAAAGGAATCCTTCTCATAGCCTTGATTTTAGCTATAAGAAGTGCATCCTCCTCATTGGATTTGCTGACTATAGTAATGGGTGATGAAAGGGAGAACTGGAATTTGGTTATATCATGTGAAGATTTACCGAGTCTTAGACTTAACCCACATAGTTGCCATACGTGAGATCCATATATAATCTCAATTGAGGTTTCATCTTAAAATCAATTGTCTTTAGGTGAAGTAGCTCCCTAGATTTTTATGACATCTTCTTTTGAATTAGGTTTTTATCTATGCCAGTTACTGATTGAGTTGGAAATCTGTTATTTCTCCTCTCTCCGGTGTGAGATTTGCTGCGTGCTCGCATGTGATATTCTTATAAAAAAAATCTGACTTTATCTCATGGATGAAGGAAATTATTCTCCTTTGCATCACTTACCCCAATCTCCCGAGTCTTATGCTCACCGAAAAAAAAAAAATGGCAATTAAATTATTTCCAGAACTAGATCAAAAGAATTTGAGGGGAAAAACGTAGCTTTAGTTAAAAATATCTTTGGAGAAGTATTTTCTGGCACTATGCTTTCTCAACGTTTGTACTGAAGTTTAAAAACTAAAGGACCTTCCGCAACAAAATTTTAAGTTTGTAGGGTGGTTGGATTCCTGAGACATATTATTCAACATCCATGTCATGAACCTTAATTTGATTAATGGTCATTGCTCCCTTTGTATGATTATAGGAAATGCAGAAAGCAAGATGAAAGAAAAGTTGGGCCCTGTATCTTTTGCTGGCGTGTTATTTAATTTTATTTCTTGATTATCTTTTTCCAGAATACTATCGAAGAATGGCCCGTGGTGGTTCCTACACCGAGATTCTTCAGGACTCCAGGTGGGTGTTGTGTTATAATTTCAATAATGCACCTGAAGTTACTAGTCCTCTTTCCGCATAAATTCCTCGCAAAGCCTAAAGTAATGCTACTTGGATATGACAGGATTGCCTAGACAATTGTGAACATGATGCTACATGACTTGATTTGATCAAACTTTGCATTATTTGCTATATTTTTGAAAATTTTGAACTAATTAACATGTTTGTTACATGTTAAGTTTTAAGGTAAACAAGAATTCAACACAGTTAAATTATTGTCTTAAGATATGACACGATTGCCTACCTGAACACTTTCTTGTTTATTTATTTGTGATTCTTGTTGTGTAAAAACTTAAAAAGAACTATGAAGAAAAGGATTGAATATTTAGATGATCAAGTAAAG
Organism: Simmondsia chinensis; assembly: GCA_018398585.1. NCBI lineage: Eukaryota > Viridiplantae > Streptophyta > Magnoliopsida > Caryophyllales > Simmondsiaceae > Simmondsia > Simmondsia chinensis. Next base: position 6,885,977 of record JAGTTD010000016.1, read on the forward strand.
AAACAAGACTAGCCTATTTATACTAGATGAAGGACACACCCTTTCACCTTTACAAGCTAAGAGTTACATAAGAATAAATTGCATAAATAAATTCAGTAAATGCCTATAGTAAAAGCCCTATCTTGGCCGGTTGAGGAGGAAGAGGGAAGGCCTAAAAATCTACCAAAATATCTACCTACTCACTAATTACATGGAATAATGTAGAGAAGTATGTGCCGAGAATAAAGACAAATACTAAAGCGTACAAATACAAATATGAGAATACAAAAGTAAAATACTAATTTCTACACTCCCCCTCAAGTTGGAGCATGCAAGTTTACGATGCCCAACTTGCAGAGAAATGCAGCATGCGTCGAACTGCCAAGTGCTTTAGTGAAAATATCGGCTACTTGCTCCCCGGTGTGAACGTAGGCTGTGGCAATCTCCTTGGATAGTAATTTGTCTCGGACGAAGTGACAGTCGATTTCAATGTGCTTCGTTCTTTCGTGGAATACGGGATTAGAAACAATATGGAGTGCTGCCTGATTATCACAAAAGAGTAAAACGGATTCGTTAGTGGGAACAACAAGATCATTTAACAATCGGCGTAACCAAGTGATTTCACTAGTTGTCGATGCCATGGATCGGTATTCGGCTTTTGCAGAGGAACGTGAAAGAACAGTTTGTTTTTTGGACCGCCATGAAATAGGCGCATCACCCAAGAAAACAGCAAAACCTGTTGTTGACCGTCTGGTAGTGGGACATCTAGCCCAGTCGGCATCACAATAAGCACGGAGTTTGAGATCACAAGCAGATGGAAAGAATATTCCTTGACCCGGAGTTCCTTTAAGATAACGCAGGACCCTCATGACGGTGTCAAGATGAGGTACTCGAGGATCATGCATAAACTGACTCAAAATTCGAACAGCATAACAAATGTCAGGACGAGTAATTGTCAAGTACAACAACAGCCCAACTAGCTGCCTATACTGACCCCCATCCTCCACGGGCTCTCCCACCCCATCTGCTAATCCATGATTCTGCACTATCGGTGTAAAAACAGGTTTTGCTCCTAGAAGTCCGGTCTCACTAATGATGTCAAGAGCATATTTTCTTTGACTCAACATTAACCCCTTTTGGGAACGGGCGACCTCAATTCCCAAAAAATACTTTGCTGGACCCAAGTCCTTTATTCCAAACGTTTCATTCAAAACATTTTTAACTTCTGCAATATGATTCATGTCATTTCCAGTAATGAGGACATCATCAACAAATAAGAATAGCAGTGTATGTGGACCCACGCATGAAAGTGAATAAGGAATAGTCAGCCCTGGATTGTTGAAAACCAAGTTTAATCAAGGTAGAGGTGAATTTCTGATTCCAGTTCCGAGAAGCCTGTTTAAGTCCATAAAGGGACTTACGAAGGCGACAAACCTTCCCTTCATGTTTACGTTCAAAACCTTGTGGTAATTTCATGTAAACTTCTTCATCCAAGTCCCCATGAAGAAAGGCGTTATTTACATCTAATTGTTGGATTATCCAACTTCGAGCCGTGGCAACGGCTAAGACGCAACGAATAGTTACAAGTTTAGCTACAGGGGCAAAAGTATCATGGTAGTCTATTCCCTCTACTTGAGTATACCCCTTTGCAACAAGACGAGCTTTGTACCTCTCAATCGTCCCATCTGATTTATATTTGACTTTGTAGACCCACTTTGAGTCTATAGCTCCTTTTCCAGCTGGCAGAGCCTCAAGTGTCCAAGTGTTGTTTTGTTCAAGTGCCTTGATCTCCTTCTCCATAGCTTCCCTCCATTGTTCATTTTGTACGGCCTGATTAAAATTTTTGGGCTCATTACATGAAGTGATGGCATTCAAAAGTGTCGAGTGAGCGTTAGAAAATTGTACGCTAGAAACAAAATTGGAGAGAGGATATAAAATACCAGAGTTGACTGACGGAGTGGGAGCGGGAGAATGGGCTATAGAAGGCGGAACCTCTGTTATATAATCTTGATATTTGACGGGCATAGACCGAACTCTCGCACTTCTTCTTACGACCCCGTGTTCACTGAGGGGAACACCCCTGTCCTCTGCTACTGGTCCCTCGGCCAGAGCCTCCTACGGTCCCTGAAGGACCGGTTCGGGTGCTGTCGGACCGACCAGACCAGGGTCGGTTCGCTGCTGCTCCAGAACCGGCCCGGTGGGGACTGGTTCTGCAGTGTCGGTGGACAAAAAATCGTGCCTTGTGACCTTGTTAGGCCCTTCATGCGTTACCCCAAATGTATCAATTTTTAAATAAGGCATATTATCTTCATAAAATCGAACATCCCTAGAAACAACGATCTTATGTTCATCCAAGCTATAGATCTTATACCCCTTTTGACCATGGGGATACCCTACAAATATTCCCGGAGAGGCTCGTTTATCGAGTTTGTCACCTTTTGGATTTTTAACATGGTAATAACACAAGCATCCAAAAACCCTCAAATGATTATATGACGAAGGTTTGCCCATTAACAACTCGTAAGGACTCTTATTACCAAGCAATGAAGAGGGCATCAAATTAATCAAGTAGGCAGCTGTTAAGACACACTCACCCCAAAATCTCTTAGGGAGTCCAGCCTGAAAACGAAGTACTCGCCCAACTTCTAACAAATGCTTGTGCTTGCGTTCAACAACTCCGTTTTGTTGAGGTGTCCCGGTTAACGACGTCTGGTATTGAATTCCATGTTTTGCATAGAAGTCCAATAATGGCCCATATTTAAACTCCTGACCGTTATCGCTTCTCACCTGTTTGACCTGCAAACCAAACTGAGTACCTACCATACGACAAAAATTTATGAGAATCCCATGTGCTTGGGATTTTTCTTTCGTAAGATACACCCACGTGCATCAGCTATAATCATCAACAATGGTAAGAAAAAAACGTGCACCAGTCAAAGATAACTTTCTATAAGGCCCCCAAATGTCACAATGAATTAATTCAAAACAAACCCGAGTCTCAAAAACAGACAAAGGAAAAGGAGATCGTGCTTGTTTCGCACGATGACAAGTATCACAAACAACATTAGTCCTTTTAATGTTCAAATGCGGAAAAAATGAAAGCTTGTTGAAAGCAACGTTATCCAAACGGCAGTGCCACAAAACTGCCTCTTTATTATTTTGTACTACGTGTGCCGAGGGGGCAACCGGCTGCATCTCGAGCAAATATAGCCCATTTCTCATTCTACCCACTCCAATCAGCCTCCTCGAGTGTCGGTCCTGAAAGTAACAAAAATCAGGATAAAGGGTTAACGTACAATTTTCATAACGTGTGAGTTTGCTCACTGACAACAAGTTGCAATAAAAACCCGGCACATACAAAATGTCATGGAGAATAAAATTTTCAAAAATCCGAACTTTCCCAATATGAGATACAGTCAACGTTGTCCCGTTTGGTAATCTAACGGGTTTAACAATTTTATTTGGCACAATGTCGAACATGAGTGAAAGTGAAGAAACCATGTGATCGGTGGCCCCGGTGTCAACAATCCAACTTTGATTGGAAATAAAAACTTGACCTGTCAGATTTATACTAGGTGAGACCGAACTTTGTCCAATTAGCGACAAGAGGTGCTGATATTGGCTAGCGGATAACCCGACAATGGGGCTGTCACTCGTGGGGTCCTCACTGCTGCAGTGAACCGTGGCTGCTGCAGCTGCGGTTCCCGGTGCCCCGACCATCTTTGACCCCTGCTTCTTCCAACCCGGAGGATATCCGATCAATTCAAAGCACCTCTCCTTGGTGTGTCCCTGTTTCTTACAATGAGAACAGGTAAAACGGTTAGTCTGTCGGGAATTATTTCCCATGGATTAGCCTCCTGGCCCTTTCGCTGTCAATGCCGCAGCCTCGGGTGTCACAAATGACCCCGCTGCCACGCTTTGCTGCTTCTCTTCCTGACATAACACTGAATAAGCACTTCCCACAGAGGTTAAAGGTTTAGTGTTCATAATCTGTGAACGCACAGTTGAAAAAGAAGGATCAAGACCCATCAAAAGGTCCAACAATTTTTCCATATCGCGAATCTGCACAAATGCTTTGGCATGTCCACAAGTACATGGCGGGATTTCAACTAGCGTATACAGTTCATCCCAAAAGGATCTCAACTTAGTAAAATAAGTTGAAACAGGTAGATTGGCTTGCTTCAAGTGCGAGATCTCGCGTTTTAATTCGTAAATACGAGGGACATTACCTTGAGAAAATCTCTCATGCAAATCAAGCTAAATATCATGCGCAGTTTCTAAATAGGTAACACTCTCATTAATCTCTTTAGACACAGAGTTTGAGAGCCAAGTTGCAACCATGGAGTCACATGCACTCCATGTTTCAAAATCCGGGGAATCTTCATCCGGTTTGGTAATACTACCATCAAGAAATCCAATTTTTCTCTTTGCCTTAAAAACTTTTAGTATTGCCCTTCTCCAAGAAGGATAATTGGGTCCAGTTAAAGTGTTTTGAACAAAAACCAAGGCGGGATTGTCCGAGGGGTGCAAATAAAACGGTGAGTTAACATCAATGACTCCCCCTGTCGGGCGAGCCGGCATGATAGTTTGATCATCATTAGCTAGAGTAGTCTCATTGTTGTTAATGTCCGCCATATTCTACCAAATCAAAACACAAAAAAAACAAGCACAAGAAGCAAAGGAAAAAGGAACAACTCACAAATGCACTTCAAAAGTGCTTCGGCCACTTAGTGGAAGAAGGGAAAAAAAACGCCTCTTAATGCAAGATCGGAACTTGCTCTGATACCATGTAAAAACTTAAAAAGAACTATGAAGAAAAGGATTGAATATTTAGATGATCAAGTAAAGAAACAAGACTAGCCTATTTATACTAGATGAAGGACACACCCTTTCACCTTCACAAGCTAAGAGTTACATAAGAATAAATTGCATAAATAAATCAAGTAAATGCCTATAGTAAAAGCCCTATCTTGGCCGGTTGAGGAGGAAGAGGGAAGGCCTAAAAATCTACCAAAATATCTACCTACTCACTAATTACATGGAATAATGTAGAGAAGTATGTGCCAAGAATAAAGACAAATACTAAAGCGTACAAATACAAATATGAGAATACAAAAGTAAAATACTAATTTCTACATGTTGATTGAGTGGAAAATCCGAAAGAATATGGGAGCATGATTTAGAATGCGTTTAGTTTAGCTGTTTGATGGGTTGAAGTTGTAATGTGACGGAGTTCTAATTTATTGTAAAACTTTTATTTGATTGACAAAAAAGGTCTTTACTATTTTTTTCACTACTTAAATTGAAAAACTTGACTTGCCCGGCGTGAACTTCACCGCCAGCATTATCCCTCCCTTTCGTGTACAACCACCCTGCGCCATAACTTGCCACCACCATAATTCATTCCAACTACACGGCTGCTACCACCACCTAGCATCATGGCTTGTCACCAACATGATCCACTCCTTCTCCATGACCCATCACCATCATGGCCACCCCTTCGGCCACCCTGGCTCACTACCATCCTCCATCCTTCATTATCGTGGGTTGCATCATAATCTACCACCATCACCACACCACGATGGCCATCCAACCTAACGCCACCATCCACTGCCGGGAGTTGCTACAACCATTTTCCAGCCCTAGGACGTACCACTATGGCTTGTTGCTGCCCAAATCATGTTACCCACACCATGTGGGCCACCACCCACCATCAACCACCATGGTTTGCTGCCATCATGATTCACCCTATCATCATGGCCATCCCTTTTGACCACCATATCTTGGACCACAACCGGCACCCAACATTAAGGCTTGCTGACCTCCACTACCATGACATACCATGGCCTTTTACCACCGCCCAACATTATTTGTTGATTTATATTATTAAATCATTTTTGCCATTCTACTTCGATAAGTGCTTTTGTAGATATGCATCCAAATAGTATTATGTGAAAAAGGTCTTTCTACATTACACAAACAAATATCATATGATAAAAAGATAGAGATTTTCAAATATACAGATCTTACTAGAACTATCGAGAAATATATAGATCTCATTCAAATAGATGAAAATAGATAAGCGGGAACAAAGGAACTAAGGGCACCTTTAATACGTATGATAGGTCTCACTACTATTTGTGAGCTGCAAGAATAGATGCTTATCTTTTTAAATCGTATCATTCTGATGTCGAATATATCACGTAGTGTTTCTACATTACGAATTTTTGTTGGTTTATCAAATCATTTTTCTATCAGCAATGATGTCTGTCTCAGAGTCTTAAGAACTTTGAGCAGCTTTGCATGAATGAACCAAAGGGTGTAAATGAACCAAATGTTTAATATAACTATTGTGTTTGGATTCGTTAAAGATTCGTTCATGTTCGATTTGGAGGCTTGATAAGTAAATGAGCTGTGTTTGAACAAGCTCAATAAGCTTAACATGCAAAGTTCAAACAGGAGGCAGTCTGCTCATTAAGGCTCTTGAACAATTCATTAAAAGCTTGATAGATTCGCATTAAGAGCTTGGCTCATCAAGAACTATGAATGGCTCGTTAAGAGCTTTTTAATCGCTCAGTGTTAGCTCCATAATTGATCAACAGTGGTTCATTAGTAGCTTGAATATCTTGTTAAATGACAATGATTTGTGATAGAAGCTTAATTAACTCAACTTGGTAGCAAGCTTAAATCGATAGGGATCTCGGCCTGGCTCAATAGTGAGCTCCACTCAAACATGCCGAATATCTAACATATTACTATGTTTGTCGAACAGAATTCAATAGAAGTTTAGAAACGTTTAGGCCTCAACCAATACTTGAGCCTATTAACCTTATCAAAATCAAGTTCAAACAAGGAGATGCTTCGCTCGACTCTGATCTTTTTCACTTTATGCCCTCAGTCGAAACTTGTAATTGGGTTACTCTTTTGCCCATTGTCATTGTGATTCTAAGGAAGCTAAACTGTTTTCTTTCTGCTTCAGCTTGGTGAGTGGAAGAAGGAGAAGAACCATTGAACTGCTGCTTATTATCCCAGATCCAAAAACTAGAGGTATTGAGATTTCGTAGCTCGGTATGCTCAACTCATAACACCGTCCCCTGACTTGACCAGACCCGACTTTGGGGGGAGACTTTTAATGCAGTGGGTTGATATTTCCTTATGGTTGAATCATTCGTCGTTCGTGTTTTGTGCTACCGAGCTGCGTTTTGATGGTAAAATATTCCTTTTCTTATAACTTAAAAGAACATTCTTTTATGGAAACTGATTCCTGTACATAAGATCGGTCATTCCTTGTGTTGCTTCCGGATACTCTCTTTTTGGCAATGTTTTCGATTCCCTTTCTCTTGTTCTGCCCTGCCCTTGAGGGAGTTAATTGTTCCGTTGGTCCTTAATGTTTGTAAGTTTGTTTAAATTGGTCCTTTTTTTTCTTTTGGTTCGGAATAGGCCCTCGTGTTATTTTATGACGACATTGGTTTCATCTTTATTTCTTACCTAGTGTGGATCACTAGTCGGGGGCCAATTTGGTTACAAAATAAAGAGTTATTTACATTTTAGTATCCCGACATTTTTGAAAATAATAAAAAGGACCCCGACCTTTTGAACTAATAAAAAGCCCCTTACATTTTTGTTGTATTAATAAAAACGTCCCTTCAACGTGATGACATCATTTTTCGTCGATATAACTGATGTGACAACTGTTTTTTAATAATGTTATAATAAAATGATACAAGTATCCTTCAATACTCTTATTACTGCCTTATAAGCACGAAATTCGAGATGTTGTAATGTGTAGAAACTATCTATTTTCGCTTAATTTGTTTTAAAATATGGACCAAGTTGGGGGTCCTCGGAAACAGCCTCTCGTCAGGGTCTCACTTTGACGGGGTAAGGTTGCGTACATCCTACCCCCTCAAGACTCTGCGCAAGCAGGAGCCCCTGTAGTACTGGGACTGTTGTTTAAAAATATGGTTGTTGAAGGATATTTTTGCCATTTTATTGTGGCATTAATAAAATAGTAGTTGACGTGTCAACTCTGTCAATGAAAAATGATGTCATCAAGTCGAAGGGGGGTCTTTTCATTAGTACGACCAAAACTTAAGGACCTTTTTATTAATACGATCAAAACTTAGGAGTTTTTTTAATAATTCGAAAAGGTCATCAGGGTCCTTTTTATTATTTTCAAGAATGTCGGGGTAGCAAAATGTAATAACCCCAAAATAAAACATAAGGGACTATTTTAGAAAAAAAAAAAAAAAAAAGGAACTAATTTGAACAAACTTATAAACATTAAATGATAACAGAGTAAATAACCCGCTCTCAAGGTGAAAATCAGTTCAAAACTGGACCGAACTGAGCTGTATACAAATGAATAAGGGCGGCTGGGACCAAAGACAATCTGATCCATGTCCATTCTAGCTTTGATCAAAATACTTTCTTATATTTTATTTTATAATCAAATTGGTTATGCTTAGTGTTTTAAAATCTGTAATCAAATTAATTCCTCATTTTGTTCTAAAAATATTACCTTATATTTTATTTTGTTATCAAAGAAAAATTAGTAATTTTACCGCACGACCGATTCTGGAGCATATCGGTTATGTTTCGGGACATATTTGGTCGTGCTGTAAAATTACTATTTTATATAATTAATTTTCAAAAATGCTATTGCAAAGAAAGACATGGACCGGGGAAAAAAAAAAAAAAAGAAAAAATCAATCTTTGCTTCTGAACTCGCTTGGCAGGAGTAAGTTTTATTTTTTTACTTCTCTCTAATAGCAGAAAGTATATATTTAAAAAAGGAAAGGAAAATACCCAGTGCTTCAAGGGCTCCCGCCTACGCCGGGTCTGGGGGGCGGATGTACGCAGCCTTCCCCCTTCAGGGTGTTAACCTGAAGAGAGGCTGTTTTCCAGTGCCCCTAACTTAAGGGTGAAGACTTCCCAGGAGGTTACCTATCCTGGTACTACTCTCGTCCAAGCACGCTTAACTTCGGAGTTTTCATTGGATCCGGTGACAGCGTGTTGGTGCCCTCTTGGTAGAAAGTATATATTTTATAAGTGAAAAAAAAAAAAAAACAAATCTTATTGCCATTTTAGAGTAATTTTAAATATTGTCCAAATGCTTTTTTTTTTTTTTTTGATAAATAACGAGCAAGGCTCGAATTACAAGAAGAGTAGCGTCTCAATGTAGAGACCTGAGATAAGAACAATATGAAATGACAAAAGACAAAAGACTGTGCATTAAGAACTCAAAGACCAGGCCTTGAAGCATTGCACATTACATGCTTCATCGATCGGAGAGTACCGAAATGAACTACACTACCCTTTCACCCAAAAGCCCACTCTCGGCTTATTAAAAACAAAATCGAATGAAGCATTTTTCACTAGTGAATAGAAGATAGTTAAGTGTATGCCATCTAAATGCTTTAAGTTCTCATTTGGTTGGCCAATTACGGAAAACGGATAATTCGGTCACCCTATTTAAATTTTGGAAGATTTAGTTATCCAACTCTGAATAGAAATTTCATTTAGCCACCCAAGTGGTATAAAATAGACAATTTAGTTATCTAAGTGAAATTTTGAAAAATCTTATCACTCAAATTAAAAGCCCACCCCGATCACTTAATTGATTTTAAAATGATAAAATTCATCACCAAAGTAAAAATAACAAATTTGATCATTAACTTCTAACAAATTTTATCACAAGTGAAATATGTATGTATGTATGTATATATATGTGTGTGTATATGTATATTCAATGAACTAAGAGGGTACCAACAGGCAAATACCAAATCCCATTAGAACTTTGAAGTTAAGCGTGTTTGAGCGAGAGTAGTACCAATATAGGTGACCTCCTGGGAAGTCCCCTTGTTGCATTAAATCCCCCCTCCCCCCCGCGCGTGGACCATGGGCAGGAGCCCTTGGGGCACTGGGAATGTTGCCTTTATATGTATATTCAATATACAATAACAACAACAGACCTAATGCTTCAAAAGCTCCCGCATAAGTAGGGTCTGGGAGGGGTGGGATGTACACAGCCTTACCCTTTTCCGAGGTATATGTATATTCCATATGAGCGACTAAAATTTACAGGGTCAACAAACTTAGAAATATATGAAATTCGCTTTTTGAATAGTTATGACTATTTTTACTATAGTTTTATAACGTGGACTGATAGTCCAAGGGTCTTGGTATGAATACCTACCTTTATAGATCAAAACATTAAAAAAAAGAGTGAACTAGAAATAAAACATTACATTAAAATTGAATGCTTCACTAATTATCATTTTTGTTTTTTTGATAAAGTGGTTCCCTAAAAAAGAGAGAGGAGTATGTGAGGAGAAAAAAATTTTAGCATCAACTCTGATCTCTCTTTTTCCACATGGTTTAAAAACTACACTTACCTTTTTTAAGTATTTTATCAGCTCTATCACCAATTGACAATCATAACTCAATAACCGGTAATTTTGACATAGGGTTTGGGATCATTAGGAGTCCGATTCTATCAGTGTTCGATCGTAAAACTCTTACTTGCGGTCTTCCAAGAGGGCATCCCCCGCAGGATATGTCGAGGTGAATTTTGTTGGTTTGTAGGTCTACAATAAAGTGCTAGTGGGTACATTATTCGTGATCATACTGGGAAATTGAGCATGTTGCGCATAAGCAATCTCCACTCCTTCAGTATTAATTGTGGAAGCTATGGTAGCTTAACACAGGATCTCGAAATGGGTGTTTGGAAAATTAGGCTGAAGATGATAACTTGACTATAATCTTGAAAATCATTTCCGAATGAAAACAAATTCCTAAAATCTAGTTTTCTTGTCTAAACAAACAAAGCCTACATATCAGGATAAATTTCTTTAGGATTGCTTCATATGAGAATGCAAGAGCCAGATCTACAATCAAAGGAAAACTTGATGCAGCCCACGTCTTGGCGAGACGGGTTACAACCTACCTCTTGGCGAGTTGGGCCAACATTCCACGTCTGTGTGAGCTTGACGAGATGGAGGATGAACGCAAGAGGACATGATTCGGATGATCCTTTGACAAATTCGAGGGCAAATTCTCTCCAATGCGAAAAGGATGATGCAGCAATGCCTTCACGCCTGGCGGGTTATTTGGTAGATAGGAGTTGGGGAGATGTTGGCTTGGGCAGGTTGGAAGGGAAACACAGATAAAGGGAAAGAGACGTGGGAAGGGGGTGAATGAGCTTGTGGAATTTAATTTCAAATAAGAAGGCTTAGATTAGATTAGTAGATTTAATTTTGCTTTTATCTATAAGTCTCTTGTATTTATCCTTTTAATTATTAAGTCTTTTAGTTTAGGTGAATTAGCTCCTCTATTTAAACAAGAGGAAGTCTAGGGTTTAGATTGTTCACGAGTTTTAGAAATTTATCAATTTTATGTGTTTTTTCTCTATTCTTGAGGTGTAAGAATTAGGTCAAAATATTTTTCTCCTTTGCTTCTAAATTATTTGAGCAATAATAGTTTAAAGAAAGGCTGTGAACCTTTTGTTTCCATAATTTTTATATTCGCGTTGCATCAAAACTTGCTTCTACATTGATGTTCTCTTGTGTGGTTCAAAAGAAATATATTTTACGAATCATCTTATATTTTATTATAGGATAACATAAGTAGCAATAAAACATATACAAAAGAAGTTATAAAAAAATAAAATTAATTATCAAAGTTATATAAATTAATACATTTTCTACTTAAATAATACATATATAATAAAATCTGGCTAGGGGCATATACAGTTGCTGTGGTGTAGTGGTTATCACGTCAGTCTTACACACTGAAGGTCCCCAGTTCGATCCTGGGCAGCAACATTTTCTTTTTTTTTTTTTCTTTTGATTTCCTAGATTTATTTTTTTTAAGGTAAATTATTTTATTTTTATTTATGTAATAATAAGCATAATATATATTTTTGCCTGTTTGGAATCCCTTTATGGTTGTCAAATATATTTTGCATAGCACTGTTAAAAAAAAAAAACTAATTTGAAATGCTTTTGAAATGGTTATTTACTTTTTAGTATTTCAATGTTTGTAAAAATATAAAAAGCCTCTACCCTTTTTGATTTGTTTTCTTAGTATTCTCGGTTTTGTGTGCATTAATAAATAGTTCTCCTCCGGCTAATCCCAATATAGAAAACACGAAAAGCCAATATTCCCATGTCCAAAATGACTTCATTTTCATGTTCGACACTAAACTTTAAAATTGTAAACTAAAAAGAGTTTTTTTTGCATTATACCACCTAGGTTTTATGTCTTCTGGCTTTTAACCACCTAAATTTTTTTTTTTTTATGCTGCTTTTAACCACCTAAAAATTTTTTTTTGTTGCAAATGACCACCATATGGAATATTTCGTTAGAAATAGCAGAATATTCCATCCAATTTTAAAATATTCCATGTTCATTCTCAATTTTAGTGATCAAAAGCTATGTATTATAAAATATAGGTGATTAAAAGCTATAAATTATAAAATATAAGTGATTATTTGCTAACAATACTAAAATTGTGAGGAACACTTAGTGTACTCTTTTACATATTAACTCTTCAATATCACTCAAAAAAGTGAGTTACAGCTCTATATCATACAATATTTTAATATTATATGGAATGTTATATTTTTTTCTAACGGAATATTCCATCCGGTGGTCATTTGCGACAAAGAAAATTTTTTAGGTGGTTAAAAAAAAAATTTTTTTTAGGTGGTTAAAAATTAGATGACATAAAACCTAGGTGATAAAATGCAAAAAAATCAACTAAAAATTATACAAAACATGCGCCCCTAAAAGATGAGCTTGAGGCTCATAACCTAGTGGTTTGGAGCCCGGTTGCCATGTAAGAGCGCCGGGGTTTGACTCCCCACTAGAGCGTCCCCCTCCCGTTGCGCCCTTAAAAGATTGATCTAATTCATATCAATCATTTTCTCATAAACTTGTGAAGAAGTGGATATATTTTTTGAGTACTCCACACGTGAGTCTAGTATAAGAATCCCACATTGGAGTTGTGAGAGTGAAGAGATCAATATATGCGTTACTTCACCTAAGCCAATTGGTTTTAAAATGGAACGGCACTTGAGCTTATATGTGGATGCGTGTTCCAACTCCGCAGGTCAGGCCTAAAGGTCCGATGAAATTTAACAGTATTTTTGGCTAAGTTATATTTTATGTGTGACTCGCATATGAATGGTGGATTATTGACAGGTGCATCATGCATTGCAGCTTCTCAGAATTTTTGTTGTTTAAACTTCAGTCATATAGATGATAAGTAGGTGCATTCATCAGTTTAAACTCAGATCTGACTAAATTAAGGTTCTGTTTGGCCAAACTTTTTCAGAAAACAGTGTTTTGAGAAAAATTCACTTTGCAAGGATTTAGGGGTCTTTGACCTCGAAAGAAGAGTGTTTTTAACTCGAAGTAGAAGTTGTTTTTCTTTTCTTAGTAGAAGCATAAAAAATAGTACTTCTCTTTAAAGGAGAAGTATAAGCAATTATAAAAACTTTTCCGAGAAAATACCCCTAAGCACTTTCCACAAAAGTATTTTTAAAAAAAGTTTTTTAATAGTTTGACAAAATATACTCTATATCCAAATCTATAAGTTGTAAAGATTCAAATTGTGAAGAAACCCGTTGTTATAAAAGTTTGAGCTGATAGGTGAAATCATTGAATAATTTTATAGTCTAATTTATTGTCTCACGTAAATGCCAATTGGGCTTTAAGGATGGATATGCACTACCCATCTCATACCTTCTGCTGTATCATATTAACATTAAGAGTGGATGTTGGTAGGCATTTGAACTCACAACCTCGTGGACAAGATGGCTCTTCTTTGGCGTAACCCCAATGCGGAGTTTTGTTACTGAACTCACCTATAAAGTCCATGACAGTCCAGTCAAGGGCAGACTGAGTCTGAAGGGGAGACCGAAGATAAAATTGAACTAGTTACTAACAACAAACCTAGTGCCTCAAAGGTTCCTGCCTAAGTGGGGTTTGGGGAGGTGGATGTACGCAGCCTTACCCCTTCAGGGTGTAACCCTGCCGAGAGGCTGTTTCCAATGATCTCCAATCTTATAGGGTTAGCAACACAAGGACTTCCCAGGAGGTCACCCATTCTGGTACTACTCTCGCTCAGACACCCTTAGCTTCGGAGTTCTAATGGGATCTGGTGTATGAGTGCCTGGTAAGTGAACCCTAAAATCGATCTAGTTACTATTTGGTTTAATCATGAATTCTGTAACTTGGTTTGATTGCCATGACAAAGTTACCAAACTCTTATCTTAGTCCTATGCCTTTCCATAATTCTCATCCATAAATAATCACAAAAACTTAAGAACTCCATATACACAAAGAAAATCATCTTAGATAAACAACTTTTTATTTTGGGAAGTTCTCTTATTGAGCCATGGTTGCCTTGTACCCATCTTCCATACCATTTCTAATAGTGCTTATGGCTTGTTGCTTGATGACTAGCAGCACGATTTCGGTTGCAATCCACCGTTCTGAGATATTTGAGTCTACGATCTCTGATTTGCCTAACGTGGGACTTCCTAGATTGCTCAAATCTGCAATGCCTGAGCTGCCTGAGTTGCAGAGTCTATAATACATGATGTCCCTAAGCTCATACCGCCTAAATTGTCAAAGTCCATGAAATCTGAGCTACCTAAGTTCAAACCGCCTAAGTTGGTTACACCCATGTTGTATGAGTCTATAGTGCCTAAGCTACATAAGCCTGTGTTACCTCAGCCGCTTGAGTTAGCGAGACCTGATGTGCCAAAGCTCATACAATCCAGACTACCCAAACCTAGAATGCCAAAGTTGTTTGATCCCACATTGCCCAAATTGCCAGAGTCTACCATACCTAATGGGCCTAAGCTCATACCTCCCAAATTGTCGAAGCCCATGATGCCTATGCTACCCAAGCTCAAACTGCTTAATTCAGCTAAGCCTGAGATGTCTGAGTCTACAGTGCCAAAGGTGCCCAAGGTCATGTTATCAAGATTGTCGAAGCCCATGATGCCTGAGTTACCTAAGTTTAAGTTGCCTGAATCGCTTCAATCTGTAAGGCCTGATGCCCCTAAGCTCATATCGTCTAAACTGTCCAAGCCTAGAATGTTTAAGCTACCCAAGCCCACATTCTCTAGATTACCAAAGTATACAATACCTAATGTGCCTAAATTCACATTGCCCAAATTGTCAAAGCCCATGATGCCCGATCTGCCAAAGCTAAAACCGCCTAAACTGGCCAAGCCTACTTTGCCTAAGTCTATAGCGCCACATGTGCCTAAGCTCACATTGCCAAGACTGTCCAAACCCATGATGCCCGAGCTACCTGAACCTACATTGCCTGAATTTCCTAAGTCCGGAAAGCCTGATATGTCTGAGCTCATACTGTCCAAACCCATGATGCCCAAGCTACCCAAACCTACGTTGCCTGAATTTCCTAAGTCCGGAAAGCCTGATATGTCTGAGCTCATACTGTCCAAACTACTTGAATCCAAACTGTCTGTGTTATCCAACTCCACATTGCTTGTGACTCACAACAAACCGTGAGAATTCTCATATTTGGCACTGTGGTGTCCCATTTTGTATCTTTTGTCATTTATTTTGAAGTTCACTTGTCCTTTCATTCTTGATATTCTGGCATGAGATATAAATGAATTGATCCTATAAGCAGTATAATTTAAGTGTTTTTCTTTGTAGTTAAGTGTAACCAAAATACTTTAACTTTTAATTGTTAGCATTTCCAAAAAGACAAGGTAACCGCTCTTTGATAACTCGATTATTTCAGTTCAATTACGTCGATTAATTAGACAAAAATGCAAATAAAGAATACATGTTCATGTCATACGATTAAGTGTACTTATCGACTTGTAAGCATTTAAAAATGCAAAAACGTAAAAAATAAACAACTAAACTATGAGAATATAGTCCTATTATAAAATAAACGTTAAGGTTGTTAGAACAAATCTACGAAATACTTGCAAAATCCTTGCAAACGGGTTACCGAAAGATCTCTGGTGTTGAGGCTATGTAATCACTTTCCTTAAGGTTTATTTCGGTATACAAAATATCCTCAAAGACACAACAATAACCAAATATGAAGTGAAGATGTGTAAAGGGAGAGATTGATAGAGATGTACAAAACTTTAAGTTTTGTTACTCAAGAACACAACACAACAAACAAGAACACATGAACCCACAAAGTTCTTTTAATCTCTTTTCTTCACTTGTGTTTGTAATCAATTCAATTCATGTAAGTAAGAAGTAAGAAATCTGGGGTATTTATATGTATACCATGAAGAGAGACGTCCCTAAAAACCAAGCAAAAAGCCAAAACGAACTGGAAAAAAATCACGCAGAAAACTGCGAAAACAGGCCTGTGTGTCGAAGCTGTGTGATGACACATAGCTCCTGTGTGTCGACACACACATCGACACACAGCGTACTATAAGATTGTCTGTCGACACACACGATTCTTCTCTGTGCACTTTTGTAATGGGCTGTGTGTCGACACACGGGCCATGTGTGTCGACACAAATCTATTCCCCTGCGGTTCTGTTGGATTGTGTGTCGACACACATGGTCCATGTGTCAACATACACTCCTAACATGCTTCAAACACTTAAACAAATATCGGGCAATCTCAAATACATCTTATACATATATTAAACAATATTTTACATATTATTCAACACATATTTTGAAAATACATCAACATTCCCCCACCATTTTAAAAATACAATCAATTTCAAAATAACATCTCGAACAAAGGACGCCTTATTGTACATCAACGAGGGTGTCTCCCGAATGAACCCCCAGCTAGTGAAAAGACCATACAGTTAATCAGATCGAAAATGATAGGCTAAGCTTTGAACCATACAACCCATTTGACTAACCAACTATCCAATCACCCACAAGATATACTCCCCGTACACACCTTACAACTCTCAGGTCCACACATTTGTGGCTTTATGTCCTGCATCCTTCTTGAGTGTTTCAGGGCCATACCCTTAGTAAAAAATCACCCCTTTGAAGGGGTGAAACTTCAACACACACTAAGGTGGACCTCATTGATCATGTCCCTACAACGCAACATTTAATAAGTTCTAAAACCAGGTCCATTAAGAGCATTAGCTCGTCCTCTTAGAATCTCTGACGCGAGTATCAAGCACTTCACACTCGGGGATGGAAAAATTCTCATTTAGTGCTTGTAGTCACATCGATGACAAGTCTCTCTCATTGAACCCAAGACCTAACGTCATACTAGGCATCGAGTTGAGGACCTATCATGGGCGACTAATGATGACAGATTTCACCCTCATCCCATCATTTGTTGTCAGAACCAAATCTCTAGCCAGGCCTTTTGTAAACGGATCCGCTAGATTCTGACTTGTTCTCATGAAGTCCGCAATGATAGCACCTTCTTGAATAAGGTGTCTCACTATACTATGCCTTACACTAATGTGCCTGGACTTTCCATTGTACACCTCAATGTACGCTCTAGAAAGTATAGCCTGACTATCATAATGGATAGATATCAGTGAGATCGGCTTAGGCCACAAAGGTATCTCATACAAGAGATCCTTTAACCACTCGACTTCCTTAGCTGTAGATGCAAGAGCTATAAACTCTACCGCCATAGTAGAATTAGATATACAAGTCTGTTTGTTGGAAACCCAAGAAATCGCACCCCCACCAAGCAGGAATACCCATCCGCTTGTGAATGCATGGTCGTCCACCGCCTATCTATACTTACTGAACTTAGGCATCTGGAATCCTAGCGGGAAGATAACCCCTTTTCTAGATGACGGCAGAAATCTCTGAATCCAAGGCGATGAGGTTGAGGTGCATGTCTTGTCATGTACTTTTGGAAGAGATCCTTGAATTGTTCTTCGAGCTTAATCACTAGCTCCGATCCAACTCGTATTAGAGTACCCCTCCAAAACAGGAGGATACCCTACATAAGAAAGACCATAACTCATAGTCTTCTTAAGGTCCTTCAGTACACGATAAACAGCATTCCAGTGGCTCTTACTTGGATTGCTAGTATATCTACCTAGCTTTTCAACAGCAAAGGCTATGTCAGGCCTTGTGCTTGTTGTGGCGTACATAAGACAACCAATGACCTGGGCAAATCTCTATTGTGACACTGGAGCGCCCTCATTCGGTACTAATTTCACACTAGGGTCCATTGGAACAGACACCGGTGCACACTCATCAAAGTGGAATCTTTTCAAAATATTTTCAACGTAGTGAGACTGTGTCAAGAAAATTGTATCACCTTTCCTTACAATTCTTATACAGAGGATTACCCCCACCGAACCCATGTCTTTCACAGCAAAGTTTTCCGAGAGAAACTGTTTAGTTCTCACTACTTGTTCCACATCAGTACTGAATATCAGCATGTCAATTATATACAAACATATAATGATCCCTTTGTCATTATCAAACTTGCTATAGACACATTTATCTGATTCGTTTATAACGAATCCGTTGTTAAGAACACCATGATCAAATTTCTGGTGCCACTACTTCGGGGCTTGCTTTAGCCCATACAGAGATCGTATGAGTTTACATACTTTTCTCTCTTGTCCAGGAACAACAAAACCTTCCAGTTGTTCCATGTACACTTCCTCTTCTGGCTTACCGTTCAGGAATGCTGTTTTGAAATCCATTTGGTGAATCGCTAGTTTATAAATTGAGGCGAGGGCTATCAAGACCCTTATCATCGATATTCTTGCCACAAGGGCATACGTGTCAAAATAGTCCAACCCATGTTTTTGGGTGAACCTTTTAGTCACCAATCGGGCCTTGAACTTATCAATCATTCCATCGAACTTATCTTCTTTTTGAAGATCCATTTACATCCGATGGGCTTACTGCCTTGTGGAAGGTCCACTAGGATCCAGGTATTATTACCTAAGATGGAATCCATCTCATCATTCACAGCCTCTCACCAAACGGAGGCATCATGAGACCTCATCGCCTCATTAAACGTCATGGGATCAGCTTCCATGACACAACAATATGGAACCACTTGGTCCACATTGTTCCTCGAACCTTCTACCAAAAACGTGTAGAAGTCCGAACTAAAAGATTTCTCTTTTCTTGCTCTCTTGCTCCTTCGGAGTTCTAAAGCACTTTCAAGGACATCTTCCCTCTCATGACGAACATCGTCATATGACACTTGAGTGTCAGTCTTAATCGGTACATAATCCCTCGGTCTAGGGATAGAGGTAAACCGATCCTCATCAATAATGGCATCTCTCGATTCTATTATTGTATTCACATTGATATAATCATTAGATTCAGTTATATAGAACCGATATACCTTGCTACGAGACGTATATCCAACAAAGATGCAATCAATGCCTGTTTCACCTAACTTCTTAGGTTTAGGTTCAGGGACTTTAACAACTGCTCTACACCCCTACGCTTTTAGATAAGTTAAATTAGGGGCTCATTTGTTCCACAACTCATACGGGATTATTTTATTTCTCTTATGTGGAACTCTATTCATATATAACAGGCCGTTAACATTGCCTCACCCCAAAATCCATCACTAAGACCGGAATAGGATAACATCGAGTTAACCATTTTAGTTAGAGTCCGGTTTTCCTCCAAGCCATGCCATTCTGTTGAGGCATATACGGTGCAGTTATCTCATGTATAATTTCGATGTTTTCGAAATACTTGGGATCATAGTATTCACCACCACGATCCGACCTAAGGCGCTTGAGGAAGGTCTCACAGTGTAATTCGGTTTCTACTTTATATGCTTTAAATCTATCAAGTGAGTCATCTTTGTGATTTATATACATAACAAAATCTCGAACAATCATCTATAAATGTTATAAAATATCGCTTTCCACCTAAACTCGGAGTGTTCTTAAAATCACATAGATCGCTATATACAAGGTTAAGTAAATTGGTCTCTCTTTGCACTAAAGGAAATGGAAATCTCGTTATTTTTGTTAACATGCACGTTTTGCATTTATCATCAATCTTGTCTATGTGAGGTATCAACGAAGAATTAACCATTTCATGCAATCAATGAAAATTTAAACGTCCTAAACTTGGATGCCACAAAAACGACGAGTTAAGCATATAAACAGAATTATCAATTTTATTATCAACGTTCATTTTGAACATCCCATTACATAAGTACCCTTTGCCAACAAAGACCCCTCCTTTTAACAGTACAAACTTGTCGGCCTCGAAAACCAACTTGAACCTAAACCGATTTAACAGGCCATTGGACACGAGATTCTTCTTCACGCCTGGAGCATAACATACATCGGTTAAAGTAAGGGTTTTTCCAGAGGTAAAAAGCAAATCCACTTTTCCCTCCCTTTAACCGGTGTAGTCGCCCCATTGCCCATGAACAACACAGTCCCGCTGTCCATTGGTTCAAAAGTCATGAAGAACCCCTTGTCCTTACACACATGTCTTGTGGCCCCGTAGTCAGCCCACGAAGAGTTATCACTCTCAACTATCGATATCATCACCACGAACCTATCGTTCGAATTTTTGGTGCGATGATCAAGCGCCTTGCCTTTCTTATTTTTAAGGAGGTAACAGTCCCTTCGTAAGTGACTAGGCTTTTGACACTCCCAACAGACCATTTTTGACCTTTTGTCATTTTTTTTCTTTTGGAAGTGTCCGGTTCTTTAAGTTTATTTGCTTGACTGGCCTTCTTCTGTGATGATGATTTTCCCAACATCACCGGAGCGTTCCTTGTTGTCATCTTGTATCCTGTAGCCTTCCTCAATGCGCAAATAGTTAGCAAATTTCTCCATTTACATATCTTCCTTCTTATGTTTGAGACTTTTTTTTATGTCTCTCCATGAAGGAGGAAGTTTTTCAGTCAAGGATGAAACAATTATGGTATCGTTCATATTCATTTTATGTTGTTGGAAATTATTCAAAACACATTTCATGGAATTGCTCCATGATAGGGCGATCATCTGCCATTTTATAATTATTAAATTGACTAACCAGGAACTTTTTGCTTGTAGTATTTTCAGCCATGTAGCAAGCCTCAAGTGCATCCCATAGTTCCTTTGTGGTTAGCACGTTCGAGTATATGTCAAACAGGGTGTTAGTCAGGCCGTTGAGTATGTGCCCTGTGCATATGTAGTCATCATTCTCCCACTTTAGTGTAGCCCTCTACTCGGCCAGTCTCTTCCTCGTCAGAAGCAGGGGACGGAAATGGTGTATTCAACGCATACACCACATTCAAAGTAGTAATGAGGAAGTGCATCTTCCTCTACCATCGGGGGAATTACCGCCATCAAATCGATCCAACTTAACAAAATCGGCTGTCATTTCCCTAAGTGATGAGGCCATATCCCAAAACCAGAATGTAAACCTTAAGATTGTGAGAACAAAACTATGAAATACTTGCAAAATCCTTGCAAATTGGGTAACCGAAAGATCTAAGGTGTTGAGGCTATGTAATCACTTTCTTTAAGGTTTGTTTCGGTATACAAAATATTCTCGGGGATACAATATCAACCAAATATGAAGTGAAACTGTGTAAAAAGAGAGATTGATAGAGATATAGAGAGATTGAAGTTGTCTTACTCAAGAACACAACATAACAACACAAGAACACTTGAACCGACAAAGTTCTTGTAATCTCTTTTCTTCACTTGTGTTTTTAATCAATTCAATTCATGTAAGTAAGAAGTAAGAAATCTGGGGTATTTATATGTATACCATGAAGAGAGACGTCCCTAAAAAACCAAGCAAAAAGCTGCGACGAACATGGAAAAAACCGTGCAGAAAACTGGCAAAACACACCTATGTGTCGAAGTTGTGTGTCGACACACATATCGACACTAGCGTACTGTAACACAGTCCTTGTGTGTTGACACACACGACTCTTCTCCGTGCGCTTTTGTAATGCATATTTTAAAAATACATCGACAAAGGTGGTGAAATATTTTTTAAAGTTGGGTCACGAGTGATTTCAGTTAGGCTAAAGGGTGGATTTATATTGAGTTGTGCATCTAATATGATCAAACGATTAAATATTATATTATTAAGTTGTACGAGATTTAAGTTAATGCAATTAAAAGCAAAATGACTAAATTGACATATTGGGTGAAGTGCAAGAATATTTTACATAAATAGCCCTAATTTATATATAATATATCATAAAATATAACTAGTTTATAGAAAACTATATTATATACATACATATACATATATACATATATATATATATACACATATATATATACATATATATATATATATATATATATATATATAGTGGCATGAAAAGGGCGAATCCTAGCCCTCCACTGTAATGAACGGCCAAGATTTGTTGAATATTAAAAAAAATAACAATTTACAGCCTATGCCCTTTCACGGGACAGAAAGAAAGAAGGGGCAAGGGAGAGAATTTTTTTTTTTCAATACTCAACAAATCTTAGCCATAAATTATTAATTTTTTATGTCCAACAAATCTTAGTTGTCCATTACAATGGAGGGCCAGAATTTGCCCCTCTCAAGCTCTCACTATCTCATAAGAACGCTATTCTATATATATGGACACACGTAAGTATATATATATGTGTGTGTGTGTGTTCAATACTTTTATTTTACTTTTTTTGAACACTAAAAAGCACGAAGGCAAGATTAGATTACTTCAGCATCATTTGATACAATCGAGAACAAAGGTAGTGGGATATTAATCCACTAATCATGAGCACAAAAACCAAGCAGGTGTTGGCTAGCAACACAAGGAGCCACACTGTTACAAGACTGAGGAATCCAAGAAAAAGATACGGACAAGAACGAAAGATAAAGAGACCTGATATCTTCAACGATAGTAGAGATGCCCCACGGGGAAGACTTTGGGTGCTAGATGGCTTCAATAGTAGTCTTACAATCTGATTCAATGATGATGCAAGGCCACCAAGAGAATAGGGCAAGGAAGCAAGCATCATGAATAGCCAATGTAATGCAGTGCGTAAGCGAAAATTAGGAAAACGGGAAGGATTCAACAGCTTTCCCTTCAATTTTATTATGAAAATAAAATAAGGGGAAGACAGTATTCAATTTTTTGTAACCCGAGAAAGAGAGAAAACTCTAAAACATAGAAATAAATTCTGAAAATTGAAGAGCTAACTGAACCCTAGTTTTCCTCTTATTCAAATAGAAAAGCTTATTCACCTAAACTAAAAAGACTTAATAATTAAAAGGATAAATACAAAATAAATAATAATTATCTACTAATCTAATATTAAGTTTCCTAATTAAAGTCAAATGTTGTTTGCCCATCCGTGTCTCTCCCTCTCTTCTGCTTCTCTCTCTCGATTCCGCCAATTGACCCATCTCGTTAGGATCAACCCGCCAAGACTCATTCGCCTCGAAACCCACCAAAGGCTGAGGCGGGGCTAGAGGTGGCCATGGGCCTGGCCTAGGCCGGCCCGGATCCCCCCCCCCCCCCCCCCCCCCCCCCCCCCCCCCCCCCCCCCCTTTTTAAAATTTTATATGTGTATTATATATATTATGTATTACATCATATAATATAATATAAAATACAATTATAACAGTGCCTTGTAAAATTATAAAACTATACATTCATTTTGACCAAAAAATAATTATAATTTAATATAACATACAAATACTATACAACGCAATCATAATTATAAATATATTTAATAAAATAAAATATATCATAAATTATTAATAAATACAACTATACCAATATGATTCCACTATTTAAAATTATAATATATTCTATAAAAGAAAATATATTATAAAGAAATAGAATTACAAGAAATAAATAAGTTAACTTAGTCTAAACTGACAACGGTTGGTACGGGACTTGCTGCATCGATGGTACGGTCGTCTTTTTCGTTCGATGAACCCAAC
Organism: Simmondsia chinensis; assembly: GCA_018398585.1. Taxonomy (NCBI): domain Eukaryota; kingdom Viridiplantae; phylum Streptophyta; class Magnoliopsida; order Caryophyllales; family Simmondsiaceae; genus Simmondsia; species Simmondsia chinensis. The sequence continues at coordinate 6,909,848 of JAGTTD010000016.1, forward strand.
TTTAGTTGGTCTTGCTCTCTATCCGCTGCATGCAACCAGTCCTTCAAGCACACCGACATTTCTAAGATGGACGGTGCTAACTTCGCTCTTTTGGATCCAATCAACCTGCCACCTGTACTAAAAGCACTCTCCGACGCTACTGAAGACACCATACACATTAGTATATCATATGCCATGGTAGAAAGTATGGGATATTGGGTTTGATTAGAACACCAACATTGTAAAATATCAAAATGCAAAGTCACCTGCGTCAAGTAGAACTCGAGCATAGGCGAATGCAAGTAAAACTCTAGTTCGTCATATGACGTGGGATTTTGTTTGGGCTTCAAATGATCCAACAAATCCCACACATATGATTTCCTTTACCAGAGGATGTAAAGGATGATGTAGAAGAAACACATGGATTATTAGATAAAAATCTGCGAGAATATAAGGAAAAAAAATTCACGTAAATCTGTATCAACTCCCGAAATAAAAGATGCGACATTAAAAGTTGGACTTAGTTTTAAAAAAAATTGTGCAAATAATTGTAAACCCGTAAGTTTACAGCGAGGATAAAAAATGGTGGCAAAACAATGTATTAGTAGTAATTCAGAATAATATTTATAAGATTTTAGCTTCATGGTGGCAATAGAGTTCATCAACATTGGGTTGGATTCGTTCTCTGCCATCCAAGTAGCAATATCTACAAGTTTAGATATTGCTTGTGGAATGGTAGGATAATAACACCAAAAAAAAAAGTCGTAACATCTTTAAAAATTATAAAAAATTTACAGATTTCATTAATTGTATTCCAATCTAAGTTAAGCAAATTAAAACTCCTTAGATCAGAACGACTGTCTTGCACGAATTCAATTAAAACATATTTGTACGGTAACATTCTTTCTAACATCTCGACCGTGGATGACCACCTAATTTGTGTATCTAATTTAAATTGTCTTAAAGAAATACCGTGCGTCTTACAAAGAAGTTTAAATCTTCTTTTTCTAGTTCCAAATGAATTAATTGCTATGGTTACTTCTCTCAAAGACGCTAGAGAAGCCTATATAAGTTCCAAACCATCCATTACCATTAAATGCAGAATATGACATATGCAATATAAATGAAAACATTTCCCATCTAACATGGGTCTGATATGCCTAATTAATTATTTTACAGAAGCGTCGTTGTTTGAAGCATTATCAAAAGTAATGCTCAAAATTTTGCGCTATATCCCCATTGATGACATGCTTCCGTAATAGCACTGGTGATTGTCTGACCAATGTGGAGATATTCAAACTCTGTAAAAGCAATTATCCATTTTTGCATGACAAAGTAAGAATCAATCCAATGTGTTGTTATGCACAAGAAAGGCACATCGGGTTTCGACTTTCAAGTGTCGGATGCCAACTAGCACATAATGTTCGTCCTTAAAATATCTTGTAGCTCATTTTTCATATTTACAAATTTTTTAAATACGTCCCACTTGAAAGTGCTCCAAGGAGCCCTTACAGTGGTGGGGTTTATCGCGTTTTGACAGTACCAGACGAATTTAGAGTCTTCGCCAATGTTAAATGGCTTTTCAGCCCCAATGATATATCTTACTAATTGGCGTCTATGATTTTCTTGTGAAAACATAAAGTTAGCAAGCGCATCAGTCGCTTACTGTACTAGAATTTGTTGGGTTTTATCTACTTTTTATTCAGGGTGGCTTTTTATTAGGTGTCCTTTAACCGTTCCTGTCCCACCATCACCTGCATGGCTACAAGTTTCGACGGATCACATAATTTACAATATGCTTTATTATTTTTGCGATCTAGTGTAAAGTGCTTCCATCCATCGCTAGTACTACGTCTACCACTAGTGATGGTGTGGGTTTTAGTTTCAGTGGCGGTGGGTATGGGTTCGGTTTGAGAAGATCTGGCACCACCTGATTCAGGATAATCCTGGTCGTAGTAGTGTTGCTTTTGGTCCCAATTTAACATGTTAGTGTAAGGAGGTGACGGATCGGGTTCTAAAAAAGCTCGTTCCTGAGTATTAAGATCAACTGTTGTACCCCTCTTATAGATTTTAGGCGGTCGACAAGAGCTAGAACTAGATTGACCATGTCTAGATGAAGATGAATTATGTGCCATGGTATTGTTAATTTTTAATTATAAAATGCAAGTGAGGATGCAAGTTAGGTAAATAAAAATGACAAACAAATAAAATTTCGATACTTAATTTACCGAAGCAAAAACTGAAAGTTGAACTTCTACAAGATTCTACGAGCAGAACACAGTTGCAACTTCGAACTTGAAAAATTTAGAGCAAGTTGTAAGTAAAGTAACTAGAGAAGAGAGAATTGGAGAGATTGTTGTGTGGTGAAATGAGAAAACGAGGTTAGTATTTATAGAAAAAATTAGAAATTTTTTTTTATACCCCCTGATTTAGCCCACTGGCCACCTCTATGTGAGGCAGCATCATTCTCCTCCGGTAGGAGAGAATTCGTCCTTGAATTTGCCAACGAATCATGTGGTTCATTCTTGCCAAGCTAAGTTCTAGTACTCCCGTCCTCCTTGTCTCCAAGTTCATCCAGACATGGACTGTTGACCCGACTCGCCAAGATGCCGGCTGTATCCCGTCTCACCAAGACTTGAACTGCATTATTCTCTCTAGTTTGGAAAGAATTTTCCCTCGAATTTCAAATTTAGTCTTCCACTCACCTTCTGGTGGAATTTGACTCGTGACCTTACTGATTGTTCTGTTGTCAAGAAATACCTACCAAGTCCTATCCTTTGTTGGCGTCAAGACAGCTGATCTGCTCTTCAGGGTCTCTCGAATGTAACTCCTGGTGAACAAATTTTAAACTTAGCGCCTGACATCCTCACGCTCTGTAAGACTTACTCAGTTATGTGGCCTCCTTGGTAAGGCAACTTCTGTTATGGTTCGAGATCAAACTTGAATCATAACCTAGGTTCAATGATGAATTATAATAGAAAAGGATAGTTTGAGATGAGAAAGAAGTGAATTAGTTGAGAATAAGATGAGATTAAGAGAGATTAAGTTGAGATTGAAGAGATTAAAGAAGAGAAGTTAAGAGAATTAATAGAAAAGTAGAGAGAATTGGAACTAAGAGATAGAAATCAGATCAATTATGATTCAATATATGGATTACAAGAGAGATCATCCTCTACTTATTCTAAGAGCTAATACAATGCACTTGGACACACAAACTAACCGACCTATACTAGAGCCGCCACTCTTGACTAATACTAACCAACTTAACTAACATATTAACCAATACTAACTAACATTACCAAGTACTAAGCCAATACAATATCATTATTGAGAACTTATTACTACTTAGCATCTCCTATATTCTAGAATCATGATAATACTCCCCCCTTTAGAGATTCTTGTCCTCAAGAATCTTCTTAGAGAGAGTTGACTTGAAGAACTTTTCATTGATGCTAAAAACTGCTGAATTTGCAGCTGGAAGTGAGGACATTTGCGCAGGTTTGCTGTTAGTGTTGCAATGGTGCAGCCGGATGAGCCTTTTGTTCCTTGGCTCCAAATTGGCGAACCGTTGTGCTACAAGTTCATCCACATCCTACGGCTTCCAAGTATGGGGCCTTATCCATAACTGAATTGCACTGCTCGAAGCCGCCCCCTTGATCCTCTTCAGCTTCATTTCTCGTTAGAGCCATTAAATGTTGAGGATTGCACTTGTGACCAAAGTAGTACGTTTGATTACACTTAAAGCATATCTTTTGAGCCTCTGATTACTACTTTGACCATCTTCAAAGTTGGTTAGTATCATGGATTCATACAATCTTGCCTTCGAATAAACTCTAGACAATGTTGGAGGATTAAGTGCCTTGACTAGATTCTTGATCTTAGGATTGAGGCCACTAATGAAGCTAGAAACATAATAGGCCTCCCTTGCCCCTAGATTAATGGACATCATTCTTGCCTTCAAAATTTTGAACTGAGTCATGTACTCCTTGACACTACTCACTTGAGCTAACTTGTTGAAATTGTCCACTACGTCTCTCGGATCTTCATCCCCATATCTTTCACGTAATTCATCCACAAATTCTTGCCACGGTATAGTTGGATTGCTAAGGAATAAACTATGATACCAAATTTCTTGATCTCCTTGCACATAAATCGCGGCCAATTCAACCTTCTCTATCTCCGGCATAGCATAGAACCTAAATATCTTTCACATCTTCGTATCCAAGATTGTGGTTGAGTACCATTGAAAGCATCAAGTTCAACTTTTGGCTGTCTAAACCTAGCTTTTCTCACCACTGCCATTGTTTCTCCTCCCTCTTCCACTTGTCTATGAGCTATATGATCTTGAGGCCTAGCTTAGCGAGGTACAGCTGGTGCATTCTCAGTCCCAACAGCCACCACATGAACTAGAGCTCTTTCTTGCTGTTGTACCATAGGTAGGATTCTAGCACCTAGAGGAAGAGCTTGTCTATTGAGTTGTTCTTCCATCCCATCCAATCGCTGTTCAAGTTGTTAGAAAAAATATTAGTAAAACAGTCGACACATTCACGTAAAATTGCTGTAAAAATAGGCAGCAAAAATATGAAAAGACAGTACTCAAAATAATACCGAAACAGGGGGAAGAGGCTAGAATACCGACGAGCAATTAGAACATTTATTGAAGGAGAGAGTAATTGGAAAGATCTTACAAAACGATGATATCGCACAGTGGTAAATGCCACTGTCCTAAGAGACGATTTCGGGCCGCTACTCCGGTGCAAACAGTATAACCGGCGGCCGTCCTCCAGGATTAACGCGATCCGACTCTTAACGTGCACTCGTTAATTGCCCGGTAGGAGTGCCTAAGAACTTTGTCCAAAATCGAGAAACTTATAGAACCTGCAGATAGTATCAGAAGAGAGATCCTAAATTGAACATGATTGAATTGAGATTTAGGGTTTCTAAGAATGCAAAATTATAAACTTCTGAAAACCTGATCTGTACACCCTTTCTTTAACCATAGAGAAATTCACAGTAGGCATCAAAACGACCCCGTTTCGTCCTACTTCATCCTGATTCTACTTCTCCCACGAGATCACGCATATTCTCCAAACAATTCAACACACAAAAATCAACAGTAAATGAAAGTTCATAAGAAATGTTGATTCAGACTAGAGAGAGACAGAGACATAACGAGAATGATTAGAAAGAGGGGGGTAATAAGCAATTAGAAGAAGAGAGAGGTAAGTTGGGGGTTAATATATTAAAATTGTAGCGGTTAATAATGGACGCAATAAATTTCAACGGTAAAATAACGGATGTAATAAATTGCAACAGCTATATTGTTAAGAAATTTTCAACGGTCACAATTTCAATGACCCTAAACGCCTAATAACGGTAGACGGCCGGTAAATAGGGATGGTTAGAATATTTTCCCATAACACTTAAGTTTAGCTTGTATCATTTTTCCAACAATCCCCCCCACAAAGGATACAAGAGAACAAAGAATAATAGATTGGGCAAAGGGAGTTCAATTTTTCAATGCCGATGTCTTGCGACTTGAATCGTCACCTAGTGTAACCCAAGTTTAGGACCAACATCTTGCAAGGTGACTTTCGTCTTGAACCTCACAAGGGTTATATAGTCTTCCACTTGGACACATACCAACTCTAGATCTCGGCAACTCCTGCGGTTTGGCGCATTTAATTCGCCATGCGCTCGTCCTGGATATTCATAGGCACTTTAGAAGGCAAGTCTTAAACCTTCATAGGAAGCGGCCATACTCCCACACCTATATAGGTAGATCCCATCAAATGTGTGTTACCTCACACCACCAAACATATGTTTATGGGTCCATCAAGAGCTAGAGCTCAACCTTATTCCTTGGCAACATAACGACAACTCATGCGGTTTGGCGCGTTTTATCGGCCATGCGCTCGTCCTGTATATTCATAGGCGCTCTAGAAGGCAAGTCTTGAACCTTCATAGGGAGCGGCCAGACTCCCACACCTACATAGGTGGATCCCATTAAGTGTGTGTTACCGCACACCACCAAATATATGGATATGGGTCCATTAAGAGCTAAAGCTGAACCTCACCCCTGGTAACATACAGACAGTGTCCATCAAGTGCAAGCCTGGCTTATACCACCAAACATATGGCTATGGACCCGTCTCCGCACTGTCACACCATAGGGAGGGACAACATAAAACACAGTGCATTCCTTGAATGAAACTATGGCTTTTCACATGAACCTGTTAAGACCAGGTTGGATACATCATAGTTTATTCATGTATAGACTTTAGTCCCATCCCCCTCGATGTTTCCACAACCGTTTTACGACATAGCGTCCTTATCAATGGATCCATAAGGTTATTTTCAGACCTTACACAATCACTTTCACTTAAACAAATAGATCTCCTCTTGCCATACCCATCAAGTGTGCAGTGTCCACACCACCCGTTACGGACTATGGTTAGTTTAAAGCATTAAGCTCAACCATCATCAATGGCATTTCAAAACTGTATTGCAACAAAGCAGTACTTCAGAGTTGACCACTATCAACATCAACCACGAGTTGCTCTTACCCCCACATTGAGGTACCTGCAATGAGCTGTTAAACAACTAGCTCTATCACCTGCCAACTTCAACAAGAGTCAATATAACACATTAGTGGAGGATACATTATATTAGTAAAATTACATCTCCACCCCAAGTACTCACATAGTACGTATATCGTAAATACAGTTGGCACGAAAACCATATACCGCAAATTGTCAACTTTCACATCTCATCACAATTGTGAAACATTATCACCATGTCACAAAAGACCATATACCCATTCTCATCGTACTTGGCGTGCATGTGTTATTACTATTAAGGGCAATTCATATCTTGCCAATATTGTATCAAATTTTGGTGATATCAAGAGAGAGAGGTTTAGGATACCATAATTTACAAGATGCTTTTTACAATTCAACTTAAGGCAACTCAAACCTCTGCAAGGCTCTCAAGTCCAAGTGTTAACATCATCAAGCTATTCACACTGATTTCGGAAAGTCTTAAAATAATATTTCTATCATAATCAATTTTTATTAGCTAGCTATAACTAGCAACACAATAATCAGAAAAGATTACGATCAGACAACATATCTCATAGGCTCTCGGGTGCTCTTACAACCCTCCATAATGGAATGTCTCACACTACATTCCTAAGTCATTCAAATTGTCTACCTGCCAACTCAGTCTTTAAGGACAACTAAAATATGCAGGTTTCAGAGGGGTGTCATAAATTAGAGCTCACTAACGAGTCTAAATACATTGTCATTAGTAGAATATCTCTCATTGATATTAGACACCCAGCACAACAAGGAGTCTATTACTACGTAAACCCCATTCATAGTACTTAACTAGTACCTCAACAATTTTAATTAGAGCACTTCAATATTCATCATTTGGATCAATGTATGTAGACTATATCTACCACTGACAGATGATATTATAGGATGAGTATTATGTTATTAATCAAAAATAGTGCTATCAATCACCTTAGCGTATTTAGCTTATGACGCGATGCCGTGGTTTTCCCTCATCAAGTGAACAATAGGGTCATATAGAATGTCATTCAAATGACCAATATGAGCACACAATATATGACAATAACCCAAATAGGGTATCTAGACACAAGCTAAATACTAAGCCTAAGATCAATCACGGTTCTTATATGACCTACACCTTACCTTTTTTTTCCAAAAACTAGAAAAGAAGGCATGAAACGATGATGCAAAGGATATAGAAGTCTCCAAAGACAACACAAGTCCACATATGACTCAGACATATCATGTTTTTCCAACTCATGGCTAAAAGCCAGCAAAGAAATGCTAATACTGCATAATTCAAAACTTGACTGGCATGAAACTGATACCAAAACAGCACAGCCAGCTAATATGCAGCATTTTTAGCAGTAGACTTCCAAAATAGCAGTATGGACACAACATACAGTATCAACACCAAAATCAGTATGAGCATTAACACTCAGTTGGTAAATGTCATACTCTGCCAATGAACAACAACACACAGTAGCTGACGGCCCATAACAACTTGTGGCAGCACATTCAAATGTTGCCATAAATAGATTCATATTTGACTATGGGCAATCGAATTGCAACAACACTATCTAGGGGGTTAACAAAGATCATGCAAGAGGTTCTAGACGTGTGAACTTTATTTTTAGCTTCCATTACACTTGCTTTTCAACAAGTACCTACTTTACAAAAAAAAGAGTGTGTACCAGTTCTAGTCCATCCAGTTGAGCTCAATCTCAGAACAGGACGTAATAACAGATAGAATTTGACAAAGGAGGGAAAACAAGAAAGGGAACTCACTCTCAATGCTTAGAACATGTTTGGTTTTTGAATAAATAGAGTTAACTGTTACATGGTAATCCTCCACACCTTATCAATCTGCTTGGTGTATCCTTAAAATTTACCTAGTAAAAAGTTTTATCCAAATATGAGTTTGAAGTGTTGCACCATCAAGGGGTTAGTGCAACAACCACAATTAAAAACATCTAAAGAAAATTTTCGATATGAAAAACTTCAATATACTATACTAGAAATGGTTAACCTCACACCAAAAAATTTCCTTATTGGTAGGTACAAAAACCATTCAGTAAAGATAAACTTAAAGTTCCCAAATCTCATGTTGGGATCATTCTATCCATTACTGCATCTCATCCAGTCATGTTTGCTGATTATGCCAACTATGAGTAGTTACGATCATTAACACAATCAATAAGGAAATTAAAGAATGCAGATTTCGCGCATGCATGAAATTGAGAATAGGTCCGGGATCCTTAAAATCAATGACTCATCTACCCCAGCAGACCATAACAGTACATGAAGTCAGACTACGAGGTACTCTCTAAAAGTAAGTCCTCGACTAATATGACCCTCCTTATCAGCTCGTAATCAAACCATGTGGCATTATATTACAACTGAGCGATGAATAATGAACAGTGCATTGCTAAACCAAACCCATATACAATGAACAACACGCAAACATACACGCACTCATTAACTAATAACACAAGACAAGCACCAGCCAGTATTCAAAAATTTAATGACTCTTATAGAGGGCATTGCTAACCTCCGTTATAATTTTGGTTTATTATTAATAGTATCTCATTTCTATTTTATTTTTCCTTTCTCTATACTTAAAAGTCCAACTATAGGCCCAATCATATTTAATCCCATAGATCCATATGGGCTTTCATTTTCTTTTTCTTGTATGGCCTGATGACCTTATTGTTAGTACAAATCTAAAAATACTTGCAACGGGGTATCCGAGAGATCTCAGGTGTTGAAGCCGTGTAATCACTTTCCTTAAGTTTTATTTCGGTATACGAAATATCCTCGGGGATACAACAATAACCAAATATAGAGTGAAGATGTGTATGGGGAGAGATTAACAGAGATGAAATGAGATTGATTAAGTTTGAGACAACAAACACTTGTTTACACTCACGAACACATGAAGATGTTCTTCAATATCTTTTCCTCTTGTGTTTCTCAATCAAATTCATATAGTTTTCAATGTATCCATCAAGTATCAGATGGGGAAATATATATGTATGCAATGGAATCAGGCGTCCCAAACATAAACCCAAGAAAAGCCACCAAAATCTGGGAAAGAAGGTGCGAAATTAACTGCCAGTAACTGGCCTGTGTGTTAACACATACATCAACACACAGGGTTACTGTAAGATTGTGTGTCGACACACAACACCCTACCGTGCGCTTCTGTAAGGCTGTGTGTCGACACACGGGCCATGTGTGTCGACGCACACCTGATTCCCAATGATACTGTAGGATTGTGTGTCGACACACATGGCCCATGTGTCGACACACACCCCTCTCATGTTGTAATCATTTAAACACATTCCGGGACTATCTCATACACATTTATACATACATTAAATAATGTTTTACATATTTATCAACACATATTTTGAAAATACACTAACAGTCCCCCACTATTTTCAAAATACAACCAATCTCACTATTACATCTCGAATAAAGGATGCCACGTCGTGCATCAACATGGGTGTCTCCCGATTGAACCCCTGGCTAGTGAGAGGACCATACAGTTAATTGGATCGAAAATGGTAGACCAAGCTTTGAACCATACAACCCATTTGACTAACCGACTATCCAATCACGCACAAGGCGTACTCCCCGTACACACCCTACACCTCTCAGATCGACACATTTATGGCCTTGTGTCCTGTACCCTTCGTGAGTGTTTCAGGGCCAAACCCTTAGTCAAAAATCACCCCTTTAAAGCGGCCAAACCTCAACACACACTAAGGTGGACCTCATTGATCATGTCCCTGTGACGCGACATTTAATAAGTTCTAGAACCAGGTCCATTAAGAGCTTTTGCTCATCCTTTTAGAATCTTTGATGCAGGTATCAAGCACTTCACACTCGGGATGGAAAAATTCTCATTTAGTGCTTGCAGTCACATAGATGAAAAGTCTCTCTCATTGAACCGGAGACCTAGTGTCATACTAGGCGTCGAGTTGAGGGCCTATCATGGGCGACTTAAAATGACAGGTTTCACACCAATCCTTTCACTTGTTTTCAGAACCAAGTCTCTAGCTATGTTCTCAAACAAGAGATCCACTAGTTTCAGACTTATATTTTCAAAGTCCACAGTGATCACTCAAATTTTCATGAGTTATCTCACTTCACAATATTTGAAACTGTTGTTTCCGGACTTTTAGTGATACATCTCACTCTTTCACATTTAAAACACAACTCACTATCACAATGGATAGAAATAGACAACATTGGCTTGCGCCACAAAGGAATCTTAAACACAAGATCCTTTAATCGCTATGTTTCTTTACAAGCAGAAACCAGAGTAATAAACTCTATTATCATAGTGAAATTTATAACACGTGTTAGTTTCTTGAAATTTAAGGAACAACACCCCCACCACTTATAACATTTACTAGCTTTTAAAAGCATAGTCATCCTTCTCGGATGTTCAACTGGCGTTCAAGTATTCTTCTAAATAGAAGAGTATTCATTAAAATAACAACACTACTTGTAGTCATTCGAGTACCTTGAGTACTCCATGCCAGTTACCTTTACTTACATAGCTAGTTATATATTCACACTCAGCTATCCAACAACAAAGGTTACATCTAACCTTTTCAATTTCTATTATACCATTGGAACACTTTCATTTAGTTCTAAGTATTCATACCAAATTTCAACATGTAATCAACGTACATTCACACAATGAATCCACTGTCATTATCAGACTATTCATTTACACTTTTCGGATTCATTAACTACCTCTTTTAAGAGGTCATATCGCAAGACTTCATTGACTCTTCATAGAATCACAATCTATGACACAACAATATTGAACTTTGATATTCATATTATCTCTAGTTCATTCTTCTAGAAACGTACAAGTCCAATCGCTAGGACTTTTCTTTTCAAACTTTTATTCTTTCAAAATTCTAGAGTCTTTCAAGGAATATACCCTCAAACATGATTTTCATCATCTATACTTTACTTCACATTATGACAATGTATAATTCAAGATCAATGAAAGACTCAGTGTTACTTCGTATGCATTCATTAACATTTATATTTCAGGATGTTCAATTCACCCACAACCAATTCATACGAATTTACTTGCCATTTATATGCATCAAAACTTATGGGTAATAAAAGGGTCATCAAAATTCAGTATTTACATACTCTTTAAATTTGTCACGTTGATGACTAACAACATCCTAACATGTGAATATATTATCACACATCACTCAATAACTTTATTCACCATACAACAACTGCATATAACAACCACTCTATTCGAGTATTTTAGCGTTCGTTGTATAAAGCACTTCTTTTTAATCGACCGCACAATCATCATATACACGTGCCCTTTAAGAGCAAATATCATTTACTTCAATCGCATTAATAATGATGATGTCGGTTTCCAATGAGACATTACATCCAATAATATCGGAAAACCCACTTGAGATTTGTGGCCAATCACGAAATCATGAATCATTATTTCCAAGTACTTTTATACAACGTATTTTATCATCCTTAGTCATGTACCTCAATTTGAATATCTTTTTATCAATCACACTAGGGATCAACACGTGTAATATTATTATATACTTCATGAACCACTAATACATTCAACTTCACATCATTTTCACTTATCATGCATACTAACAGCATTCATGTTCATAAACAACAAAGTCATAAAATTCACAATCGCATTTATGATCACGGGCACAAGGACCTCATAACCACATCAACATATATGGTAGCACAAGCATTTTATGAAGCATCAGCTTCAATTTAATGTAATCACACATCCATAATCGTATCAACATGCATATAAGCATTAATCGCATCACTGCATAAGCATCCATGCATAATATCGATTGAACATACATCAACCTTGTAACTCTATCAATATACATATATGATCATACTCAAACTCATTTCATGATCATGACCATATAAACACTGCTTTTCATGTTTTTCCAACTCCACTATTGTTCACTCCATTGTTCGTCAATATAAATGCCGTCAATGAACAATACGTGCAGGAGACTAAATCAATAACCGTCAAAGCAATTATGAATCAGCATACCCATATTTATTATGGGTTTATTTTCACATAGTTGTTCACATACGTGCATTAAATCACAATCTAATTGTTGTTCAGATTACAAATCCATACACCAATGAATTTACCACACATAATGCACAATTTGTACTTTATCCCAATCATCAAATCTTTTTATGAATTATAATCATAGTTATACGAAGTGCCTGGATCTTTATATCACCAATTTATAATAGAGCATTACCCAATTTTTATTATTATTAGTTTTGGCATCGTCTTGGCGTTTCGTTCCAACAACCACGCTAAAAGACTTCTCTTTTAGCATCACCTCGACGTCTGGTTTCAACCACCCAAAACATTCATTTTCTTTTATTTTAATGCTCAAATCATACATACTAATTTATATCAAGTATGTCTTCATAATTTAATTTGTTATCCATTTAACTCCAGTGCACTTGTTCTTAAATCCAAGATGCAAGCTACAACTAAACTGTGTCTGAATTGAATATTATCATGATTTCTCAATTTTCACATGTATACTCATCATTGATCAACATTCATGATATATAACTGTTGGGTTGTGTTTCAAATTTTTGAGTCTAGATTTTCAAATAGAGGTCTGTGGTGGAGCGGAGGGACCTGGCCCTTTGGGCCTGGGACCGTAGCCCATAGATTTTTTCTTTTCTCAGGTCCGCCTATACCTTATTTTCCTCAATCTCAAGGATTTACTTTTCAGATCTTGGATATTATGGACCCTTCAATAACATATCAAAACAATGCCTAAACAGAAAATTATGAGTTCTTATCTTTGAAATTTCAATCCCACAAGTAAATATACTTTCATGCATAAACAACAATGCATCAACTACTCCTTCTTAGGCATTATAGAACTTCATGATTTTATCCCGAATCAAATGTATAAGTTTCACACAACTTGATTCTATTAATTGGATGCAAATCAAAAGGCATAAAGGCATTTCACTATTATCCTTGTACATGCCCAAATTGATCATCATCATGAATTCTTGAATTATGTTATGAAACCATATGCAAAATAGTCAAGTGCATCATCAACAAAGCACAAACAAATTCTTATTCATCTTAGTGCATCATGGTTTCACAATTTACAAAATTAAACGACATACCTTTGTCCATAGCAATTCATACAAGAGATGGTTCCAAGAAGATATCCTAATTCTCTCCATTCATCTTTCCTCCAATCTCACACAAACTGCGCCATCAAAACACAGAAAGTGAAGAAGCCATTCTCAATTAACGAATCTAAACCTTAAGATTGTTAGTACAAATCTGAAAATACTTGCAAAATACTTGCAACCGGGTATCCGAGAGATCTCAGGTGTTGAGGCAGTGTAATCACTTTCCTTAAGGTTTATTTCGGTATACGGAATATCCTCGGAGATACAACAACAACCAAATATGGAGTGAAGATGTGTATGGGGAGAGATTAACAGAGATGAAATGAGGTTGATTAAGTTCGAGACAACAAACACTTGTTTACACTCAAGAACACATGAAGATGTTCTTCAATATCTTTTCCTCTTGTGTTTCTCAATCAAATTCATATAGTTTTCAATGTATCCATCATGTATCAGATGGGGAAATATATATGTATGCAATGGAATAAGACGTCCCAAACATAAACCTAAGAAAAGCCACCAAAATCTGGGAAAGAAGGCGCGAAATTTAATGCCAGTAACTGGCCTGTGTGTCGACACACACATTGACACACAGGGTTACTGTAAGATTGTGTGTCGACACACAACACCCTGCCGTGCACTTCTGTAAGGTTGTGTGTCGACACACGGGCCATGTGTGTCGACATACACCTGATTCCCAATGGTACTGTAGGATTGTGTGTCGACACACATGGCCCATGTGTCGACACACACCCTTCTCATGTTGTAATCATTTAAACACATTCCAGGACTATCTCATACACATTTTATACATACATTAAACAATGTTTTACATATTTATCAACACATATTATGAAAATACACTAACACTTATTCCTCCTAAACGCTCTTATTTCTCCCTTTTTATCTCACTCTCTCTCCGGCAACTATCGAGATCACCATTCGCGTTGCTATCTACTTGACTGAATTTATAAACCCAATACTCAGACCAGTGAAAAATCACAACGGATGTGCGGTAGATGGTGTAGAAAGTGATTCTTTGGAAAAGATGAAACGATAAAGGTCATCACAAGAGTCTCTAATTAAATCAGTACTAATGTAGAGCGTGAGTGTTGGTCTCCCTCCCGACTCTAGCAGCTAGAATCTCAACCACAATATATATATATATATATATATATATATATATATAAACTCTAATTCCTCCATAAACTAGATGTTACAAAAGCGAAGAGCGCTACCCCTTCTTCTCTCTTAAAAAGAAAATAAAATAAATGAATAAAATCGTCTTTTAGATTGTTAGAAAAAATATTAGTAAAACAGTCGACACAATCACGTAAAATTGTTGTAAAAATAGGCAGCAAAAATATCTAAAGACAGTACTCAAAATAATACCGAAACTGGGGGAAGAGGCTAGAATACCGACGAGCAATTAGAACATTTAACGAAGAAGAGAGTAATTGGAAAGATCTTACAAAACGATGATATCGCGCCGTGGTAAATGCCACTATCCTAAAAGACGATTTCGCCGCTGCTCCGGTGCACACAGTATAACCAGCGGCCGTCCTCCAGGATTAACGCGATCCGACTCTTAACGTGCACTCATTAATTGCCGGGTAGGAGTGCCTAAAAACTTTGCCCAAAATCGAGAAACTTATAGAACCCGCAGATAGTATCAGAAGAGAACTCCTAAATTGAACATGATTGAATTGAGATTTAGGGTTTCTAAGAATGCAAAATTATAAACTTCTGGAAACCTGATATGTACACCCCTTCTTCAACCATAAAGAAATTCACAGTAGGCATCAAAACGACCCCATTTCGTCCTACTTCATCCTGATTCTACTTCTCCCACGAGATCACGCATATTCTCCAAACAATTCAACACAAAAAATCAACAGTAAATGAAAGTTCATAAGAAATGTTGATTCAGATCACAGAGAGAGAGAGACATAACGAGAATGATTAGAGAGAGGGGGGTAACAAGCATAAGAAGAAGAGAGAGGTAAGTTGGGGTTTAATATATTAAAATTGCAACGGTTAATAATGGACGCAATAAATTACAACGGTAAAATAACGGATGTAATAGATTGCAACGGCTATATTGTTAATAAATTTTCAACGGTCACAATTTTAATGACCCTAAATGACTAATAACGGTAAACGGCCGGTAAATAGGCATGGTTAGAATATTTTCCCATAGCACTTAAGTTTAGCTTGTATCATTTTTCCAACTTGTGCTCAAATTGTTCTTGTCTGGTTTGAAATCTCTGTTCAAATGCTATGAATATCTCCTGAAGTTGCTGGTGCCACAATGTTGTTTGTCTAGCAGCAATTCCAGCATCAAAACCCGTATTAACAGTAGTTTCAAAGGTAGTTCCAGCTGCTACTTCAGCATAAGTTGCAGCTTGGGATCGAGTAGTAACACCTCCAACCATTGCAGCTGGTTGCTTTCTTCTGGCCAGATCGACTCTCAAATTTTGCGCAACTCTGGTGTAATATTCAAAGTACAAGTTGCACTGGAATGTGATTCAAGTAGATCGAGTTACACTTCAGCGGAATCGAGCACTCTTTTTCAGCAACTAACCACACTAGCAGCAAATTCTGATCAAGAATAAGTGCGGATGCTGGCTTATGAAGTTCAGCAACTTGTTTTGTTGTTCATTCAGCAGTGTTCAATATGTGACCTGAATAGAATCCAATAACCCAATGCACTCATACCAAATTTGTAGTAGTGAGAATTAGCACTTCATTGCAGTTTCAGCTTGATAGATCACAGGAACCAAGTGCGTGTGTGTACTGCAATTGTCAAGAGCAGCACTTCAGCTTTGGCTTGCAAGACCTCAAGAATGTGGCTCGATCTGAAGAAAATTCAGCAAATGCACTCTGAAATCTTGATCCATGCAATCAACAGGGAAGCTAAGTAAGAGTGAGGTAGCTGGCTTGATTTAGGATCAGTAAATGGCACACAATCTCAGCATTCAAGTCATGACTCTCGATTTAATGATCAACTCTCAAGGATCAAATTCAAGTTGTTCTGTGCTGGAGCAAGCAATCGCAGCAACAATTGAATCGATCTTAGCTCAACCTCTTAACGAAAGGCTTGAATCAAAGATTCACGTAATTCAATTCTAGATCAGATGCAATTCTACAACTCGCTGTCACTTATAGCTCAACACAAGCTAAAAATTCAGATCCTATTCAGTCCGAACTTGAATTGTTGAAGAAATGAACTTGATCATAGCTCACAACCAAAGAGAACAAGATGCTAATCAGTTGGAAGCTAAATTCAAGCTCTGATACTAATTGTTATGATTCAAGATCAAACTTGAATCATAACCTAGGTTAGATGATGAATTATACTAGAAAAGGATAGTTTGAGATGAGAAAAAGTTGAATTAGTTGTGAATAAGATGAGATTAAGAGAGATTAAGTTAAGATTGAACAGATTAAAGAAGAGAAGTTAAGAGAATTAATGGAAAAGTAGATAGAATTGGAACGAAGAGATAGAAATGAGATCAATCATCATTCAAGATATGGATTACAAGAGAGATCATCCTCTACTTATACTAAGAGCTAATACAATGCACTTGGACACACAAACTAACCGACCTATATTAGAGCCGCCACTCTTGACTAATACTATCCGGCTTAACTAACATATTGACCAATATAACTAACATTACCAAGTACTAAGCCAATACAAGATCATTATTGAGGACTTATTACTACTTAGCATCTCCTATATCCTAGAATCAAGATAGGCCTCCTTGGTAAGGCAGCTTTTGGAACCTAATCTAGTCGACATTGTTCCACCCTTGTCGGTGGTAAGCAATATGCCACCCTGTATAGACTCCCTATCTTATCCGGCACCTCCTCCTCGTCATAGATGGGCTCATCATATGCGGGCTCATCAAAGATGGGTGGAGAAGACAAATCAAGATATGTTGGCTCATCAAAGATAGGTTCTCTCCTGATCTTGCCTATCGGCGTAGACACCATCTCTGAATCGCCAACTGCATTGGCGAACACGGCTTTATCTTCCAGTTTTGGGTCTTCAGTCTTTGACACACATGGCGCCTCATCTTTCTTAGGCAACAAGATGGCCCGTTGTTCCCTCAAAGATAAAGCTATGAGTGTTCTTTCTCCCGTCATGTATAGTACCTTTATCATATTGCCAAGGTTGTCCCAATAGCAGGTAACACACATCCATGGCAACAACATTGCACCATTCTCTATCCTAATACTTTGACCCAATAGAGAAATTAACTAAGCATCATTTCGAAACAGTTACCTAGTCTCCTCTCTCGCGCCATAACATCTTGTAAGGGTTCGGATGCTCCTCCGTCTTCAACCCTTGCTTCTGGACGGCTTCCTCGGAGATGGCGTTCTCATAACTCTCGGAGTCAATGACTAGGCCGCATACCATTCTGGTCAATTATACATGTCGTCCGGGAGATGTTGTATCAAAGCCAATCATCTTCTTCTGCTTCCTCAAGTGTGAAGCTAATTCTCCTGACCAATAGCAAGTGACCCTCGTCACCCTCATCCCGAGCATCTTCCACCACTCTGGCTCCATCACCTTCAAACTCTGAAAATTCTTCCCGGAGACTGGATTCCCACCTTCTTTTATCAACATTGGTAGCATGCTCGATATTGGGGAGGTTACTCCTCATTTGTCTAGCCGGTGCCTTTGCTTCCAAGAGCGATTGAAGAAAGCTTTCATCCATGTCTTCCTCATCACCCCTTGTTGGCGAGTGTTGGGGCTGGATTCCCGGTGTTTGATCTGGATCTACCCCTCTTGATTCGCCGGAATCTCTCTTCCATGTTCTCAAGCCTTCTCTCGATCTGTTGTTGAAAGTCTCGCTCATATACGTCTCCGACGGTGGCATATCTATGTTGCTCACGGGCCATCTCAGAAGTCGTTCTGAGCTCTGATACCAACTGATACAGCATGTAAGTAGAATTAGGGAAACGGGAAGGATTCAACAGCCTTCCCTTCAATTTTATTATGAAAGTAAAATAAGGGGCCAATCCAAGAAAGAGAGAAAACTCTAAAATATAGAAATAAAATTTGAAAATTGAATAGCTAACTAAACCCTAGTCTTCCTCTTGTTTAAATAGACGAGCTTATTCACCTAAATTAAAAGACTTAATAATTAAAAGAATAAATACAAAATAAATAATAATTATCTACTAATCTAATACTAAATTTCCTAATTAACGTCAAATGCCTAATTGTTGCCTATCCGCGTCTCTCCCTCTCTTCTACTTCTCTCTCTCAATTCCGCCAATTGACCCAAGCCAAGATCAATATGCTAGACCCATTCACCCCGAAACTTGCCAAAGGCTGAGGCGGGGTTGCATCACAATGCTTCACAAACTAGGGGGGAGCAGGGATGAGAGAAGGAGCACCAACCACCCATATTGAACCACCATCGGCCCTTGCAATAACAACCAAGTTTATCAATCCAGGATGGGGGAGGACAGCAGTGTCGATATTCATTTTGGCAAGATCCTGCAGCGGCCGAGACCAATGCTAGTTGTCACGAGGAGTCAGCGAGGAGGCCACACGTGGACAACCTGTGTTGGAAGTAGTAGAGAAGGTAGTGAATTCGGGTTTAACATTTCATGCAACATAAGAGGGGGGATGGAAATATGGTTCATGACGAAGGAATTCCTAGCCTTCCTGATCCCCCAACAAAAGACAACGATAGTAAAGAGAGATGATGGGGAAGCGACGAGCTCATAGGAGACGAACATCCACCACTAGGAGAAACATCCAAGAGCGACAGGATCGGGCCTATAATTCAAGTTTGAGGCAAACTAAGTGGCTCTCGCAAAAGGGCACACAAGGAGAATATGTTCGACGGTCTCGAGACAGTTACCACATCTCGAGCAATTTGGATCCCTAATAATCATCCTTAAAAAGATATTTTCATTTGCGGCAAGGGCATTAAAGCGGGCCCGGGAATATTAAGCGACTAAATAAGGTTAAGACCGGGAACTTGATTTGCGTTCGAACTAGAGGAGCGGTCTGGACCCATGGAGGGATCGGTCAATAGAGATTTCCAAAGAGCATAACCAGACTTAACCGTATAGTCACCTTTAGGCGTAAAGTGCTTGACGAGAGAATCATTGAGGTCGGAATCTCCCATCAGAATTGCACGGATGTGGTCATCTTCAATACTCGAGAAAAAAATTTCGATTTTTCTACCATCCTACCTCTTAGCATTATGAAATAATGAGCTTAGAAACTTTAGCAGGGGTGGCATCTTACGGTTTGCAGCTTTGAATCATAAAGTCGAGCAACCCTGGGACCCACTTATCACTCCAAATATCAACGTTATTTCCACTTTTGATACTTCATCTGAGACCTTTTTCAATGAATTTAAGGCCTCAAGAATGCTATGTCATCCCCATGAAGGGTAGTGGCAGATGTTGGCTTCGTTTCATCCCCATGAAGGGTAGTGGCCGACGTTGGCGTCCAATAAACACGAATTTGGGAAGTAGACACCCTTGAGAATTTGGACCCAAAAGGTGTTCGGATTCTAGATGGCCCTCCAAGATTGCTTTGCTAAGGAAGCGCGGTTGACCCCTTCCATATCATGGAAGCCAAGGCCACCCATCTTTTTAGGATTGCGGATTTTCCCCCAATTGGCCCAATGAATCCCCTTTTCGTCAGGGCCATCCCCTACGATGCTATTAATTTTCTTGGAAAAGGAGCTTGGGATGTGTAAACAGCTCATGACATAGGATGGAATGGCCGACATGATAGATTTAATGAGGACCTCCCTCCCAATTTGAGAAAGGAGGTTAGATTTCCAATCTTGGACCTTTTTCCTGATGCGCTCCAAGAGATAACTAAGGGTGAGTTGTTTACATCTACTCCAAAAGGATATGGGATCCAAGGTACATTTCATCCTCTTAGAGGAGGTCAACTCCCGTGATTCCCAAACACTCCTCTCTAATATCCTAAGGGCTATTAGAAGAGAAGAAGGTGTGGGATTTATGGAAGTTAATCTCCTGCCTCAAAGCCTGACAAAACCTCTTCAGAATATCTTTAACCATAAGACAAGTGTGAGGAGTAACTTGAAAGAAGAGCACACAATCATCTGCAAAAAGGAGATGAGTGAGACATTAACAAGAAGGCTTAATATGGAAACAACCCCAAAGACCACTATTTTGGGCCACAAGGATGAGGCGCGAAAGGCCTTCCATTACAATAAGGAGCATGAACTGGGAGACGGGATCACCTTGTTTGAGCCCATGCTAGATGCAAATGTTGCTAAGTCGTGCACCATTAACAATTGAAGCCACCTTGATTGAAGAGATACATCCCATAATTCAATTGAAAGGCAGGGAAAACCCATCCTTTCCATGGAAAGGCGAAGGAAGGTCCATTCCACTTGGTCATAGGCTTTTGTGAGATCGAGCTTGAGGGCAAAAAAAATGCTTTTCTTTTATCATTGAATAGTTAAACACCAAAAAAGATTTTTGAGGTATAGTCCAAGACTTTTTAAATATTTGTAGAATACTAAATTTATCCCTATTATTGTACAACTCTAAATTAATTCCCATCGGGGTCTTCAATTCCAAATTAATTCTTATATGGGTCTTCAATACTTTTTTTTTATTATAAAAAAAGTTAAATACAAAAAAAAAAAAAAAAAATTAGGATGTAGTTTAATACCATTTTAATATTTTGTTCCTTTTTAAAACAATACCTAAACATTAAGGCTCCATTTGTTTCAAGGGAAGTACTCTTCCCGTGAAAAATATTCTCCTTTGGAAAAGGTTTCTATTAAAAATGCAATTCCGTTAAGGTTTTCTGTTGACTGTTTTGATGGAAAACATGCACTTACCTTGCGATATTCCTTATTTGTTTTAAAGGAATCATCTTTGTTTGCTCTATTTTATTTTAAGTTTGTGTGTGTGTGGTCGCCGTAGATATGGAAACAAAACAAACGTGCAAAACAGACTCACCGCGACTAGGGAGTGAGCTTAATTACGAAACGCACGTCTTTGACCTCAACCACTCACCGTTTTTGGAGAAAAGGTTGCGATATGTCAGTGTATCAGACTTTGGTTATACCGAGAGTTCTGCTTATGCTTCAATTAAGAAGACTTTGTTAAATATTTTTTGTGGATTTTTTTGCGCATTTTATGACAGAAAATTCAAAGGATATAGACCTAACTCAAGTGGTAGTTACAATGATGGAGCAGGGTCCATAGACATCCTTCCTCGTACAGTTAAAAGTCAAGAACTAGAGTGGATACAAACCCAAGAGCTTAGCAGTCCACTTACAAGCTCGAGTCAATCAGGTTTTGAAGCTTTGCACCCTTGACTTATAATAACTTGAATAATTTTAGGTATAACAAGATTAAGATGGAGCAAACAGTATTCGGGTCACTGGGTTAGGACCAACGCAACCAAGGGATAAGTCTTAGCCGTCAAAGCCCTAATTAATGGTGTGAACCTAAGTGCACCTGACTTATCAAGTAATGACAATAGTATTAAGACAACGCAATCAAGAGACAAGCCTTGGTCTTTAAAGCCTTAAACTAAAGCTTCAAATCTCAACTTGTCAATTTGTGGGAACAGATTAAAACTGAAAAATCATACCTGAAGCCCGAGAATTGTATTACTATGAAGGTATGTATAGTAAAGACCTACATTAGGCTACGCCTAGCTAAGTTACGCTACTCATAAGGAAAGAGCACAAGTGTACTATAAAAGAAAACTTGAACAAGATTTGTAATGATTGTATGTACTACTTTGGACTGACACAGAGTCCTTTATTTACAGAAAACAAAAAATAATGACTGCTCCTTCTTTCCTGGTAAGTCCATCCAAGTTTGGCCACTAAGCTTTCTTCTACGTGAGCTAATTTTCAATGAATGTGCCCTGAATTCAATATTGGAGAGAAATCCTTGATGCTCATGTCTGAATTCTTTGCAGAAGTCCCATCCAAAAGCCCCACGTCCTCTTGGATTAAGCTTAATGCCTAAGTAACTGAAGTTGTGCTCCAAGTAATTGCTTGAGCTCGGGAACCAGTTGTCTTATAGCCTTCCTAATAGCCAATCGAGCTCAAGTTCACTTCACCCTTCAACCATCTCGAGCCTTGAGTGGCTTATCCCCCTGTCAAGGGTAACTACCTTCTCATGATGCTGGACTCGAGACACTGTTATTCAAAATGACGTCGTCCTAACTTCCTCAAATTTGGATGTAAACAATCTTCAACCAGTTATCTTATATCTAGTCATAGAACAACAACAATAACAACAAATCTAGTGCCTGCAAGGGCTTCGGCAAAAGCAGGGTCGGGGGCGTGTGGGGGGGGGGGGGGGGGGGGGGGGGGGGTAGATGCACACAGCCTTCCCCCTTCAGGGGGCTACCCTGAAGAGAGGCTGTTTCCGAGGACCCCCAACATAAATAGTAATACAATATATTTAAAATTATCTAGACTTATGTTGTTGTGACATTATTATTAAGGTATTCTGAGGTTTGAACAATTATCACCTATCCGGATATTACAATATATATAATGAGGTAGCCTGAAGTTGAATATTTAATAACTTAGATACCGTATATCAAAATTGATGAATCTTTATCGAATTTGACCAATTTGATATAAAATGCTAATATAATACATAGTTATGGTAAATGTTTATACGACATATTAATGTTTTTAACAAATTACGATAAAAAATTCATCGTATGTTGATATAAACTAAGCCTGTGTTCTTCCGAGTTCTAAAACCAATTTCTATCTGGTTAAAGTTCTCAAAACACTCTTGTTAAAGTTGATCTGATAAAACCTAACCTCTTTATAGCCTAAGTTCCAAAACCCATTGTTTTAACTTTACTGTTTTTTTAGGTTATCATTTTTAAATCCGGTTTTAACTTCAACAATAACTTAGTTTATTTTAGGATCTTGTAAACGGTGGTCTTTAAAACTGATACTCTAAGCTTTGATTCGAGATTACATGCGACAATAGAAGACAATAACGAAATAAAGGATAGTACACACGATTTTAACGTGGTTGGGCCCAAAATGGCCTACTCCACGGTCCCCCTACAACTGGAGAGCTCTATTTTATTAATCATTTAAGCTTTACAACCTCGTAAATGGTACAAGGCGCTTTCCACATCAAAACCTAAGCTATTACTTACAAACCTTTCTTTATACAACCCTTTACAACCGAATCAGTAAAGAATAAAAGAGAGAGTAAGAGAAATTTACCAACTCCGAGCCAGGTAGCTGCTATACCATCACGATCCCAGATCCCCGAGACGATCCGCTTTCGTGGTTCCCAGTAGCGGCGAGCTCCATCCCTTACTGGCTAGGTTTTGGCACCATAAACCCCTAGGGCAAACCCTAGGAACACCCCCAAAAAAGGTTGCAGATGAACATTGAGGAGAGAGAGAGCGTACCGGTGAAAAAAAGACCCAAAAAATGAACCACCATTTTTCTCTCTCTTCAATCCCTCTTTAAATAGGCAAAAGGGCTATCCAAGTGCATTAAATCTGGACCATCCAAGAACACCAAAAATGAAGGGCCCAGATGCAGCCGCGAGATCCACCACTCCCCACGCGACACGTGGCACGGCTAGGCGGGAAAAAGGAAAGGGGAAAAAAAACCTTCCCAGGGAAGCTTGGTTAAAAAAAAAAAAGGACAACAGTTCCCAACGGGTAAACACTAAATTTGATTTATTATATTTATTTAATTTATTTTACTTAAATAAAACACATTTTGATTTAAGTAAAATTCCTTATTTTAGTATTTTACATTTTATTCGGCTAAACCTGTTTGTAACTAATAGCTTAGCTCTCTCTGGCCATTGTACTCGGACATAGTTTAGACTATTTAGGAACCAAATTCCAACAAAGCCGAAATCATATGTCAGCATTTTTTAGCAAAATACTAATATATTGTCGGCATAATGTTCTATTTTAGCATGCTCTATTGAAAATCTATCCAATTTCGACAAAAGGCACCTAATTGATAAAATTTAAACCTTCAGTATACCTAAGTGAATAAACGTTTAAACCTCAAGGTACTCTATTGTATATATTGAAATGTTAGAATATCCTAATGGTCAGACCTTGTTGTATTTAAGTAATAATTTTTCTAAAATACATATATCAAAAGAAAGGATTATTTACTCTAAAGGTCCTTGTACTTTATCAATTATTTCAATTTAGTCCTTATACTTTTAATTGTATTAATTTAGTCCATATATAATTCAAAATGTGTCAATTTGGTCCTTTAAAAAAAAATTTATGTTAAGTCAATTTGGTCCTTTAAAAAAAATTTATGTTAAGTTTTTAATATAATTTTTAATAGTTCAGCCACGAATTAGGTACATTGAATAAATGGATGAATTTATAATAAGTTGTTTGCATCTAACATAATTTTGCCATTCAAAGTTACGACATTAAGTTAATTTAAATTTAACCGAAGGACTAAATTGACACATTTTTGAATTGTTCAGGGATTAGATTGACACAATTAAAAGTACAGGGACCAAATTGACACAATGAGCAAAGTACATGGACCTTTGGTGTAAAAAACCTCAAAAGAAAATATTTTCTAAAAAATTTTGTAAATACTTATTTGGTGTTTTCTTTGATGTAAACATTATTTTTCTAATTATAATATTCACCTTAGCGTGAATTAGTATCAATCAGGAATGAAAATTAAATGGAACCACATAATTTACTCCAAGATTTGAAGCTAATTGTTCATTCTTCATGTAGTTTTTGTCCTACATAATGTCCTTTAGCGATATAAGATCTCGTCAAATTCACTTTGGTTTGATTAATATTTGAGCCGATGTATACTTTTGAAATGTTTTGGATGGCTTGGAAAGATGACTTCCCCTTTTGAAAGGAAATCAATTTCCTCCATTTGAGAGAAAAGCCTTTACTTCCTGTCAAAAAAGGGATGTCAAACAACGAAAAAGGGAAAAGCCAATTCTGATAATATGTTTTTCTCCCTGCAAAGAGACTTGTTTAGCAAAATGCCTTATTTTGGAAATTTTTTTTAAAAAGTAACCTTTTTACAAAAATATTTAGCAAAGTAACCCAAAGTGTCAGAAAAAGTGTAAATGGCACCTCTAATAAATTTTTTTGGTGAAATTTTTTTAACTTCTATAAGCATTATGAATGACACGCTACATACTACTATAACTTGTAAGGCAATCGATGGAGACAGGGGGCTATGCAACAATGTTGGCCACACTATAAGCATTATAAAGTTTTATTTTATAATTCTTATAGGAGGGGAAAAAAAAATTTCGCAAAAATATTTTTGTAAAATTTTTCATGTTAGAGGTGCCATTTTCTACATAGCGCCTTTACACTTTTTCTGACGCTTTGGATTACTTTGTTAAATATTTTTGAGCCATTGCCCAAAATGACTCAAAATAAAAAAAAATATTACCCAAAATGACCTATTTCAAAAAATATTTACCAAAATGGCCTCCATGTCATCAAATTTGAAATTTTTTTTTTTTTTGTTTTGGAAATACCTTCCCTTCTATGATAATAATTTTAAAAATAATAATTTATATAAAATATTATATAAACAAAAAGCTATTATTATATAACTATAATAATGAGTAAATTAAAAAATTATGTATATATAATATTATTTAATATTTAACAAACAACTTAATTTAATTTTTTTATTATAAATTACATATATAATTTAACTAAAACGCATGTTGTAAAGATAAATATAACATAATAATAAAAATATAATTAATAAATTTAATTAATAATTAATAATTTATTAAAAATTAAATAAAAAATTTAAAAAGGTTTAAAGTGACAAGTACGCCAAAACAAAAACAAACAAAAAAAAATTTTAAATTAATGATGTGGAGGCCATTTAGAAAAATATTTTTTAAAATAAATTATTTTGGATAATAATTTTTTATTTTAGATTATTTTGAACAACAGTTCAATATATTTTTCTAATAAATTATTTTGGATAACAATTTTTTATTTTAGATTATTTTGAACAATGACTCAACATTTTTGTGGAAAGGTTACTCTCGCCCCCCCAAAATAAGGCATTTTACTAAATAAATTTTGAACAAACGAAGTCTGAGTAATTTAAAAAAGAAAAAAAAAAAAAGACCCCGGCGGTAATTCCACTTTTTAAAGCACATACGGCCTACGCTACATCGAGGCCCTACAGTAGTTCGCTGAGAAAAGGGTTTAGGGTTTCTAGCATTTACACAGAGCGAACCTCCCCCCACCGAGAAAGTAGATAGAGAAAGAGGAGAGAGAATGAGTAGGAGCTTGGGGATACCGGTGAAGCTGATGCACGAGTCAACTGGGCACGTAGTGACGGTGGAGTTGAAGAGTGGTGAGCTCTACAGAGGCACCATGCTCGAGTGCGAAGATAACTGGAATTGCCAGCTTGAAAACATCACTTTCACCGCTAAGGTCTCCCCTCCCCCCCTTTCTCTCTCTTTAATTTGAAACTTATGATGAGATTTATTTAATTTAGGGTTTGTGGGTAGTTTCATGTTAAGAACTCCGCATGTGAGTTTAGTAAGAATTCCACGTATGAGTTGTAAGAGTGAAGAGATCAATGTATAGCTTAGTGGGTTACTTCATTCTATTGCCGATTGGTTTTAGGGTGGAACCCTAGTTGCGCTTATATGTAGTTTCTTGAATCGTTGGTGATATTTAATTTGATTTAGGGTTTGTGGGTAGTTTCTTGAGTTTGTATGTGCAATTTGGAATGTTTTGGTGGTGGGTTTGGTTAGTTGGATTAGTTTGAGAAGCATTTGTCAAATTTCATTGGGCCTTTAGGTACGAGTGAAATTTGACATGGTATGTTGACCAAGAGGTCACGATTTCGAATCCCAACAGCCCTCTATTTTCATGCCCAATGAGCATTTGCGTGAGGGGGCCATGTTAGTGTATAAACCCTTCCTAGGCCTTCCACAATTAGTTTAAGCATTTGGAATAGTTGTAAAACATAAGTATGAAGCCACACTTTAAGCTCAAATCCCAATGGTCCCTCGCCTTTTTAATTTTTACATAATTTTGGACACTAAGTGGGGGGCTAGTTTTGTCATAGTATAGAACATTAGAAACCATTTTAAACCAAAAAAAAAGAAAGAAAGATGAGGAACCAATTTGAATAAACTTAAAAACAAAGGACCATTTTGAACAAACTTAAAAACATTAGGGACTATTTTGAATAAAAGAAAAGATAAGAAACAAATTTGAACAAACTTAAAATCATTGGGGATTAATGGTGTAAATAACTGTGTCTAGTATAAGTTAGTAGCAGTAATTACATGAATGTAAAATGCTTTCCTTTCTTGAGAAGAACTTGTTATAGTATAAAACCTTTAACCTGGTAGCAAAGCCTCTTTGGCCTGGGGTTGTAAAGATAGAACCTTGATTGCTTCCCAAGTAGTAGTATATTTCAGGCACAACATATTAAGTGGTTCTGTGCATTATTCACATCCTAAACTCAATGTCCATTTGTGTGGATTTCAAGGTTAGGTGGGGACTATCCTATTGCAGAGATGGGTGTTATAGACCAAACAAGGATTTTTGGTGGTGGCGGAGAAGAAGAAACAGAGGGGAAAGGAGGCAAAGAAATACAAAAATGGGGGATAAAACTGAGAAGATAACTTCATCAAGGCTAAAAAGAGAATTTACATTTGTTTAGCTATTTATTGAAAAATGCAAGGGAAAGTAGGAAAGCTACAAACAAAAGTTGAAACGCAGTGTTCTAGAAATGCAGAATTTGTTGTGTGGGAATTCATGGTGGATTCGTGTTCAATTGTCCAACTCTTCTTCCTCCGCCATGTTAGAAATGCTCCCATGATGGTGGTTTTCATGGGCTTTCTGGGTTAACATGAAGTAAGGGGAGTTGATGTTAGGGTTGGGGGAGCCTGTGGGAGGCGTGGCTGGATCTGGCTCATGAATGGGACACATGGCATCATCAAGGTGAGGCCCGTGCCATCAAGGTGAGGCCCGTGCCATCTGTCAAGGGTGATGTTTCCATTTTGGTCCTTAGGCAGATTATCAACGGTTTATTGGTTTGTTGGGCTCCAGGCTGGGCTAGAATAGGTAGTGGCCGGACATGATATTTTGGTTGTTTCTTCTGGTAGAGCTGGCAAAGCTGACATTACACTATAATACAACACGAAAACAACACATAGATAGCAGCCTTGGTCGGGATTTTTGGATTTAGTTGAATTTGAGTTGACCATTTAACCTGTTCGAGTGATTCCTTTGAAATTTGGTTAGGTTGGGTTCCCTTGTCTTCAACATGTTTAAGCCGTTTACATAATTATGTCAAGTTACTTGAGTTCTCTATTACTAATATTATATTTAATATTTTTCTATACATGTTAGCATGAGATGGTGTTAATTATGTCAAATCTGAGTCCTGCGCGTTGTGTGTGAGTTCTGGAAAGAAATACAAAACGACATAGCCATTTTAGCTAAACATATTCTTTTTGAATGATTTCCTTGTTCCATCTGCAGGACGGCAAAGTCTCTCAACTTGAGCATGTGTTCATTAGAGGCAGCAGAGTCAGGTAACTGGATCCTTTTAATCTGGGAAAGATGTTTGTGTTAGATAGTGTCTAGTATGTTGAATCCTAATCCAATCTGACAAGGACACATCCAATCTTATCTGATGATTTGGTGGATAATTAAAAGCTTGTCAATATTCAAACTTTGTGTTTGAATACTGATATGATAAAATTTTGAACTTTAGATAGTTTGGAAAAGAATTAAACAGTAAGTTGCCACTTGACATGATTACTGCTGCTTATTTGTTTACATGCATACGTTCAAAAGACATGAGAATAATGGAAGATGCTTGTCTATATATTTGGTTTGAATCCTTTATGTATGGGAAGTAGGACAAGTTTATATCATAATTAAATAATTAGATTGTCTACATAGTTCCGTGCCTTATTAAGTAATCTGATTTGTCAGATTCAGACCAAAATCCGATCCATTTTCAGGTCTAGTTTCAATGTTCCGATATATGATCCCCAAATTATTTTGCAGGTTCATGATAATACCAGATATGCTGAAGAATGCTCCAATGTTCAAACGTCTAGACGCTAGAATCAAGGTAAGTACCCATTGCTCTCCTTGCTTCATGATATTGATTGTCTTTTACATCATGCCTTCATGTTTCCCTTAAATTTCATGAAGGGTAAGAGCGCATCACTTGGAGTTGGCCGTGGTCGCGCTGTGGCAATGCGAGCGAAGGCAAGTTCTTTAACAGTTCTTTAGCAATTGCGTGTCTATTATTTTGATGAAACTTGGATGATGTTTGACAAATTCAAATCTTAGTGTTCCACTATGATATGGACGTGAACATGAGGATAGGGGTACTTATATTTGACCCTCCTTGGATCCTGTTATGGGGCTAGCTAAAACGACCAAACCACATGACAAAATAAAACCAACTGAACATGTCAAAACTATCGATAAGCACGCTGATTCTGGATGATACAACTTGATTTAGACTTGAACCTGATTTTATGTACCATATTTGTGGAAATTGAACTAAAGTATTTACTTTTTTACAGCATGTTTTAAAGTAAGCACGAATTTGAAATTGAGTAAAATTGCCACTCCTAGTGGGTGCTGATCAGTGCTAGTCTAAATCAGTTCAAAACAATTACTAGTAAAGAGTTGGGAGTATCAGAGCTGGATGAAGTTGAATAAACTAGTCTGGTCTAGTCTTGGACCAAATTGTCCAATCTTGTTGGGTTTCGATGGACTATAACATCTTTATAAAGTTCATTTCTTTACATGGATAGTTTTGATTGAAAACTGATAAAGCGCCAAATTAAGGCGGGAAGATTGACTTGAATAGAAACTAGTTCGATCCAATCCTAAACCAAATAATCTGATGCATCCATCACAAGTTTTCAGTCCAGTTCGAGGATATTAATGCCTAGGTTCTTTTGGTTGAGTAAGACTAGATACTGAAGGGTTGAGCGCTCAAGATTTTATTTTTCCCCCTCATTTCGCTCTCACATTTCATTGGGAAATGAAACTCTCAAAACTCAGTTAAATTTCACTAATTTCTCCATCCTTTTTTTTTCCTTTCACATTTTCCTGTCATTTACGCACAAGATAACACTTTCCACCAACCTTTTTCATTTCCTTGAAATTTTTGCATTACCCTAAGGCTCTGTTTGGCACATGGAATTAGAATTGGACTGTGGAATTGTAATTCTAATTCCAATTCTGATGGAATTGGAATTCTGATGGAATTAAAATTCCATTGTTGGTTCATCAAAGGAATTGGAGGTCGGAATTATAATTACGTAATGATTCGAATCATCGTGGGTTTTCGGTCAATTGAGTTAGAGTATTTCGAGTTTAAATCAACTACGGTTTGGTTTCAGTCGGAGAGGTTCACATTGCGTTCAAGTTATTACGGTCGGAGCGATTCAATTTGAGTTCGAGTTACTCGATATTCGAGTCAAATCGGGTCGAGTATCGCATCGAATCATTTGGTGCTCAAGTTACCTCGGATTTTTAATTAATCGGATTACGTGTTTTCTAGATTCAAGATAGTTAAGATTAAGTTTAAGTTCATTTAGATCATTTCAAGCTCGAGTTATCTAGTTTTGGAACAAATAAGTTGTATCATTTCAAATTTCGAGTCATCTTAGGCTGAGTTTGAGATGGGATGGGTCATTTTGGGTTGGATCGTATTAAAATTTTGGTCAATTTGGTCGAGTCATTTTCACTTTGGCTCAACTTGTTTATATCTCATTCAAGTCGAGTAGTTTCATTTTCTAGATTTGAGTCATCTCGAGTTTTGAACCAATCGGGTTGAGTCATTTCGGAATTTGAGTTAATGTAATTTTAGTCATTTCAAGTTCAAGTCTTTCGAGTTAAGTGATTTCAAGGTTCGGGACAAATTTTAGTTTGTCTAACTCTTTAGATTTTGAGTTATTTTGGATTTGGTTAATCAAGTTGGGTCATTTTAGGTTTTAGGTCAATGGAGTTAATATGGAATTGCAATTTCTTACCCCCACCCTAAGGAATTGGAAAGCTTGATTTTCAGTTAAAATTTAATTCCATGGAATTGGGCAGTGGAATTGTAATTCCAATTCCAATGGGTGAACCAAACAACAGAATTGGAATTCTGGGCTCCAATTCCAGCTTCAGCCCCAATTCCATGCTCCAAACACAGCCTAAGTGTTCTACATTAGGGAACATCTTAGGCCTTGTTTGGCACCGAAAATTGAAGTCTGGAAGTTAGCATTTGATAGGAATTAGGGTTCATAACTTAAATACTATTGTTTGCTTGACCTATTGGCATTGGGTTCTAATTAAAAGGTATATTCTAAATTCTTAGTCTGCGGAATTTAACTCCATATTAACTCTACTAACCTGAAGCCCATAATGACTCAACTCGATTGACATGAAGCTTGAGATTATTGAATATCAAAATGACCCCACCTGCAACAGCAACCACCGATCCAGTGCCTCGAGGGCTCCCGCATATGCAGGGTCTTGGGAGGGAGGGATGTATACAGCCTTACCCCTTTAGGGTGCTACCCTAAAGGAAGGCTGTTTCCGAAGACCCTCAACCTGAGAAGCAAAAAAGCAAAACAACCTACAAACATAAAGCATAAAGCATAAGAGTATATGAATGTAAAAACAACGGTCCAGAGCAAGCTTAAGCAAGAAGCAAAAAGCAACAATAGGCAATAAGCAATAAGCAATAAAACAACTCCCAAACATATTAAGTAAATCAAACAGGCAGACAAATAAGCTTAGGGGCACTAGTGCTAGCTAAAATATGCTCCTCTATTCTATGCTGCTACATTGGCTACCCATATGCAAGCCCTTCACTGATCTCTATCTAAGGCCATCTCCTCCTGTAGGTTTAAGCGGGTGAAGTCATGTCGGATCGTCTCCATCCATCTCTTCTTCGGCCTGCCTCTCCCTCTCCTCCCGACCGTAGCATGGAGTTGTTCGCATCTCCTAACCGGGGCGGTGACCGATCTCCTCCTCACATGCCCAAACCAGCGCAAAAGTTGCTCCCTCAATTTATCTTCAACTGGGGCAATGCCCAAATTTGCCGTAGAATGACCCCACCTAAGCTAAACTGAATGACTCAATCCATCCTCAATTTGACCATTTCTGTGATGAATTGGAACCTGAATGATGCAATTTAGTTGACCTGAAACTGAGTTGACTTGAATATGAAATGACCTGACCCATCTTAGACCCCAATTGGAATCGAAAGACTTTACCTTAATTTGCCTAAGTAACTGAAACCAAAAAAACAATCTAACCCCATTAACTCAATACCTAAGACAACTTGAATTCTTAGTGCAATTGCATTACCCACCTTTGATTCCTTTGATTATCCAAATAATGGGATTTCAATCCTATTAAAATTGAAATCACAATACAACAGTCAATTCGAATTCCATGTGCGAAACATAGCCTTGGGCTTCTTTTTGTTTGAGAGACGACATGTTCCCAATGGAAAGTATTTATCTCCAACGCAATTTTAAGTAACAATACGAGGTTTAAGCATATTTGGGGTGGAAAATTTAACTTATATGTAAGCAAGGGTATAGTTGCAATTTAGGTACCATATTGGGACGGGATAGGGAAGGTGGATCAACTATTGTAGCTGTACCCAAACCATACCCAGTATGGTAGGTATTGCAACGTGTCCCCTATCCACCCCTAGCACCAACAAATATCCTTAATACGCCGGCCCCAAACAATGTGGGTAACCTGTAGATTACGAGTTTCACCTGCCCTACTGTCAAGCCTTGAAGGGTAAGAACTTTCTCCCAACAAAATGGAGTCTTAGTGACGTATAGGTATGGTGGTTGGTAAATAAAACCCATGACCTGTAAATACTTGCTCAGTTACGTGAGACAGGTCGTAGGTATTGGTTTTGTCCATATGGAAATACCCCCATCATGGGAATTAGGGTGGTTGCAAACATAATTTTTCACCTACCTGGCATGACCTATACCCTCTTTGCATCACGACTTTGTAATAGTTGTTTCAGACTCAGTTTTTACATTTTGTTCATAGTAAAATACTGTATGGGAACTAAATGGATTTTAATACATTCATGTATTATTTGGTTGTCTATATAAAAAATTTGTTCAAATTTGTTGACTTGTAAAAGACTAATATATGATTACATTTATATCTATAAAAACTTCGAAAATATTGACAAATTGGAGAGGGATATAAATCTATCAATTTGACTTTTGTTTGATGGTGTTGTTCATAATAGCTGTAGTAAAAAGCAAAACACATAATAAAAAATAAGGCATGTGTGGGAGTTGAAGTGACAAATTTAGCAAGATATAAAATATGAAAACTTAGTTTAGGTGAAGTATGATTATCTTCAATTAGTCATATGTTCTTTTATCCAAGAAACATAAGAATACATATTACAAAAATGTTTATTATACAGCTAACATAAAAAGACGCATATTTACCGTAAACTGATAATGATACGCAAACAATCTTTTTAAACGGATAAATCGGATACTTGTTTAATACATCAATTACAAGTATATTTCACTAACGACGATTTTCTTTGTGGAAATCATTTTTTTATGCGACAAACTTAAAAGGTTCCTTGTATACATTGACTATGTTATCCTTATTTTGGACTAATGACTCAATAATTGTTGGGTCGGGTTGGGTAAGGGTGTAGCCACTGGGGTACTTGTGGGTACCGGCCTGTATCTGTCTTGTCGTTGTTAGTAAAATTCGCGTAGAATATCCATTTTTGATACGTATCCATATTTTCTTGTTTGAAAAGGGCATTCAAGTGTCACTGCTAATATTCTGGTAAAATATGTGTTTTCTTAATGTTATCCGTTTAATATACGTATTGTAACATATATCCATATTTTTCCCAATTTAAAACATAAATAATGATTGAAAATACTCAATATATGTAACTAAATTAAATATGTATATTCTATATTTTGCGAAATTTGTCATTTTCACTTTTAAATTATTGATTGTATCTTATTATTTACTATGTTTTATATTTCTGCTATCGCTATAGTAACTAACATTTCATTTAACTTTTATAAGTCAACGAACTTCTGATCAAAGTTTTCGTGTATATAGCCGAATAATGTATACATATTAAATCCTATTTCGATTTACATGCTGTATTTTACTAACAGAGTTGACGTATATATTGTAAGGCCTTTTGTCAATTTTGACGTCTGTTTCATCTTCTATTCCTCTGTCCAGGCTCAGGCTGCTGGGCGTGGTGCACCGGGCAGGGCAGCACCGGCCGTCCGGAGATAAATATTCTCAACATCAATTCGAGTTATTTACTCTCTTGGTTTTTAATGCTTGTAGGTTTGTTTAAATTTGTCTGTCTTTTTTGTTCAAAATGATCTCTTATGTTTTATTTATAACCAAATTGGTCCCTATTTGGTTACCCGCATTAGGGAAAAAGATTAAAAAGGGATTGACGGTCATAAAATAAATGCGAGGAGGGATTTTTTTGAATTAAAAAAGACGAGGAACTAATTTGAACAAACTTATAAGCATTAGCAAAAGAGTAAACGACCATCTATTCTTCTACTTGCATGAGGAAATTAAAAGAAGAGAGATTTAGCATCATTGTATTAGGAGGATTTTGACGTCTGGAACTGAAATTCTTATGCTTTCTTATCTGTTGCTGAATGTATTAAGGTAGATTCATTTCTGAATGGCAATCCTGGCTGATTTGTCTGAAAATTCAATTTTGTTGTCTTAAGATGTATGGTTCTTTCTAGGGATGTTCATGGGTTGAGTAATACTCAAGACCCACCCAACCCACATCAATTAGGTTGGGTTGGGTTCGGTTGGGTATATTTTCAATATTGGGTCTAGTGGGTTCAATATGCTTTGTTGGAGGCACTCTGTTTGTTATTGTTGTTGTTGTTGGGTCCAATATGCTTTGTATCCATGCGTATCAAGTATGGTTCTGGGTTATCCATGAGTCGGCAGTCATTATCTTGGAACATTTCCGAATGAGCCTAAATCAAAACTAAATGAGCCTAAATAAGGTGAACATATCTTGGATATTTTAAGGTTTGACTATTTATTGTTATAGGTACCCCTGGACATTTTAATATATAAGTGGGATACTTTGATGTTTGACTATTGTTCAGGTATCTGATGCTTTAATATATAAGTAGGATACTTTGAGGTATGACTATTTTTTAATTAAGTACTTGACGTTTCAATATATAAGTGGGATATTGGAGATTTGATTATTTATCATTTAGGTATTCTGAAGTTCTAATATATAAGTAGAATACCTTAAGGTTTAAACTTCTATCAATTAGGTACTTGGATATTTTAAAATTTTATTAATCTGGTATTCTTCTAAAGTTTGATAGATATTTACTGAAAATGTTAAATTAGAATATGACTCTAATAATATATACGTATTTTCATTACAATTTGGTTATTTTGACAAAAACATTTTGACACGATATACGATTTCAGCTACATATGTGAGTAATTTACATGACAATTTGGTGAGTATTTTATCATAATTTGTTAAATTTTGATATGACTTTCATATATTATCTTTGCATAAAATTGTTTTAATTTCTAAAAAATTCTCATCAAATTGCAACATGGGGTATCTCGATGGTAAAATATTGGAACTTAGGCTATTTCTATTGTATTGTATATAGTTGAAATAGAGTACCTTTATAATTAATGTTAAAATTTTCAGGTACCTAACTGATTATATGTATATACAGGCATGCGGATGATTTAAATTACAACAATCCTAACATACTATCGTTCAAATCAATAAATAATAATTGGATCCCCTTCTTGGTTTTGTTACTGATTTTTTACCATAAACTCGAAATTAGAATGAGTTAATGTTTATGCATTAACTAAACATGGGCTTACCCAACCCGACCCTACCCAACACAGAACCATCATCCTATCACTTGGTGGGTATGGGTCAAATGTTGGATGGGTCATGTTGGTTATTGACCCAACCCACCCAAACCCAACTCGTGCACCCCTAGTTCTTTCTTAATTACACGTTGACGTTTCTTTTTTTTTTTTTTTTTGAATTGGTAAAGATTACAACGGGAATGTGGGTAATGAGCTTCAAGCCTGGAACTTTTATATTGCGGATGGGTAGCTTTACTACAGCTCCAATTTGATATTCTCATGATACCATTAAATTTGGATTTTTCAAAATTAAATGAAGATCTGCACTTTGGGTTTATTTGCTTTAAAGGAATAAAGAAAATGTTCTTTAAAAAATATTTTCAATTCAAAGTACTTTTTCTTAAATTTTGATCTTTTTAGATAAAAAATAATTATTTTTATATTTGTATTCAGTTCATATTTGGCCTTGTTAAGTTTATAGTGAGACATATAACTTGATATTGTGACAAAGATTGTTTTTCCCTTGTGTTGGGGAGAAGTTAAGTCTTGGTAAATGGTGGAATATAAATTTAGATCATTCTTGTTGTATTGCCTACGAGATATAGATATTTGGGAAGTGGCTAAGGATTTGCATTGGCAAATTTCTACTCCCCATGGGCCCACTTTAGCAAATGAGTTGAACCTGCAAAAGGTACAAAATCTAAGTAAGTTTATTCTTGTGCGGTAGCATATATGGAAAGATAGGAGCAATGTCTTAATCAAAGGAATGAAAGCGCACCTAATTAAGCCGGTTATCCTAGCAAAGCATATGTCTTGGTAATGGGATTTCTAGAGCAAAATGGAGGACGGGAGTGATATGAGGGACATGAGAAGGACAAACAAGTATAAAATGTGGTGGGTATCCTGGACTCCTCCTAATTAGGATTGGATAAAGGTAAATTTTGAAGGTTCAAAGCAAGAGGGTATGGTAGTAATAGGTTTTATTGCTTGTGATAATCATAAGGAAATAATGTTTGCTCGGACCATGAAGCTTGGGAATGCACCAATTATTAAGGTCGAAACGGTTGCAGCTAGCGATGCCCAAATTTTTTGTAGTCAGGTTTGAGGCTCATAAGGTTATTCTTGAATGTGATAATGGGATTGTTATCAAGGCTCTTAATGGCTTTTATTCCACCCCTGCTGAGATTGCAACTATTGTAGAAGATATTCATACCATTAACTCCTCAATTTTAACCATATTTCTTGTAACCACGTTTTCAGAGAAACAAATCAGTTAGCTGATTGGCTAGCAAATGCTAGTCATGAGAGCATGAGCATCACCATTTGGGATCAAGCTCCCTCTCGCGCTTTTCTCTCCATCTTTCGGATTGAAGCCTTGGGATTTCTTTTCTTGAAAGGGCGTCCAGAAAATGCTTCAATCCTGTTCTTATCTTTTAAAAAAATTTGGTAAAATATATATTTTTTGTATTAGCATTGATCCTTATGATTATGAAATCGTGGCAAAAGAAGGGAATAAGTTGGAAAAAGAAATTCTTTTGTCAAACAAACAAAGCTAGGAAGTAAGAAAAATTTCTTAGGTAAGTGGAGATAGAGATTTGAATATGTGACTCCTTATTTGCAAAATGTTATGAAATATGTTTCGAGTTATTCGTTAAGTGATGAAATATGGGTCAAAGAATGGATGATGAGGCCTAGATTGCAATCGCTGAGCCCCAGAGAAAATTAACCTGAGAAAGCGATCATACCATCCCTAGCTGCCTTGACGTGTTGAATTCCAAAATTAGTTCAGAAGATAATGCGCCAGATTATAGAAGTTTTTTCTGGAAGAAGTTAAGACTATGGAATTTCAAATGAATTCTCTCAAAACCCCTAGCCTAGATGGCTTTAGTGCCGCCTTTTTCCATCTTTGTGGGAAGTGGTGGGTCCAAACATCATCGAGGCGGTTAATATGTTTCTACATTTTGGGAGGCTGCTTAAAGAAATCAACCGTACATTTATCACACTCGTTGAAAAGAGTGAGGCTCCTGTCGGTATTCATTAGTAACAATCGATTAACTTATGCAATGTCATATACAAAATTGTTGCTAAAGTGCGTATTAACATAGTATGATCCTAAGTAAGATTATCCACCCTCTCCAAGGCGCATTTCTCCTAGACGGATCTATTTATGACAATATCTTTTTAGCTCATGAGATAATGAATGTCTTTAACAAGAAGATAGGAAAGTGTAGCCTTCAAGAGTGACACTTTTTGAGGAGCATCGTACACAAGTTGCGCTTTGACCTTGAATTTGTCAACTAGATAATGCAGTGTTACAACAGTTTCACACTCTATGTTCATAGACAAATGGCCTTGCTGGTCTATTCCTTCCTTTGAGAGGTTTTAGGTAATAGGATCCCCTCTCTCTTTGTTGTTCGTAGGGTGGGTTAATATCCCATGGCTGCTGTTTGTCGATGACAACTTGTTATTTTGTAAAGCAAGGGTCCAATCGCATTACTATGTTAACACCGTTAATGCCCGCTTTTGCAGAGAATAAGGCAAATGGTTAATTTTAACAGATTATCGATAATTTTTGAAGTATATAGACAACAACACTAAAATAAGACTATAAAACATATATGGAATCCTAATGACTGAAGGGATAGACAAATACTTAATGGTAGCCCCTGTGGTCAAGCGTTGACTACTTTAATGGCTTTCAATAACCCCGCTTATCCAAACCATCGGGTTTCTTCATTGGTGGGGTGCTTTTAGCGTGTCTTGAGTTGCTTGTGAATGGTTGTTCGTTGAGGCTTGGAGGTTGTTTTTTCTTTTGTTGATCTTTTTCTTTTGCTCTGGTGTTTTTTTTTTTGGCTATTATAGGTATGATTTTAGAGTTATGCTTATCTTTTTTTTTTGGGGGGGGGGGGGGGGGGGGGGGGGGGGGGGCGGGGGGCATGTTTCCTTGTTATTTTCTCCTTTTCTCACACTTTGTGATCTTCGAGCCTCTTGTTTGAGGCACCAACTTTTGTTCACGAGTTTATCTTCGCTAATTATAAAAAGAAAGCACACCTGCAAAAATAACATTTCAGGGTTTTAACATTTGTGAATCCTAACATGAACTTGACATCATTTTCCTCTAAAACAAGTTTTCACCAATCTGATGCTCGTTTTGCCTCTTTAACTAAAAAGAATGATTTCATTTTATAAATTTCTATAAGGTTCATACTTAATAATGTTAAAGTGAAACAAACGACATAAGACTATAATGAAAAACATTTCTCCCTTTGTGAAAGAAAATAGTTTCCTCTGTCATTGATGTAAGTCAATTTTTCCCGTCAAGAAAACCATTCTCTTTTTCCTTTTTTTGGGTTTTTACTAGTGTTATGAAAATAAATAATAAATTGAAACAGAAAAAGATTTCCTATGAAAACAAATGGGGCTTAAATGCCAGCAATAACATCAGAAAAGCACACAGAAGAACTATACTTTCGAAGGGTGAATACATTTAATATTCAACGATATGACCATATTTTTTCAATATTCAACAATATGAC
The DNA here is from genome assembly GCA_018398585.1 of Simmondsia chinensis. NCBI lineage: Eukaryota > Viridiplantae > Streptophyta > Magnoliopsida > Caryophyllales > Simmondsiaceae > Simmondsia > Simmondsia chinensis. Next base: position 6,950,113 of record JAGTTD010000016.1, read on the forward strand.
ATATTTTCATAAAACTATCCAGGGCATTTTCTATAAAAATTTTGCTAAAACTAATATCAACCCACAATTGAAAAAAAAAAAAGCCGAATGTCAACAGAGTTATGAATCAACTAGAGCTTCCTCTTTAAATCTCTCACACCGGGAAGCAAATAGATTAGCGAATTGGTTACAAAATTCGGGGTATGGGGGATTTGGCCTTTCAAATCATCCCGCCAGACAGAGTCCTCTGTTCTCTCATCTATGCTAATGCCTTAGAATTCCTCATCCTTAGTCGCCAGTTCTGAAGGCTGTTTGTCTTTACCATCATTAAAAAAAAAAAAAAAGGAAAATTAGAACTTCCGCTTACTAGACATGCTCCGTCTCTCAGCCTCTTTCTCAGCGACCAGAACACAAAACTCTGCTCCCAACATATCATGTACCTCCACATTCAACGACTTACTCAAATTAAACACCTCTACTATCACTTCAATTGTGATATTAAACCCCAACAAAGACAAAACCCGAATAGCATTCGCAATCCTGCATATGTTTTGTCTCGTTTCGAAGGACATAGAGGCTTGCTCTTTGTTTGCGTGATCCTCCACCATATTGTCTTTGGAGTCGACGAGTTCGCCAACCCAGATGTAGCCGTTACAGCCGAGTATTAGGAGAACTTTGTACTGATCTAATTGGTGAAAATGCTGCTTTCTTCTCTTCACCAGGTATGATGGGACTGAGATCAATTGACCGTTCCCAAGCTGCGAAATACAATACGTTAGAAAGAACGCTAATGACAGAATTCATCTAAGTGCGGAATTAAATTTGCTGTCACTACGTTAACAGTAGTGCCGGCAGAAAGTTTTTATATTTGCAAAAAGTCGATTAAGTAATCATGTAATCATTTATTATAATCCCATTAATAGGCTATGCAAATACGGGTACAAATGTACTCAAATGAAAAAGAATACAATATATATAAATATATGCTCTATGAAGGCTAATACAAAGCGTAGTCGCACGCACCTAATGTAACATTTATTGCATAGTTTCTTAGACGATCACAACAATCATGATTTTGTGTAATGCCTATGTTTGGTGGTGGCCAACGGGCCAGGTTGGGTCGACCCGCGACCTGACCTGCAGCCCTAGTGGGCTGTCCAGGCCGGGCCAGTCTGTACAACAGTTTTGGCCTCGGCCGGGCCCGGGCCCTATCCGCCTCCCTTCTTTTTATTTTTGAGGGCCAGGCCGGCACCCCCCTTCCTCTACAGGAACAGGCGAGGCTGGGCCGGGTTCCAGCCGGGCTGCACTGGCCACCACTACCTACGTTGATCTATGATAGAGATTAAATGTCCACGTGCCTAATCAAAAGGATTCCCAGGACAATATTTCCACCATCCAAGTTGCTAATGCGCAGTGATTCAATGATTACTTGCCAAAAAAGCGATTCAATAATCAACTTCAACTCATTACCATTTAATGGAAAAACAATTTAATCAAATCCAACTACTCAAAATCTATGATAATTAATGAAAAGAACACTTTTCAGACAGCAAAAGATGAAATAACAAAAATTTTATGGACTCCAAAGATGACAAACCTTCCCATACTTATCACTCCTTGCATGTAGCTGTAGGGTACCATCATGTTGGAGATTACGGACTTCAGCCTGCAAAAGTAAAATGTAAATTAATCTCATTTTCTAAGTCTCTTCATATTACATTCTCCACCACCAATAACAGCCTAGAGCATAAAAAAGAGGCTCCAGCCAAGGTAGGGTCTGGGGCCCTTCAAGGCGCTACCCTAGAGGGAGACTATTTTCGAAGGGCCCTCAATTCGAAAAAAAAAAAGAACAATATTTTAAAATCCAAGTCAAAGCAGCAACATTTCATATTACATCCACAATGGGGAAAAAAAAAGACAAGTGAATTTTGACTTACAGAAATGACATCGTTTTCTTCAAAAATATTTCTCATGTTAAGCTCGTCTACTTGAGTGCGCCGCCTCTAGCAATCACAAGTTAACAAGGATTAGTCTTAACACAATGATTCTAGAAAACAACAAATCGGCCCATCTAGCCTTAAAAAAATAGCCACTAATAAGTAATTCACTGATTATATTCAACATTGATTTCCCGACCATGGTGTAAATTTTCAAAGACACAAAGCCGATCCCACAGCCAATGTTCAATCTCATTTTCATTCTCAATTAGTAGCATGCAACATTTTGAAATCATGTTTACAAAACCGAGCTCATAGCGAACTTCAGTTGACGCTAAAGTAACGTCGTGGCTCACTTAGTGTTGTTCATGTTACAGAACGGGTGAAGTCCATCATAGCAAGATTTTACAACACTGAAAATTCCAAAATGAAACCAACTACAATTGTAGTCTTTAGCATCCCTTTGATAGTTTTTAACATACAAACACATCTATAAGCATGTTTTAATAAAAATAATACACTATATATTCATTTTGGAGGCATAATGAAAGTGCCCATTACATAACACTGGATGGCCCAAATTATTATGTGTAACAACTTTCACTGACGCCAAAGTGCACAACACACTAAACTAGTTGAACCATACGGCCATCCTTCTATCTCTAGCATATGGACAGGGGCGGATGCAGCCTTGCCGGACCAGGGTCAAGTGCCCTCGGTAATTTCCATAGATATGTGTAAGATATTATAACAAATCTATTCATTTGTGTAAGAAAAATTAAATTGCCCTCAGTTATTTGTCAACATTTCTTTGATTAATTTCTTTGCGCTGTTTTTATATCTATTAAAACGATAAAAGCATTTTTAGGTTATTACAAGTCTTGCAAAATTGTACATTGTAACAGCTCAAAACTAAATTACGCTATAGTCAAATAGTTCTATTGGAATTTAAAATTTTATTTATTTAGGAATTGACTCTAGGCTCTCAAACTTAGCAATTGATTCTAAAGAATCTATAATAACAAACTATGGTGGGTAAAAATAATTATTTTCTAACTTTTATTCTTCAGTAAAGAAATTTGACTTCGAAATAAACTATATTCCATCCAAAAAATTGTTGGAAGCTTATCAGGTTTTAATTATTACTATTTGACAGAAAAGGAAAATGGAGGATATAAACTAAAGAAAAATGTAAATGGTTATTATGGTTCATACGAAATTACTATATGTTAATAAAAAAAGATACTATTATACGTTAACCTAATACTTGATACAGATGTTGAATGCATCTTGAAAAAGACATACTTATATGCAAAAGATATATTTGGTGATTATACAACAAAATAAAGAGTATTTACTAACATTAAACATAGGACAGAAGCGAGTTTTAGAATTATATGTTCGTAAAACACACGTATAGGTGTTGCTCGAATTTCGCTCGAACAAATGTATTCGGAATCCACCGAAGAAATCCTTAAACTTGGGAAAATATAAACCCTCCGGTTATATTTTATCAAATGATCAAGCTTTTTGTTCTGTCGCTCTGTCACCTTATTGCCCATTACTGCATGTTGTCTATAGGCTTGCTCCACATCATTGTTCTTATTCTCCTATGTTCTTATACTCAGATGCTCTTATGCTTCTCAGGTTGGGGATGCTTGTATGATTTTATGCTTCTCAGGTTGGGGTCCTCGGACACAGCCTCCCTTGAGGGTAGTACCCTGAAGGGGTAATGCTGCGTACATCCCAACCCTCCCAAACTTTGCATATGCGGGAGCCCTTGAGGCATTGGATTTGTTGTTGTTGTTGTTGTTGCATACTAATATCGATCATATTTATCATACTCGAATTATGTATTTAAAAGTATTAGTGTAGTTAGCATTAGAATGTGCCTTCGGTAAAAAATTTTCTGGATCCGCATTGATATGGAGTACAAGGAGATTCAAGAACCGAAAGCAAGGATTTAATGAATATCATTATTGAAAAGAAACCAAAAATATTGAGCTTTGAATTGCCAAAAGCTCCAAGAGAAAACTTGGGCGTTTATTTGAATAAAATAGGGCAGATAAGCCACTTTCTTCGATAAGTATAACAAGATCGGTTTGAGCGGTTGGGTTTGGTGTACTGGTTAATTTATCCATCCCATAACCATGTGATATTGGGTTCGAAGCTCATGTCCACCATCCCCCCAATGTTGGTAGCTCTATTTAGGGCATTTTTGCACCTCCTTTACCATTATAAAAGAAAAATCAAACTACAATGGGGTTGCATATAAGCCATATTCCAAGTCATAATCTAAAGATCTTCTACTCACCTGATGATGGCCTTCTAATTGCAACAGAAGAAAAAGAAGAACAAAGAAATACCTGAATGCCATCAGGCATTGTCACGGAAGAAAGCATTAAGACTGCATCTTGGTTAGAATTAATCTCAATTCTCCATCGCTTCTGAGCAACCTATGCACCAGTTCAAATACAAGAAGACAATTATAAAAAAAGCAAATGAATCAAACAGGGCCAAGAGAACCAAACTACTTTTATGATAGGGTGACCCCTAAGAATAAAATTCATTATACATGTGATTCCCAAATAACATAGTTGCAACTGCAGCAGAAAATTTCAACAATCACAATTACAAGGCACGACAAAGAGTATACACCATCCATCCCAAAATAAATATCATCCCTTTATGGTCATCCACAAATAAATGTCACCTTTTCTACACTGATCGAATTTGCTTTTTCCTCTGAAGTATAATGCTGATTTGATATTTACTCTTTACATCTATCTACCTCTCTCTCTCTCTCTCTCTTCCCCGCCCCCCCCCCCCCCCCCCCTCTCTCTCTCACTCTATCCCTCTATTGTCGCTCTCTCCCTCTCTCCTCTCTACCTATACTCTCTAGACGCTGAATGTTGTTTGCTTTTGCCTTTACCCTGGCTGCTATGCCTCCATGCATACATTGTGTACATGCTTGCATAAATATTTGCTTATATGCTTATATTACTTATATGATTACTTGTCTATACACTCACATGCCTCGCATGACATCTAGGCCCAACATGCTCCCTTGCATGCTTCTTACATGCTCCCTACATGACCCCTACTTACCCCCTTTCATGCCCTTTTTACAGGTTCTTGACAACTTTCCAACTATCAGGTTGAAGGTCCTCGGAAACAGCCTCTTGTCAGGGTCTCACCCTGATGGGGTAAAGCTGCGTATATTCTACCCCCCCGACCCCGCACAAGCGGGAGCCCTTGTGGCACTGGAAATGTTGTTGTTGTTGTTGTTATTGTCGAATTAAAAAAGACGGTCGTGATGCACTAAAAGCAAATTCATGTAAATAATTCTTAACTTTGACATGGTTTAAAAACGTGAAAATTTTTCCAAGCAAATGGAGGTCATCCCACGGAAAATTTTCTTAGAACACTAGCCCAAGAAGGGAGAGCTCGAATCACCTGCGCTCACTCAAATTGGTCACCTCCAATTTGCATGTGACAACCACACATACACATTAAGCCCTTTTTCAACTATACCGAGCATCATTGATTTCCATTAAGACAAGCCATTGGCAACCTCCATATCCACACCAAAACTTCATGGGCAAAAACTTAACAAGAAAAACGCACACCCTCACAATTAAAACCATGACACGCAATCATCACATGGGGATGGTATGACAGACAGTAAATTATAAATTACTGCTCTCCCATTTCAGTAAGAAGATGAAGAAGAAACCTTTACCTCAACAACTCGTCCCACCAGAATATCTCCTGTTTCAGGCTTGTACCTACAATATTCAAACGCATCCCACCAATAAATAAATCAGAGTCTACCATAAGGGTCAAATCAAATGGTAAGGCAATTGGACCTAGTTTCTCATGAAGCATTAGAACTCGAATTCAAACCCTGTCAATGGGCGCAAATAAAGTTTTGGAGCCAAATATCGGTATCATAGCCCCAACTTGCACAGTTGCATGTAAAGAAATTCCTAAGCCGTGCTTGCACCCGGGGTCTAATGGAGTTACATGTAAGATAGATAGCCCAAACACACGATATACAGAAAAAATGGAAATCACAGTCAGTTGGAATTGAGCAAATTTCTCGCAGAAACAACAGCTTTAGAACCCACCTGGATCTCAAAGAGCGAACATAGACGAGCTTGTTCACCCGCTCAACGATGCCACAAAGTGTAGCCACCACCTGCCCATCAAGCTCCGTTGTGCCGTGCCCCCTGACCCCAAATTAAACAAGAAATAAACAAGAATCCTACAGAGAAAGAGATAAAAGTTTCAGTGACTGTACTTGAGGATGCCGTCTTCATAGTTAACAGGGATGGAGTCAGCGATGGCAACGGTGGTGTTAGGGTTGGCTTTGGAGGAAAGCGACTCGAGCTTCTCCAGCGCTCTTTGAAGCCGAACCTTCTGAGTTTGGTTCAGTGGCAATTGAATCTCACTCATCTTCCTATCAATGGCGGTGGTGGCAGGTGGAGGTGGTGATGCTACTGCTGCTGAGAATGGTTTCTTCTAATGTATGTATTACAAGTAAAATATCAACATCTTACCAAGAATATGAAGAAATCCAACTAAGAGAGAACCAAGTCCCAGTTACAGAGTAAAGGAAAGAATAAGGGAAATTTGGAATCACAGAGAAGGAAGAGAAAATGACTTAGGCAACTAGAGTATAAAATTATTCATGAATCTTCACTTATCAGCTTAACCTATTGGGACAGCTGGTTTCTTAACATGGTATCAAAGTTTATTGATCAAGAGGTCACGAGTTCGAATCCCAGCAGCCCCCACTCTAAATATCAATATATTTTTGTGCATTATCCACGCTTCAAGCCTAACGAGCATTTGCATGAGGCGGCATTACTAGAGTATAAAATCATTTATGAAACTTCACCAATTAGCTTAAACTTTTAGGATATCCACCTCATGGGGTAAGGCTGCGTACATCCTACCCCTCCCAGACCCCACTCACGCGGGAGCCCTTGTGGCACTGGGCCTGTTGTTGTTGTTGTAACAATTAGCTTAAACTTTTGGGACAGTTGGTTCTTTGACATAGGCTCCGTTTGGTTGTAAGGAAATCCTTCCCCGAAAAATATTTTTTTCCGTAAGAGTTTCCAAGAAAAATTAAATCTACATGATTTTTTCCCTAGTTTACTTTAAGGAAAAACATGGTTCTACAATAAGACGTTCCCTTGTTTCTTTTAAAAGCATCCCACATTGATGCAACAACATTAATGATAATTAACATAAAAATAGAATTTGTCTATCCAACTATATAGAATGATTTACACCGTTGCTCTCTCATGTTTTTAAGTGATGCAAATAGGGATAAAAATAACCCAATCAATACAAGAAAGGGGGAAAATGGATCCCGAGAATTATAGAAATCATGTCACGCACTACTAAGTTTGTTCAAATTGGTCCCTCATTTTTTATTTTTTATTTTTGTTTAAAATGATCTCTAATATTTTATTTTATAACAAAATTAGTCCCTCACATAGTGATTAAAAATAGATAAAAGTTAAAAAGATAAGGGAGCAATTTTGTCATAAAATAAAGAAAAATTATCACTTAGGTACCTTGAGGTTCGAGCATTTATCACATAGGCACTCTAACATTTCAATATATACAATCACGTACCCTGAGATTTGAATATTTTATGACTAAGGTACCCTACATCGAATAGTAATGAATTTTTGTAAGAATCTGATTAATTTTATTAAAAAAAACTTTTTGATATAATACATGATTATGATGATTTACATGAGTTACGTCAATGTTTTCATCAAAAACTTTGCAAAGTGCGATAAAATATTCACCGAATATCAATGTAAACTATCTAAGTATTGCCAAAATCAGGTGTTATGTTAGCATGTCTTGGTAAAAAAATATATCAAATTCTAGTGAAAACACCATTATATTATCGAAATTATGTTCAATTTTAGTATTTTCTAATGAAAATCTATCAAATTTCAACAAAAGGGTATCTAATTGATAAAATTGTATAATTAATAAAATGTTTAAATCTCACGTACCAAATTGTATATATTGAATGTCAGGATATTTAGGTGATAAATGATCAAACCTTACGGTACCTGAGTGATAATTATCCTAAAATAAAACATTAAGAATCACATTTTGAACAAAAAAAGTACGAGGGACTAATTTGAACAGAGTTACAAAAATCAAGGACCAATTTGAACAAAAAAAAAAAAGATAAGGAACCAATTTGAACAGATAAAAAACACAAGGGACTAACAGTGTAAATAACTCAAACTATATAAGATAGTTCAAATGGTACAAATAACTCATTTGAAACAATAACAGATTAACATCCAAGTTTCAAATGCATTCCTCATTCATGTTTGTCAAATTCAATATGAGTCTCCATTATCATTCAAACCCAATCAACATAACTGTTAGGGACCTTTCACAACAACTAATACCTTCTCCGATATCAGTTGTTATGAAAAGTCCCCTAACAACTGGTATCAAAGCCAGGTTTCGATCCTGGGACCTGTGGGTTATGGGCCCACACACAGAAACCCTAGATTGGGTTCAAAATAATGAAAATAGGGCAAGGAAAGAAAACAGACACAAGGATTTATTAGGAGCCCGAATTAATGGCATGACTTTTGGTTTTTCCAGCGGTTTTGATGGTAAGAGGCCTATTTATAGGCGCTCTTTGGCTGGTGTAAAATGGTGAGCAAAACACAAGTGAGGAAGAGAGAATAAAGATTGTAATCCTCAGTTATAATAGTGAATATTTTGCTCCCCCTCCGTGGATGTAGGCTTCGACTGAACCATGTAAATTCCGGTGTCTAATATTTTTTCCCCATTCCCTTTTAATTCCGCATTTGCTATTTCGATTTAAGGTTCGGTAAATTCGTGGGTGATCCTAACAACTGGTATCAAAGCCTAGGTGGAACCTAAATCCGAGAAATAGTTGTTTCAGTGAGAGAAGGACCGGTGGCTGGTGTTCCTGTTCTGACAAAGCAGTAGTCAGTGTTAAGAAGCGGCGCGTGGTTAAACGCACCAGAGGAAGAAAAATCCGGCAGCGCGTGGGTGGCGCGTGGCGGTTCTAGGCCGCGCGTGGTGGTGAACGGAGGTGATAAAAGACTAGATCGGGTTACCTGGGTTACAGATCTGGTGGTTCCCGAGCGAATCGGTGAACGGTGACCGTCGGTGAGAGTCCGGCAGTGGCTCGGTGGTGGTTCTGAGCGAAATCGAAGGTCGGTCGTTGAAGACGACAGTGAGCGAAGCAGTGGTAGCCTCTCGAAGGCCGAACAGGGACAGGCGGTGAGTTGTCGGCGGCGTCGAAGCTTCGTGGTGCCACTGTTCGAATCCGGTGAGGGGTGGTGCGTCGTCGGGGTTCTGTGAACCAACGAAGGACGGCAAGACGACCGGTGAGGCACTCCGGTGGTCGGACGGCCGTGGTTTCGGTGAGCGGCGGTGCGTCGCGGTGAGAGAGAGAAAGCGGGGAGAGAGAGACACGCAGGCAGACAGAGAAGCGCAGAGGGAAGAGAGAGACTGAGCAGGGTTTCTGATCGTGGTTAATTATGATTGTCGTTAATTATTAAAGTTGATTAAATTAAAAAATTAAATCTGTTTTAAAAAAAAAATTCAGTGTTCGAGGTGATTAAAATCAGAAGTGTTCATCAATTGCGACTGACGAAGTAAAAATTTCCAGTATTGAAAAATTTGACGGGACTGATTTTGCGTAATGGCGGATACAGATCGAAGATTTTTCGTATGCGAAAAAGTTGCAGTTATCCCTATTAGGGAAGAAGCCCGAGGATATGGAGGATGACGAGTGAAACTTGTTGGACCGACAAGTTTTGGGGGTTGTTTTACTTACCTTGTCCCGGACTGTTGCTCATAATGTTGTCAACAAAAAGACGACGGCGGGTTTGATGGCAGCTTTGTCGGGCATGTATGAGAAACCATCGGCGAACAACAAGGTGCACTTGATGAAGAAGTTGTTCAATTTGAAGATGACGGAAGGTGGTTCTGTTGCCCAACACTTGAATGCATTTAATATGATTATAAATCAGTTGATGTCGGTGGAACTTAATTTTGATGACGAAATCCGAGCACTGGTATTGTTAGCATCTTTGCCCAATAGTTGGGAGGCCATGAGGATGGCGGTCAGTAATTCTTCCGGGAAAGAGAAATTAAAATACGATGACATACGTGACTTAGTATTAGCCGAGGAGGTGAGATTCCGGTGAGAATCACACCTTGAGCGTGGAATCCTCAGGTAGGGGTTTGAAAAGATCACGTAGGGGCAGAAGCAGCAGTAGGACAGACCAGAGGGGGCTGTGTTGGCACTACGGAAAATCGGGATAGTGTAGAGTCTTGAAGAGGTCAGACCCAGATACAGCCAATGCTGTGACTGAAGAGATAATGCATGATGCTCTGGCTCTTACCGTACATTCACCAGTGGATAACTGGATTTTAGATTCAGGGGCTTCGTTTCACGCTACATCGTGTAGGGACGTGATTCAGAATTTTGTGGCTGGGGATTACGGTAAAGTGTATTTGGCGAGTGGATAGCCGTTAGAAGTTGGCGGTATGGGTGATGTCAATATTTCATCACTGCATGGGTCGAGGTGGACTTTACATGGTGTGAGATTGTACCCGAGTTGAAGAATAATTTGATATCGGTAGGACAGCTCGATGACAGTGAGTATTCTGTCAGGTTCTCGGGAGGAAAGTGGGTTGTCTCGAAAGGGGTGTTAGTGATAGCTCGTGGTTTGAAGGCGGGCACACTGTTTTCAATGTCGAAGTCAGCTGATGGTGAGTCTACTACAGGAAACTCAGCTTTGCGGAGGTCAAAGCATGTCAGTTGGAAGCCGCTCCCCGAGGTGTCACATCAGTCCATAAAGCCAATGGGTAAAAAGATTAGTCAGAAGGGCCGTTCTGATGTGAGGTCGAGTACACATGTTAAGTGGGAGCTGAGACGAATTCCTGGTACAAGAAGGCAAGTGGGAGCGTGAATCCAGTAGTTCTGCTAAAGAAGAGCGTACCGCCTGATATACTGAAGCCGGGGCGGGCTTCAGGTAGAGTTCACGCATGATGATTGTGTGGTGAGGGGGAAGCATGGAGGATTACTGTACAGTCTCCGAGTAGGAGATTGTTAAGTGTGGAAACTGTTCGTTTCCGGTATCCGTCATTAATCATGGCCGGATTTATTAGGGCCCGAGTTATTGGCATAAATTTTGGTTTTTCCAGCGGTTTTGATTGTAAGAGGCTTATTTATAGGCGCTCTTTGGCTGGTGTAAAATGGTGAGCAAAACACAATTGAGGGAGAGAGAATAAAGATTGTAATCCTCGGTTATAATAGTGAATATTTTGCTCCCCCTCAGCGGATTTAGGCTTCGGCTGAACCATGTAAATTCCGGTGTCTAATATTTTTCCCCCATTCCCTTTTAATTCCGCATTTGCTATTTTGATTTAAGGTTCAGTAAATTCGTGGGTGGTCCTAACAATAACATTAAAATTGCACAAATTAGATAATCAATTCACCGGTTCAAAATTTTCAACCCTAAAATCCTAATTTCTCACCTTTCTCTCTCTCTCTTTATGCAAACAAAACCCTAAAAGACTAGACATGAATAACAACAAACAAAATACAACAAAATGAAGAAGAAACCAATTTCAATATCAAAATACAAGAGAGAGTACCTTCAATTGGTGACTGTTTATCGCGAGCAGCAAGCGGCAAGAGAGTGAGAGACTGCGAGGAGAACTGCACTGGGAAAACAAAAAAAAAGGACTTTTTATTAAAAATTAGTTTATAAAATTTATCAAAATATCTTCATTTTTTAAAGTTACGCCTAAATTTTTCAAAATTTTTAAATTTCACATCTTAATGTTAACGTAGTTAATATTTGTTAGTTTTTACTGACGTTAAATTAAAAAAATATTCTTTTTAAATATAAATTATTTTTAAAATATTCACAAGTTTTAAGATATTTAAAATTGTTTAAAATGTAAATTCCAATTTTTAGAATTTTTTTCTCTTTTTTCAAAAGTCATGTCAGCACAATCTAACAGATGTTTAAGGCGTTAATATTAAGGTGTGGAATTCAAAAATTTTGAAAATTTTAGGTGTTACTTTGTAAATAAAAATTTTGCTCTAGTTTCATATTAGTAATCTGAGTTTTAGTAATAATGTGTATTTACACCCTAATTTCAAGCGAGTTAGGATGACACTGTTTTGATCAAAGTGCCACGTGAGCTCCTCCTCGAAGGGAATCACACCTTTAAGTGCTAAAATAGCGGCGTCTCAAGCCCAGTATCTTGAGAAGTTTGTCACCTTAACAAGTGTACAAGCTACTCGAGGCTCGAGATGTTTGAAGGGTGAAGGGAGTTCAAGCTCAAGGGATTGCCAAGAAAGCTGTAAGATAGGTGGTTTCTAAGCTCAAAACAGTTACTTAGAGCATAATCTCAGATACTTGGGCACTAAACTTAATCCAAGAGAACTTAAAGCTTCTAGAAGGGACTTTAGCTGAAAATGTGGACGTGAGCTTCAAGGAATTCCCTCAAGCATCAAATCAGGGGCATGTTCATTGATCGTTCACATGCAAGAAGGAGTCTAGTGGCCCAGCAAGGGAAGAATATGCTGTGAAACTAGGGGCAGCCGTTATTTAGTTTTTTTCTATAAATAAGAGACTATGTAAGAGTCCAAATAAGTACATACACTCTATACAAAAATTCTTCAAGTTTTCTTTACAGCATACTTGTGCTCTTTTTCTAGGAGTAGAGTAACTTAACGTAGCTTAGCTTAGCATAGATCTTGTTGTACTTGTTTTTTTTTTTTTTTTTTCAGTAATACAGTTTTCAGGCTTCAGTTATGAACTCTTGGTTTTAATATGTTCCCCAATTTTGACAAGTTTAGAATTGAGGCTTTGATGACCAAGGCTTGACCTTGATTGTGTTGGTCTTAATACTACTGTCACTGCTTAATAAGTTAAGTAAACTTAGGTTCACGCCATTGATTAGGGCTTTGATGGCCAAGACTTGACCTTGATTGTGTTGGTCTTGGTCCAGTGACTTGAATAACGGTTTGCTCTGCCTTAATGTTGTCAAACCTAAACTCATTTGATTTATTATAAGTCAAGGGTGACGTGCTTAAAAACCTAATTGACTCGGGCTTATAAGTGGACTGCTGAGCTCTTGGAATGTATTTAATGCAATACTTCAATTTTTTGTATAAGGTAGTGTTTCGGGATTTTTTGGTCAGGTTCTAGATGAGAGCGGGACTCAACCCTCACTTGAGAAAGCAACTGCTGGCACATTTAACCTGGGCTCCCCTACAAAATAAAGAAAGCCGTTAGAGGGGCCCATGGGTTTGCCCGCGGGAGACCCCTCCGATGCCTAAGTTAGTAAAGGCATAATAATAATAACATATGATAAATAAATAGCATAAAGTAAACAATAACAAATACTTATAGTATACGAAGGGGGTCCTTGGTAGCTGGTGGCCGGAATCCGTACCGGCAAGGTGGCCGGAATAGGGTGCCGGGGTTGAACGGGGACATGTGGGTGGCCCTTGGAGAAAGAAAGAAAGAGGAGAGAGAGAGTCGGGTTCTCCCTGGTGGTGGTCGGAGTGTTACCGGCTAGGGTGAGACCGGCCACGAGGTGGCGGCGAAGTGGTCTGCGCCGCACCGGAGAAGACGGTCGGAGCTGGCCGGCACCGGAGGAGAGAGAAAAAGGAGAGAGAGTGGGTTGTTGGGTTCTTCTCTCCATTTGGAGAGAGAGGAGATGGGTATTTACAGAGAGAGTTGGTGGATGGTACTGGGGTGGTCATACCGGTGAGGGTGTCAGGCAGTAGGAGAGAGGCGGCAATGGTTGGGCGGTGGTGGTACCGTGGTGGTTCAGGCGGTGGAGGTGAGAGAGGGAGGTGGTAGTGGTGCCGAGCGGTAGTGGTTGGCGGTACCGAGGTTGTCGGTACCAGTGGTAGCCGGTGGAGGAGAGAGGGAGGCGGCACCAGGTGAGAGGGGGCGGTAGATGAGAGAGAGAGAGAGATGGCGAGGCGGTAGGAGAGTGAAGGAGGCGGTCGTTGGTACCTGGCCGTGGTGGCCAGTAAAGAAGAGAGAGAAGGAGATGGTGAGGCAGTCGGAGCTTGGAGGAGGCGGTGAGAGAGAGTGAGACGTGAGTGGTGAGAGAGGAGGGAGATGATGGTGGGGGTTTGAGGAGAGAGAGTGAGGCGTGGGTGGTAAGGGAAATCAGGAGAGAGAAAGGAGGAGTCAGAGGAGAGAGAGGGAGAGCACGCGGGAGAGAGAGAGAAAAGAGAGAATACAATTATTTTTAATTGTCGTTATTATCTTGTTATCCAATTTTAGTATTGATCTAGTTATTTTTATCCTCTATAGTTAGCCCCCCACTCCATGGGCGAATGAGACGTGTTCATATTTGGCCGTGGAGTGTACAACATACAAATGCTCCGACAATTTGATTGTCAAGATTTTGTTGATGAATGTTATTAGCTTTTGGGATTTGTTTTAGGGCTCAAAGGACTCGAGCTTTTTAAGGATCATGTTTGTTGGTTCTTCCCATGGCAAGGTACCGGAAGATGCCTATACTTGTTTGCGTAGGTAGTTAATGTGGGCGTTGTCCGATTCCATTTGTTATTTCTTGGTATGGCCTTTAGGAATTGTATGCCTGATTGGAGGCATTATCCATGGTCGACAACAGTTTTTGGAGACGTTGTTCTATTTAGAGCAGCCATTTGGAGTGGTCAATTTTAAGATTTTGTCAAGTTTTGGCCGTTGGGCCAAGTTATGAATGACCACATGTTTAGTCTCTAAACTCTTATTTGTGGACCGAGATGAGGCATTCCGTGAGTATTTTCAATCCTTAGCCCCCAGCCGTAGGCTGGATTGGAATGTATTGCAAATATTTTTAGGGCGGAATGTATTACGAATGATTTTAACTCCTAGCCCCCAGCCGCAGGCTAGGTCAGAGTGTATTACTCGTGTTAATATCGGCTGATGCATAGTTCGCGCGCCGATACTGGTTGTAGCATGAGCCGCCCACCAAAGAGGCGTTTATGGCTCAAATACGTCTTATATGCCCGGGAAGGGCTTGTGGTTATGTCTGAGTACCGCTTGCCTGAGAAGGGCTTATGGTGCAAGTGTGTCTTACCGGCCTGAGAAGGGCTTATGGCTTGACTAAATATCATCAACCACGACGTTAGGTAGGGCACATAAAATCGCAGGCTCTCAAACCGGTGAGAGTTTACCGCTCGTCCTGATGTTAGGTGGGACACAAACAACCGCCCCGGTGTTAGATGGGGCACACAACCGCGGGCTCTCAAACCGGTGAGAGTATAACGCCTATCCCGATGTTAGGTGGGACACAAACAACCGCCCCAGTGTTAGATGGGGCACACAACCGCGGGCTCTCAAACCGGTGAGGGTTTACCGCCCGTCCCTAATGTTAAGTGGGACACACAACCGCCCTCGTGTTAGATGGGGCCCAAAAACCTCGGGCTCTCAAGCTGGTGAGAGTTTACCGCCCGTCCCTGATGTTAGGTGGGACACACAACCACCCCCGTGTTAGATGGGGCCCAAAAATCGCGGGCTCTCAAGCTGGTGAGAGTTTACCGCCCGTCCTTGATGTTAGGTGGGACACACAACCGCCCCCGTGTTAGATGGGGCCCAAAAATCGCAGGCTCTCAAGCTGGTGAGAGTTTACCGCCCGTCCCTGATGTTAGGTAGGACACACAATCGCGAGACCATTTTCTGCTTTCTTTTTTATAAGAGACATTAAGCCCCCATAATTTAAAGGTCTTGGAGCACCGAGACCTTCACATTAGGTGAAAGCCAAGCGGTTCCTTCACATTAGGTGAAGGGTGACCGCCCAACTCCTTCTTGCTCTTACTCCTTAACCTGAGCAAGAAGACCAAGCTCCCATTGTTCAAGGGAGTTAGAATACCGAGGCTTTCACATTAGGTGAAAGCCAAGCGGTTCCTTCACATTAGGTGAAGGGTGACCGCGTAACTCCTTCTTGCTCGTACTCTTCAACCTGAGCAAGAAGACCAAGCCCCCATTGTTCAAGGGACTTAGACTACCGAGGCTTTCACATTAGGTGAAAGCCAAACGGTTCCTTCACATGAGGTGAAGGGTGACAGCCCAACTTCTTCTTGCTCTTACTCCTCAACCTGAGCAAGAAGACCAAGCCCCCATTGTTCAAGGGACTGAGAGCACTGAGGCTTTCACATTAGGTGAAAGCCAAACGGTTCCTAAACACATGAGGTGAAGGGTGACCGCCCAACTTCTTCTTGCTCTTACTCCTCAACCTGAGCAAGAAGACCAAGCCCCCATTGTTCAAGGGACTTAGAATGCCGAGGCTTTCACATTAGGTAAAAGCCAAGCGGTTCCTTCATATAAGGTGAAGGGTGACCGCCCAACTTCTTCTTGCTCTTACTATTCAACCTGAGCAAGAAGACCAAGCCCCCATTGTTCAAGGGACTTAGAGCACTAAGGCCTTCACATTAGGTGAAAGCCAAGCGGTTCCTTCACATTAGGTGAAGGGCAACCGCCCAACTTCTTCTTGCTCTTACTCCTCAACCTGAGCAAGAAGACCAAGCCTCCATTGTTCAAGGGACTTAGAGCACTGAGGCCTTCACATTAGGTGAAAGCCAAGCGGTTCCTTCACATTAGGTGAAGGGTGACCGCCCAACTTCTTCTTGCTCTTACTCCTCAACCTGAGCAAGAAGACTAGGCCCCCATTGTTCAAGGGACTTAGAATACCGAGGCTTTCACATTAGGTGAAAGCCAAGCGGTTCCTTCATAGGAGGTGAAGGTTAACCACGTTACAATTTCTTGCTCTCTTTCCTTAAGCTGAGCAAGAAACACTAAGCCCCCATTGTTAAAGGGACTTAGAACACCATGGACTTTCACGTTAGGTGAAAGCCAATCGCCTGCGGACCTTCACGTCAGGTGAAGGTTAACCGCCTAATAATTTCTTGCTCCCTTTCCTTAACCAGAGCAAACAGTACCGAGCCCCCATTGTTAGCGGGATTCCTAGTACTGTAGCGTACCGTGTTAGGGGAAAGCTAATTACCAGCGGTCCTTCACGTTAGGTGAAGGTCAACCGCCTCGCACAAACTTCTTACTTCCCTTTTTCAACCGGAGCAAACAGTACCGAGCCCCCATTGTTAGCGGGAATCTTTGCACTGAAGACTATCGTGTTGAGGGAAAGCTAACTACCCGCGGTCCTTCACGTTAGGTGAAGGTTAACCACGTATGACAATTCCAGCTCCCATTCTCTATTCTGCGCTGAGTTAACACAAACCCCGTAAGGGACGTCAAAGCCCTAGCTTGCCATATAAGAAACATCAAAACCCTAGCCCCCAACAAGGAGTTAGGTGAAACATAAGGGACGTCTATCAAGCGAATCACGTCAAGAACGTGAGTCATGTTGAGAACATAAAGCCCCCAACCCCCGGCTAGGGATTGGGTTGCGAGTAAATCACATAAAGAACATAAAACACGTTAAACTCCCAGCTCCAAGCCCCTTGTTCTGGGACTGGGTTGAGCATAGACCATATAAGGAGTATTGCATACGTAAATCACATTAGGAACGCAATTCACATAAGTCATATAAAAAGCGTTAAGTCTTTAGCCCTCAGCTCCCATCTTAGGGACTAGGTGGTAACATAATTGCGTCGCCAGTCGCCACATGTATACCGTTACCAATCGTCCTTGGCGAACGGTAAATTCCGTAGTTGCCGAGAGGCAACTCGAGTGGGCATTCGGTTCGGGTGTATAAAACTGTTAACAAGAATGCAATCATATGTTTGTTAATGAGCATGCCTTGTGGTTTGCGCATGCCTCATAAAACTGTGGTAGCCTTTATTGGGCGCTAAGAGGCGCCCTGTAAGTCTAAAGAATAACGCGCCCCTTGAGTTGTGAAGATAAGGGGTGTTTTGAGATTTTATCTTTAGGTCCAAGAGCATTAGTCTCTTAATTAGAGAATAGATGAACCAAGACGGGTGTCTTGGAGAGTTTACCGTCACCTTTGTGGTGATAACCCCTGGGTAAGGGCATTAGTCATAATACCAAGCCAAATTTTTTTGGTGGTATTGCTTGGCCGAGCGTGTTTGAGGCTGCCACTAGCCAGACTTTGTTGGCAGTACGGCGTAGCCGTCATGCTAGGCGGTACGTAGCTTACCAAACTTATTAATGGCAAGGCTTAGCCAAATGGGCGGACGGTGCCGTATGGTTGACCTTGCTATTGAGTTTGAGGGATTGTCACCAAGCTTGTTGGTGATGACCTTTTACGATATCAGTACCGCGTTACCCATTTGTGGGGTTGACGAGGTGGTCTGGGTAGGCTCATTAGCAACCGTGGCTGGTCAAGCTTGTGGGTGACGTTGTACAGTAAAGTTCTTAGCGATGGCACCCAGCTGATCCTGTTAACGACCACGTGTTTTTTAGAAGACCCTACACCAATATTGTTGGTCGGTTATCGACGGTCTTTTACAGTTATTGGCATGAAATGCTTTTCATGGTAATTTAAAGCATTGTTGATTTAAGGTGGCGCATGTACTATTAGTTTTCCCTGCCTAGTACACAGAACTTGGTGGTAACACTTCGTATAGAATCTCCGCTAGGTTAGCTGGCGGGAGTTCATGTCTCAACTTTTTCTTAGGTTAGAAGGTGAGTTGTGAGGTTCTTAAAGTGTTTTTAACAACTTTGTTGGTGGTCATTCAAGTCTTGAGACGTTAAGGATGACGTCTTCACTAGCAGGACCTCCACAATGGTTGTTGGCGAACCCCACCCTATGCGTTGTCATTGGCGCATCTTTTAGGGGTGCTCGCCTCATCTGAGGGTGGTAACATCGTTATTAGGGGAGCCCCCTGCCTGGTGCCCTGGCTATGTTTAACTTCTTGTTTTAACCCTCGTTCCTTTTACTTGAACCT
Source organism: Simmondsia chinensis (assembly GCA_018398585.1). NCBI lineage: Eukaryota > Viridiplantae > Streptophyta > Magnoliopsida > Caryophyllales > Simmondsiaceae > Simmondsia > Simmondsia chinensis. The sequence goes on from JAGTTD010000016.1 coordinate 6,968,974, forward strand.
TTAGGCAGTTGCGGTTAACCCTTGTTAATTTGAAGTTAACTTAAGTTCTTGCCGGTTAATAAGAGCCTCTGGCTTAAAAATTAATGGCAGCCCCTAGTTGTCAACTAGGGTGAAGCGTATCGTGAGAAGATAAGTCGTAAGCTCCTAGCCCCAGGTCACTAGCTGGATTGGGATGTACCGTAAATAGCCCACATCCATTTCGTACATAAACAGAGAGTGGTGAATAGCATAAGCCATATTGTAGAACAATAGCTCTGACTAACAGCAAATAATAAAATTTATGAGTAGCTACACTAGCAAGAAACCCGCACAGGAGCCGGAGGGAGAAGAGATCAACATACAAGCATAGTGTCACGGTCCGGTTGTGGACCATGACACGGTGCATTTGAGAGCCTCTGTGTTTAGTACACGCGCACCCGAATTGGTGTGCACGGCTCAGTGTCATGTGCCATATGCAAGCAATGTTGCGTGCTGTGCCGCAAGTCACGTCCCGGTTGCGAAAGTTCCTTGGTTAAAAAGGACACAGGTCGTTGAAGTCGGGTTTGGGGTATCAAGTGTCCTAATCCCAAATAGTGGTGCTAAATGATTTACCCCGGTAACGGGGGTCCTCAGTGCAGGTATGAGGGTGTCATGAGGGACCCACATAATAGGATGCTTTTTAGATACTGTGGTTGGCCAAGGGCCGATAATGCACTAATTTGTCCAAGAAAGGCTTGATCCCTCGTTTGTGCTGCGCGATGCAATGTCGAAGCGCTCCGGCTTGTAGAATTCAACCTTCAATCGGCGAGAGCACTTGTGATGCTCCAGCCCCCTTGTGAGCGGCGGTGTGCAACAACCCCGTTTACTGGTCCCATGGCTTGACGGCACAGATGTGGCAACACCGTGTCTGAGGGTAAAGGTAGGGGCCGTTGGTCATATGTCAATGGGCACCTAAGTTCGACGCATGCTACGAGATGGTTGCCCTCTTGAGTACGTGGCATGCTACTTGTGTGGGATCGCGTGAGTTCCTCATAAGGGCAGCGACCTCGAACACGAGGTGCGCCTAAGGGACTTTGTGACCCCTGCATGTTGCTTTGGAGCAGGACTATATCAGTCTGCTCCTAAGGGCTAGCTGACACTGTGGAGGACTTGTGGCAGTGAGAATGGCTCTGGTAGTCGAGACGCAGGGTTAAGATTCAAAGGGGTGTTAGTGGGGTCCGCCAAGCGGGGTTTGTGTTAGGCAAAAGCTAACTGCCCGTGAGCCTCCACATTAGGTGAAGGTTACCCGCCGCACAATGTCATGCTTTCTTTTTCAGGCGGAACGGAACAACACAACCGCATACTTCCACATTCGGTGGAAGTTAACCGCCCACCATTCGTAGAACAACGAACTTTACGTTGGGTGAAAGCTAATCGCGGATGATAATTCTAGCTCCCAATCCTTGTCCTGAAGCTAAGTTAACAAAAATCTCATAAGAGACGTCAAAGCCTTAGCTCATTATATAGGAAACATCAGATCCCTAGTCCCAAGTAAAGAGCTAGGCTAAACATAAATCACATAAGTGACGTATATTGCGTAAATTGCACTGAGAACGTAATTCACGTAAGGAATGCAAATCATAAAAAACACTAAGCCCGCAATTTATAATCAGGGACCAGGCTGGATGCAAATCCCATAGGGAACGTTAATCACGTAGTTTTCTATGAAAGAGATAAATTACGTAAAATTATATGGAAAACGTTGCGTCCCCCGCTGTCAAGCGAATACCGTGGTTCATCATTATTGAGGAACGGTAAGTTTCATAATTGCTGAGAGGTAATTTGAGTAGGCATCCCATTCAGGTGTGCAAAAACATTATTAAAGACGCAATTATACGTATTTGTTAATGAGCATGGCTTGCGATCTACACGCGTCTCGTTAAAAATGTTAGACTTATTTTTACACCGTTGTAAGTCTAAGGAGTAACACGCCCCTTGAATCCTAAAGGTAAGGGATCTTTTAAGGCTTTATCCTTAATCCCAAGGGTATCAAACTCTCTATTGGCAAGCAGATGAGCTAAGGTGAGTGTCCCGGTGAATTTATGGCTATCCTTGTGCTGATAGTGCCTGGGCGAGGGTATTGGGAATAATACCTGGCCAAGTTCTTTGGCGGTATTGTCTATCCGAGAGTGTTGAGGCTGTTAACAGTCGGGCTCGGTTGGTGACATTGCGTAGTCATCTTTGGTTGGCTGCGTGTACTTCACCGAGCTTAGTAACGGTCGGGTTTTGGCCAAACTGGCTGAGGGCACCGTTTGGTGACCCCGCTGTTACCTTTGAGGGATTATCCTCAAGATTGTTAGTGGTTACCTCTTTTAAATTACGTGGTCGTGTGTTACCCACTAAAGGGGTTAACGAGGCCACCCAGCCAAGTTTGTTGGAGTTAGGATCTAGCCAAGCTTGCTGGCGGCAGCTTCACAGTTTGTTCATTTGGATGCTGTCCGTTGGTTGCCTACGGTAGCCTACTGTACCATTGGTTGTTGTTGGCCCAACTAATGGTAAATTTTTCTTTACCTAAGTTGAAAGGTGAATAGTGAAGCTTAAAAGAGCATTCGCCAACAAAGTTGGTGGTATCTCAAATCCTGGGGCATTGAAGGCAACGTCCCTGCTAATGGACCCTCTATCATGCTTGTTGGTAGTGTTCCGGTTAAGTGGGACACCCAAGAGGCAAACTTTGACGGGTTTGGCCTCACACGTTATCATTGGCGAAGCCCCCAGCTTTGGGGCGGCATTGCTAAAATAAGGATAGGCGGTCATCGTTACACAGCCAACCCAATGGGCAGTTGCACCTAATCAAGGTAAATAGTGCAACGCGTTATTATTGGTGAAGCCCCCAGCTTTGGGCGGCATCGCTATCATTACACAACCAACCCAATGGGCGGTTGTGCCTAATCAAGGAAAAGGGTGCAAGGCGTTATTATTGGCGAAGCCCCCAGCTTTAGGGCGGCATCGCTATCATTACATAGCCAACCCAATGGGCGGTTGTGCCTAATCAAGGAAAAGGGTGCAAGGCCGAGTTATTAGGCGAAGCCTTAGCTAGCCCTTTATAATGAGCTACTCATTCAAGAAGTCGGCGAGGCCATCTGGCTGAGCTCAACGGCTGTTTGTGGCCAAACAAGCATATGGGTGCAGCCAAGTTTCTTGGCGAGGCTCTCGCTTGACATTGTTAAGCTTACTTCGTGGTAGCTTAAGCCTCCCATTATCAGTGGTAAAGTTCTTATTAACGAGTATTTACTAATGACGCCAAGCGACATTGGTTGGTCACCGCAACTTCGTTTATAGATTTTTGCATCACAAATTAACGTTGGTGCCATTTTGGCGTTCGTCTAATTCAAGGACGGCAGCGTTAGTATCCGAGGGAGCCCATGAAGGGCGTCACCTCTATGCTAGGCGGCTGGCAGTAGTCGTCTACCTGGCTCAAATTTTACTTTATTTGGGTCGTTTTTTTGGTAAAGGACCCTGCCGCCTTTACACATAACTACATTCTAGTCCAGTTTAACTGTTGCTAATATATGGGTTAGCATATTTTGAAATATCATATTTGGCACAAATTTAAGCTATATGAATAGCAAAAATTAAGAAACGAGTATATTCAAACTTAAACACCATGCAGTGAAGTTTTCCATGCGATGAAATTTCTCTTATTCCCAATTAAGAACAGGGGTTACTTGATATAAATTATAGTGGCCCCTATGAATAATAAACTTAATAAAAGTTCAACCCAACTTTTTCAATTTAATCACATATCTACTCAAAATATATGAGCTAGGTTGGAACTGACTTAAAGCAACTTTAGTTAGATAAAAAATTTAGTGAGCAATTTCCGGAAAATGGGAGTGACACAATTCGTGTATTGCCGTGAATCCAGGACGGGAAATCTAATAAATGATTTATGTGTAATTGAAGTAAGAATATTATGAAAAGAATCTATAACATGCTCTAAAGTTCGAGATATGCTGTTAATTTTACTGTAAAATTTAAAACTGCAACTTTTTTACGAATTTTGCTTGAACTTTTAGATTACAAATATTATGAAAAATACCCATACTGTAGTCCGAAGCGCATGACAGGCTGTGAAGTTAAATTGAAATTTGCCATAAATTTACTGAAAAATTCGGATCTGAAGTCTTACTCTAAATGCATTAGAAAAAGACATAAAAATAAAGTTAAATCCAGAACTCATCTGGTGTTCAAATCGAAATTAGAGAATAGTTAAAGTCCAGAGAAATTCACCATGCTCACAGTTCATTCTTTTATATGTACTAGAACTCGTGTGAAATGTAAATTTACTTTGTAATATGGTCGAACACGCAACTCGACTTCGGTACTAAATTTCTAGCTATATGACATCCATGAATATGTGGGGTATAGAATAAGAAAGAAACAATTAACTTTAAAGCGTGTTTATGTCTGGTTTGGGAGAAAATTGGCCTCATTTTTCTTTTGTGTGGCATTTTCTATCAAAAGAGTTGCATTTAGTTTTATATATTTACCGTTAGTACGGTTTACTCATTTATTCAAGATTGATTCTTCCGATTTGGATGGAGTTAGGTGTGGAATTTGAACGACATGTTTTGACTTGTAAAACTAACAATCCTCGAACATGTATTTGAGGATCAATACATGAATAGTAAAATTTAAAGTTAAAGTGTAGTATTCTTATGATATGAACAATAAACTTTAATAATAATCCTTGAAACTTAACTTATTTATAGTTTCCTCGTACAGCTAATGTGGAAATTACAGTATGAGTACTTACACCAGTGTAGATATTATAAATACTTGCATTAAATAAAATTGAACAAACACCCCAAACTTTCTCTTTTTTTTTGTCCACACCAAACATCTAGGGTCTTTCTCCTCTGTTTTTTTTTTTTTTTTAGCTACGAATTTTTTTAAAAATTTTAGAAGTAAAACTTGCCTCAAATTTACTGACAACTTACATTTAAAATCTTAATTTAGATGTATTAGAAGGCAAATAAACAGAGAAAAATTGAAATTAAAGACTTATCTGAGGTTAAACGGGTACTGTAGCCCCGAGTCTTGTGAGGGTCTTAGGTAATTTGCACGGGAAACCAGGTTAAACGCTAGCAAGCTATCTTTCCCACAGACGGCGCCTATTGTTTCGGGATTTTTTGGTCAGGTTCTATATTAGAGCGGGACTCAACCCTCACTTGAGAAAGCAGCTGCGGGCGCATTTAACCCGGGCTCCCCTGCAAAATAAAGAAAGCCGTTAGAGGGATCCACGGGTTTGCCGGCGGGAGACCCCTCTGATGCCTAAGTTAGTAAATGCAGCATAATAATAACATATGATAAGTAAATAGCATAAAGTAAACAATAACAAATACTTAACGTATACGAAGGGGGTCCTTGGTAGCTGGTGGCCGGAATCTAGAGGTGGCCAACGGGCCGGCCCGAAAACCGGCTCGGCCTGGCCGGTTTATGGCCCCACCCGGCCCGGCCCGGCCAGGCCCGGATGGCACTGTAGCGGGCCGGGCCGGGCCTCGGGCCTGATTTTTTTAGGGGAAAGAGCCAACGACTCTTTTGTTGTAAAAGAGCCGTTGGCTCTTTTGTTGTACAAAGCCAACGGCTCTTTTTTTACCCAAAAAAAAAAAATTATATTTTTTTTTTCTATAAATCCTTAAACCTCCCCAACTCATTTTCTCACAAAATCTTCAATTCTCTCTTCTCTCTTTATACATTCATCATCTTCCATCTTCTCTAATTTGCTAATTGCAAAATTGTGCTCTAAAGTTCGAAGTTCGTAAAGTATTTGGCTGAAGTGTGAATTTCATTGTTCTCTCGTTTCGGTAATTTTAGTATCGTAATTTTTTTTGATTCGCGTTTTTAGTTATTTAATTTGCATTACTACTTGCATTTTATAAATAATAATCATTTATACTAATATGGCACACAACTCTTCATCATCATCTGGAGCCGGTCGTGCCAGTTCTAGCTCTTCTCGGCCACCCAGAATCCCTAAAAGGACTAGAATTGTCTTACTTGATACTGAAGAACGAGCTTTTATACAACCAGACCCAACACCCCAATACACTGATGATAGCATCGATTATAACTTTTCACAACTACAAGATTATCATGAGTCAGGTAGTGGTGGGGTTGGAGACTCACAAACTGATGAGGAACCCACCCCCACCACCGAAGCCCAGCCTGAAACTAGTACCTTGACTAGTAGGCGTATAGCTAGTGGGGTATGGAAGCACTTTATCCTTCAACTAATAAAGCAACCTGTAAATTATGTGACCCACCTAAGAATTTTAACCATCAACCCGGCAGTGGGACGGGCACACTAAATAGACATATACTTAGGTGCCACCCCGAGCAATTCCCGGAAAAGAGCCAACAACGTTTAGTACAGCAAGTGACCGGTGCACTTGCTAATTTTAGGTTCTCTCAGGAAAGCAACCGTAGGGGGCTAGCTAAATATGTAATTTTGAGTGAAAGGCCTATTAGTACCGGTGAAAACTCACATTTCGTCGACTACCTCTAACGAAATGTGAACTCCGCCATTGTGAGGATTCCTCGGAACACCGTAAAGCGGGACACTTTTACGTTGTACCACAATATTAAAATTGGGATACATACACTTTTTGTGACGAACACGAGCATGTTCTCGTTGACGTCGAATGTATGGACGTCCAAACCCGGCCAACCTTATATGTGCATAACGGCACACTGGACCGATGAATCCTTCATCATCCAGAAGAGAATAATTCATTTTGGGCTTTTAGATTGCCCCCATACTGCCAAGGTAATTACGGGTGCGATTATGTCAGCAGTCCGCGATTGGGGTATAGAACAACCTATCTTTAGTATTACGTTTGACAATGCTTCTAATAATACTGCATCCGTAGCACATTTAATTAGGAAAATGAGACCCATGTTAGGTGGGAAGTGTTTTCATATTCGTTGCATCTGTCACATTTTGCATTTAATGGTAATGGATGGTTTAGATCTTATAGACGTATCCCTTGCCACCTTAAGATCTGTAATAATATCAATTAAAGCATCCGTCACTAGGAAAAAAAAGATTTAAAAATGTAGGTAGGTTGCATAACATAGAATATAAACAATTTAAATTAGACTCCAAAACTAGGTGGTCGTCTACGGTAGTAATGTTAGAGCGCATTCTATCATACAAAGATGCTCTGATGGAATTCGCCCAGGAAAATCGTGTAGAATGGCGCGATTACAACCTGGACGGTATACATTGGGAGACAATAGATGAAATTTGTAAATTTTTTAGCATGTTTAAAGATGCGACAACATTTTTTTGGGGTTGCTACTATCCGATCATGCCTCAAGCAATATCAACATTGCTTGATATTGTAAATTGGATGGTGGGTAATGAATCCAACCCCATTTTGTTCGGATCGATTACGGCAATGAAAGAAAAGTTTGCCAAATATTTTTCTGAATTACCTCTTACTTATTGCTTTGTAACTATTTTAGACCCTCGTTGTAAACACGGGGGTTTCAACTTGTTTTGCCAATATTTTTTTAAATATTTGCATCCTACTCTTAATGTCGACACTTTCATTGCATATGTCGATAACGACTTGCATAATTTATTTTTTGAGTATTCTCGTAAATTATCATTTAATAATCCTAGTACTACTGCAGTAGGATCTTCCACATCTAGTGGAAGTAGTTCACACATGTCATATTCGTGGAAGCTGTTGGAGCAATTTACGCCCGCAGTAGCCCCCGCGTCATGTGATGAGCTAGATTATTACTTGCGGACACCGTTGGTCCATATTTTCGGGCCGCCGGCCAACCCGCATTTTGACCTTTTGCAATGGTGGAACACAAACCAAACCCAATATCCCGTGCTTTCCACCATGGCACGTGATATACTAAGTTGTCCGGTGTCTTCAGTAGCATCGGAGTGTGCTTTTAGTCTTGGTGGTAGGTTGCTTGGAACGAAGAGGGCAAAGCTATCGCCGTCAGGCTTGGAGATGTCCGTGTGCTTGAAGGATTGGCTGCTAGCTGAGGCAAGAGATCAACAGAGAATGAAGCTGGATTCATCGAGCGATGAAGAAGACGACTGCACAACTGATACGTCAAATGATGGCGTAGAAACCCCCCGATATGACTGATATCAAGATTCAATACTTTTGTATGTTAATTATTTACTTTCAAATATTTACGTCAAAAGATGACCGTACACTCCATATGTCAAACTTTATATTTTTTGATAAATAAATTTGTATTTTTAAATATTAGGCCCCAATTTTATATTTGTATTTGATACGTTATTTATTTACTGATATTTTTTTAATAATTACTTATTGTATATTTTATTTTATTTATTACATATATTTAGTATTATTTTTTTTGAACATGTATACTTGAAAAAAAATATATTTGTATCTCATATTATTTATCAATGAATTACAATAATTTTAGTACAAAACGATTATGTATTTTTAAAATTTTTTTTAATTTAGTTAAAAAGGCCGGGCAGCCCGGCCCGCCTGCACTGTAGCGGGCCCGGGCTTGGTCCCGGCCCTGGAGGCCCTCGGGCCCGGCCCGGTTCTCTAGCAGGCCCGGCCCGCTACAGGGCCGGGCCTACTGGACCCAGGCCCAGGCCCGGCCCGACCCGGCCCGTGGCCACCACTACCGAAATCCGTACAGGTGAGGTGGCCGAAATCTGTACCGTTGAGGTGGCCGGAATAGGGTGTCGGGTTTGAACGGGGACAAGTGGGTGGCCCTTGGAGAAAGAAAGAAAGAGGAGAAAGAGTCGGGTTCTCCCTAGTGGTGGTCGGAGCTGGCCGGCACCGGAGGAGAGAGAAAAAGGGGAGAGAGTGGGTTGTTGGGTTCTTCTCCCCCCTTGGAGAGAGAGAGGAGATGGGTATTTATAGAGAGAGTTGGTGGACGGTACCGGGGTGGTCGTACCGGTGAGGGTGTCAGGTGGTAGGAGAGAGGCGGCAATGGTCGGGCGATAGTGGTACCGCGGTGGTTCAGCCGGTAGAGGTGAGAGAGGGAGGAGGTAGTGGTGCCGAGCGGTAGTGGTTGGCGGTACCGAGGTTGACAGTACCGGTGGTAGCCGGTGGAGGAGAGAGAGAGGCGGCACCAGGTGAGAGGGGGCGGTAGATGAGAGAGAGAGAGAGATGGCAAGGCGGTAGGAGGGTGAAGGAGGCGGTCGTTGGTACCTGGCCGTGGTGGCCAGTAAAGAAGAGAGAGAAGGAGATGGTGAGGCGGTCGGAGCTTGCAGGAGGCGGTGAGAGAGAGTGAGACGTGAGTGTTGAGAGAGGAGGGAGATGATGGTGGGGGTTTGAGGAGAGAGAGTGAGGCATGGGTGGTAAGGGAAATCAGGAGAGAGAAAAGGGGAGTCAGAGGAGAGAGAGGGAGAGCACGCGGGAGAGAGAGAGAAAAGAGAGAATACAATTGTTTTTAATTGTCGTTATTATCTTGTTATCCAATTTTAGTATTAATCTAGTTATTTTTATCCTCTATAGGTAGTGTCAAGGGAGAGGGAATGTCATAGTGGAGATACGAACCTTGGTGGCTTCTCTGGCCCCTAGGACTCCTAACCACTAGGCCATGTGTCTTTAGCATAATACAGTAATTCAAATAACAGTAAAGGATGTAAATATTGCCATTATTTGTTAGTAGACATACCATTCCCTTGCTATTGTTGGAATTTGGGAGTGTGCTTCAATTTTGGAGTCTTGTGTTTTTGCCCCAATCCCACATAGAAAATCTGAAGGAGGAGAGTATAGTTTATATACCCCCTTGTTATTGTACTTGGTTGAGTAATATGTGGGTCTAGAGTACCACATGCGCGCACGCCACCTCGCCGAACCGATGCTTTGCAGTGTAGTGTGGTGTGGACTTTTTTCAAACCAGACTTTTATTTTTATGACCCTCGTTTTTGTTAAAGCTATCGTAAACCAACTCGAGTTGAGTTCATGTTGTTGGGTTGTGCTCAAGGGCTTTGGCTCGAGCTGAAGATGTCCTCCTTAAATTGATCTCGAGGGTACTACCATGAGAAGTTGTCCATAGTCCTATCTCGAGGCTAGAGGCTACAAGCTCGAGCTCGAGCACGCGCTTTGACGCGTCTTTTCCCGCTCTTTCTTTAACTGATTTTTCCATAACTAACCGAATTTTCAGGCTCTCTCATATCGGCCACTTCCTTATTTGAGGCGGATTCTTTGCCATGATCTTTTCCTTAACCTAGAAGGAATTTGCTCTATAAATACCATGCTTTAGGGTTTTGCAAAATACATAATTCACATACGAAATTTCTCCTTCTTCTTTATGGCATTTCCTCTCTCTCAAATATTCTCCCCTCCGTTACTGAGCAAGTTGGGGCATACTCCAACCCACTTTCCTGGAGTACACTGTTGAGGTGAGTGCTGTGTTAACCCTAGGAGTCGGAGTGCTGTTTATCCTACTGTACCTTTGTAGGGGCATAAACGATTTAAGACAGTAGATTTGCTACGCGCAACAATTTTTTTGGTCAATTCTTTCCCTTCTATTATCTTGTTTAAAGTTGATTTATTCATCTTATTTATGCCTCCATTTAGTTACATCAATTGTTTTATTCTCTTGTCCATTAAAGCTTGTGATTTACGCTTCTCAAGCTTGGGATCATTCTATTCATGTTAAGTCTAATTACTTTGAATATAAGTTTAAATATTGTGAAAGCTTAAGACTGAATATTGTGATGATAAAAGTGATTCATATCAAGATTGGATCTTTTGAAAGGTCAGAATAAATTTCTCACTTAAATTCAATTTAAGTTCCTTTGTTTATTCTAATATTTTATAATGATTGCTCATTATCCCTATATGTTTTCCAACAATCTAAGTGGTTTATATATAATAATTAATAATAAAAAAATTAATGTTGATTTGGTTGGTCCGAATATATTGAAATCTAGATCCTTCAAGATGAAAGAAAAATAAAATATTGTAATATATGGTTGGACTAGATGATATCCTTCCCAAGAAAATTTTAAGTCTATTTTGCATTTTTGAATAATAAAACATTTAAAGGGTCAAACAATGATTATAACAAAGGATATTGAATTTATGAATATACACTCTTCCAATTAATTTGTCGTAAAGTGAATAAAACAGGTTGAACCTCTGGTAATATTGACAAATTGTCAGATTCATGGCTTGCTAGACTTTAATGTGAGAGAACTCGACCTTAATTGAAATTACTAATAGCCCTCTTGAATGACCTTTAAGCACAACGTGATTACAGGTGGTAAAAGGGTATTATATCTTGCTTCTAAGATGAGCAATCGAGATTATTCTAAAGTACATCTTTTAAAGTTTAAAGATCAGGCTATCAAGAAGTTCCTCAAATATAAAACACAATTTGAAAATTAAATACCTTAAATAAAAGGGATTAGGTCAAATAGAAGTGGTGAATATGACATCACCTTCCTTGAGAGAGATTGCTGAGGAAAATAAATGCTTGAGGACACAATATCTTTTAGCTTGGGCTACCTTGAGGTTGTGGGGAAGCCCTACTATGAATGCTACTCATTTAAAGGGCTCCTTATAAAGGCTAGATGAAACCATATATGAACTGTACAGGAAACATGATCCTAAATCTCTACTGTATTTATATGTGGGGGTGTCTAGCCAAAGTAAGTTGACTTAAGTTGTGTCTTGGCTTTTAATTCAGAACTTTGTTTTTAGGTGTTGGTATTATTAGTGCTTGCATAATAGAGGAAAATTCTAAAGATCCTTGATGACATTATGGAAGCATAAATACACCCATTCTGAAAAAGTTCATTAGTATATGTGGATGTTAGGGATTCTCTATGGAGGTTGATGCAAAATTAAAAATTACTTAATTATTATATTAAGGAAGAAACCTTTATGGAATAACCCGAGGGGTTCCGAGGTTCCAAACTTGAAATAAAAGTTTATATGGTTGAAATTCCATGTGTGATCTTTATCAAACCCTTAAACAGTGGCATCATAATTTGATTTTTCTTAGTCACGTATGAATTTGTTTACAATGATGTTTGAAAGTGTGGATAATCATGTTGACGGAATGCTTAATTTCATCATGAGTGTGAATGCTGTAAATGCCATGCTTGATATGAAGGACCTAAGTGAGGCCAATGTGATATTTTGTGTGAAAATCACTAGAACATTTGAGGGATTTAACTCTTGATGATGTGGAAAAGTCCTTGGAGGGTTTGGTCACTTTGATGATATTTTGCATAACATAAGTGTTCACTTGAAAAGGAGAAAAACTGACATTGTCACAAGCTGAATACGCTAAGATGTTAAATAGCATTATGTTTTGATGAAGAACACTCGTCCTAATATATCATATGTCACTGTAGATCTACTCTATATACCTTGGTCTAGGGATGGCAATAGGGCGGGTAAAACCTGTTATCTACGGGTACCCACTCCGTTTGGGGCGGGTACAGGTATAAGTGAGGCGGGTAGTGGGTATGAGTTGGGTATACCTACTCCGTATCCGCCACCGGTATGGGGCGAGTACGGGTATATTGTTGTACCCGACCGCCTCGCTCTACACCCGCCCTGCCCCATTTTATACCCGCCATTCCTGCTCTATTTTAGATCTAATTAATTTTTAAATTAAAAAATACTTGCTTAAATTTAATTATTTAAATTAATGTTATAAAAAATATATTTGAATTAATTAAAATGATATTAAATAATTAATACGAGCGAGTATGAATTATCATTTTGTACCAACATTAAGGCGGGTACGGGGTGGGTAATGGATACCCGCAAGTAATGGGGCGTGTATGGGTATGAGTTTGTACCTGCCGAGCCGGGTATGGGTATCTATTTTGTACCTGTGGCTGGCAATGATGGGGGTGCGGATATGAATATGGGTGGCGGGTACGGAAGAGGCACCCCCCGTACCCGCCCCGCCCCGCCCCGCCCCGCCCCATTGCCATCTCTGCCTTGATCCAAATGATGAGTATTGAGGTGCTCTAATCAAATAGTTAAGGTACTGGTGAAGTATTATGGATTGTGTTTTACATTGGGGTGGACTCTCTATTGTGTTAAAGGAATATTGTCATACTAGTTGGGTGTCCGATATTGATGAGAATTTTTCTACTAATGGCTATGTGTTTAGGTTTGTTAGTGGTGCCATATTATGGGATTCTCCTCAAACCTACACTATTGAATTGACCTGAGAGTTTGAGTTAGAAGGTAGAAAATTTAAATGGCTTAGGAATAAATTGTGAGACATTATATTGTGGAGGTCCTGTTGAGCACCCGAGAAGCCTATGTGATATAGTGATTGATCATAATTTCTTGTGATTACTGTGGTTTCACTAATGTACGCTAGTTCTTACTAGCTTATATATATTGAATATGGCAAAAATATTATTGTTTAAAGTCAGTGTGGATAATTTGATGATACCAACACTTGGCTCAAGAATCCTGATGTTGAGTGGGTTGCCTTAATCTAAATAATAAAAGGTACTTTGTGGATTATGGTCCTTTGTATCTAATTGGTGGTGGTCCAGTAGTTGAGCTAAGATGATTAGGTTTCACTCTTGTGATGATATATTCTAAAAACAAACAAACAAACAATAGACCTAATGCCTCAAGGGCTCCCGCATAAGAGGGGTCTGGGAGGGGTGGATGTATGCAGCCTTACCCCTTCAGAGTGTAACCCTGCCAAGAGGTTGTTTCCGAGGACCCTCAACCTTATAAGGTTGGCAACACAAGGACTTCCCAGGAGGTCACCCATCCTGGTACTACTCTCGCCTAAACACACTTAACTTCGGAGTTTTAATGGGATCCGGTTGCATTAGTGCCTGGTAAATGATGATATATTATGCAGTATAAAATTGTTTTTCCAACTGTGTGTATAATATGTGTGTACTTGAGGTGGATATGTGATTTATTGATATGATATATGCTCCACTATTGTTTTATGCTCACTATTGTTGAAGTTAGCAGGATATGTTGATGACTGTTTAACAGATGTCTCAATGTGAGAGTAAAAGCAACCTGTGTTGATGTTGCCAATGACCAACTAAAGTACCGCTTTATTTATAATCATTGCCGTAATGCCAATTGTAAGAGTTGAGCTTTATGCTAACCTACCCATAGTATGTGAAGGATGGTGTGGGCACTCACACCTGATGGGTTAGGCAAGCTAAGGGTATGTTGCCGTAGCCGTGGTGTCGAAAGACACATGATCTCACTCGAGCCTACTAAGGAGTGAGACTATCTGACAGATCCTTTAATTGAAAGACCTTTTGAGAAGGTAAGAGTGCGCGCCTGATAGAGCCGGAACATGTCTAAAGGGCCTTTTAAGAAGGCGAGACGTGAAACAGTGGAGGGAATGGGACTAAAAGCCTCTATGTGTGTCCTAATCTTGGCAGATACCTGTCAGGTCAAACGAAGTCAGAGACTGGGAAATTTGTTATAACCATTCGAGCTCTTCCCATGTGTGTTTTATGAGTGGGTTGTTACAAACCGAAAACCCGAGGCTTGAGTTTAAATTTGGCTTTTGGCGGGAAAAGTCAGTAAGGCATTACAAATCAGTTAAATCTGTTTTATGTGCTGCTGTTCTGCTGCGTTGCTGCTGCACATGCTTTGCTGCTACTGTTAGTTGCTCTTATTCTTTGTTTTTGGCGCCAAAATACCATTTAAATGTTAGTTAGGTATATTCTGGATGGTTCTAGATGCTTCCTAGCTAAGTTGGTTAGTAGTTCATGTTTTTGATTGCTATAAATAAGTGAGGGTTGTAATGTTCAGTATTATCCAATGAAAATACATCAACAAACTATCTCAATTTGAGATTAAACTCTATTCTCTCATCCCCTTTCCCTTCTTTCTCTCATCTAACTCTAAAACTCTACTTTCTCATCTTAATTTCCCTTCTTTCTCATCTCATACTCTCAACCTATCCCTATTTTACTTAGTTTACGCTTGTGGTTCAATCCCGAGCGTAACAATTGGTATCAGAGCCTCGTTCGGCTTCCGATCGAGTGCGTAATCAAAATTAAAAAAAAAAAAAAAATTCAGAAATCAGAAGCAATTGTTGCATTATTCTCGGTTGAAGATCAAATAGCAGTGGAGGCAATCTGATCAAGTTTTACAACTGAGTTAGGCTGAAATTAAGTGGCGGTTAAAGGTTGAATTCAATGCATTTGAACTGTTGAAGCTTACGGTGGAAGTGAAGATCAAAATCCAATGCTGGAAGGTGTGATCAAGTGCAGATCTCAGTTCAACCGATCAGATTTTGCTTCATAAATCTTGATCTGGAAAATTCAAAGGACCTACTTGCAATCATCAGTTCGAGTACAATTTGATCAAAATCAATTCGGACTTTGATTCATACATTGTGCTGCCGTGGTTAGAGTCAAGAAGACCAGTTCAGCTGCGATGGTGTTGTTGTACTGAGAATAGATAGGAATTGAGTTCAAAGAATCAGATCAGCAATGTCAAGTGGAGTTACTACCAGATCGGGTGCCGCAAAATTAGTGATGCAACCAACATATGCAGAGGTTGCGGGTGGTGGTGCTGCAAGTGATCAAAATTTGGTGACTCAAGATCAGTTGAACGCACACTTGGAGGTAATGATCACTCGGTTAGAGCAATCTCAGTTAGCTATGGAAGATCGGTTGCATAAAAGGTTTCATGAGCAAAATCAGGCTATGGAGGAACGACTGCACAAAAGGTTGCAAGATCAGGACCAGAAGTTTAAGGAACATTTTGGCTTGCAAATTCAGAGTTTGGAAGACAAAATGGAAGATCAATTCAATCAACATAAGCATCAAATTAAGGAGGCAGTGGTTGAACGAATGAATGAACAAGCAAACGAGATTGATGGAAAGATTGATGGTCATTTAAATCATTAATTGCAGAATTTTGAAGAGAGGTTTACTGAAATCAACAAACAAGCAATTGACGCTCGAGTGAGTGAACAATTGCAAGGGATTGAGGGTAGAGTGGATGGTTGTCTAGCAATGTTGCAAAATCAAACACAAAAACATAATGTTGTTGCAAATGGTGGTGGATTGTTGCCTACAAGTCAGATATTGAGAGCCTCTAATTGGCCCCAAACACAAATACCAAGTGTTGGAGTTCATGGAGTTCATCAACAAGTTGAACCTCAGGGAATTAGTGCAAGTACGGAACCTCAAATTCCTCTTCAAACAGATGTTAACCGAACACAAAAACAGGTTGCAGATGCTGTTAACATTGACAGTCCTCAGAAGCAAGCTACTGATTAGAGGCAAAGCCGAGCTGAAAGCATGAATTTTGGACAAAAAGATCATCCTCCAGATTCACCTAATCGACCACCAGATCCTGCTGTAATGATCAGATCCAGACCTGCAGATTCTAGACACTTTGATCCATTTTATGAGCCAACACGCACAAGACCTATTTGTTGGAATTCAGGACACCTGGTTCACCCTCCCGTATCTGTTCAGCAGCAACAATCTGGACAAAATGCCTCTGAAATTGTTCATAACCGAAGCAATGAAGCCTCTTATGGTAATAGAAGCAATGGCTTTCGACAACCTAGAGTTCAACTTGAAAATTTTGATGGGAAGCAACCTCACTCTTGGATAAGAATATGTGAACGATATTTCCATTTTTATTCCATTCCCAATGAACAAAAGGTGGAATTGGCTGCGATTTATCTTCAAGGGGATCATGAGGTTTGGTTCTATAGTCTATCGAGGCGCAATCCCACTCTTACTTGGGACGGGTTTATGACCGAGTTATGTGAGCGCTATGGTGATGAAGAAGTGGGTGATGTAGTGGATAGTTTCAACAAGCTAACTCAAGTTACTACCGTGAAGGATTACATGACAAAATTTGAAAATCTCCGAGCAAGTATGATTACATTTGCCCCTCGAGCCCCTGAGTCATTTTATGTCTCGAGCTTCATCAGTGGACTAAAGCCTAGAATCAAGAGCATGGTAAAAGCACTTGAACCTACTTCCTTGTCTCAAGCTTTTTCAAAGGCAAAGTTGGTTGAGGCCACAGATTTAACATCCCTTGATCGACCAAGGCATCGGGAGGAAAACTTCGAACATTATTACAAGGGGATTGATCACAAAGGGGGAGACGAACGTAAAGATCCATGAAACTTCGAGAAGGAGCCTCAACCCCGCTGTTTTAAGTGTCATCAGCCTTATGTACCTGGTTATAAGTGCAATCCTAAATCTCTCATGGCAGCTAGGGGAGTTGATATTGAAGAGCAAACCGAAAGCGATGAAAGTGCTACTGATGTTGATGGATCAGTTCGGGATACTCGTAGTGAAGAAGAGGTTGACATCATAGTTCGATGCAAGGGAGGAAGGAACGTGTTCAAGAAAATGTCAAACTCCAAAGCCCTCTAGTTTCTAAAGGGCAATTTCTACAACAAGTGATTTCGAAGTCTCGTTCTCTTTCATTCTTGAGGACAAGAATGTTTTCAAGGGGAAGGGAATGTTACAAACCGAAAACCCGAGGCTTGAGTTTAAATTTGGCTTTTGGCGGGAAAAGTCAGTAAGGCATTACAAATAAGTTAAATCTGTTTTATGTGTTGCTGTTCTGCTGCGTTGCTGCTGCACATGCTCTGCTGCTACTGTTAGTTGCTCTTATTCTTTGTTTTGGCGCCAAAATACCATTTAAATGTTAGTTAGGTATATTCTAGATGGTTCTAGATGCTTCCTAGCTAAGTTGGTTAGTAGTTCATGTTTTTGATTGCTATAAATAAGTGAGGGTTGTAATGTTCAGTATTATCCAATGAAAATACATCAACAAATTATCTCAATTTGAGATTAAACTCTATTTTCTCATCCCCTTTCCCTTCTTTCTCTCATCTAACTCTAAAACTCTACTTTCTCATCTTAATTTCCTTTCTTTCTCATCTCATACTCTCAACCTATCCCTATTTTACTTAGTTTACGCTTGTGGTTCAATCCCGAGCGTAACATGGGTCTAGGATTTGTCGAATCTACCATGATGGAGGTTGAGCTTAATGCTTTTAATGCCGTCCATAGCTCTTTGTGTTGGTGTGAGGCAGCACACCTGATGGATGCACCGCTACTGCCCATGTTGTGAGGATGAGCCTTTAGCTCTTAATGATGTCCATAGCCTTTATGGTGGTATGGGCAGCGTACCTGATGGACTCACCTACGGGGACTGTGGGGGTTGAAAGTCCTCCTTTCGAGAGTATGGGCTTATTCTCTATAGCAGCTCTAATACCGGGCTTCGGATATATTTTTGAGGGACCTCATACGTCCTGATAACGGTGTGCGTTTCAGCCTCAAGAACCATATGAAGGGGTTAAGTATGTCTACACAATGACTGCTCATAGTTGAAGACTTTGTTTACCAATGGATGGTTGTGGGACATGCTTAGTCACTAGGTGTTGTTTTAAGTCCAAAAGATAATAGCATCGTCAAGTGTGGGTCTCACTGCTCAGTAACATTCTTTCTTTCTTTCCTTTCTCAAAATTGAACCATGTGGAGGATTGTTAGAATTTGTGGGTAGTGTGCTTCAATTTTGAAGTCTTATGTTTTTGCCCCAATCCCACATAAAAAATCTAGAAGAGCAGAGTTTAGTTTATAGTACTTGGTAAAGTATTGTGGTGGTCTACAGTGGGTTTTGTGAACCACAAGTGCGCGCCCGCTCCACTTCACTGAGCCGCGACTCCTTAAATTAATCTCGAGGGTGCTACCCTAAGAAGTTGTCCATAGTCCTGTCTCGAGGCTACAAGCTCGAGCATGCCTTTTGACCATGTTTTTTTCCCACTTTTTCTTTAACTAATTTTTTCCATAACCGACCTTATTTTCACGCTCTCCTATATTCGCCACTTTCCTTATTTGAGGCGGATTCTTTGCCATAATCTTTTCTTTAACCTAAAAGGAATTTGCTCTATAAATACCATGCTTTAGGGTTTTACAAAATACATAATTCACATATGAAATTTCTCCTTCTTCCTCATAGAATTTCTTCTCTCTCAAATATTCTCTCCTCCGTTACTAAGCAAGTTGGGGCATACTCCAACCCACTTCCCCCGGAGTACACTGTTGATATGAGTTCCATGTTAACCTTGGGAGTCGAAGTGCTGTTCATTCCATTGTACTTTTGTGGGGGCATAAACGACTTAGGGCAGTAAATTCGCTATGGCGCGGCAATTTCTTCGGTCAATTTTTTCCCTTCTATTGTCTTATTTAAAGTCGATTTATTCATCTTATTTATGCCTTCATTTAGTGATATCAATTGTTTTATTCTCTTGCCCATTAAAGCTTGCGATTTACGCTTCTCGAGCTTGGTATCATTCTATTTATGTTAAGTCTAATGACTTTGAAATAAATTTAAATATTGTGAAAGCTTAAGACTGAATATTGTGATGATAAAAGTGATTTTGTTGAGGTAATCTGGACAAATCTGATATGCTATGATACTAATTTGTGAGAAAATTAATACCTCCTTAATGCGGAACTTAATACCCAAGAACTGGATTCAATTCAAATACTATAAGTCACATAAGAGAAGTAAACAACATGATAAAAGAGAACAAACGAAGAACACAAAGATTTACATGGAAAACCCTTCTTCAATCGAGAAGAGAAAAACCACGGGCGAAGATGGAGATTCTATATTGATCACAGTTAATGCAAGAATTACAACGACACTTCCTCTAAATGAGATCTATGGAGAATTACAGGATCACTCTCTCTAAACTCTCGTGACGCTCTCAAACGCCTTGATGACGGAGGCTCACTTTTGATTGGATTGGATTGGATCACTTAAAACTGAAACCCTAAAGGTCTATTTATAACAAAAGGTTAGGCCACGCGTTGTGCGGCCCCCAATCGATTGGCCCATATCGATCGATCGACTCCCTTTCTGCAGGCGTCCTTGATCAACGAAGTGCCCGATCGATCTGCTGAGTACCCCGATCGATCGGCTGAGTACCCCGATCGATCGGCACGCTTGCGGCTGCCCTCATAACATAAATATGTAATTTGAGACATATCCTAACAGATTCATATAAAGATTGGATCTTTTGAAAGGTCAGAATAAATTCCTCATTAAACTCAATTTAAATTCCTTTGTTTATTCTGATCTTGTATAATGATTGCTCATTATCCCCGTAAGTTTTCCAACAGCTATTCCCATCATCCCACGCACAAACTGAAAATTGTGACCCTGAAGCTGGCTGAGAGACTATTTTATACCCTTACACATTATTGTTTGGACTATTATATTAAATACATGTGAATTTTGGACTAAAATATTATTTCATAAAGTTTGTGTACTAAAAAGTAATTCACCAAACTCATGATAATAATGTGTAGTTTACCATTTTTTCATAATATTTTTAGTTAAAAACATTTCTTTCTAAATTTATGTTGTTTTGACTGAAGAAAATCATTTTATTAAATAATAGAAGGTTCGCAGTTAAAGTTGAATTTGAAATATGACATATGATGTGAGATTATTGTGCAAATATTTTCCTCTTTGTAAAGAAAATATTAAATGTTTCACATATTTATATTTGTTATTATGAAGTTATGGAAAAAAAATAATATAATTGAAACAAAAAAGGTTTTTAATCAAAGCAACTAGAGTCTTAATGCGTTTAAACCAAAGGTAATTCTGAAGCTCCATTCCTAGATTCAATTTTTCTAATAAAGCTAACAGTTAAATAACAAAGGATAGTATTTGTAGTGATAAGCCAGCCCCTCCAAAGCCAGCAGGCCGCAACCGACAACCAAAAGCGGGCCCAGGTAAGTATTAGCCGGGTCAGAGTATCAACTACGCACCAGCCCCAGGTTTGATCTATCCTTTATTATAGCATGGTAGTGTTTTAATTTACCATTGTTGGGTACTTCTCATTTGCTTCTTTCTCCTTTCATTACTTTGAATAGTGTGATCTTATTGACTGTGGTGGTACTTTCGTGCGTATATGCTATAATAAGCTTCTTGTCTATGTTGATCACTTACCCGCGATAGTCACAGCTAGTTGATGAACGTTACCAGTTATGGGACTCAGAGATTGAGGCCATCTTCAAAGGGGTTGGGGAGGGGGAGGGCGAGGCAAAAGGGGATAGGGAACTTGAGACTAGGGACACTAAATGTCAGGACACTAACGAAGAAGAGTTTCGAGGTGGCCCAGATGACGATGAAGAAAAAGATCAACATCCTTTTTCTACAAGAGATTAAATGGGTTGGCACGAAAGCCAGGGATGTGCTGGGGCATAAGCTCTGGTATGTGGGCAAGGTCAGAGGCAGAAATGGATTTGGTATCATTGTGGATAGCAGCCTCAAGGATAAAGTAGTCGGAGTATCAAGGGCTGGTGATAGGATCATAAGTATCAAGATGGTCCTAGATGGAGAAGTATTGAACGTAATCAGTGCCTACGCACCTCAAACTGGACTAACAGAGCATGAGAAGGTAACATTCTGGGAGGACTTAGACACAATGATATAAGGCATACCCCAAACCGAACAAGTGATGATTGGCGGGGATTTTAATGGGTACATTGGCGTGACGGAGGATGGTTACACTTCTTACCACAGAGGATTCGGTTTTCGAACCAGGAATGCAGAGGGCAAAGCCCTCCTAGACTTCGCGGTCACATACGACCTAACGGTGGCCAACACCTTCTTCAGAAAGCGTGAGCAACAGATCATCACATACCAAAGCAGTGGGATAAGAACATAGATTGACTACATACTATTAAGGAAAAGGGTACAAAGAGACTGCAGGGATTGCAAGGCTACCCCAGGAGAAGACCTGTCTACACAACATAGGGTGCTGTGGGCGGATATAAAGGCCAAGAAGAGGGCCAAAAGAATTTGCAAACCCGTGCAGACGCATACCTGTTGGAGGGATTTGAAGGGGGAGAAGTATAAGTTATACAAGGAAAGAGTGGAGACCGAGCTCGGGTGGGAATTCGAGGGAGATACAAACCAGATGTGAAACCAACTGGCCCAAAAGATTAGAGGACCGGCACGGGAAGTTCTCGGCATGTTAAAGGGAAGGGTACCAAGCAACAGAGAGTCCTGGTGGTGGTGCGAGGAGGTCCAAGAGAAGATTAAGGCGAAACGAGTTTGTTTCAAAGAGTGAGATTATAGCAGAGATGAGGATAAGCAACATCGGTATCTGCAAGCCAGGAGAGAAGCAAAGAGAGCAATCAGAGAAGCACAATCAAGAGCTTATGAGGATTTCTACAAAAGGCTGGAGACCGAGGAGGGTGCGAGGGACTTATATAGAATCGCCAAAGCTAGAGAAAGGAAGACTAGGGACTTGGATAGAGTACAATGCATAAGAGGGGAAGATGGACAGGTACTCGTGGACAGGCAACTAATTAAGGCTAGATGGAAAACGTACTTCCACGAGCTGTTCAACGAACAAGGAGGGACAAAGATATACTTAGGTGATCTTCAAACATCCGAGGAGCATCAAAACCACTGTTACTGTAGGCAAATTAGCCCCGAGGAAGTCAAGAAAGCCTTGAAATTCATGGGAAGGGGTAAAGCAGTTAGCCCAGATGGCATATCCATAGAAGTATGGAAATGCCTTGGACAAAAGGGCGTCAGTTGGTTGACTAAACTATTTAACCAAATCCTTCTAGGGGGGAAGATGCCTGAGGAATGGAGGAAGAGCACATTGACTCCGATATATAAGAACAAAGGCGACATTTAGAGCTGCGCCAACTATCGGGGTATTAAACTAATGTGCCACACTCTGAAGTTGTGGGAACGGGTCATAGAGAGGAGGTTAAGGCAACAGACAGAGGTGTTCGAGAACCAATTCTGATTTATGCCCGGGAGATCAACAATAGAAGCCATCTACATCCTAAGGCGGATGATAGAGCATTACAGGGAGAGACAAAAGGACCTTCACATGGTTTTCATTAATTCAGAGAAGGCATATGATAGAGTACCAAGGGAGGTCCTTTGGAGAGTTTTGGACAGAAAAGGCATCCCCGTGCCATACATCCGAGCCATTAGAGACATGTATGAGGAGGCACAGACTATGGTGCGTACAGTGGACGGGGAGACAGACGCTTTCCCGATAACAGTAGGGGTACACCAAGGGTCTACTTTGAGCCCCTATCTGCTCATTCTGGTTATGGACGAGCTCACTAGGCACATCCAGGGATGTGTACCTTGGTGTGTGCTTTTTGCAGGTGACATAGTGTTGGTGGGGGAGTCGCTGGAAGAGGTAAATGGGAAGCTGGAACTGTGGAGAGGGATACTAGAGTCGAAGGGTTTACGACTAAGCAGAGCCAAGACCGAGCACATGGAACTCAAGTTTGATCCCTCCACCACGCCTAGCCGGGAAGACGTCAAGATTGGATCTGAGGCCATATCGAAGAAGGAGAGCTTCAGGTACTTGGGGTCCATGATACAACACAACGGCGAAGTTGACGAGGATGTCAACAACCGGATTAAAGCGGGATGGCATAAGTGGAGGATGGCCTCCGCAGTACTTTGTGATAGAAAGTTCACCATGAAACTAAAGGGAATATACTATAAGATGGTTGTGAGGCCAGCCATGATGTATGGGGCGGAGTGCAGGGCGATGAAACAACAACACAAACAAAAGATGAAGGTGGCGGAGATGCGAATGCTGAGGTAGAGCAGACACACAAGGAAGGATAGGATCAGAAATGACGTCATCAGAGGCAAATTGAGCGTAGCCTTCATTGAATATAAATTGAGGGAGCAACGTTTGAGGTGGTTTGGACATGTTAGAAGGAGACCGGACAACGCTCCAGTAAGGAGATGCGAATAGCCCCATACTACACTAGGCAAGAGAGGAAGAGGCAGGCCAAAGAAGAGATGGCTGGAGACGATCCGACAAGACCTCACCCACCTAAACCTTTGGAAGGAGATGACCTCAAATAGGGCCCAATAGAAGGCTAGCATAGGGGTAATAGATGCTTCAGTTGGAGTAGGGTAGTCTAGCTTACTAGTGCTAGGCCTTGACATCCTCTTGGCGCACTTAGGTTGTGTACTTGCTCTCATGAGCTGCTACTTTCCTAGTTTTCTTTTGATTTCTGCTTGATGTGGCTTGCTTTGAGTTTATTGTTTTGCTCGCCGTGTGTTTTGCCCTAATCATGCTTTGATGCTCTCCTACTGTCAGGTCACATGCTCTATGCTGCGGATCAGCTTCTCAGGTTGGGGTTCTCGGAAACAACCTCTCTTCAGGGCAGCCCCCTGAAGGGGAAAGGTTGCGTACATCTACCCCCCCCCCCCCCCCCCCCCCCCCCCCCCCCACAAAAGACCCTGCTTTTGCGGGAGCCCTTGGAGGCACTGGGTTTGTTGTTATTGTTGTTGTTGTTGTTGTAGTATTTGCGGTGATAAATTATTTTTTGCATTAGGGTATCTCAATATATATGTCAAAATATCAAAGTATTTAAGTGATAAATTATCAAATTTTAGGATACGTAAGTGATAAATTTTATTTTCTAATGTTAGGATAATAAAAAATAGTTATATAGTCTTATTATATTCCGGATCAACTCGTGGCCATTCTACAGATATCTCAAGGTTCAAGTCAATTGGCATGGGCCATTTTGAGACTCGGGATAACTTGAGCTAGGTCGTCTAAATTGGGGGTGGGTCATTTGATGTTTGAGTCATCTGAATTTCGTGTTAATCCGACTAGATCATTTTGGGTTTCATGTCATTTCAGGTCTTGTAAAATTCAAGTCGAATGAAAGTTGTATCGGCTCATTTTTAAGTTTATGTCATCTTGGGGCGGTCACTTTGAATTTTGGACCATTTCTATCAAGCTAGTACTAATCGGGTCTAAGTATGGTAGAGCTTTTTTGAGTTTTGAGTGATTCAGGATTTTGAGGTTAATTGATTGGATCATTTCAGGGTTCAAGCCAAATTAGTCATGTCTAAGTAGGGTTGGGTCATCTTAGCTCTCACATCAATCAAGTTAGGTCATTTTTGTTTGTGGTCAATTTCACATTAACTTAAGTCATATCAATTTCAAGTCATCTTGATTTTGTGCTAATTAGGTCAAGTAATCTAGGACGTCCATCAATAGAGTTCGTATGAAAATACAACACTTCTCCCCCTTCTCAAAATCTTTCAATGTATGATATGCAACTATAACATAGTTCTATTTTTATTTAAGATAAGAAAAATGTTAAAACTACTAAACAAAATTAATAAGATTAAGCGAATCATAATACGAAGCCCAGTTCTATGGAAAGTTAAATGAAACTATAATCTAGTTCTACAGTGTGAACAATGTGTAAGAAATCTTTATTATCACAAAATAAAAGGTTGGGTGCTATTACTGGATATTTTTTTCCCCGATAATTAGCGACAAGATTGCGATATAATATAGGCCACTCAACCAAATCGAGGGCTAGGACACTCGGAAAGAAACGGGGACCAAAAAAGGACAAACACAAACAACAAACCAAAACAAGAAGATAAGAGAGCAAAAAAAGCAAAAAAACCAACAGGGATAGCACACGCTAAAGGACTCTAGAACTGAAAATCAAACAAGACGTGTTAGAATCAGGCTGGAAGATCAGAGCACAGCATAAAAAACAGGAAGGATGAAAGGTACTTAGAACAAAAGTACTTAATCCATCAGTGCTATTACTGGATAATAAAGTCAACCAACAGGTGATGTGACCACATAATTTCGCTACTAATAGCTGCCATTGCATGTCAAACAACTTCAATAGGTGAACAAGAAACGATAGTTTTGTTTCTTACAATGTTGAGAAAAGGAAGAATAACTAATCATAAAGTACCCTTAGTAAATGATAGGTAATAAGGCAACCGACGCAATCAACATCAAAAAGTGCACGAATCTTCAAAGAGCGATAGAATGAAAGAAAGATTACCTAGGAGTAGCTTTCAATTATTAAAGCACTTGCATTGTTGGCTCTAGATGTGAAAAACAATGAATGTACTGACTAGTTCAACCGGTAAAGCCTCTAGGGGTGGTACCTAGAGGCTAAGACCTGACATTGAATCCTATCTTCATTACAGGAGAGAAAATTTATGGGGAACTAGGGACAGGTTACCCCTTTACGTACTTACCATTTTAAAAAAAGTTCATCACTGTCCCAATTGGATATCATCTCAAATAACATAATTTTACATTCACATTGGTCGATAAAATTATAACTTATATTTACAAGATCTTATAAGTTTTTTTGAACAGAAGATCTTATAATTTTTTCCTTTTTGCAATGGTAAGACACCACCATCGCCGGGGATGGGAAAGAGGTTAGTTCAACTACCATACCACTTTTATAGCTTACAAGAGCTAATATATGTCTCCAATAGTAACAATCTCCCCCCGCTAACGAAATCTCATCCCGTCTTATATCTTCCTTTTAGGATAGCACCCTCAAGGGGTAACGTTGCGTACATCCCTCCCCCCAAACCCTGCTTATGCGGGAGCCCTCGGTGCGCTGGGTCGGTTGTTGTTGTACATCAGCCATGATAGTATTTTACCACTGGATCACTACCTCACTGACTACCCTATTCCAGGGATAAAAAAGAAAGAACACTTTCCTGAGGCCCGTTTCTCTCAACTGCGACTCTCTGCACCACCCAACAACAGTGACCACCATCAGAACAACGGCAGAACGGACACCAGCTCAAAGAAGGATAACAGCATGTTGAAAACCACGAGGCTCTGTAGTAAAAGCATAAAAATCTGTTATCATATTCTGCACTCAAATTTATAGAGCCCTGATGTGAATCATATGGGACTACATGTTGCTATTAGTAAACGTTGTTGGCTTGCACACCATGAAGGGTGTAATTGAGTCCGTCAGAATTTGAGCTTGTTTGGCTTGAGGCTCAGATCCCAAATAGCCAATATTTTGCTCTGCTCAAAAGCTCGACTCAGTTTTGTCACGTTCAAGCCCAACTTGGCAAGCCTCGAGCTCAAGATTAGTTTGTTTAGGCTTATTTTGGCACAAGCTTAGCTCATAGTGGCTTAAAATTGGCTCATTCGTGCATATTTTGCACAATAATATTAGGACCTATTTGGCATCATTTTTTGTCTAAGAACAATTTTTCTTATTTTGGATTTTTTGTCAGCTTTCACTCAAATTAAATTTAAAAAAAAAAAAAATGAAAAAAAAACCGTTTGCAAAATATAGTTTTTTTTGAAAGCAAAAATGGTGTATACGAGAAAGGATAACAAACAGCCCTTAGCTCTACATTCACACTCAAGCTTGCTTGGCTCATTCAAGCTCAATAATGAGCTGGCTCGCAGGGCCCATGAGCACTTAGATCCCTCAGATGTAATATGATGTGTTGACACTCCAAATTAGACAATAATTACACAAGTATCTTTGAAAATAGTTAATATTATCAGGAGGGCAAATTTCCCTAGTGCTTCACATACACGTAACACTAGACTCACCGGTTAATATTGCCACAACTCCACAAGCATTAACAAAACTAATACATAGAGATATAGCAGATACCTTAGTAACATGGGAACCGAGGCGTCGTGGGCCAGTCTAGGCAACACCTTATTTAATTCCCACGCTGCACGCATTGCCCAGTTGGAAGTTTTCTTCTGCTTGAAAGCTCCCTCTATTCGATCTCTTCTACGGGGAAAAAAGAATGTCATATACTGCCTGGGCTCAGCACCTGATGCAGTGATCCCTTCACTTGGGGAAAGAAGTGTCTTAGTCCTTTCTTCCTGTCTTCTCTATTCTACCTAGTCAGCAGAGCATATTCTCGTCATCCCATCTTAGAATAACAAGGCGAGTCTCCTCCCAAGGGCACATCTTTCAGACTACTCTAGAAGATCAGCAGGATCTAGCCTAGATGCTTTCCTTCCAGTCGCTTCATTAGATTCTGGATCCTTCTCTTAGGTTCTCAAGTTTTTTATCCTGCTGAAGGATTTTTGTCATCTTCTATTGCATCCAAAACGTTCGGGTGCATGCAGCTCAACTGATTCTTGGGTTGCGCACGCTGTCCACTCAACAGCTTCCTCACAGCTATGCTTTTGATGTTATATTGCATCGGAAACATTTGAGTTTAGACAATAAAAGAATTAACCATCATCTTCCCAGTAATCGGATATGTGACTCCTTGGGGATCGTAGATTTAACAAGTCCCCTTGACCCCAGCCCTTTTCGACCTGTTTAAGCGCTTTTAGAGCTATTCCACTGCCATCATCCCTGCAAAACAAGATTTTGTATGAATAAGAGACCGTTCTTCTTGATTATCAGACAGCAAAACATGGAAAATATCAATTCTGAAAATTGAAGTTTCATTAAAAACAACAAAAACTCCATAACATCAGTCCACATCATAGTTCAAGGGAACACATTAGATGCTGCTGCATCGAGCACAAGAATGCAAATCAACATCTCCAAGTCAAAATCCAGTTGAAATGCTTGTCATCGCTTCAGATGAAAAAGAATATCTTTTGTAGGCTGATCCATTTTTTTGGTCTTATCCAAGGACTTATTTGGCTAATTGTATCACTTTAAAAAAGAGTTTTATATATTAGATTCCATTTTCTTAGTCTCAATCATTGAAGTACACCTATGACCTGGTTTGAGTGGGACATCCTAGACTCAACCCTTGGCTGGTCAAAGCAGCCTGCGTCTCAATAGTAAGGGGCTGGGTCACAAGTCTCAAAAAATGTTAACCTGGTTAAACTCAACCCACATTGAAACCCGTCACCCGGTTTGGCATGGGCCTAACTCATGCTAGGTTGGACCTGACCCATCCATGAGACAACTCAATAAGTCGAGTTGAGTCAGTGGTCCGAACAACCAGGCTGGCCGGCTTGTGACTTGGATCCACCCCAGTTGACCAGTTGCCTCCTATGCTTATCCATTCAAATCTTATAAATTAGAAGTATGAAACTCAATTTTCTAGATTAATGCTTCCACATGTTATGCTTTTGATGGTTCAATTAATTGAAATTTCATTAATCCTCAATATATATCTAATGTATTTCAATATGGATGCTCACTCTATGCTTCTATTCTTAAAAACTTCTATGATTGCCCACTCCCAACTCATGATCTGCATCCTCCCAAGAAACTATTGTCCATGTAACCTAACTCTTCCGCAAGTGTCACATCGACAGAGTTACAGTGTTTGAACTCATCTATATAATGTTATTCAGTTACACCCTACAAAAGTGTGCCACTCAAGTACTTCACTTTTAGTTGACAATTGCTCAACAATATGGAATCAAATCTCTGTTTGTGGTCAAATAGGTCGTTGCAAATGTCATATAATAGGTTGCGGATTTTGCTTTGCAGTTTCTGAAGCGAATGTAAGTCGCTATTAAACCTTATATTTGCAAAATTTAAGTAAATAGCAATAATCCCTTGATAGTTTTATAAATTTAAATAAATTTATAAATATGTTAAGTAAATAAAATGTAATACCTATGCATTATGGAGCCGTCATGAAGCAAACATGGCATGACAATCAATTGTGTATTGGCTGGCTGAAAATCAGTATGAGGAAGTGCACAATAAAGCTTTGTTTAAAACAAGGAAAATTTAAGGGAGAACAAATATTTCAAGGATTATAGTTTCCACGATTGGATCTGATGGAAAAAGAAGGGAAACAAATGAGAAAGAAAAATTGAGGAAAATTTAGTTGATTTTGATGGATTTAATTTTCTTCCAAAATGTGGGTGGAAATGAGGAGAAAAAAGTTGTTCGAGTAACTCAGCCTTCATGGATTAGGATCGAGTTATTTGGTTTAAGTTTGGATCCAACTAGTGAATATGCGGTTCAATCCTTGATCCTTGATTTGGGGCTTACCAATCTTTGGTCTGCACCAGTCTAGATATAGAGTAATGAACATTTTTAAAATGTTAAAATATCAATTAAAATGGAACTTAGACCTAACCGGAAAATTTGGTCCCAGACTGGACGAACTAGTACCAATCAGCCTTGTCCCCATTCTGGCATTCAAACTTCACTGGTTTTTGGAACTGTCTCAACCCACACTTGGGCCGATGAACATCACTAAGTATAGTATGTAAAACGAGCGTCAAATCAAGTATCAAGGGCTAGATCAAATAACAATTAGTCACGTTAGATCTAAGACCAAATTTTATCAAGTTGATCATTGTTTCAGTTTAAACCAATATTTTACCACTTAAGGAGTATTCATCACTTCACGCCCAAACTCGACATGACTAAAGATTTGTGAAACCAAGGCCCAAAGCCGAATAGCAATCGTTCCCCAATCCAAGTTTCGGTCTGATTTTGGTAGTTAAATGCCCAAAGGTGCAAGGTTAACTCTTTCTCCTCAATATTAGCTTATAGTTTATATTCCAAAATCTCTCTTCTTCTATACTTCTTTGAGTCTCATTTTCTTTCATTTGGACTTTCTCTACTTCCAAATGAAGGAAACAAAATGAAGTTCCTTAACTTATTTTTTCCTTTCATTTCTTTTTCCTTCGTATTGTCTTTCTCTTCAATTTTCGTAAACCAAGGTCAACCTAAAAGAAATACATCCTTCTAATTTGGCAGTCATTTTCATTCCAGTAGAAACCAAAATACCCGTCAAATCAAATTTAACAAAGGAGATCTTGTTTCCTTTGTTTATGGAACAGGGCTGTCTAGCTAGCTTACTCTATCTTTAGTTGCACGCACCGCTTACTTTGAAGTTTTCTACGTGCAATAAGGTAAGATAGTACTAGCAGATATTTCAAGGAAATATTTGCATCCAATGGAAGAATTGAAACCTCAAACCCGGCGCTATATGAGTCACCTGGCCCAAGTGTACTACCAAGCTTGAGCCAATGAGCTCGGCTCAAAGGAAATCACCTCAACATCTAACGAAAATCCATACCAGAAACTACCATAACATATCTTATGATTGGAGCATTCACATATAAGATAGAAATACCAAAGAGTAACAAAAACGCAGTGAAACCAACCAAATAAATTTCTTACATACCTGTGTACTATATTCCTCCACTTGGTTTCATCCTGTTTGTTCACATTTAAACGACCCAAATTTTCTTTGAACATTTTGTTAGTCACCCCTCCCTCTGACACCATCTTCAACATCCTTTCAGCAAGCTCATCAGCTTCATGCTTGTTTCCCTTTTTACCTAAACCATCAATCACTGGGATGAATGATGCAGGTTCAAAACTGTATCGTTTGTCGATCAATTTCTTCAGAACGTTTTTAGCGACATCCAACTTGTCATCCTCGCAAAGTCTCTCAATTAAGTCATTATATTTGAACTTTCCTATATCAAAACATCTGTCTAATGCAGACTGGAACACTTCGTTGGCTTCTAGTATTTCTCCACTGATAAGTAACTCATTGAACATGGCACTATAAAGCGCTTCCGTATGACCATATACATCGAGGGCAATTTCAAATACCTCTTGTGCTGCTCTGAATTCACCTTCGATACAGAAAGCTTTGATCAACATTCTGAAAGTATAAATATTTGGAGATACACCCTTTTGCAGCATTTCATCCAAAAGAGACATCGCATCGTTGGTTTCTCCAGTTTTGCAGAGACTGCTGATTATACAATTATACGTGTACACGCTAGGAACGACACTTCTTTCTCTCATTTCATTAAGAAGTCCGTACATTTCGAATATTTGGCTTTTACTTCCAAGACCCATCATCAATGAGTTGTAAGTCTGCAAATTCTTGTCAAAACCCTTCTTCTCCATGTCTTTAAGAACACGAAACGCAGATGATATCTTTCCAATCTTACAATAACTGGACACGAAAATGTTATAAATAATAGAGTCGGGATATAGATTTTTTCCTTGCATGTCAATGAACTTCTTCTTAGCATCTTCAATCCTGCCAGCCTTGCACAACCATTTGATTATGGTTGAATATGTGATCAAATCAGGGATGCATTTTTTTGCACTGCCACTACTATCTACAAGGCCAATGTACAAGTTACCCAGATCACCAAGAGCAGCCATTCCATGATTCCACATGCCATTGACAATTTCAATAGCTTTTTCGAGCTTTCCGTGCTGGCAGAGACCATCAATCACTATATTACAGGTTACAATATCTAACTCATATCCTCCCTCATTCATCTTTTGCAGTAGATTCTCAGCTTCTGATATTCGACCCTCCTTCCACAAACTATGAAGTAGGATATTACAAGTATACGAGTTTGGAAAACAACCGTCTCCCATCATCTCATACAAAGTGTTATTCGCTTTCGAAACCTCTCCAATGCTGCAGAACCCTTGAAGTAAAGTACTATAAGTTACCGTGTCAGGTGACACACCATTACTTCTCATTAAACTAATAAGCTTTTTTGAATCCGAGAGCATCCCATTCTTGCATAGCCCATCCATGACAATGTTATATGAGTATATATCCGGAGCAATTACCGTGCCCGCCATCTCTTTGAGAACTGCCTCTGCTTCTAACAACTTCCTATTCCTCACCAAACCCATCAACCATATATTACAGCTCCTGAGGCTCGTAAAAGCGCCATCTCTCTTCATACTCTCAACCAAAGTTGCAGCTTCCTCTAGCATCCCTACCTTGCAAAACCCAGCAAGCATAAGATCGAATGTGACTGTATTTGGTCGCGGCAAGCCTAATTCATCATCCACCTGCATATCCCGGAAGATTCTAGAAGCTTCCAGCATGTTCCCAGCGTCACATAACGCAGCAATCCTAGAATTAAACGTAACAACGTCCGGCTTCAAACCATCCTCTCTCATCCTCTCCACCAACTTCTCAGCTTCGTCATCTCTCCCTTCTTGACAAAAACTTGAAATCAACGTGTTATATACAACCCGATTTGGAATCAAACCAAAACCCTTCATTTGATCCAAAACCTCCAACCCCTTATTCACAAACCCACCTCTACAATACCCCCGGATCAAAATCCCAAAGCTAAACTCATTAGGCTTACACCCTCTCATCGACATTTTATCGAACACCTTCCGTGCATCCTCCAGTCGACCCGAATCACACAACCCACTAATCAACAGATTCAAAGTATAAGTCTCGGGCGAAACCCCACAAAAGATCATGTCTTTATACAACCAGGGCACAAATTCAACGCAATTCCCACGAATCGAACACTCAAGAAGCAAATTATACAAACTTAAAGGCGGGAAATCTCTAGGATACCGTTCTCTAATTGATTGAAACAGCGAAATCGCCCGATCAACAAGGCCGGATTTCGCTAGGGTTTTAACAAGAGAAAACATCGAATCTTTCATTGAAGTGAAGTCTTTTTGAAATTGGAGAAGACGGTGATGAAGAATGTCGATTTGGGGATGCATTTGGGCGCGGATAAGAATGCGTGCGATGAGGGGGAGAGATTGAAGAAGAGAGAGAGAAGGAGGAGAAGAAGGGTTGGAGAGGAGATGATTGAAGAGATGCCATGCTAGTGTTGGATTTTGTGTGTTCTTCAAGATTGCTCTTTGGAGCTGCTTCGATGCTTGGCTCATCACACACACACACACAGAGAGCGAGAGAGAGAGAGAGAGAGAGAGATCAGCAGAGTTCGCGGGAACAAAAAGAAACGGGAGATATCTGATTTGATTAACACGTATGCAGAAAGAACATTATCAACAACATATATATTTTGGCTTTTATTTAATCGGTAGAAAATAAAGTTTTATTGAAGAATTTTTATTTCTTTAAAATATAAGAAGTAACTTTCTTAGCCTACTTAAGTAAGTTTTATTTTCTTTGTTTTTAACTAATGTCTTCAAGGAAATTCGATTTCCGATTCCAGTAATTAAACGTTTTTTACCCACTTTTTAAAAAATTTACATAGGAATTAAATTCCCTAGAAATATAATTTTAATTTAATACATGTGACAACCAGATGAGGCCTAAGAAAAAAAAAATGTATAATTCATTTATTGAATATGTATTTGTACTTGTTCATGTATAGTTGTCAAAAATACTATAAAATACGCATTTTTAATAAATGTTTTCCAAATTAGAAGCCAAAGATTAATTAAAAATAATAGCACTTATTCCTAAATTAAGGATCTATAATATGTATTTTACAAAACTTGTCACTTTAAATATGAAACTATTGATTTATGTACTATTTATTATCATGTATCGTGCTTCTATTATCGCTATTATAGGTAACATCATCACATACATAGTTGGTAAAATATGTGTGTAATTGGCGTATTAAACACGTATCCATATTTTTATATTTAAAAGGGGAGTTTACGAATGTTCGCCAAAATTATGGAAAAATATGGGTTTTTTTTTTATGTTAGTTGTATAATACATGTTTTATTTCACATATTCGTATTTTTCTTGAATAAAAGGCAAAAGATCAGGGGAATTAATCATATTTAAACTTAAATTTAAGTATCTATGTATTGCATATTTTGAAAAATTTGTCACTTCAACTTCCAAATTATTGACTTATAAAGTATATTTTATTATGTATTATGGTTCTTAACTATCTTTTATTATGTTTTATGGTTCTTACTGCCGTTATTATAAGTAATACCATCAAATATACGTCAAAATTTACAGAATTACATTTATTTTCACTTTATAATTATTTGAGAGGAAGTTGTTATAGGCATTAATATAATTATATACAAATTTTTATAAGTCAACAAACTTTTGACTGAATTTTTATGTGTAGAGCTAAATAATACATGAACGTATTAAAATTCGTTTAATTCTTATACTGTATTTTACTAACTAAGATCACTTATAAATCAAATTTGAAAAATTATTTTTGTTTCCACTCTATCAGTATTTTAGAATGAGTTGTTATAAGTAAACGAACTTTTAGTCGAATTTTTTTATATAAAAAGCCAAATAATACATGAACGTATTATATCTTGGTTAATTTCCATACCATATTTTACTAGCCAAGATTGGGATGGGGCCTCTTGCCACGGTGCTGCTAAAGGAAATTTGTTGTTATATTATGGTATATTCATTCTTTGGGATGAGATGGAAGGTATCTTCAATTTGTTATATTTGGAAGTTTAATGTTAAATCTGTTAAAGTATTTTCAAAATATAGGTTGAATAATATGATATATATTATTTAATGTGTGTATAAGAGGTATTTGAGATTATCCAGATACTTGTTTTAAATGTTTAAAGCTTGATAGGAGCGTGTATCGACACATGGGCCATGTGTGTCGACACACAATCCAACAGAACGATGTGGGAACAGCTGTGTGTCAGACACACATGGCCCATGTGTCTACACACAACCCTTTTACAGAAGCGCACGAAGGCAATCTGTGTGTCGACACACAGCTTCGACACACAGGTCTGTTTTGACGGTTTTTCGCGCGATTTTTTCCTGGTTCGTCGTGGCTCTTTTGCTTTGGATTTGGGACGTCTCTCTTCATCACATACACATATATTCTCCCAGATTTCATGTGGTTTGATGCATGAATTAAAATTGAATTAAAACACAAGAGGAAAAAGAGATTGGAAGAACTTTGTGTTCAAGTGTTCTTGTGTGATCTTATGCTGTGTGTTTAAATAAAAAACTTCAATCTCATCACATCTCTCTCCATCTCTCCCTTTACACATCTTTACTTCATATTTGGTTGTTGTTGTATCCCCGGGGATGTTTTGTATACCGAAATAAACCTTAAGGAAAGTAATTATATAGCCTCAACACTGGAGATCTTTTGGTTACCCGTTTGCAAGGATTTTGCAAATATTTCGTAAATTTGTTCTAACAATCTTAAGATTTACTTTTTTGGTTTGGGATATGGTTTCATCATTTAGGGAATGACAGCTAACTTTGTGAAGTTAGATAGGTTTGATGGTGGTAATTTCCACCAATGGTAGAGGAAGATGCCCTTCTTCATAACTATGTTGAATGTAGTGTATGTGTTGAATACACCATTTCCATCCCCCGTCTCTGAGGAGGAGGAGACTTTGGCCAAGCAGAGGGCCAGACTGAAATGGGAGAATGATGACTATATCTGCAGAGGGCATATACTCAACGTTATGACTGATGCCCTATTTGACATTTACTCGAACGTGCCGATCGCAAAGGAATTATGGGATGCACTTGAGGCACGCTACATGGCCGAGGATGTAACAAGCAAAAAATTCTTGGTCAGTCAATTTAATAATTATAAAATGGTAGATGATCGTCCTGTCATGGAGCAATTCCATGAAATCAAATGAATTTTGAATAATTTTATACAACACAAAATGAACATGGACGATACTATAGTTGTTTCTTTCTTAATTGACAAACTTCCACCTTTATGGAGAGACGTTAAAAAAAGTCTCAAACATAAGAAGGAAGAAATTTCAATTGAGGAGTTGGCTAACTACTTGCATATTGAGGAAAGCTACAGGGTACAGGATGATAATAAAGACCGCCCTGGTGACATTACAGAAGAAGGCCAGTTGAATAAAGGAACCAAAAGAACCGGACACTTCCAAAAGAAGAAAAATGACAAGAGACCGAAGATGGTTTGTTAGGAGTTTCAGAAGCCCGTTCACCTATGTAGGGACTGTTACCGCCTTAAAAATAAGAAAGGCAAGGGGCTTGATCATCGCGCCAAAAATTCGAACGATAGGTTCGTGGCGATGATATCAGAAGTCAACCTAGTCGAGAGTGATAACTCTTGGCGGGTTGACTCGGGGGCCACGAGACATCTGTGTAAGGACAATGGTTTCTTCACGACTTTTGAACCCATGGACAACGGAACTATGATGTTCATGGACAATGGGGCGACTATACCGGTTAAAGGGAAGGGAAAACTTGATTTGCTTTTTACCTCTAGGAAAACCCTTACTTTAACCGATGTATGCTATGCCCCTAACGTGAAGAAAAACCTCGTGCCCGGTGGCCTACTAAATCGGTTTGGGTTCAAGTCGGTCTTCGAGGCTGACAAGTTTATTCTATCAAAGGGGGGCGTCTTTGTTGGTAAAGGTTATCTCTGTAATGGAATGTTCAAAATGAATGTTGATAATAAAAACGATAATTCTGTTTATATGCTTGACTCGTTATTTTTGTAGCATCAAAGATTAGGTCATGTGAATTTTCGTAGATTACATGAAATTGTCAATTCTTCGTTGATACCTCACATGGACAAGATTGATGATAAATGCAAAACATGCATGTTAACAAAAATAACGAGGTTGCCATTTCCTTCGGTGCAAAGAGAGTCTAATTTACTTGACCTTGTACATAGCGATTTATATGATTTCAAGAACACACCGAGTTTAGGTGGAAAGCTATATTTTATAACTTTTATAGATGATTGTTCGAGATTCTGTTATGTATATCTCATAAATCACAAAGTTGACTCGCTTGATAGATTTAAAGCATATAAAGCAGAAACCGAATTACACTGTGAGACCTTCCTCAAGCGTCTTAAGTCGGACCGTGGTGGGGAATACTATGATCCCAAGTATTTCGAAACCACCGGAATTATACATGAGATAACTGCACCATATACGCCATAATAGAATGGCGTGGCTGAGAGAAAAAACCGAACTCTAACTAAAATGGTTAACTCAATGCTATCCTACTCCGGTCTCAGCGATGGGTTTTGGGGTGAGGTGATGCTAACAGCCTGTCATATATTAAATCGTGTTCCAAACAAGAGAAATAAGATAACCCTGTATGAATTATTGAACAAACGAGCCCCGAATTTGAACTATCTACTGTGGGGGTGTAGGGCAGTTGTTAAAGTCCCTAAGCCTAAACGTAAAAAGTTACGTGAAAGAGGCATTGATTGCATCTTTGTTGGATATGCGTCTCATTGCAAGGCATATCGGTTCTATATAATTGAATCTAATGATTATATCAATGTGAATACAATAATAGAATTGAGAGACACCATATTTGATGAGAATCGGTTTACTTCTATCCCTAGACTAAGGGATTATGTACCGATTAAGAGTGACAATCAAGTGTCATATGACAATGTTCGTCATGAGAGGGAAGATGTCCCTGAAAGTGCTCTAGAACTCCAAAGGAGTAAGAAAGCAAGGAAAGAGAATTTTTTCAGTTCGGACTTCTACACTTTTTTTGGTAAAAGGTTCGAGGAACGATGTGGACCAAGGGGTTCCATAATATTGTGTCATGGAAGCTGATCCCATGACGTTTAATGGGGCGATAAGGTCTCATGATGCCTCTTTTTGATGAGAGGCTGTGAATGATGAGATGGATTCCATCTTAGGTAATAATACATGGATCCTAGTGGACCTTCCACAAGGAAGTAAGCCTATCGGGTGTAAATGGATCTTCAAAAAAAAGATGAAGATCAGTGGAATGATTGATAAGTTTAAGGCCTGATTGGTGGCTAAAGGGTTCACCCAAAAACATGGGTTGGACTACTTTGACACGTATGCCCCCGTGGCAAAAATATCAACGATAAGGGTATTAATAGCCCTTGCCTCAATTTATAAACTAGCGATACACCAAATGGATGTCAAAGCGGCATTCCTGAATGGTAAGCTAGAAGAAGAAGTGTATATGGAACAACCGGAAGGTTTTGTTGTTCCTGGGCAAGAAAGAAAAGTATATAAACTCATACGCTCTCTGTATGGGTTAAAGCAAGCCCCGAAGCAGTGGCACCAAAAGTTTGATAATGTTGTTCTAAACAACGGATTCATTATAAACGAATTAGATAAATGTGTGTATAGCAAGTTTAATAATGGCAAATGGGTCATTATATGTTTGTATGTCGATGACATGCTGATATTTGGTACTGATGTGGAATAAGTAGAGAGAACTAAACAGTTTCCCTCGGAAAACTTTGCTATGAAAAACATGGGTGAGGCGGAGGTAATCCTCAGTATAAGAATTGTAAGAAAAGGTGATACAATTTCCTTGACACAGTCTCACTAAGTTGAAAAAGTTTTGAAAAGATTCCACTTTGATGAGTGTGCACCGGCGTCTGTTCCAATGGACCCTAGTATGAAATTAGTACCGAATGAGGGCACTCCAGTGTCACAACTGAGATATGCCCAGGTTATTGGTTGTCTTATGTATGCCATGATGAGCACAAGGCCTGATATAGCCTTTGCTGTTGGAAAGCTGAGTAGATATACTAGCAATCCAAGTCAGAGTCACTAGAATGCTGTGGATCGTTTACTGAAGTACCTTAAGAAGACTATGAGTTGTGGTCTTTCTTATGTAGGTTATTCTCCTATTCTAGAGGGGTACTTTGATGCGAGTTGGATCTCCAATGTGGAGGATCATGCATCCACAAGTAGATTGGTATTCCCACCTGGTGGGGTTACGGTTTCTTAGGGTTCCAAGAAATAGACTTACATATCTGATTCAACTATGGTGGCGGAGTTTATAGCTCTTGCGTCTGCGGCTAAGGAAGCTAAGTGGTTAAAGGATCTCCTGTATAGGATACCTTTGTGGCCTAAGACGATCTCACCGATATCTATCCATTGTGATAGGCTATGCTTTCTAGAGCGTACAGTGAGGTGTACAATGGGAAGTCCAGACACGTTGGTGTAAGGCATAGTATAGTGAGACACCTTGTTCGAGAAGGTGTTGTCACTGTGGACTTCGTGAGAACAAGTGAGAATCTAGCAAATCCGTTTACAAAAGGCCTAGCTAGAGACTTAGTTCTGAAAACAAATAAAGGGATAGGGTTGAAACCTGTTATTATTAGTCGCCCATGATAGGCCCTCAACTCGATGCCTAGTATGACGCTAGGTCTCGGGTTCAATTAGAGAGACTTGTCATTGGTGTGACTGCAAGCACTAAATGAGAATTTTTCCATCCCGAGTGTGAAGTGCTTGATACCTGCGTCAGAGATTCTAAGAGGATGAGCCAATGCTCTTAATGGACCTGGTTTTAGAACTTATTGAATGTCGCGTCGCAGGGACATGATCAATGAGGTCCACCTTAGTGTGTGTTGAAGTTTGGCCGCTTCAAAGGGGTGATTTTTGACTAAGGGTTTGGCCCTGAAACACTCATAAAGGGTACAGGACACAAGGCCACAAATGTGTCGATCTGGGAGTACGTCTTGTGTGTGATTGGATAGTCGATTAGTCAAATGGGTTGTATGGTTCAAAGCTTGGTCTACCATTTTCGATTCGAGTAACTGTATGGTCTTTTCACTAGCCGGGGGTTCAATCGGGAGACAACCTCATTGATGCACAATAAGGCGTCCGTTATTTGAGATGTTATTTTGAGATTGATGGTATTTTGAAAATGGTAGGGGAATATTAATGTATTTTCAAAATGTATGTTGAATAATATGATATATATTGTTTAATTTGTGTATAAGATGTATTTGAGATTGTCCCGATACTTGTTTTAAATATTTAAAGCTTGATAGGAGTGTGTGTCGACACATGGGCCATTTGTGTCAACACACAATCCAATAGAACTATGTGGGAACAGCAGCGTGTCGACACACATGGCCCTTGTGTCGACACACAGCCCTTTTACAGAAGCGCACGAAGGCACTCTTTGCGTCGATGTGTGTGTCGAAACACAAGAGCTGTGTGTCGACACACAACCTTAACACAAAGGTCTGTTTTGACCATTTTTTGTGCGGTTTTTTTTCCGGTTCGTCACAGCCCTTTTGGCTTTGGATTTGGGACATCTCTCTTCATCACATACATATATATTCTCCTAGATTTCATGAGGTTTGATGCATGAATTAGAATTAAATTAAAACATAAGAGGAAAAAGAGATTGGAAGAACTTTGTGTTCAAGTGTTCTTGTATGATCTTGTGTTGTGTGTTTAAATAACAAACTTCAATCTCATCACATCTCTCTCAATCTCTCCCTTTACACATCTTCACTTCATATTTGGTTGTAGTTGTATCCATGAGGATATTTCGTATACCGAAATAAATCTTAAGGAAAGTGATTACATAGCCTCAACTCCTGAGATCTTTTGGTTATCCGTTTGCAAGGATTTTGCAAGTATTTCGCATATTTGTTCTAATAAAATCGATGGCTTTGTTGGCATATAACTTGAATTTTAGAATTTAGGAATGACTAGATATAAATAGATTTGGAATCTGGATATACAACCAAAAATTTGAACCTTTTTGCGGAATATTGTTCACAATGGACTTCCCACTGCAACAAGTTTAGCC
The DNA here is from genome assembly GCA_018398585.1 of Simmondsia chinensis. Lineage (NCBI taxonomy): Eukaryota > Viridiplantae > Streptophyta > Magnoliopsida > Caryophyllales > Simmondsiaceae > Simmondsia > Simmondsia chinensis. The sequence continues at coordinate 7,010,007 of JAGTTD010000016.1, forward strand.
AAAAAGGGTTGTATGTATATCTCTTATCAGTGCAAGGTGTTTCTTTAGGCTAGAGTCAGTGAATCACCTGCTCATTTAGTGTATAGGAACTAAGATCATTTGGTGGGAATATGTGGCTGAAGGAAATGCCAAGGAGTGACATATTTGTTGGAGAGCTGATTAGGAGAAACTTTGTGAAGTGTAAACAAGCTCAGGCTCAAACTTTTGAGATTCATTGATTTGGCTTGGCAAATTTAGAATGATAGAAACGAGCCTGTTTATAGAGATAGAAGTGTCAACCTAGTGAGACCTTTATTTCAAGCTAAAAAATCGAGTTGGGAATGGAAAATCCAAAATCAAGTGGTTGGGGTGGGCTATTTTTATAACAGCACCAAGTTAACTATAAAAGAAAAAGAGGTGGGACTAGGTCATGTAGAAAAAAATCAAATATGGGATTACATCAAAATAAATTTTGATGGCTCGAAGAAGGGGAAGTCGGCTGCAATAGGTTAAATCATCAGGGATGAGGCTGGTCTTTTTATTGTTGGAGGATATAGACAGTTAGGGAAAGCCTCTATTATGACAACAAAGGCATGAGTTATAAAGATGGCACCCTCAAAGTAGTTGCCTTAAGTTATAGACGCATCCAAGTGAAAGAAGAGAGTGAGATTATGATGAATGCTCTAAATAGAAAATTTTAGCCTCCATGGAAAATTTAGAAAATTATCCAAAGAAAGCTTGATGATGAAAGGCTCTGGAAGAAGTATTAGATTTAATCATTACTTTATAGAAGCAAATATAGCTACTGATTGGGCAACGAATTTTGGGCATCAAATTTCTTCGTCGGTTGAATGGTCACAAGTGCGCAACTCATATCTAAACTATCTTTTATTTGTTGATTAGCTAGGCAAAGCCTTCCATAGGAGTTTGGTCTAGCATCCTTTTTTCCTTACCACTTAAAAAAAAAAAAATGGAAATGGGAGTTACCTTAGGGGCAGAAATTGTTACCTTGTAAAGTGAAAATTAGACCAAAACTATAATAAAGTAGTAAACCAACTTAAAATAAAGAGATCATGAAAGGAGAGGGGGGGGGGGGGGGGGGGGGGGGGGGGGATTAGTGAACATGTTGATTTCATTGATCCATTTTTCTGGTACAATGGAGTGCCTGTTTATAGAATTTTACTTCCTCCTCCACGGTAAACTCATATCTTGTTAGGTTGTCCTATTCTAGTCGCATATACCTATTTGGGAAAATATCATAAGCAAAAAAAAAAAAAAAAAAATTTTTTTCTAGTTTCTTTTATCTTAAAACTTTGCAAAAAAAATTGGAAAACTAAAAGTTATTCAAAATATTCTAAAGTTCAATTTTTCAAATAGAAAAATTGGAAAATATTTTTTCTATTATAAAACTATAGACATATTATATTCAAAATGAAGAGAATAAAAATATACACCCAAATATAACTAGAGAAAAATAGCAAGTATTTTATATAAGAACTAAATCAGAGAAGTTTTTCTTCTATTCAAATAATTTTTTCAATATTATATTATTAAAATTTTTCTCTCAAATCTCAATCTCAATTCTGAATTCTCTTTTGATTCTCCACTTCTTTTCTTTCCTTTCTCGCTTGCTTCTGCTTGTGCTTACCACTTTGCTCCAGTATTTATAGGGAATTCAAAGTGGTGGAAATTTCTTACAAGAAATAAGAAGGTGGGTGTATATATACATATACATATATTATATGTATATATGTATACAAAGATTTTTTGCATAATTTCTAATTTCCTAGGATATTTAATAATATCCAAACTCGACCATAAAAATTGTACACGAAAAATATCCAATATGTACAACACTTCCCTTTTGGATATTTTCTTTAAAAATATTGTGGGACATAGCCCTCTTGAAAGTGTATAGTGTTCAAGTTATATACGCTTCCTAAACTGTCTCGTTAAAAACCTTGCCAGGAAAAAACCCAGTGTGAAAAACTATAGCGAAGGAAAAAGGAGTTCAGTGTGTATTTAATTCCCCCTCATGGGTGCACATTAACTAAGGATGTCTCGTAGTTGGCGAATGCCAATCTTGTGCCGATCTCTTGAAAGTTTGTCATAGATGCTTTCTCGAATAACTCTTTCAAGTCCTTGAGAAAATTTGTTAGCATTTGCTTCATCCTTCTTCTAAAACTCGAGAGTGCAATGAACTACGTTAAATGGGCTTGGTTGTCTAACCTGTCCTTAGCTTCAACAATGCAGACTTATTTTCATATGGTACTAACTCCTCCTGATCCTTGAAGCTTACAAAACATGTTGAATCAAGGGCCTTGACAATACCCATTCTCTACTTGCTCATAAAGCGCAAGTGTTTCAACAGTAGCTGCAATTATTAGTAGACTGTCAAAACACAGGAATATAGCTATATAACGAAATAGCGTTCTTGTCACTTACCTTGTTCCGGACAGCTAAGTAACCAGTATTTGCATGCAAAATTAATGAAATTTAACATAATATAATAATGTTACACTGGTTGATCCATTAGGATAAACATTTAACCACATTCTAATACCTTCATATTGGTGTCATATCATATATTAGTGACAAGTTAATTGAAGAAGCTATACCTGGCACTGTGACAGTAATATTAATGTAACCATTGCACCAAGTTGTGGTAATTTTAGGACCAAAAATTCATTCATTACCTCATCAAAGACCGAAAAAGGTCTTTATTTTTATCAAGGAATTAAACAAAAAATAAGGCACACTTAAGTACTGTACTCGTATAAGTTGATTAATAGAGTAATACTCTATCATATTAGTCATTGATTTATAGGTCGAGACAAAATTTAATCTTTTCCAAGATCCTTAATCTCGAAATCTTAGTTTAGGTGTGTAATAGCTTCTTCAAATTTTTTAGGAGTCATGATGATATTAACATATCCATCTTTCAGTAGATATGTACTGCAGTTTTGAATTATATGCTTCTGCCATCGTTGCTCCTTCAGGGACTTTCATATAAATATCATCACAAGTAATAAATACAAATAAGCTGTTATCATATATATAACCCATATAGAGACTGCCAAATTAATTGCATCCGTATGTATATCCCATCTATTTTTCGTCCTTATAATAAAGCTTGTGCTGCAAATCGTGCTTTTCACCACCTCATTCTCTTTGCATCAATATTCGCATGTAGTCTATAGATTTTACTCTTTAGGAATTTGGACAACTGGTCCAAACACATTACTAATTTAGCCTGAATTGCATCTTTCTATTTCAGCTAATCATTTCTTTGTTGGCATTCTTGAACGAATTCATGTTCAAGATTTTCAATTTCTTTGATCAGATTAGTAACTACTGTATATACAAAAATTTGATCAATTTTTACTTCGGTTCCTTCATATCCCATAATTCATAGAAATCTCATAATTTCAATAGTTTCAGTAGTCTCAGGTACCTGATAATCTTGAGGAATTTCATCTAAGAATTTTCTTTATACTATTATATCTGTATAGTTTTTCTTCTCAAGAATTTCATAATAGAGGGGCCAATCTTTTTCTGCTGCACCTTTTTCTTTCTTAGATTATTTCTTTGGAACTGATATGTCTGCCACGCTTCTAGCATGCAATGGATGCATTTTTCAATATATTAGAATATCGATCGATTGGGATATTAAATCAAGTAGGAGCATCTATAGTGGGGACATATTATTTGGTCACCTTCTTTCCATGAAAGAATACATATGTGAATTGGCTTGTAATATTTTACAAGTGAACAATTCTTTGAACTCATTGTTCAATGATGCATTTCACATAAATACTCATTTTTCAACTTTCGTTTTTCTCCCCCTGATTTTGGAAACTCTGTTTTGTCAAATTGACAATTAGCAAACTATGCTGTAAAATATTTTCAGTTAATTTCACCAGATATTTTATCATAAATTCCAAGTCCCTTATTTAGACCCATCTTTCCGCATTGAGGTGGTATAATTGGGACTTATAGTATATAACTAGAATTTATAGATGTGATATATATTTGGCTCTTATCAGAGACAAGTTATATTGGAGAGATCTATGATAATCAGTTGGTCTAATATAGATTAGTGCTGCAACCTGTACCATAACATATACTCGTATAAAAGTAGGCAATAGTAATGGTCTAGCCATTCGCTGCAGGCATTTAATTAGAAAATTTGCAAGACTATTTTGTGTCTGTATATGGGCTGTATGGCAATTCATCTCATACAATAATCATTAAATTCTTAAGATGTATATTCTCCTGTATTTTTATATAATATAATATAATCCACACCAAAGAGGGCACCAACACTCTATCACCGGATCCCATTAGAACTCCGAAGTTAAGCGTGCTTGGGCGAGAGTAGTACCAGGATGGGTGACCTCCTGGGAAGTCCTCACCCTCAGGTTGGGCACGCAGGGAAATAGACTCTCTTCAGGTTAACATCCTGAAGGGGGAAGGCTACGTATATCAGGGCCCCCCAGACCCTACGTAGGTGGGAGCCCTTGAGGCACTGGGTATGTTCCTTTATAATATAATCCGCAACTTGAGCTCATAGTCGAATCATTTATGTAAGAAATTTCACAAATAACCCATCATAAGTGGATTATTCACAAATATGTGACCAACGGATTGAGACCTCTATTAATATCATAAAATACCGAATTGATCTAAGTGATGAAATAATTAGCCCACATATATCCCATTTGTATTCCTTCAAATACATGGGGCTCAAACCCAATTTCAATTGAGTATGACATAGTAATCACTTTGCCTTAAATACAAGCAGCATATGAAGTTTTATCCGATATAAGAATCTTCTGGTTCTTCAATGGTGTGAGAATTTTCAATGATCCTCCTAATCATCTTTATACCCGAATAACTCAAATAGTCATGCCATAAAATAAAAACCTTTGGGTTCGATAACTTTTGGTTAACTATCCTGATGGATATCTCAAAATTAAATATTGTTCATTCAGTAAACATGATATGTGCTCTTCTGGAGCCTTTAATAAAGTTTAAAAGACCTATTGTTGTTATACTGTCTTATGGACATGAATTTTCACTATCCATATTCAAACATAAAATACATACAAGCAACTAACGAAAATATAAGCATAATATTACAAAATACTTTAACTGATAATAAGTAGGCGGCATAACCGACCATATGAATAATGAATGAGTAATAAAAAATAGGCAGTTTAATCAGCCATGAATATGCAAAGTAGAAAAATATGAAAACTAAAGTTTTCTTCTTTCCTTCACTTTTCTATTTTTCTATTTTTTTTTCCCTTGTCATTAGCGGACTTCTTAAATTTTGGTCCATTATGGGTACCATAGTTCCAGTTATTATGATTGCGAATATAACCTCGTCCACGACCACGTCCACGTCCACAACCACGACCACATTTACGACCTCGACCACATCCCTGAAGGTCGTATGTCGAAGTATTCACTTCAGGGAATGGTTCGGATCCAATTGGTCGAGATTGATGATTTTTCATTAATAATTCATTATTTTGTTCAGCAATGAGGATACATGATATTAACTCTGAGTATTTTTTGAATCCTCGTTCTCAATATTGCTGCTGCAGGAGCATATTCGAGACATGAAAAGTAGAGAATGTTTTCTCTAACATATCCTCCTCAGTAATAATTTTCCCGCATAATTTTAATTGGGAAGTAATATTAAATACTACAGAGTTATACTCGCTTACTGTTTTGAAATCTTGCAATTGTAGGTGAATTTATTCATAGCGAGCTTTAGGAATGATCACATATTTTTGATGGTCAAACCTCTCCTTTAAATTTAACTAAAGGACAAGCGGGTCCTTTAAAGTAATATACTCTACTTGAAATTCTTCAGGGATATGATGCCTGAGTAATATTATTGCTTTAGTGCGATCCTGCAGGGATGTGTTATTTTCCCTTTTAATTGTATTTTCGAGATTTATAGCATCAAGGTGAATCTCAACATCACGGGTCCATAGCAAATAATTTTTGCGAGTTATATTAAAGCAGTAAATTAAAGATTAGTAAGGTTAGACATTATAAATCACAGATTAGGGAATGAAAACTTATCTCGAGTATATAACGATCCTGAGCTGGTTAGAGACTCGTGCTGATAAAGTGTTATAAAACTATAGACCTATTATACTCAAAAAGAAGAAAATAAAAATATAAATCCAAATATAACTAGAGAAAAATAGCAAGTATTTTATATAAGAACTAAAAAACCAAAGAAAATTTTATTTTATTCAAATAATTCTCTTAATATTATATTATTAAAATTTTTCTCTCAAATGTCAATTCTAAATTCTCTTTTGATTCTTCACTGCTTTTCTTTCTCTCTCTCTCGCTTGCTTCTGCTTGTGCTTACCGCTTCGCTCTAGTATTTATAGGGAATTCGAAGAGGTGGAAATTTCTTACAGGAGAAGAAAGGTGGGTATATATATTTATATACATATATTATATGTATATAAGTATATAAAGATCTTTTACATAATTTCTAATTTCCTACGATATTTAATAATATCCAAACCCGACCATTAAAATTGTACCCGAAAAATATTCAATATTTACAACATTCTCAATATTTTCTACTATTTTGGAAAATTAAAAAAAATTAAAACTATTTTCTAGAACATTTCACCTCTTTTTTTTCCATAAGTTTCTTTCCATTGTCTCATTTTAAGCTTGAGGTTATGCATTTGTCTTTGCTCTGCATTTCTTTTTCCCTTCAAAACATCGCTCTTTTTTTCATTTCCTCTCAAAGTCTCATGCCTTTGGCACCATATGAAAGTAAATGGTATCATATAAATAATTTTCAAGCAATGGCGGATTTAGAATATATATTGAGAGGGGGCTTAGTTATAATATATGATTTTTTTTTTTTAATAATTAGTAACAAGGTCGTGATACAAAACATGCCACTTAATGAAAGCAAGGCCTAGGACACTTGAAAGGACCTAGGGATCATAAAAGGACAAGCACAAACAATAAACAAAACTGAGAAAATAGGAATGCGAAACGAAATACAAACGGGGCCAACAGGAGCTAGTTATATTATATGATGACTTCACTTATAATATATTTTCGGGTTATTTACAAAAATGATCCCTAAACTTTTCTCATTGTGTAAATTTTACCCTTATACCTTTAATTATATCAATTTAGTCCTTATACAATTTATATTGTGTCAATTGAGTATTTTGGTCTAATTCAAGTTAAGCTATTGACGTAATTATTAACGGCACAATCATGTTAGGCGCAAATAACTTGTTGTAGGTGCTTCAAAATTCGGTATTAAGTTATGTTGTCTCACATAGAATATTTGATGGGAGCACATTCAATTGGATGAGTCGGTAAATTTTATGTAACCATTTGTTACCTTTTTGATTGTTGTAAACATTGAACTAGGCTCCTATTAAATTGGACCCTTAGTATTTCCCATTAATCCTTGTCCTATAAATTACAATTGTGTCATTCATCACCATGATTATGCTCATTATGGCACATTGAGATTTTATCCTATAAATCTAGGCTGCTTGGATTTGCGAGTATACTCAAGAATGAAAGCGAGATTGATGTTCTCTCTTCAATTTTCCCTTAATTCTCTCTTCCTTCATATACAATAACAAACAGATTCGTTCTCACTAAGTTATTCACTCTTGTAACTCTGTTCAACCCCTTCTATGATGCTGGGAATTGATTGAGACTATCCCATACCGTAACCATCGAGTACACGGGTGTTTCAGTCGCCGCGTTAACCTTGGGGTCGATTGCCAGACAGCCAGTATGTATCGAAGATAGGGCAAATTCGACTTTAAGGTAGTGGTTTTCCGTGGCACGATAACTTTTATCCTGTACTTTATGAGTCTTTATGCTTAACATTGATCTTATATCATCTATTTTTTTCAATAATTTAAAGTCGAATCTGAGATGTGCAGTCATAGCAAGCGTGAAAGTTTTATGAACACTAATAAAATATCCAATTATTCATATATATAGCAATTTGAGTATTAAAGGGGGAAAAAAAACACACACACTCAATTGTGTGGCTAGATCTGGAAAAATACTGAGTATTGGTTACTTTCATGGACTTTTGGCAACTAGAGAGTCATATAACATGTCATACAAAAATGAATATGGTTCAGTAGAAAATTGGAAAAAGGAGGAAAAATTTAAGAAGAGGAAAGAATGAAATAAAAACTAGTAGAAATTAATCAATTCAAAATTGGATCTAATATAATTTGAATGCCCCGAATGGACATTGATCAAATTTTTGCCATTGGCCTGTCAATGATTGCTCTCTAAGATTGCAGCCCAACCTCGGCACAAGCACCAATGACCAGACTTGGTGTATATGTAGATCAGGTCACAACACTTGACAAGGGAAAAGAAAAATCACTGATATAATGCCATCGCCTATACAATAAAGAAACTTGAACCCCTAACGAAATAGAGTGTGCCGAAGGTGTATCGCGAGAGAAGCAGATTCGATTCTTCACGGCGGTGCCACATCTTGGTGCCCCGGAATAGATTGGCCAACTAGGATGTGTTGAGTGGGTAATTTTAATTTCTCATAAAATTACATACAACTATCGTATTAAGTGCAGCAGAATACCAATTTAAAAACAATTTTTCACAAAAATTATGCTAAACAATAATTTAGAAAACCCTTAATACAATTTTAAGGTTTTCTTTTTAAAAGAAAATCAGGTTCCAAAATCCTAAAAACTTGTATCTTCTCAAGGCTCAAACACATAAAATTGTATTAAGGTTTAAATTCATGGTATGACATCACTGAACGCATAAAAACCCGTATCTTCTCGCGGCTCAAACCCTATAAACAATTGGTCGTCACAAATGACATCAGCACCAAAAACCAAAACAGGCGTAAAGGGACCCCGTGACTGACGTCACCATGACGTTAGCGGCAGGTGATTTTCTTTCTTTTTTTTATTTTTTATTTGGGCGTTGGGCGGGCGTGTTCCAATTGCTGCTGTATCCCCGCGCGTGTGCTCTGTAGCTATCACTCTTTGCCCCTTTTTTTGTGTTTTGCTTACACTATAGTATTTATTGTATTATATATTTATCTCATAAATATTTATTTAGTATAAAAATTTATTTATCTTATAAATAAATAATTCATACCATGAATTCATTTCTCAAATATTTTCAAACGTATGCTTAAGCTGGGACTTGCGGAGGGACTTCAAGGACAATCAAAATCTAGCTCCAAATGGGTCAAATTCGATTATCATCTCATGATAATAATTGATTACTATTTAGTAAAACTTAATTCTAATAAATAAGTTTTGCTGCACTGTAAAATTAAATATATATTCACTCAAGAATTTTCTAAAGAACTTTTATTACGACAATTAACCCTTCTATTAGATGTACGTGATCAAAAATAGCTTCAACTACTATTGCTAATTTTCTCACATCTTTCACCATAGTTCCCAATTTTCCCTTTTCGAACAATTCAATAATACAGAAATAATTTTCGTATTAATTCTAAATGTCAAACATATGGAATAGTTTGACCAAAGATTATAGAATATGTCCGTATATTTGCAAATCAACTAAAGAGACATCTTTATCTGGTTAGAGACTATAGATTCCACGTAAAAACAACTATTCATGCTACACTTCATGCCATCACCTAACGCACGTAAGATTCAAGTCAACACACTTTGAATTATCCTTTTAGCATGTTAAAGCAACGAACAATTCGTGCACGAGTTCAGACTGTTTCCTGGATTTAAAGTTATCGTCTTGCGAAATTAATTATTTGTGATAGTAGTTAAGAAACAAATAATTTAGATGGTCCTGTTCAATGTTCCAATCTTATTAACAGCACCACATAATACTCTTGGGTTCCTATCTACATGACCGAGATAAGTCGTCAAAAGTATCATATTGTAGTCTTATCAGACAAGTTGTCCAAATTTATCACCTACTATGAACATACTTTTACGACATATCATTAATTTGATCTAAGTCTATATGTGGTTCCATCTCATTGACCATTTAAACCAAACCTGTCATGTCATATTGGACTTCGTCCATCTCATATAACATTTTAGGAAACAATCACACGCATATTTGACTCGTAAAACAAATTCAGACAATAAATAAATAAAATAATTTCATTTATTTAATATTTAAAACTAAATAATTGCATTTTTACAGGACACCAATTCCCACAGGATGTTGATGTTATGATTCAAGATCGATCTTGGATTATAACCTAGGAAAGAGAGTAAGAGATGAGGAAGAAGTGAGATCAAGATGAGAAAATAGAGAGAAATAAGATGAGAATTAGAGAGAACTTGAGTAGAGAGAAGAAGAAGATAATTTCATTATTATAGAATGAATCTTACAAGAGAAGATAGCTACCTACTTATACTAATCACTCCCCTAAGTTGGTTAAAACAAGAAACAATGCACCTAGACTAATTACCAACCGACATACCCCCCTTACGCTTCACCTAAACATGACTTAAACTAACACTTAACCATCCTACCTGAAACCAAATACCAATTACAGCTGATTATACTAAAAGGAGTACTAATTAAACTACTCTATTACAACCTTGACTTATTAGTACTCAATTCCATATGCCCCATCTTCTAGAATCATGACAATACTCTCCCCTTTAAAGTTGTCCCAAGAATCTTAGTAGAGAAGTTTGTAGCTTCAAGTCTCTTATTGGCTCTGCTGTACAGCTTCAAGATGCTTATTTGATCAGTATTTACATCTTCAACCCTGATCGAGTTAGCAACATCTTGCATCTTGCATCAATCCAAGATTTCCACTCCTGTAACTACTTGCAAATCACTACCAGTCACAACTTTAGCTCATACTTCAGTGACGCATTTATTCCAGCAGCAAGGACTGTAAAGAGCTTGAAAACCTCCTCCCCTTTGAGATGTTTCACTATGAATTCCCTATTGCTTTTAATCAGGATGAGAATGCTCTTGGACCCTTGCCAATTCTCATAAGATTGCAAACTGTTGAATACTATTCTTGTATTATACTTTATACTTTGTATTTGTAAAGATTCTAAGCATATTCTTGTATTTACAATTAATAGGCTAGTATTTAGTATTGTAATTAGTAGTATAGCATTAGTGATGGTGGTAGGTGCATTAACCCCTTTTCTCTTCCTCTCCATAACCGGCCACTTCAATGGCCTCATGAATGGAGACTTTATTTTTGTGTAACTCATGTAATGGTAGTAGAAGGGTTTGGCTCTTCTTAGTTAGGTTTTCTTTAGTATAAATAGTTAGTAGTTGTAATGTTTATATCATCAAATAAAAGTATCATTTTCCATTTCTATTTTTGCATTTTTAGTTTTTACATGGTATCAGAGCAAGTTACGATCTTGCATTGAAACGGCATTCTTCTTCCTTGTTGGGCCATTACCGAAACACCATTGAGGTGTAGTTTGTGAGTCTTTCTCTTTTTCCTCTTGCTTTTTGTGCTTGTTTTGTGTTTTGATTTTGTAAAATGGCGGATGTTAACAATACCGAGAACACTCAAGCTAATGTTAACCAAGTTATCATGCCAGCTCCCGCGATAGGGGGAGTTATTGATGTTAACTCACCGTTTTACCTACATCCCTCGGATAATCCGGGCCTAGTATTTGTTCAAAACATATTAACAGGACCTAACTATCCTTCTTGGAGAATGGCTATTCTTAAGGTGTTCAAAGCAAAGAGGAAAATTGATTTTCTTGATGGTAGCATAGCAAAACCGGATGAAAATTCACCGGATTTCGAAAATTGGAGTGCTTGTGACTCCATGGTTGCTACTTGGCTTTCTAACTCTGTGTCAAAAGAAATTAACAAGAGCATTACCTATTTAGAAACTACGCATGATATTTGGCTAGACTTGCATGAGAGGTTCTCACAAGGCAACGTTCCTCTTATTTACGAGTTAAAACGCGAGATCACGCACTTAAAGCAAGAAAATTTGTTGGTTTCAACTTATTTCACTAAGTTGAGGTCCCTATGGGATGAATTATATACTCTTGTTGAGATTCCACCTTGCACTTGTGGGCATGCCAAAGCTTTTTTGCAGATTCGCGATATGGAAAAAATTGTTGGATCTTTTAATGGGGCTCGATCCTTCTTTTGCAACTGTTCGTTCTCAACTTATGAACACTAAGCCCTTAACATCTGTTGGTAGTGCATACTCGATTTTGTGTCAGGAGGAGAAGCAAGCAAGTGTAGCAGCGGGTTCCGTCGTGGCACCAGATGCCACGGTTTTGGCAGCCAAGGCCACGGCCGGTGGCGTGGCTACGGGGGCGGGCAATGATGCCCGACGTACTAACCGGTTTACAGGTGCTCATTGTAAGAAACATGGCCATTCCAAGGACCGGTGTTTTGAATTAATAGGTTACCCGCCTGGTTGGAGGAACAAAGGACAAGGAAACGTTGCTTGTGGGCCGCTTGCTGCCGCTGCAGAAACAGAAACCGACTTACTTGGGGATTGTGACAATCCCATTTCGGTTTTATCCACTACGCAGTATCAACAAATCATGTCCCTACTTTGTCCCATTTCGGCTTCTCCTAGTGTTAACCTGACAGGTCAAGTTTTGTCATTTGATGATTGGATAATAGACACAGGTGCCACAGATCATATGGTGTCCTCACTGTCGGTTATGTTTGATGTTGAAATAAACAATTTTATTGGGCCCGTTAAATTGCCTAACGGGACCTCTTTAAGAGTCACCCATATGGGAAAGGTCAAAAATCTCAAATAATTTTGTCCTCTGGGATGTACTCTATGTGCCTGGTTTTCGTTATAACTTATTATCAGTGAGAAAACTAACTCAAAATGATAATTGCACATTAACGTTTCATCGCAATTTTTGTTATATACAGGACTTATGCTCGAAGAGGCTGATTGGAGCGGGTAAGCAGCGAGATGGGCTATACTTGTTGCAAGCACAGTGCGCGGGTCGTGCTGCCCATTCGGCCCAAGTGAATAAAAATGCCCTTTTATGGCATCAACGTCTTGGTCATGTTTCATTTCAGAAGCTATGTGTTTTTCCGAATTTGAGTGTTAAAAAAACTGATGTTGTTTGTGATGTTTGTCACCGTGCCAAGCAGGCACGTTTACCTTTCCCTTCATCTATTACTAAGACTCGTGAATGTTTTGATTTGATACACTGTGATATTTGGGGTCCATATCGAGTTATGTCCTTAACCAGTGCTCGGTACTTTCTTACTATTGTTGACGACTTTAGTCGGTGTACTTGGGTTTATCTAATGAGAGAAAAATCCCAAGCGCATACGATCCTCATGGATTTCTGTCGTATGGTCAAAACACAATTTGGGTTAAGCAAATAAGGAGTGACAATGGGCAAGAGTTCAAATACGGGCCGCTTTTGGAGTTCTATGCTAAACATGGGATTCAGTTCCAAACTTCTTTAGTTGGGACACCACAACAAAATGGGGTGGTCGAGCGAAAGCACAAACACCTATTAGAAGTGGGGAGAGCACTGCGGCTCCAAGCAGGTTTGCCTAAAAATTTTTGGGGTGAGTGCGTTTTAACCGCAGCCTATTTGATAAATTTAACTCCTTCTTCAGTTCTTCAAAACAAAAGCCCGTATGAGTTACTTTTTGGAAAAATACCTGAGTATAGTCATTTGCGTGTGTTTGGGAGTTTGTGTTATTACCGTACAAAGGATAGGACGAGTGATAAGTTTGATAACCGAGCTGCTTCGAGTGTTTTTATTGGTTATCCACATGGAAAAAAAGGTTATAAAATTTACAATCGTGAAGAGAAAAGGATTGTGATTTCACGGGATGTTTATTTTTATGAGGATATTTTTCCGTTTCTACAAACCCAGGATCCTAATAATAAACAAACACATCAAGACCCATATCCATTCTTTCATGATGTAGGGCCGGCTCGTCAAATGCCGGCCCCAGCACGGCTGCTGGCCGAACAGCTGCCAGCGGAACAGCAGCTGACTGGACAGCAGCTGACTGAACAGCAACCAGCAACTTCTGGTTCGTTCGGCTAGACAGAAGCTGAGGAAGACCTCGGTGCAGCACCTGTTGTTGCTTCGGAAGAAAATTTGGGAATTACAGATGACTGGGACCGTGAAGAAGAAGCCCCGATAATTAGGAGAAGTACCTGATTACGTTCTCCACTGGCAAAATATCAAGACTATATTTGTGACGCTCCATCTTCTATAGCCCATGCTCCTGCTACCACTCCATCAGCCAATTCTGGTATAGTGTATCCTATTTCAAATTTTACTTCGAATGTGCATTTTTCTGATGCTCACTGTAATTTTTTTGAGTGCCATCACATCCTGTGATGAGCCTAAAAACTTTAAATAGCCAGTAGAATACAAACATTGGAGGGACGTGATGGAGAAGGAAATACGAGCCTTGGAAGAGAATAAGACATGGACATTGGAAACTTTGCCGATGGGAAAGAAGGCAATTGACTCCAAGTGGGTATACAAAGTGAAGTACAAATCAGACGGGTTGATAGAGCGATACAAAGCAAGGTTGGTAGCCAAAGGCTACACGCAAGTCGAAGATATAGACTATCATGATACTTTTGCTCCTGTTGCCAAATTAGTCACTGTTCGAGGTATTTTAGCTGTTGCTGTTGCAAGAAATTGGATAATACATCAGTTAGACGTAAATAACGCATTTTTACATGGGAACTTGGATGAGGAAGTTTATATGAAACTTCCCCAAGGGTTTGAACAATAACATAAGGGCAGAGTATGTTGTTTGCGAAAATCTTTATACGGACTCAAACAGGCTTCACGTAATTGGAATCATAAGTTTACTTCAACCTTGCTTAACATTGGATTCACACAGTCCAGAGCAGATTATTCACTCTTCACGTTTCATCGTGATGGGATTTTTACCGGGATATTAATTTATGTCGATGATGTCATTATCACCGGTAACAATGAAGAACATGTTACTAACGTGAAAGAGACCTTGAATACTTCTCTTGGAATTAAAGACCTAGGACCCATCAAATACTTCTTAGGAATCGAGGTTGCTCGGTCCCCTAAAGGGATGGTCTTGAGTCAACGAAAGTATGTGTTGGATATTTTGAATGAGGTTGGCTTGGTGGGGGCTAGACTAGCTCCTACTCCCATAGTACAGAATCATGGATTAGCAGATCAGGTGGGGGACAAGGTTGAGGACGACGGTCAGTATAGAAGACTAGTAGGACGACTTCTCTACTTGACCATGACTAGACCAGATATTAGTTATGCCGTTCGCATTTTGAGTCAGTTCATGCATGATCCTCGAGTTCCACATCTTGAGGCTGCAACACGTGTTTTGCGGTATCTGAAAGGGACGCCGGGACAGGGTATATTCTTACCTTTTGAGAATGATCTACGTCTAAGAGCATATTGTGATGCAAATTGGGCGGGGTGTCCAACCACAAGACGTGCCACCATAGGTTTTATTACATTTTTGGGTGGGTCGCCAATTTCTTGGCGTTCCAAGAAACAGACCGTAGTCTCACGGTCTTCGACTGAGGCAGAGTATCGATCCATGGGAGCCACGACGAGTGAGCTTGTGTGGTTACGTTACTTGTTGACTGACCTTCTTGTTCCTATTGACTATGCTTCTGTCTTATTTTGTGATAATCAGGCAGCCCTTCATATCGCCTCCAATCCCGTTTTCCATGAAAGGACGAAGCATATTGAAATTGATTGCCATTTCGTTCGAGAAAAGTTATTGTCCAAGCAGATTGCGACCTCCTTTGTTCGGTCAACGGGACAAGTAGCGGACATCTTTACCGAGGGCTTGGTTCTACAGAGTTTACAACTCTCATTCGCAAGTTGGGCATCGTAAACTTACATGCTCCAACTTAAGGGGGAGTGTTGAATACTATTCTCGTATTATACTTTATACTTTGTATTTGTAAAGATTCTAAGCATATTCTTGTAATTACAATTAATAGGCTAGTATTTAGTATTGTAATTAGTAGTATAGCATTAGTGATGGTGGTAGGTGCATTAACCCCTTTTCTCTTCCTCTCCATAACCGGCTACATCAAAGGCCTCATGAATGGAGACTTTATTTTTGTGTAACTCATGTAATGGTAGTAGAAGGGTTTGGCTCTTCTTAGTTAGGTTTTCTTTAGTATAAATAGTTAGTAGTTGTAATGTTTATATCATCAAATAAAAGTATCATTTTCCATTTCTATTTTTGCGTTTTTAGTTTTTACACAAACCAATCCCCATCTTCCGCCTCATGTCTTTCCAACTGAGAAAATTTGCATCTCGCTTGTTAGTCTCAGTAGCATCAAGATTGGGATGTCTCCATGCTGCAGCAACAACTGAACCGCACCTCATTTTCCCTCTACAATTTAAAGTCCAATCCATAGCAGGTTGATAAATTTCATAGGCTTCGCTACGCACTGGCTTGGATTCAGAACACATCTGGATAGAGCCTTGATGTAACTTGAGCATCTCAACAACCTTCAACATTTCTAGATCAATTTCTGATCTACTCATGTTGTCCTTGTTGAACTACTGCTCAATTTATTAGCTAGAATGCTCTTGATCCCATACTTAGCTCCTTAATAGAACCATTTTGGTGCTTACTACCGAATTGATCAATAGCCGAATTCCCTTCACAATCAATTCCACGCTTAAGTTGTTGCTTCTAAGGAGAACTAGCTGCATTAACTTGATCTTCTGCTTGCTGCTGAAAATTCAACCACCAAATTTTGGGAGGTCTCACGCTTGGTTGTACCTTTGATGACAATTCCTCATTCCTTGCCTGTGCAACCTTGTCTGAAACACCTAAAATTTGTTGATATTCCATTGTTTTGCTCACATTCGACCTTTGCTTTTCAGTGCGATCCATTGATGTTACTGCTGCAACATTCCCTTGCAACCACACTTCATGAACCCCACTTAGTTGTACTTCCTGAATTTGTCCTGAATTGGCATTTCCTTGCTCCTCTGTTGTTGTTAGATCAATTCCCCTTTGGTCTCGCTTTGAATAAGGAGGAACCACAGATGCAAATAACCTTGCTTTGTCATATGCCATTGATAATGATCGAGGACTAATGGCCTTAACTATCCACTTGAGCTCAGGTTGGAGACCCTCAATAATGAGAGCCACAAGATAATCCTCATTTGTCTCCGGATATATGGACAACACTCCAGCCTTCCATTCTTCAAATCTATTCATATACTCCTTAAAATTAGTCTCTTGCATCAACCTATTGAATTCGTATATCACTTTCCCCGGGTCAAGAGGCCTATCATTAGTGTTCGCAGATGAATAAGCACTAGGTCCACTCAAGGGAACCTACAATTTAATCTGATCTTGCATATGTCCCAGTTGAAATTGAGCGTTCTCTCACATTGTAGTGGTAACAGATTGATTCTTTACTAAATCTGTTGGTATCATAGTAGCAGCAGCCTGATTCTTTGCTGAATTTGAGTTTACTGCTGAAAGAACGCCTTAATTTGTTGTTGAACCTATATCATTGCTGCTAAAATTCCACATTTTCCTTACCATCTTGATAGTCCTTTTGATCCAAGAGTAGCATTTCTCTCAAATATCAAACTAAGATGATTGAGTAACATTTCTTTTGATTAAGGTGAATAACCAAACTAATATCAACACATTGCTGCAAAGTATACTTTAAGCGCAACTTTTTGAAGCTTAGAACTTCAATGTATACTTGCAACTTCTCAGCTGCAATATTTGGGGGCTCTACCACTTGCAATGGTACAATTTCATCCTAAAATTTTGTTGGGATTGTAGAATTGACCTTTTGAAATTCAGCTAAACCAAACCCATTCTAAATCTCATAGGCTTGCGTGATGTTAGCATTTTGATTTGCAGCTCTCCAACTGATTCCAACTCTACCAAAAGCATATTGCCCGGTATCCTGCTTACATTTCTGCTGCAAGTGTTGGTTAACTTCCAATATAGCACTAAGCTTCTCCTTCCCTGGATCAAGAGGCCTTAGTTTTGCTTGATTTGTTACTCTTTTAACCACTTGTGTGTTTTTTACTTGAGCTTCCAGATCACTCTCTTGTGATTGCATATTTGGTTGCAGAATTGATCCTACTTCCACTACTGTCACACTTATTTGTTTCTTATCATCTTCCTTACATTACTTCATTCTTGATCTTCTCTTAAACCTCTTGCTAGCATCATATTTCTTGCTGCTTGGATGCAAATTTAGCACAAGATTTTACGGAGCTAATTTCTTCAATCTTAGTGATCTCTTGTTCCTTACTTCAATTGAAGACTTAAAATTCATTGCTGTAATACTCTTTTGCTTCAACCCGTCTTGAACAGGTTGTATTGCTGCAGCGTTAACCTGAACCGATGTCGCAACATTCTGCTTATTGGCTTGTTCTTGCATCTCTGAAGGCTGTGATTGGATCTTCTCTTGTGATTGCAGCATATTCTCCAATGTTGCCATCATGTCATGAAGTATGTGTATCACCCTCTGACTCAACTCCTGGAATGCATCTCCAGCCATGGCTGCCTTAATTGGATGCAAAATCAACAAGTTTGAGTGCACTTCAGCTAGCTAACGTAAGATTAATGGATATGAATGCAACTTCAGCCAATTAGTTAAGTAATACAGCACGATCTGATTCAAGAACTGAAGCACATAAGTTGATTCAATGTTATTGCAGCTAGATCGAACACAAATTCAACAAGCTCAACACAAGATTAGCAAATTCTTGGCCAAAGTTGAAACACTGAAATCTTGATCAAGTACAATATGATCAAGAACTTGATATCAAATAAACTTGATCTAATGCTAATTCAATCAAATTGAATGCAATTCAACTCAATTGGAAGCAAATTCACAAGCTCTGATACCAATTGTTATGATTCAAGATCGATCTTGGATCATAACCTAGAAAAGAGAGTAAAATAAGTTGAGAATTTGAGAGAATTTGAGTAGAGAGAAGAAGAAGACAATTTCATTATCATAGAATGAATTTTAAGATAAGATAACCCCCTACTTATACTAATCACTCCCCTAAGTTGGTTAAAACAAGAAACAATGCACCTAGACTAACTACCAACTGACATACTCCCTTACACTTCACCTAAACATGACTTAAACTAACACTTAACCAACCTACTTGACACCAACTACAAATTACAGCTGATTATGCTAAAAGGAGTACTAATTTGACTAATCTAATGACTTAAACTACTCTATTACAACGTCGACTTATTAGTAGTCAATTCCATATGCTCCATCTTCTGGAATCATGACAGTCGATTGAAATGCCGGTGAATATCGGCGTCGCAACATTGTTGGCGGCAATGAGCCTCAAAGGACTGTTGAACCTATTTGCGTTGTGACTCGTAATGGTGGTTCAAAGTGGTGCTCGTGACTGTGGTTCGCGGTTGTTCGAGGTGCCATTTGTGGCCAAGCTGTTTGGCAGCATCGGTTAATTGAGATGGTGGGTACCACGGCTAAGAGAGTAAACCAAGAGACGTTTAGGGTTTTGTTGTTTTATTAAAAAGCTTTTATAATCAAGACCGTAGATTGTAAAGGGCTTGGGGATTTTTGGCCCAATGTAGAAAGGGGTCCATCCTAATCATAAGAATATATGCTTATTGAGCCTTAAAATAATATAAAATTAAATTTGGGAGTAGTTATGCTGACCTAGGCCAAAGGGTTCATTTCAGCTTTTAAGTAAAAAAAAAAAAAAAAAAAAAAAAAAAAAAGGCCTATTTGGAATTTAAATATATAAAATTAAAAGGGATCAGTCCATTTGTAAGTGAAAGTGAGACCTGCTTAGGCGGAGGTCTTCAAATTAAAGCGTATGAAAATAAAAACATTGCTTAAAGTTAAGTAGGTGTATGTTCAATATATGCATCTTTCATGAAAATTCTATGAATTTCATTTGTAATTGTTATGCATGTATAATCACTAAAAAGAAAAGTTTACTTATAATAGTAAACATGGAATGGATTTTGTTATGAGCCCATTAAAATATAGATGAATTAAGAAATGTGTTATTGATCACATGTCTCATTTAACTATTTCAGATCCACTGATAGGGGGAAAAAAAAAAAGACCTTTCGTGTAATGACACCAAAAGTTCGCTAAAAAAACAATAGGCTCACTAACAAGCACAAGATGCTTTGTAATTTATTGGTGTTTACTAGAACTAGTAACTTCACTGAATGGAAGAGATAGTTTGTCTTCCTAATGCTGGAAGAAATATAAAACTAGTTCAATGTAAGAGTTATTCTTTGTGAGAATAAGTGGTCAAGTAGGCATGCTTTTGATGATGTGAGCCTATGCCCATTTGATAGACTTGACGTTAGCATGGATATTATGGTCATTGTCTTCTAAATTCACATAAGAAACTTGAATGGAACTAATAACGATGGTTTATTTTGTATTTTGGTTTGTGAATATTTAAAGACATGCTTATGCGGGGGCTCTTAAGGCACTGGATTTGTTGTTGTTGTCATTGTTGTTGAATATTTAAAGTCATTAATATATTCACCTTTTTTATTATCCCTTTTTAAATGAATGTTTCCTTACATATATGTTAGTTATCTCGATTATTAACTTAGATTACCTCTACCCACTAAAACTACTTCTCGGTTATTAGGAACTTGTTAATTCATTAAAAAAAGGGGGATATTGGACATCACCATTAAGCCTCATTACTTGGGTATGATCTCTTGTTATGGGTGTGTAACAAATACTCTTATAGTTGACCTTGAGATCTATCTTAAGAGTCCTAGAAGATATTTTGAGGAAAATTCCTCATGTAATATGTTGGGTCTTCTCGTAAGCAATTAATGGAAAGAAAGGGCTCTAAATATTTTTATCATGAGTTTTAAGAACTAATGGAACAACTATGTCAGGATAGAGTGACTACTACATTAATGCCTCATATGTTCACAATATGCCTTAATTGTTTGAGCAGCTTATGTGTACTCCATAAATTGGGATGTATTCTAAACTCGGTATACAATTACTAAGAGGTGTACCTTGTTGAATATACGAGTATTACTTCAATCCGTTAGTTGAGAACTGTGCTGGGCACTTTGAAGCTAGAAGTTGAGAAATCTTTTGCGTTGAATTAATTGTTTTCAACTTCTCTCAATAAGCATGTTTGCATGCAACCCACCTACTTAGCACGAAAACTACTATAATTAGACTGAGTTAAAAATGTGTAGTATGTTGTGCACATTTTCCTACATTTATTATTGAGTCTGATCCATGTAAATCCTGACATGAGGTAGTGAATGTGTTTTTTTTTTTGGTGGGGGTGGGGGGGGGGGGTGTGTTAGCGTTCTTATGCTAAATAACATTGTTGTGCTATATAAGATCCAGTTTGATCCAAATGTGTTGTGTTTCTCATGAGTCCACCAATTTTAGCTAGTTGACACTATCTAGTGTGAATTAATTGGAGTGGAACGATTTTTTGTATAATATTATTTAGAACTTCCGTTTTGGTGTCATGGACGGGTAGGTGGGGAAATAACGTAGAAAATTTGTCGCTTTTTGGTGCCCGTCCGGAATTTGATGACATTAACGCTTGGGCTTGAAAGTCTCCTGGCTATAAGAATACCTTATATTATTTTGAATGGCTAATGTGGATTATGGTATGATTAATTAACTAGTTTTAATTCGCAAGAGCATAGTATTGTTATCACCTTTGTTAAGTCACCAAAATCTATGTGGTAGGTGAGATCTTTCAGTGTTTTACTGTTTGTCAAGTAGTCTTGTATGTGATGTAAGTAGGATGTGTATATTTGAAGTGGAGATGCATTTGTGATGATTAACATTGTATATTCCATTGTTATGTTATGCTTACTATTGCTGAGTTAGTAGGTTATGAAGTTGGTTGGTTGAGAGACTTGCTAGCACATGCTTCATTGGAGGGGCGACATTAGTTTATGGCAAGTTCTAATTGACGGCGATCCTGGCCAATTAATGAGCTTGTAATGGTGTAAATAGCATGCATGTCTGTCCTAGAGGCACAATGATGTGTGATAATTGCAACTATGTGATTCCATGGAATGAATAAAGAGAATTTTGGCCTATCCTCTCAACAAGACCTTCGTAGAAAGATGGTACTGGAAACAGCATCAGGAAAGGGACTTAAGCCTAGAGAGTGAAGTCATGTATGATGGATACTCATTTCAAGTTCCTTAAGTTCAATAGGATAAATGAAGTTGTGTTATGATTGAGAGTTATGCACTTGTTGTCCCATTCCATAATGGTGCATTTGGCGTCATTTGAAGAGGTTGAGCTTAAAGTTCTTAACTTGACCCATAGTCCTTAAAGGATAATGTGGCACATCACACACCTGGTAGGTCTGGCCCATATAAATGTGAAGGGGGTGCCTTGCCCCTATGAGAGTTTGGGCCGACTCTCTAGAGCGTTCATGAATGACCAAGGCAGTCGCTGGGGCAAAATATGACACACAGCGGGATGAGACTTGATTTGAAAGAAAATGAAGTGTGCAAACTTGTCTCTACATCATTCTAACATGTTCAAGACCTAGTTCACTTATTAGGACATAATACAATGTTGTAAACATTGAGTATCGATTCAAGTCCACAAGATATTGGTACTATACATTTTTTCCCCCCTTCCCAAATATGTTTGTCCTAATTTTGAATCGAGTGGGGGATTGTTGGAAATGCTTCAAAGTTTGATATTAAGCTATGTTATCTCACATAAAATATTTGATGAGAACACATTCAATTGGATGACTCTATATATTTTATGTGACCATTTGTTACCATTTTTGATAATTGTAAACATTGAATTAGGCTTCTATTAAATTGGACCCGTAATATTCTACGTCAATCCTTGTCCTATAAGTTACAATTGTGTCATTCAGCACCATGATTATGCTCATTATGGCACATTGAGATTTTATCCTATAAATCTAGGCTACTTGGGTTAGCTAGTATACTCAAGAATGAAAGCGAGATTGTTGTTCTCTCGTTAATTTTCCTATAATTTTCTCTTCCTTCATATTCAATAATAAATAGTTTAATTTTCACAAAGTTATTCACTCTTGTAACTCTGTTCAACTCCATCTATGATGCTGGGAATTAATCAGGGCTCTCACATACCGTAACCCTCGATTACACGGGTGTTTTGGTCCCCACGTTAACCTTGGGGGTCGATTGCTGGATAGCCAGTATGTCTCGAGGCTGGAGCAAATTTGACTTTAAGATAGTGGTTTTCCACGGCGCGATAACTTTTATCCTTTTTACGAGTCTTTATGCTTAACCTTGACCTTACATCACCTATTTTTTATAACCCACTACAAATCTACTTATTGACTCAATTTAACCCAATCCATGGCCAAATTATTAAAAATTTTATTAAAAACGTAACATAGATTTGTTCTAAGGACTAAATTGATATAATATTGACGTGCCTTATATTTACATATTTTATTCTTTATTCCCGTGACATAATTGGCTTTTACATGTGTGTTTTGTTATAATCTAGGTACATTAGGCTTGGAATGCAATGGGAGCAAACAAAGGTTGAAAAGCTGCAGAATCAAGCATAATTGAGGCACACTTGGAGATTACTTTGAAAAATCCGATCACATGTAGAAAAGAAGGACCAATTGGGTCATAATTCAGTAACTTAAATAGGTCACACGGATAGTGTATATATATATATATATATATTCATAAGAGAAGGGTAGACACACGGATGCCGTGCAACATGCACACGACCCGATGGCTTTAAATATCGAATACCTAATTGTTTAAGGGATCTTGTGCCACGTGTCCTCTCCTCTCTCCGTCCTGAAGCCGCTATGAGATCCAAGGGATTCTCAAACGCCAAAGCACAGGTGGTCGGAGTGCTGAGGGAATCAAAGCGAGAATCAATGTCAACGTCAACTGAGGGAGTCTTCAAGTCCTTAGTTTCTATTCATTGTTTTATCTTTTTAGATTCCAATTATGTGTAAAACTCCTATGGAGGAGTAGACTTATAGTTTTGGGATGAAGGGCGGGTAGCCACCGGTATCCCGGATTTATATTATGCTTTTGATAATGGATTTGTGTTATATTATACACGCACCCCTATGGGGAATTTATGATTTTGTTTGGTCTTTCTTTCTGTGTGCTTGTAGCCATGTTGAGATCTTCAAACGGTTAGCGTTAGTCTATGAGCTTGTAGCTTAGACTATAATATAACTGATTTTCACGCGTGGTCAAGGTTGAAGTTGTAACCAACCCTGAACATAATCTTGTATACAAATTAATACTTAATTATGATTGATAAAAGAATTTGTTAGTGCTATTGAGATAATCTATGGGTGATAAGAAGGGTTATGTCCTTAGACTAGTTCATTACCCTAAGCCTAGGTATTAGTTCAGGTTTAATATTGAATTAGGAGCAAGAAAGGAATTAAGTAGTGCTAATGATATAACATACGCTACACTTGGGGTGATATGATAGATTATGTCTTTAGACTAGTTCATTACCCTAAACCCTAGTTTAAATATTAACCCAGGCTTAGTACTTATATCCTAAGCCACATAAATCATTGTCATAGTATAATATATGATGGGATACGTGTAAAGCTATCTCGAATTCATTCCCTAAACTAATCTCAATTTAATTGACATCTTTAATTTACAGCTTTCTTTAGTTAACTGTCCAAATAATCAACAAAACCCAAAAATTCAACCGCTCATTAGTAACTAAATCCAACTTAACTCCGATTCCCTGTGGATATGACCCGTATACTCAATTTAGCTACGACGATCTCAGATGCTTGCAAGTACATGGTTTTAAAATAACCTTTGAAATCACATCAAGTTTTTGGCGTCGTTGCCTGCGAATCCGTAAGCTAAGTTGATTTAGACATTAACGAGTTATTTTCTATTTTTTTTTTTTTGTTTTCAATAAAAAAAAAGTAAATAAAAAAAAACTACTTATTTTTCTTTTTATTTTTATTTTTTTTGTTTATTTTCATTTATTTATTCAATTAATTTCCTTTTTTTTTTCATTATGGCTTACTTCGCACTACGTACGATTGAGGACCACTTCATCCCCCAAACATATGTCGCACCCGCTGGGGTTAAGTTACCCACTGTGGGTAATGCTAACTTCAAGCTTAAGCTTGAGATCATCAATATGCTTCCCACTTTCTATGGGAAGCCAATAAAGAGCCCATATGAGCACCTTGATGCATTCATTGAAATTTATGATACTTGCCGCTATCAAGGTATCTCGATTGATACTATTAGACTACATCTTTTTTCATTTTTGTTAAAGGATGTAGCTCAGAGGTGGTTTCATTTTTTACCTAGGGATGAAATCACCACTTGAAATGACCTCTAACAAAGTTTCCTAACCAAATTTTTTCTAAAGCCAGAACGATCGCTATTAGGCATGCAATAAATAGTTTTGAACAAAAGGACCATGAGCAATTTCATGAGAGTTGGGACAGATTCAAGGAACTCCTTAGAAGCTGTCCCCACTATGGGTCACCCAAGTGGGTCCTGGTTCAAAGCTTCTATGATGGTCTCAGTGCATCTAACAAGCAAATGGTTAATGCTTCATGCGGGGGAACATTTAACCAACAAGACGAGGATAAGGCGTGGAGGCTATTTGAGCACCTTAGCGAACACTCTCCTGACCAAGCCTCTTCTATGAGGGTGCTTAGCGGGGGCACACGTGGTGTCTACGAAGTAGCACCCAACGATGACGTCAACCTTAGACTGGACGCCCTTAGTAGAAAGATGGTTCAGATTATGGACTTGCATGTGAATCCCACTAATGTGCGCCTGGACAATGCAGTTGAGTCATCAAGTGGTACTACTCCGTGTGACATTTGTTCCGGTGAGGACTATTCTGTGCTTAATTGTTTATATGCGTCAAAATTTCCCGAACACCTGCAGGAACAAGTTCATGTAGCTTAAGGATATTCAAAAAATAGCGACCCATTCTTCAACACCTACAATCCCGAGTGGCACAATCATCCAAATTTCTTGTGGAAGTAGAACACCATTCAAAATCAACCCACGAGACAATAAGATCCCGGCTTTGTAGGTAATGTGCACCCTCCCTACAGGTATGATGTTCAATCTCACTCCAATGTTACTCATGAAGACCCTCCTCCTCGACCTCCAGGATATAAGTTACAGTTCGAGGAGGGTATGCTCCACTTTATGGAAGACATCACACAACTGGTTTGGTCTCATTCGCAATTTATGGCCAAATTAGAGAACCAAATAGGACAGTTGACCCACACATTGAATAGGATAGAGGAAGGGAGGCTACCCTCCTAACCACTCACAAATCCCATAGGATCAACTAGTTCTAAACCGTAGCTTGCTTATTCATGAGCAAGCTCAGGTTTTGTCAATTTCAGGAGAGGAGAACCTTAGGGAAATTGAGGTTGAAATCATGAAGGATGTGACTCCCCCTCCCTCTGCTGATAGGGAGGGATAACGAGAGAGGGTTTATGACCCCGCTGTGCCTTTTTCTTCGGCCCTTATAGGACCGAAGAAGAAGGGCAATCCAAAGAGGGCTGAGCTCGCAAATGTGTTTAAGGACGTGAAGATCAACTTGCTGTTGATCGAAGCCATTAAACACATACCTATGTATGCCAAGCTCCTCAAGGACCTTTGCACCAAAAAGCAGCGCACGCAAGTGCATATCCCGGAGAAAGGTTTGGCTCATCGAGAAGGTGAGCAGCATTTTAGAATTGGGCGCCCCGCCTAAGTTTTGAAACCCGGAGGCTTTTACAGTTTCATGTTTCTGAGGAGAGCGTTACACCAGTAGACCCTTGCTAGATCTAGGAGCGAGTGTAAACCTCATCCCCTACTCAGTTTTTCGGGAATTGTTTATTGGAGACCTTAAGCCAACTAATGTCACACTTCAGTTAGATGAAAGGATAGAGCGGGTACCTCGTGGGGGAGTGAAGAATGTACTTGTCAAGGTTGACAAGTATGTATTCCCCATTGATTTTATTATCTTAGATATAGATCCTAATCCTAGGCAGAAGTGCAACGCTCCCATTATTATAGGTTGACAGTTCCAAGCAACAGCCAATGCTGTGATTGACTTAGGATGGGAGTGTTGGAGATTTCTTTTGGAAACCTCAAGTTCAAATTGAATGTCTCGAACTTTATTCGGCACCTTGAGACTAAGGACGAGTCGGAATGCTATAGAGTTGATGATATTGATCCTTTGGTAGAGTTAGGTAAGCCCGATTCTACTAAAAGTACTGATTGTAATAGTGTCCCTGTCTGTGTCGGTAGCTGTGCTTTATCACCTACACCTGGTAGGATAGAGATTCACGACCCCAATGTTGGTGATGTTTTTGTCCTTGATAGTCATGGGTCTAGAAATGCTTTTGCGTTTGGGGATCGTCCCTACTGGCTCAACCTCAGTTCTATGGCAAACATTGCCTTGCACTTTGGTTGACGACATGCTTTAAACTGCATCCCGCTGAAGACGTTAAACTTAGCACTCTTGGTAGGCAACCCAACCTGCTTTTAATTTTGTATGTGTTTTAATTTATTTTTCTGTATGAACTCTCTTTCTATTGTAGATCCTTTTGTATCCCTACCATCTTCACAGTGTTTCTCTTTTACTAAACACTTGTTCGATCCTTGTTTCTAACACTACTAACACGTCCATTTAGTATTCTGTGTTCTATGTTTTCGATTGCAGCTTGTTATTTCTGTCTTCCCTTTTTGGATTTTCTCACCGTGCATAGTTGAATATGCCATACTTCAGGTCATCTCTTTCCCTTTTTTTACTTGTATTTACTTTGGTTGATTTGCATTGAGAACAATGCGGGGTTTGGGTTTGGGGATGGCATGTACGGTGTGAACTTTTGTTTGTCCTTTTAGCTTTATTTTGCTTAAATTAGTTATGTTTGGCATGAATGAGCATAGAATGATTTGTGACTTTTATTGAAGATCAAATTTGATATTCATTGTGATGATTAGAATATTTATGTAATGAAATTATTTATGGAGCTGACTTTTAAATCGATATTTTTGTCTTTTAACTCATTAGAGAGATTATTATTTTTCACCCTTAATCTTGTAACATATCCTACTTTTTAGGTTGAAATAGCAAAAATAATTTTAGGAATTTGAATCCATCATTTTACTCCTAACAATGTTTAAATCAATTTTCAATCTCTTTATCTTGAGTGATTCCAAAAAAAAAAAAAAAAAAAAAGTTTCTGTGATTTGTTGGTTCTTGTAGCCCTTGTGTCTCGAGCAAGTAAGCTCATAGGGGTGTCTTAACACCTGGTACCTTGAACCAACTGAGTCGGAAGCTATCGGCCAAAGCTCGCTAGATGGGCCATAAGGAAAGCTTAAGAAGGATCAATCAGCTCAGGTCACTATAGTAAGCACTAATTCCTAAAAAAAAGAGAAAAAAAAAAAGGAATGTGCTAGTCAATGCTTAGGCTATGAATTCCTTTGACTCGAGCCACTAGGTCCAAGGACTGCTCTTCACTCGGTGCCTTAAGCCCACTGGATCGGGATTCACCGGTCGAAAGCTTGCTACATGGATATGAGGGAAACACGCCTGTCCGTGAGGAAAAAAGCAGCAAAAAAGGGAAAAACAAGAGAGAGAGAAGCCTTTTGATTTCACTATTGATTAGCGGTGAATGGTTAGGATAGCTGATTCCTTATATTATTCTCTCTATTCATCTTAAATTTGGAGGGTTTGAAATAAGACAAAGGGGAGAGAAGTTCTAAGCTCACATACTAGTAAAAAAGACTCGAATCATGAGAACTTATGCTATAAATACTATAATACTAACATTACATAAAGATTCTCTACTTTTAGGTACACCTTCAAACATGATAAAAATTTTTTTTTTTCTCAATTAACTCTTGCCTTTACATGCTTGATCAAAATTTTCCGTCTTTAGCTAGTTTGAGCTGAATCTTGCTTGAGGATAGGCAATGAGTGTGTTTGGGGATATTGATGTGCCTTATATTTACATATTTTATTCTTCATTCCAGATAAACATTTTGGCTTTTAAATGTGTTTTTTTTGTAAGCTAGGTACATTAGGCTTGCAATGCAACGGAGCCAACAAATGTTGAAAAGCGATAGAATCAAGCATAATTGAGGCATATTTGAAGATTACTTTGAGAAACCCCACCATGTGTGGAAAAGGACCAATTGGGTCATAATTCGGTAAATCAAATATGTATACACACACACACACACACACACACACATATATATATATATATAGAGGGAGGGAGGGAGGGAGAGATGCTGCACAACACGCACACGACCTGGCGGCTTTAAATATCGAATATCTAATTGTTTTAGGGATCTTTTGCCACACCTCCTCTCCTCTCTCCTTCCAGAAGCCGCTACGAGATCCAAGGGGTTCTCAAATGCAAAAGCATAGGTGGTTGGAGTGCTGGGTGGAATCAAAGCGAGAATCAACGTCAACATCAATTGGGGGAGTCTTCAAGTCCTTAGTTTTTATTCATTGTTTTATCTTTTTTAGATTTCAATAATGTGTAAAACCCCTATGGAGGAGTAGACTTGTAGTTTAGGCATGAAGGGCGGGTAGCCACCAGTATCCTGGATTTATATTATGCTTTTGATAATAGATTTGTGTTATGTTAAATACGCACCCCTGTGGGGAATTTATGATTGTGTTTGGTGTTCCTTTGTGTGTGCTTGTAGCCATGTTAAAATATCCAAATTATTAGCGTTAGTGTATGAGCTTGTAGCCTATACCATAACATAACTAGTTTTCACTTGTGGCCAGGGTTGTACCCAACTCCGAGCATAATCTTTTATACGAATTAATACTTAATTAGGATTGATAAAGGAATTTGTTAGTGCTATTGAGATAATCCATGCTACACCTAGGGTGATAAGATGGGATATGCTCTTAGACTAGTTCATCACCCTAAGTCCTAGGTGTTAATTCAGGTTTAATATTAAATTAGGAGTAAGAAATGAATTAAATAGTGCTAATTTTTTGTATACATGGTAAGGACCCCGGGCGGGGGGGGGGGGGGGGGGGGGGGGGGGGGGGGGAGGAGGAGAGGAGGGGAGTAAACCCTACAAATTCCTCAATTAAGAGGACCACAAGTAAGGCAAGTGGGAATCGAACTCGGGACCTCCTAAATGGGTGCCGGCGATGCAAACCACTATGCCAATGCCCTAATGGGCAATTAAGTAGTGTTAATGAGATAACATATGCTACACTTGGGATCATATGATAGATTATGCCTTTAAACTAGGTCATTACCCTAAACCCTAGTTTAAACACATAAATCATTGTCATATTATAATATAATGACGGGATACGAGTAAAGCTATCTCGAATTCATTCCCTAAACTAACCTTAAACGAATTGACATCTTTAATTTACTGCTTTTTTAGTTAACAATCCAAATAATCAACAAAACAAAAATTCAACTGCTCAATTAATAACTAAATCCGACTTAATTCCGATTTCCTGTGGATACGACCTGTATACCCGATTTAGCTACGACGATCTCGTATGCTTTCTAGTACACGGTTTTAAAACCCTTTAAAATCACATCAAATATTAATCGTGTAAGGACTAAATTGATACAATAAAAAGTACAAGGATTAAATTGAGATAATAGGTAAAATACATAGATTTTTAAGATAAATAACCCTATTTTTTAACTTCATTTTTAGTTTATTCTTTGCTTAGTACTCCATTTAACTGCAACTTTTATATTAATTTTAAATCTGTACTCTTCATTATCTTCAAAAAGACAAATTATATGCTATTAGAGCAAATATTCATGTATTAGGAGCACCGGCGTTTTCCATGTAGCCCCGATTGTACCGCTTACCTATGGTGCTTCTCCTTACTAATTTAGCAATATGACATAGTTTTTAAAAAAATAAAAAATATGACATATCAGCAAAAAAATTTAGCGAAACGGCTTACTTTACTGTACAATTTTACGAACGCCATTTGAAATGGCATGCATACAATGTAGCCGGTATGTATGCCATTTCAAATAGCTTGCAAGATTACACTTCCCTAAAGGCTCATTTCTTAAAGCCCAAATGGGTAGTAATCCATCCTGGCAGTGGAAAAGAGTTTTAGAAGGCTGAAATTTTATATCAAATGATCTTTTTTGGTCAATTGGAAATGGTGAGTTTGTTAATATTTGGGAGGACAATTGGATCCCGGATGTTAACACCCCTTCTTGTCTGGCTAATATAAACCAAGATACAAATCCAATAAAAGTTGCTGAGTTAATAAATAGAGAGTTTAGGAGGTGGAAAAATCATGAGATAAGACGTTTATTCCCAGAAAATGTGGCTGCTCAAATAGAAAAAATTCCCTTAGGAGGCCCTGGAACTTTAGATAGATTGATTTGGAAAAGAGCAAGAGATGGGTCCTATAAAGTTAAAAATGGTTATGAAAAATGGATGTGTGATCTAGAAAATAGGGGAAGATAATAAGGGGTCGTCTTCTACAACCCAAACAAAGAGAGCATTCTCTCTTATTTGGAAAGCGCCATGTGAACCAAAGGTAAAATTCTTCTCATGGCGTTCTTGTCAAAATGCTATAGCTATCGGGGAAAATATGTTTAGAAGAAAACTCATCCCCACACCGGAATGCACGAGATGCCATGAAGGCGTATAATCTATTGAACATGTATTAATTTTTTGTCCTTTTGCTAGAACTTGGGTCATAAACCTGAATGTCAGGGATTCCCAGGTTTCACTAAATGGTGGGAGCGTGTATGTGATGAATTTAAAAATGATACTATTACTTTGACTAACTGTGTTTATATGGAAAAACCGATGTAATTTTGTGTTAAGGAGAAAGTGCCTTTCCCCTACTTTGCTATTCAAGTAGGCCAGGGAGCAAGCAGACTTATACTTGGAGACAGTCAAGACCTCCCCTTTGGAGTAGAGGAATGGAATAGCTTACTCTTGGAGGCCTCCTTCACAACCCTTTGTAAAACTAAATTCAGATGCAGCATGGTGTGGCAATGGGGAAGCTGCTGGAGCTGTTATCGCCCGTAATGATAATGGGCAGATTCTAGGAGGATGGTGTTTCTCGTTTAAGTCTTTTGGACCCTTGGTAGCTGAACTCCCAGCAATTAGGGGAGCATGTTTTTTTGCATTATCTTTAGGATGGAAGAATGTCATAATTGAATCTGATTGCCTTGAGGCGGTGAACACTTTGAATGGCTTTTGCACTCCCCATGGATGATGCGCTCATTAGTACTGAATATATAACAATTAAAAGGTGATTTTGAATGTATTGAGTTTAGTTGGATTCCCAGAATTTGTAATCGTGTAGCCCATATAGGGGCAAAACTTCATTTTGACCGTACGTATGTACGCATGACTGGTGGGAAAATCCACCTCCTGATGTCGTAAATATTCTTTTGAATGAAGTAATGTGATTCCCCAGTTTGTTGGCTGGGACGTTCTTGATTAAAAAAAAAAAAATTTGCTTGCAAGTTATGCATGCCGTTTGAACCATATGAAGTGCTTCTGTACTCCATTTCAAACGGAGTATATAAAATGCACTCTATTTTATATACACCATTTGAAATGGAGTGCGTAAAAATTGTATAGTAAAGTATGCCATTTCGGTAAAAATTTTTGTTAACATGTCAGATTCCTAATTTTGTTTCTAAACTGTGCCATATTACTAAAATAGTCCCTTTTCCTTACTTTGTCTATATATAGGCCTCCTATGTTTTTCGACCACTAATATGGGCCTCCTATGTATGAGTTCATTACTCATTCAATAATTATATTATTCTGTCTTTCCTTTTAGCCTTTTCTCTTTCTTTATATTTCACATGGCATCAGAGACCTCTAATCCTATTATTGTTTATTTCGTTTCCACTGTTCTTTATTTCTTGTGCATATTGTGTGAATTTCTCTATTTTTTTTAAAGTTTTATGCGAATGCCAATTGAGTTTGAAGCATAGATAGTGCATAGGCCCACCTCATACCTAGGGATGGCAATGGGGCGGGTAAAACCCGCTGCCCGCGGGTACCCGCCCCGTTTGGGGCGGGTACAGGTATAAGTGGGGCTTGTAGTGAGTACGGGTTTGGTGTACCCGTCACGGGTATGGGGCGGGTACGGGTATAGCTTTGTACCCACCCCGCCCCGCTCCATACCCGCCCTACTCCACCTCATACCCGCCATACCCGCTTTATTTTGTACATAATTAACTTTCAAATTAAAATAATACGTGTTTAAATTCAATAACCCAAATTGTTTATCAATGTTATAAAAAAAATATAATTGATTTTTAAAAGTAGTATTAAATAACTAATATGACCCGATATAGATAATCGTTTTCTACGTACATTAAAGAAGTTACGAGCCGTGTAATGCATACCCGCTAGATACCCGCGGGTAATGGGACGGGTACGGGTATGAGTTTGTACCCGTCGGGGCGGGTACGGGTATCCACTTCATACCTGTGGCTAGGGATGGCAATGGGGCGGGGCGGGTATGGGGGGTGTCTCCTCCATACCCGTACCCGCCACCCAAACCCTATACCTGTACCCGCGCTATTACCCGCTACGGGTATGAAGTGGATACCCGTACCCGCCCCGACGGGTACAAACTCATACCCGTACCTGCTCCATTACCCGCGGGTATCCAACGGGTATGCATTAACCGGCCCATACCCTCTCTAATGTGCGTAGAAAATGATTATCTATACCGGGTCATATTAGTTATTTAATACTACTTTTAAAAATTAATTATTTTTTTATAACATTGATAAATAATTTGGGTTATTGAATTTAAACACGTATTATTTTAATTTGAATGTTAATTATGTACAAAATAAAGCGGGTATAGCGGGTATGAAGTGGAGTGGGGTTGGTATGGAGTGGGGCGGGGCGGGTACAAAGCTATACCCGTACCCGCCCCATACCCGTGACGGGTACGGGGCGGGTACATTGAACCCGTACCCACTGCCCTCCCCACTTATACCTATACCCGCCCCAAACGGGGCGGGTACCGGCGGGTTTTACCCGCCCCATTGCCACCCCTACCCGTGGCGGATAATGGGGCGGGTACGAGTATAGGATTTGGGTGGTTGGTACGGGTATGGAGGAGACATCCCCCGTACCCGCCCCGCCCCGCCCCGCCCCATTGCCATCTCTACTCATACCTCGTGTTTAATTTTGTTTTAATATTAAAAGTGGGGGCTATTAAGATTTGAACTCGTAGCTTCTTGGTCAACAAGGCTCTGATACAATATCAAAGAACCATCCGTTCAAAAGCTTAAGCTCATGAATAGTTTTATACTCTAACCTATGCCAGATATATATATTTTTGAAAAGGTATTGTCAAATCATACAATATGAAGACCCATTCCTCATTTTGAAAAAAAAAAAATAGTATAAAAATTTAATATAGTTTTAATCAGCTTTATTGAAATATGAAATTTACTTAAGTTATATGAAATAAAATACAAAGTTAAGTGGGCTTAGTAAGAAAAAGAAATTCATTGTTCAAAAAAGAAATTAAAAAAAAAAAAAGAAATTCAAACCACTAAAAATTAATTTTAACGTCCATAAAACGTTCCTTAAGAAAGTGGAAAATCAGGGTGCATACCCGTTACATTTGCTGATGCAGTGAAACATGTGAGTTAGCGTATTGAACGATTATTGTAGCATAGACTATATGTGTATTATATTTTAATAATAAATTATTCTTTTTTTGGTTGATTTAATATCATTAGTAAACGGTCTGAACTTCAAAATTGTGTATGTCAAAGTCGTATTTGTACCGAACCTAAATCCAAATTTTTGCGGATCGGATATAAAGGGGGAAAATCGGAGTTAAACAAATTCAAACAAAAAAACACAGTGGCAAATAATATATTTTGTACCTTAACGGATCAATTCATGTGGGATAAATTATTTATATCGTAGATTTAGAATGCTATCTAGTGTTGTGAGCTTTGGAACGTTGAGAGAATTTTTGAAATCTGAATCTCTGCAAGTGAATACACTAATGACTGACGTATCTAATCTAATACCTTAGATCATGGCAATGAATGGAAGAAAGAACTCCTAAAACAAAGGTTTGAGGTGCCATATCTTGTTCTTTTCCAAAGAGAGATAGTCGCCCCCGCTTTATATTTCTCTCTTTAGTTTTTCTTAAAATCCTGATGTTGATCATGCCAAGAGAGTGACAAGGGACACCTAAGTCATCCAAAAACTATCGGCTGACTGGTTCTTGCCTTATTTAATCTCATTATGTCTAAAAGCAGCATACCCAGTGCCCCAAGGTTCCTGCCTAAGCAAGGTCTTTTGGGGGGGGGGGGATATCCGCAGCCTTCCCCCTGAAGAGAGGCTGTTTTCGAGTGCCCCCAACCTGAGGGTGAGGACTTTCCAGAAGGTCATCCATTATTATGTGTAGTAATTTAAATCTTATTTAAATTCCATTAAACCTATTATTTCTTAATCCCATAAGAAATAACAATATTGTTTCCAGTCCCTACAACAATATTATACACAAAAAAGAATAACAACTAATTCCACAACTACCACAATTTTCAATATTCCAAAATGCCTTTGTGGCTTTGTAGCCATATTTTTATTTTTTTATTTGCCTTAGATGAATCAGGCATAATCTTGTGCTAATAGGACAACATTAAATTCATTACTATGTAGAGTTAGGATTATCATTCCTTTTATTTCAAGTAGAATTATTCTAACTTAAACAACTCTAGTGGATTACATTGGTTTCGTTGTACGTGCAAGACTTGTAGATTCAATGTCAAGACAGTAGCGGATATATGACTAGAATAATCTTTAATTGAAGGCTCCCGGTCAAACTCCTTTGAACCAATTTCTCAAATGATATTATAAAGTCATGAGAATACACTAATTGAAGTCGCCGACCTCTAACTAGGCATCCCGACGACCTGTTGATATGAATGGACTAGTGTCATTGTACAAACCTATTGGATAACAATTACAGTGTAGGATCATTCCTTCTATGACAATATGCTCCACTATGACTCATATTGTCATAGATACCCTTTAAAGATCAATCAAGAGATTCTTCTTTTATTGTCCATTTGCCTTGTCCAAGGTCATTTTAGAGTTTTCCTAAATAATGATGCATAGAGCATCTCTCCTACCAACATGAGTAATAGATCCCTCAAGCTTTATTCACTGATTTCATAAGTACTTGACTTACCGAATCTCAATTCTTCAAGTTCTCAGGGAGCAAGAAGTCTAGAGTCAAAGTAAGTGAGTTTCTTACGAGAGCTTAGGCTTAAGGAACCTGCTTACACAATCGCCATCCCGAGAGCTACCTATTGACAATATGGTTTGGTCTATAGATGTGGGTGTTCTTAAGTGGGTCTATTCAGTAAATATGTCATCCATATACACTCATACGCATGCCTCGGTGTCTCCACACAAGCAATCATGAGATCAATTGCCCTCCATCTAATAGAGTCGGTAATATTGAGTGTTGGTCTATTTGGATCTGTAGATGCCCATTCTCAAGAATACTATGACCAAGAACATTTAAGGACAATGCTATTGGCTATCATTATCATGACCAAATCCACAAGCCGTCGCCTAAGTCCTATGGGCATTATCATGTTAATGCAATAGTAAAACAAGAGTAAAGTAAACATGATAAAAAATATAATGTTATTAGTATAAAATATCCATTAAATAATCCTAAAGTACAAGATCATAGGACAAAATATATTTATCACTCTTTAAAAGATTGGCTATGTATTCTAGAGCCATATAGACCTACGTCTTACACCTAATTTATATTTCTGGTAATTAAATCCTTTGATCCCAAGGCCTTAGTAAATAGAACTGCTATATATTACTTTCCATCCACCTTTATTATTACAACATATCCTTCGTTAATGATCTCTCAAATGAGGTGGTAGTAACACACATGTTTGGACTTTTGATGATACCTTGGTTCTTCAAACTGAGCAATGTCACTAGTGTTATCACAAAAAAGGGGTACTAGTCCCTTAGTAGAAGGCAACTTCATTAGCAACCGTACTTGGTTTGGAACTCTATAGTTTGCTTGCTGCTCGAGCCGTCTATCTAGTGGTTGGAATGTCCCTTATTCCATTGATCTTGTACCTTTCACTTTTCCTGTACTTCTTGACTCAACAAGGCTAGAAGGCAAAGCATAATGCTCAGAGGAATTGTTTTTCACTTGTTTTTGATTTTGGTCCTCTAAATTAATGCGGGAAATAAATTCTTGTAGAGTGATGTCCTTCTTCTTGTGTTTAAATTGAGCATTTTAGTTATCCCATGATGGAGATAGTTTCTCAATGAGGCACTTTGCTAGAATTGTCTCAGACATATTCATTCCCTCACTACAGATATAAACACAAAGGTTTTCTTCCTCATGGATTTGGTCTAAAATTAGCTTATGGTTAGACATGGTGAGAGACAACCAGCTGTTGCAGACACAGTTCTTGGCCACCATATTAACCATCGTATGTTTATTACGTAATGCTTCTCATATTTCCTTACCCGTTTGTCTTATTATATATTTGATATAAAGGCACATACATGTCGTGGTGAAGCATTCCCCTATTAGTTTGATTATCTCTATCAACACTTCAACCCAGATGGTGCTTCATTGTCCGAGAGGGTATAATGGACTTCAATTTGTCCGAGGAAAAACTCCATTTTATTGGACCATATTTTATAGTTTTTCCTATACAAAAGTTCTACTTTTCACATGTTAGGAATTAGGAAGCTTGTCTTAACCATGTTATGAATTTAGATGAATGACTTAAATTGAATTGGAAAATAACACAAATGGGTAATTAGAAAACTCAAGACAACAAAAATAACTTTGAGATCTGCAACTCAAAACTTAAATAGTTTAACTGAGAATCTTTAAACAGAAAGACCTTGACGTGAACCAACTCAACCTCCAATTGACTACCTCAAAATCAAATTGACTACCTCAAACAAAGACAGTTTACCAATAAATGAAACGAGAATTTGAGAGGAAGAATTAAACCGAAGAATTGCCTTACCGTGGAGTTCACTCTTGCGCATAGTCGCGCATGCCTTCGCACCAGTACAAATTGGATCAATTGGCACTCCAATTCCAAGGTTAACATGACTACCACAACTAAGTGATGAGATGAAGTATGCCCCCAACTTGCTTAATAATGGGAGAATCAATAGACCTTGAGAAGATTGAGAGAAAAGAAGAGATACGATTTTAGTGCTTCTATGTGTCTATCAATCCACTAAGCACTCAACTCAAGGACAAAATTCTACGTTTAAAGTAACTTCAACCAAGGAAATAGGGAGACCAATCCGACCTCAATATGGAAGGAGTGGGTAGATATGGAGTAGCTCCAACCTCATTATAGAAACAACATATATCGTAGGAGTGGGCGGTTATAAAGCAAGGCCTCAAGCTCGAACCTGGAATTTTGGCTAAGGAAAGTGTTCCCCAAGTTTCCTATTTAGTCTCAACAGCTATAAACACAACCATATGAAAATAAAAGTTCGGGTTAGAAAACGTTCACCACACCACGCCGCAAGGCTATGTGCCAGCCGGCCCAGTCATGTCCTACCAAGCGCATTTTAAATCTACAAGACTTTATCAAGTAAAAGAAAAGATGGCTATATAAAGTTATTTTCGTAAATCCAAATTTTTTATATGAATGAAATAAACTTGAATAAAATTGATGCATCGCTAATTTCCAACACGCGATACCCATTTTATAAATTTGGACTCTAATTTCTCGTGCCAAAGCTAAGAGTTCTGTTAAAAGGGAAATAATTACCTAGGTACCTAGAGGTTTGATTATTTATCATTTAGATAACTTAACATTTTTATATATACAATAAGATTCCTTGAATTTTGAAAATTTTATCACTTGGGTATTGTGAAGCTTTAAAATTTTATCAATTAGATACCATTTTTGTCGAAATTTGACAAATTTTCATGGGAAAATGCTAAAATTGAACATTATTTCTACAATATATTGTTATCTTCATAAGAACTTGACAATTTTTGCTGAAAAATGCAAAGATGACATATGATTGTGGCAATATTTAGCTAGTTTACATTAATATTTAGTGAATATTTTATCACAATTTGCACAAATTTTAATGAAAACATTAACATAACCTATATATATTATCATATTTACATGTTGTGTCAAAATTGATCAGATTATTAAAAAAATTTATCAAATTCTGATACAGAATACCTTAATAATAAAATATTCGAACCTTAAGGTACCTAATTATTATTAGACTATATTCTAGAATATTTCTAGGGTTCTTTATATTACGTTCATACCCTTTGACTTATGTAACCACTAGGGGTATTATAGTCTTTGGGTCCTGGCATTTTGCTTATATATAAAGGCCTCCTATGTACACATTATTCATTCAATCACAATTATTCACATGGTATCAGAGTAATTACTTTGATTTTTTTTTTCTTTCTTCGGCTATTCTTTTCTCTTTTCCCTTTCTTTGTTTGTCGTTTTTACTTTCTACAATTGAAGTGTTGAATTCTCTAGTAATTTATTTCTAATAATGTTTTTTTTATTATTTGAGTAATGGCATCTAATCCGAACCAATCCTACGCAAGGGCCCTATCCTCCCTCCCCTCTTCCCCCCTTCGCCCCCAGCGCCACCCAATCGGTGGCAGAGATCGGCCCTGTTCATGCTAGATCTCTCCCTGCCACCGTGGCTAGCAGCCCACCAGTGGTGGTGACTGACACCCCCATTATCGGACCCATCACCTCCGGTGTTCCTTTCCCTCGGTCGGTGGATGCCGATGTCGCCATCTCCGGTACTCTACCACCACATGGAAGGTCAACGTCGAACCCGACACTTAATCTAGGCATCCCACTTTCTTCGCCCCTCTTCCCCTCGCTCGCTGTCCCTCCGGCCTGCACCTGCCTCGCGGGTCTCACCCCGTCGGGTGGGCACTGACCTGCTGATGGTGGCGCCGCCTCGATCTTCTCCCCGACTCTCCCTTATGTCGGTGGGGAGCCTGGTGCGGCGTCCATTGCCCCTCTCCCCCACACTTTCTCAAACCCTAATTATTTAAACCCTAATATTTATAATCATCCCTTTTCCCTGATTTTTCTTCCCCTCTCTAATATAACTAGCATAGTCATAATAAAACTTGAATCAACCTCTGACTATCCCCCCCTGGAGGGAACAATTCAATATGTTATTACTTGCCCATCAATTATTATGGTTTATTGACGGCTCTTACCCCTATTCCCCTGCCCAAATAAGTCACCCCACATGATCAACCTACCCTAACCCGGATTATTTTTCATGGCTGCGCACAGATCAGAGTCTCCGATCTTGCATAGCTGCCACACTCTCCCACTTCCTTATTAATGACATTGTCCATTATCCAACTTCAAAAGCCATGTGGGATGCCTTGGCTAAGCGTTTTCGGGATCACTCCATGGCTAAAGAGTATGACCTCCGAACTCAACTCATAAATCACCGTAAAGATGGCAAAACCATGGATGCCTACCTTTCTGGACTTAAATCAATCACAGATGATTTAACTGCCATTGACTCACCAGTATCTGCGAGAGAATTCCAACACTTTACTATTCATGAGTTACCTCTTGAATATGCAGCTTTTGCAACTTTTTCACGACAAACTTCAAAACTTTATTCTTATGATGAGTTAAAATCTGCCTTACCCAATGAGGAAGCTGCCTGAAACTGTAACAATGGACGTTCCAATCCGGACCCAGCCCATGCCATGGTTGCCTCTGGGCAACCCCCCCAACCTAACTACAACCATGGTGGCCACGGCCGTGGTCGTGGTAGGAAGGGGAAAGGGGACCGCAGTGGCCGTGGTGGCAACCCACCTTCCACTGGCCCACCATAAGGGTCCCACACCCCCCCCCCCCCCCCCCCGGGGGCGCCTCCCTCTGGTGCTCCTTACCCTATTCGACCCCCAGTCGGTCCCCCTTTTCACTATAATACAGGTGTGCTCGGTCTCGCTCCCCAATTCTGTTAGATCTACTCTCAAACTGGTCATAATGCTGGTGCTTGCCCTCATCGCTTTGACAACACCTCGTTCCCGCATCCCAGCCAATCTTTTGCTGCCATGACGATAGGGGAACCACACGACTACAACTGGTACCCTGACTCGGGTGCCTCCAACCATATGACGCCTAACCCAGGTATCCTCTATAATCTCCTTCTTTACTCTGGTCATAAAGGTGTTCTTGTTGGGAATGGGCATTCCTGCCTGTAACACATGTGAGCTCTACAACAATACCTAAAACATCCCTTCATTTAAACAATGGCATGCTAGTCCCCAGCTTAACTCACAACCTATTGTCAATTAAACAATTATGTCGTGAAAATAAATGTCGAGTTGAATTTGATTCAAACTCTTTTTGTGTTAAGGACCAAGCTACTGGTACACCGCTTCTACAAGTGTCCAGTAATAGACCACTATATAATTTCTCACCACATGATGTTAGGCTTCTTGCACGGGTCACACACGGTGCATTATGGCATCAGTGATTAGGGCATCTAGGCAACTCTGTTCTTGATACTTTATATTTTTGTTCTTTTGTCAAGTTTCTAGATAAATGTTCTTCCTATTGTTTGGGTAAATCTTGAAAACTGTCTTTTGAACGTGTGCTACATAATACTACTATGCCTTTGTATGTTTGGCAATCGCCTGTCTCTTCTAATTCCGCATACAAATACTATGTTTTATTTGTTGATAATTTTTCCCGTTTTACATGGCTCTATCCGATGCGACGCAAATTTGAAGTTTATGACATATTCACTGGTTTCAAAAATTTAGTCAAAAATCAATTTAATCTAAAAATTAAAGTTTTCCAAAGCGATGGTGGGAGTGAATTCGATCATCGGCGCATGAATGCGCTATGCCGGGATGCTGGAATTCACTTTCGATTATCTTGTCCTAATAACCCCGAACAAATTGGGGTGGCGGAACGCAAGCATTGACATTTGTCTAAAATGACACGGACTCTTTTTGTTCATTCAAAGCTTCCTTATGAAATTTGGGATGACGCTTTTTGCACAGCATGTTTTACAATAAACCGTCTCCCTACACCAAATCTTGCTAATTTCTCTCCCTTTCAAAAGATTTTTCGTACCAACCCTAATTATAATCGTTTTAGAGTCTTTGGGTGTGTCTGCCACCCCAACATCACATCCTGTGCCCCTCATAAATTAGCCCCTCGGTCCACTCCCTGCATTTTTCTTAGGTATGCGGCTCAATATAAAGATTATCGGTGTTTTAATGTCTTAAATAAACGAATGTATGTTAGTAGGCATGTAGTCTTTGATGAAACTAGATTCCCTTGCCTTGAGCTTGTCAGCCCTAATACGCTAATAGCTGATGTCTCCCATAATGCACCGTTGTTCATTTGCACTTCCCCACCTCGAGCGCTGTCTTCGCACCCTCGGCTCTAGCCCGAACCGCTACCCCCCCCCTGCCAGTGGGCTGCCCCTGCTGGTACCTGCGGCGTCTCCCGCCCCTACTGGCGTCGATCCTTCGGCCCGGCCCTGTGCGCAGCCGCTCCCCGTGCTACCTCCACCCGAACCAACCCCCTCTCCCTCTCCAGTGCCCCCGGACCAGAACCCTAGTGACGATGCTACTTCGTCACCCGCCCCTAGCTTTGAGACCGACCCTAGTCCCGTGTCTGACCCGCCGCTCTCACCACCCCCCCCCCCCCCCCGGTTCAAAATGTGGATCCCATGCATACTAAACTTAAGGATGGGATCCGTAAAACTTGGTACCCCCGCTTTCCCTATCATCTATTACGGTAATTCAAGAGCTAACATGCTACTCGCAGGCAGTTAAAAATCCCTAATGGCAACAAGCTATGGCAGATGAATTTAATGCCCTCCTTCTTAATAACACTTGGGACCTTGTCCCACATGATCACTCAAAAAACCTTGTAAGTAGTACTTGAAAATATAAGGTGAAGTACAAAGCAGATGGTTCTGTTGAACGGTTCAGAGTTCGCCTTGTTGTTCAAGGTTTTCATCAATGTGAAGGCCTTGACTATAAGGAGACTTTTAGCCCAGTTGTTAAACCTACCACCATACGCTTTATACTTACACTTGCTGTGACGTACAACTGGCCCATACAACAGTTGGACGTTAAAAATGCATTCCTACATGGCTATCTTAAGGAAGAAGTTTATATGAGACAACCCCAAGGCTTTATACGTCCAAAGTTTCCTAATCATGTATGTCCTTCGGAAAGCATTATATGATTTGAAATAGGCTCCTCAGGCATGGTTC
The DNA here is from genome assembly GCA_018398585.1 of Simmondsia chinensis. Taxonomy (NCBI): domain Eukaryota; kingdom Viridiplantae; phylum Streptophyta; class Magnoliopsida; order Caryophyllales; family Simmondsiaceae; genus Simmondsia; species Simmondsia chinensis. The sequence goes on from JAGTTD010000016.1 coordinate 7,053,327, forward strand.
CAACGGTTCAGTGCATTCCTTACTAGTCTTGACTTCGTCTATTGTCGGGCTGATCCCTCCTTATTTATCTACAAAACGCGTTCTCACCTAACCTGTCTTCTTTTCTATGTTGATGACATCATTCTCACTGGGTCTAACCACTCGCACCTCTCATCTCTCATTCAGTCCCTCTCCACCCAATTGGCATTGAAAGACCTTGGCCCGTTACATTTCTTAGAACTTGGCCGTTACATTTCTTTCTCGGTATTCAGGCCTCCCGCAACCCTAGTGGACTCTTTCTCTCACAACACAAGTACACTGTTGACCTTCTTACCAAACATAGCCTTTGTGATGCCAAACCGGTCAAAACCCCCTTACCCACCCTAGCACATCTCTCCTTGAGTGATGGGGACCTCCTTGAGGACCCTACCGAGTATAGGAGTGCAGTGGGTGCCTTGCAGTACCTCACTATGAACCGTCCTGACATATGCTATGCTGTCAACCTGGTTTCCCAATTTATGCCTGCACCCCGCGACCCTCACTGGCAGGCTGTGAAGCGCATTCTTCGATATCTCAAATCCACTCCTAATCATGGTCTCCTCCTACAACCTGCTCGCACCCTCACTATCACAGTTTTCGCAGATGCCAACTGGGGTGGCTGTCCTGACACCCGCCGCTCCACTACTGGTTATGCAATCTACCTTGGACCAAACCTCATTTCATGGAGGGCCAAAAAGCAGATAACCGTATCCAAAAGTACAACCGAATCTGAGTATCGGGCTATGGCTCAAGCTGTTGTTGAAAGTGACTGGCTACGGTACATCATGCGCGACCTTGACATCCGCCACCCAGGACCTATCATTGTCTACTGTGATAACGTCTCAGCCTCGTACCTTGCCGCTAATCAAGTGTCCAATGATCGTAGCAACCACGTGGATGTTGACTTTCGCTATGTTCGAGAAAAAGTCCTCAAGGGTGATCTTCAAGTTCACTACACTCCAACCACCAAGCAGGTGGCCGATATTCTCACCAAGGGTCTTGCAGCTGATCGTTTTTTTCAACACAAGGCCAATCTTCGCGTGCTCCCACCCCGCTCAGATTGAGGGGGCCTATTAAACTATATTTTAGAATATTCCTAAAGTTCTTTATATTACGTTTATGCCCTTTAATTTATGTAACCACTAGGGGTATTATAGTCTTTGAGTCCTTGTGTTTGGCCTATATAGAGGCCTTCTATGTACACATTATTCATTCAATCGTAATTATTCATAATTATATGTATTAAAATATTAAAATATTAAAATATTTAAGTAATAAATATTTAAGTTTTATAATTTTTTATAAAAAAAATAAATAAAAGGTGATAATTTTCCATGTTGAAATTAACTTGCAACTATTTGAGTGCCAGAGCCACCGATTGATGGACTTTTTTTTTTAAAGTAACCTAAATTTAAAAAAAATTTAAAAAAGTAACCCATATACAAAAATATTTAGCAAACTAACCCATTTTGTCAGAAAAAGGTAGAAGGTGCCATTCCAAACGGCTCCTTCCCTTAATGGAGCCATTTGAAACGGCTCCTTCAGATTGGGTGACCAAATGGCGCCGTCCCAAACGGCACCATTCACTTCCCCAACCCCCATACCACTCCTGGTTTTTTATCTGCCTCGACGAGACGCTTCATGTAGAGAGTCGAGTGTATCGACATGATTTGGGATATGTTGCATAAGTCCAAACTGACGTAACACTCGGTCAGGACAATGCAGTTCAACAATATCAAAGCATATAAGAGGTCCTACATATCTCCAGATATCACGACCCTCGAAACAAATATCAGGCAAAGTGGCTAACCGGGGTTGCCGATATGGCGTCCAATCAACCTAGCATAAGGAAAAAATAACTTGGTCATTATATTGAATATTAAACAATAAAAAAAATGTCTCTTTTCACTTATATACCTGATGAGGTTTTTGGACATCCAACTGGTCCCTGTAGAAGGATTGAGAATACCTTGGGTTCTCGCGGAACGAGTGTTACATCAGATAACCAGGAGGGGAATGGGGGTTGTGGAAGTGAATGGCGCCGTTTCAAACAGCTCCATTCACTTAAACGGGGCCATTCGGTCACCCAATTTGAAGGAGCCGTTTCAAACGGCTCCATTAAGAAAAGGAGCCGTTTGAAATAGCGCCTTCTACCTTTTTCTGATAAAATAGATTAATTTGCTAAATATTTTTGTATGTGGGTTATTTTTTAAATTTAGGTTACTTTGAAAAAAAGGGTCTAGGCTTCCGCTAACTAAATGGGAAAATATGACACCGTCAGAGATGCACGTGGCAGCTTTTCTCACACCTTTGCTACGTGGCGCTTATGTGGCAACCTAGTACAGTACCTAGAGATCTACCCGCCACGTGGCGTGCATGGCGGTGCCTTCAAATGTCTATAAATGGAAGTGGATTCCGTACATTAAAATTAAAAATAATAATAAAAAAAAAGAAAAGAAAATTAAATTAAAGAGAAAAGAAATGGCGGACACAAGGGGAAGCAGCGCTGGTGGTTGCAACGACCGTTGCGGTTGCCCGACACCGTGTCCCGGCGGTGCTGCTTGCCGGTGCGTACTCTCTCTCTTTCTCCTTCTGTATTGAGTGTTCATGAGCTTTGTTGGTAAAATTTGCAATACAATATACATTTTAGACAGGTATGAGTGATATTCCTTTAATAAAGATGTTTCCGTATTATTATCCAAAATATGGTAAAATATAAGATTTTTTTATACTATTTGTAGGAAATTATTACTTAGGTATTATGAAGTTTAGTCATTTATCATCTACATATTCTAACATTTTAATATAAATGATGAGGTATCTTGAGGTTTTAAATTTTATCACGTTGTTATCATATGGGAGAATTTAGTAAGTTTTTGTGAAAGTTCGAACATTTTTTACTATAAAACGTTGATGCAATATATGATAATAATAATAATACGTATGAGCTATGTCAATTTCTTCAACAAGACAAATGACAGATCGAAGATATCGACATATTAGTGAAATAATATTGTATGTTAACATTTTATGATAGAAAATTGGAACATTATGATAGTTATATTATGTTAGCAATTTTTGATGAAGATCTATATAATTTTGAAAATGGAAACCTAATTGACAAAATTTTTAAACTTCGGGGTGTTTAAGTGATAATTTTTTTGTATCTTATGGTATCTTATTGTATATAATGGAACTTCAAGGTACTTATGTGATAAATCTTGAAACTTTATGATATTTAAGTGATAAATTTTTGTATTTGTATAATATGCATAATATAATGCATATCTGTGTTCTTTCCCCTTAAAGAATAAGTGATGACCGAAAATAATCAGTGCCTATATGATCTCTCGTGTGTTGTGGCGTCCCGTTCTATTGGCCTCATGTATCGACGGTGGTGTTATATGCAATAGGTGTACAGCGTCAGCCGGGGGAAACGTGATGGAGCACATGAAGTGCTCATGTGGGGAGCACTGTGGGTGCAACCCTTGCACCTGCTCTAGAACCGAGGTTCATGGCGTAGGCAAGGCCTTCTGCAGGTGCGGTGAGGGGTGTACGTGCGTCACTTGTGCATCGTAAAACCCAGGAGACATCCCGAGAGGCGTATGTCTACTTTACTAGCTACTATCATAATACGAGAATATATGTTGATGTAGTACATGATACACAAATAAGTGAATTTGAAGAGAGGGATCTCGAGGAGTTACCAGTTTGTGTGGTTAAACAAAAGCTCTTAAATGTTTCATCTTACTTCTATAAAATAAAATATAAATTATGGGAAAAGAAATTTGCTTTATTTTAGTTAGTAAAATGATTTACAAGTCTGGTCTATTGTCTAAGTGTTTTTTTGGTACTGTTGTCAGCACGACTTAAGCTGATTGGTAAAAGTTGAGAAATAGTTTTATATTTTAACAGTAATTCTTATTTGACAGTGTTTTATTTGCAGTTTTTGCTTTTTTTTTTTTTTGGTAATTTGAAGATTCAAAATACTTTTAATTTGGTTCTTAAAAGTATTTGGTTTCTTAAACTTTAAAACCAAAAATGGAAATTAATTTTATTTTTTTTTGTAGTTATTACTTCTGTTGGTTTTAGTTTTTCATGATTCGAGTAGGAACTAATAAATTCAAAATAATAGGAGAGAGTTATTTTAAAATTTTGATTGGTGCTAATATTTTTTTCGATAAGTAACGATGAAACTCGCGGTAGAAAATAGGATGCAGTCCCAATCATGAGGCCCACTCAAGGTATAGCAACACCAGAGTGTAAAATAAATAGAAACCACCAAGAATTTGACACCGATGGTGAAGAAACTGAGGAAGGCCTATCTACGAAGAACAAACGTCCAACAAGCAAAAAGCTAAGAGAAGACGAGCCAAGCACAAGCAAGCTAAGCGAAGACAAGCCAAGCACGAACAGGCTATACTCTCAGACACGAAATAGTCCATCAGTTGATATAGTTAACCGTTTCTTGCAATTTTTTTCGTGGAATATGAAAATTCATCACCCTTAACGATATTTTTTTTGTACAGAGTATTGGTGTCCAACAAATATTTGACATCGACACGCTTCCGATGCGAGTCCGACACATGAAAAAAGCATCCGATTCATTTTTTTGAATTTTGAATTTTCAACACGCCCAGATATGTTTTCGATACGTCCTGACACGTTTTTGATGGTTTTTAATGGTTTAATAATATTATAATATATTATTATATAATATGACAATATACATATTAAATAGTTAAATTATATTAGATAAATTTTAATATAATTAATAAATTAATATTTTTAAATGTTTTATAGTTATTTTGGTAATATATATACATATATATATATATATATATACATATATATATATATATATATATATATATATATATATATATATACACATACATATATATATACATACATATATACATACATATATATACATACATATATACATACATATATATATATATATATATATATATATATATACATATATATATATATATATATACACACTTTGAAAGAGAGAGAATGATGAAAATAGGAGAAAGAAGCCTATATTAAATCAAGGATAGAGAGAGATAGCAGCAGTTTGTGACGTGGATTGAAGCCTCTGTTAATTTTTTTGTTAATTGTAAATGTTTCAATTTTTACTATTTTAGCGAAGCTTCACTTTTTTTTTCTTATGCTATTATAATTTTTTTTTTTTTTGTTTTTTAAGTTTATAATTCATGTTTTTTTAGAAATTACATAGATACATATTTAAGAAAATATATAAATTTTTAAGTAATGTGTTCCTAAGGTATCGTATCCTAATTATTTGAAAAATTATGTGTTGGCGTATTGGTATCGTATCATATCTCGTATATAATTTTTAAGTAATGTGTCCCAAAGGTATCGTATCCTAATTTTTTGAAAAATTATGTGTTAGCATATGGTATGGTATCGTATTTCGTATATAATTTTTAAGTAATGTGTCTCTAAGGTATCGTATCCTAGTTTTTTGGAAAATTATGTGTTTGCGTATTGGTATCGTATCGTATCTCATATATAATTTTTAATTAATGTGTCCCCAATCGTATCATCGTTTTTTGAAAAATTATGTGTTGGGGGATTGGTGTTGTATCGTATCTTGTAAATAATTTATAACGTATCCTAGTTTTTTTGAAAAATTATGTGTTGGCATATTGGTATCGCATCGTATCTTGTATGCGTATGCATATCTGTATTTCCTAGCATTTAAGTTTTAATTTAGAATCTAGATTTCAAATTGACGCACCTAAAGAAATTCGACTCGAACTTCACTCTTGTTTCTAGTAGTTTCTAATAATAAAGGTAGCACAGTGTCACGGGATGAGCGCAGATCATCCCTGAGGCGTCCAGGCCCCTGAGGCTAGGGCTGGGCCAGCCTACCCCCTATGATCAACAAGTAGCAATATACACCTTCAAGAGATGAAATACATGGCATACCACGAACATACCTGAACAAAATCAATGCGCATTAATATCGGACAGGCTAAGGAGACCCCATATGGTATATGTCTACTTATTAAGCACCAGGGATAGTGTCAGCTAAAGGCGGCCTGTGACACTCTCCCCTGCCTAATTTCGCAAACGTCCTCGTTGGGTTGCTTGCCCATCGTCGCATCTCTGCATCTCTAGCAGCCTTGATTGGTCACGGGATGACCACATCATCATCCCCTTCAGTGTGTCACCTCTGATATGCCATTGACACTCACCTGATGATAAGCAGCATGCCCTATCATCATGCCCAAAAAGCAATCTGCCAACTCCATAGTGTACCACGTACACATTTTGCTCCACGATGCTTATTGACTCTTCACCTTGTGAACTTCGCACTGCACCCTAAGGTTCGGCCCAATCTCGACACAGCAAGCCAGCCATATGGTCAGCACGCCTGACCGGCATCATACACGGTGCGCCTTTCGCCACAACCGAAACCGCAAGCCACTCAACTTCACTCTGAAAGTTCTTCGTTAAAGTGCTCCTCCCACACAAGGAGTGTCTATACCCACAGACAAACCCGCTTGACGCACCTAGGACACGAGCAACTCCCGTTCCCCTGGAGTGTCCACCACGGACAAAGCCCGGTCCCACTACAGCTGCTTGCTCGCGTATCATGAGCCTTACTCTGATACCACTTGTCACGGGATGAGCGCAGATCACCCGTGCGGTGCCCAAGCCCTCGAGGCTAGGGCCGGGCCAACCTACCCCCTATAGTCAACAAACAGCAATATGCACCTTCAAGAGACCAAATACACGACCACAGACATACCTAAACACAATCAATGTGCATTAGTATCGGACAGGCTAAGAAGACCCCATATGGCATGTCTGCTTATTGAGCACTAGGGATAGTGTCAGGCAAACGCAGCCTGTGACACTTGTCATGAGATGAGGCTAGGGCCGAGCCAGCCTACCCCTTATGGTCAACAAACAGCAATATGCACCTTCAAGAGACGAAATACACGGCATTCCACGGACATACCTGCATATAACCCATGCGCATTAGTCTCGGACAGGCTAAGGAGACCCTATATGGCATACGTCTGCTTATTGAGCACCAGGGACAGTGTCAGCCAAAGGTGGCCCGTGACATTCTCCCCCACCTAATTCCGCAAACGTTCTCATTGTGGGTGCATGCCTATTGTCGCATCCCTGCATCTCTAGCAGCCTTGGTTGGTCACGGGACGACCACATCGTCATCCTCTCCAGTGTGACACCTCGGACATGCCATTGACACTCGCCCGACGATAAGCAGCGTGCCCAAAAAGCAACCTGCCAGCTCCATGCATCATAGTGTACCACGGACACGTCTCGCTCCATGATGCTTGTTGACTCTTCGCCTTGTGAACTTCACACTGCACCCCAAGGATCAGCCCAATCTCCAAGCAGCAAGCCAGCCATACGGTTAAACATGCCTGACCTGCACCCGACACGGTGCGCCTTGCGCCACAACCAGAACCGCGAGCCACTCAACTTCACTCCAAAAGTTCTTTGTGGGAGTGCCCCTCCCACACAAGGAGTGTCCATACACACGACAAACCCGCTCGACGCACCTGGGACCCAAGCAACTCCTGGTCCCCTGGGGTGTCCCCCACCACAGACAAAGCCCGGTCCCACCACAGCTGCTTACTTCCGTATCATGAGCCTCGCTCTGATACTACTTGTCACGGGATGAGCATAGATCACCCCTGAGGTACTCGGGCCCCTGAGGCTAGGGCTAGGCTAGCCTATCCCCTATGATTGATAAGCAGCAATATGCACCTTCAAGAGACGAAATACACGGCATTCCACGGACATATCTACATACAACCCATGCGCATTAGTCTCGGACAGGCTAAGGAGACCCCATATGGCATACGTCGCTTATTGAGCACCAGGGACAGTGTCAGCCAATTGCGGCTCATGACAACAGGCAACCATAAAGAATCGGATAATTTACATATTTATCCGTCACGTGACACGAAAACTGTTTATGATGTTTGGAGTCAATTCACTTATACATTATATTGGAGTTATGTATGAAGTGAGGTTCATTAAGATGGTGAGCTGAATTCAAGTTCTAGCTACACGCCTGACTTGATATTTCCTGCAAGAAAAAACGTAGCTAGCTAGGCCTGTTATAGGCTAGTAAAATAAAAAGTTTAACATGAATCTTACCTAATAATAAGTAAAATAAGCATAAAATATTTTGCTGATGAGTAGATATCTCAAAATAGCAAAATTTAGAGGTAGGAGCTAAATAGTGCCATACCATCACCACGCTCATCAGCATATCATAACTATCCTCTCTCCTCTTGTCTTCTTCTTCTACTCTTTTCCTTCCCTTATTCCCACATCAAAAGGCAAAGAGTGGTGTAAAATTATGTAAGTGCCATGTCATGGGGTCCGATTTTCTAATTTAAGTCTGGTTCATTATAATCTAATTTTTATATATTAATTACTTGCTTATTTTATTCATAGCATCAAGGCTATAAGTACTAGGCGTATAGGTACTTGACGAGTATATAGCGGATACAGAGTGTGTAGGTATTGGGCGAGTATATACCGGGCGTGTAACTCAAAATAAGCATAACCTTCAATCATTTTATAATTAGCCAATTTGTGCAAATTACTCGCTTAGTAAGCTACCCTTATGTTATAAACAAAAGTCATTGTTAAACAATTCCAGTGGTAAAAAACAATTCATTATGTCGCCCATCACTGCAAAAATTTACACCGGAAGTGCCGTGAAAGTCTACATTTAATGAAGTGATGATCAATAGTTTTCACCGAATCACCACAAAGTGAAAATCATTTATTATCCTCGGAAATGATGTCCATCTTTCATCGATGTTTCTTAATGTTCGTTTTTTCAACAAATTAAGTTGCCCCAAACCGGTAATTCAACCTTGGGCGAGGATAAGCCTTTTTATTCAGTGACGTTGTCTTTTATATGTGAAGCTTTATTCGTTAATTATCAAAAAAAAAAAAAATCAATTACTTAAACATATCTATATAATCATGAATCCAAGTCAATGAATGATTTAACCATAAACGTTACCTATAAGATATTATAGGTCATGAACACATATCAAAATAAGGAAAGCCACTAGCTGACCTGATTTTATAAATTTAACAGTGCCTTTTGGGAAGTCCTCGTATTACTAACCTTACCCCATAAGGTTGGGGGTCCTCGAAAACAGCCTTTTGATAGGGTTGCATCTTGAAGGAGTAAAGCTGCGTACATCCACCCAGATCCCGTTTAGGCAGGAGCCCTTGAGGCACAAGGTCTATTGTTGTTGAACAGTGCCTTCTGGATGGTTCTTCGAAGGTACTTCACTATTAATCGAGCACAAGAGATGAATGTCGCAATGAAATCCCAGGCCAAGTGTTTTCCTAATACTAAGCCTTTTTGGCATCCTGGAGATCCTCATTGTATGGTGCAAAGCCAGCCGGTCCACTTCAACATTATTTTAATATTTGTGTACTTAGGTTAATGGTCCTTATATTTTGTCTATTGTATCAATTTAGTTCCTGAACATTTAAAATGTCAATTTGGTCCTTCGAGCAAAATTTATTTTTCTATAAGTGGTAAAAATGCCTTACAGAGCATGGCATTCCAAAAAAAAAATCTGACCCACTAAGCAGTGGCTGTAATATGGGTACAAAATTTCATATTAAAAACGGGAAAAATCAGACACCAAAGACAACACAGAAAATTGGAATAACATCACATGAACAGGAGAGGACCAGAAACTAGCAACGTATCAGTTGGATTCGAAGCAGAGACACACACAGCCACGCCTCCCAACAACGAGCAACAACCTCAAAAGGGTGGAAAACAGGAGATGAAATTCCCCCCTCCCCCGCATTGCTAGCAAGTTACCGGGTATGGGACTATACAGAAAGGGTACCGAGCCAACAACATAAGGAAAGAGAAGGAAAATCCGGATTGGCGGGAGAAGAGGTCAGGAAGCCTCTTGAGGAATTACATTGTCAATGAGACAGAGGTGTAGAAGGTGGGTCACAACAACGAAAACACAACCAGACCCTATTGCTTTTGCTTTTTTCCCCGGTCCAGACAAAACATTCATGTGTCAGCATCTCTCCTATAACAACATCAATTTTGACCTTAGGACTAGAGCAAAATTTATGTTAAGTTTTTAATGAAGTTTTTAATTGTTCGGCCACGAATTGGGTTAAAGCGTTCCTGAGAACCCACGTTTCTAGTTGTTGTAAAGGGGCTTTACAAGTCCTGTTAGCAGAATGTGTCTCAATACTGAAGTCACATGACGTTGGTGTGTATGTTCTTTACAATAATCTTTCAGGTTCAAGACTTAGTTAACCTTGTAACGTTGTGAGACATGCGTACTTACTAGGTAACGATTCAAGTCCAAAAGACATCGGCACCATCAAGTGTGATCCTTCTCAATTATTCCTTTTCCTCTAAACTCTAAAATTATATCATGTGGGCGATTGTAGGATATGCTTCAATTTTAGTTTGAGAAATTTGTTCCACATTGTTAACCTGGTGTTTTTATTACTATTTGATATTGTTTTTGATCGTTGTGAACATTGGATTGGGGCTATTGATTGTTGCCATTGAATTCTCTCATTAATTCATAGCCATTACAAAAGACTTATTGAAGCCTATATAATAGCCCTGTCTTTTTTGTTAAGTGACACTCCAAATTCCCTATTCTTTCTTTCTCTCCATGATGTAGTTGAGCAATATTGAGACGTGTTCTATTCCAGTAACCATTTGAGTATACGGGTGTTCCAGACGGCATGTTAAACCCTAGGGGTTGGAGTGCCATTTGGTCCCATTGTATCGATGCGAGGGCATAAACAACTTTAGGGAAGTGTTGAACTCCATGACACGACAACAATATTTGTCATTATAGTTTAAGTCTAATTACTCTTCCTTTATTTTTCAAACTGCCTGGGCATGTAAGAAGGAGACTGACCATTGCCCCTGTTAGGAGATGCAAATAACTCCGTACTTTGCACGGGAGGAGAGGGAGAGGCAGGCCAAAGAAGAGCTAGATGGAGACGATTTGACATGACTTCACCCACCTAAACCTAAATGAGGAAATGGCCTTAGATAGAGTTGAGTGGAGGATTAGCATATACAACAACAACAATAAACCCAATGCCTCGAAGGGCTCCCGCCTAAGCAGGGTCTTGGGGGGGGGGGAGGGGTAGATGTACGCAGCCTTCCCTTTTCAGGGGGCTACCCTAGTCTTAGCACCCTTAGGCTTATATGTATGCCTGTTTGCTTTTACTTGCTTTTGCAAGGTGCTATTGGTTGCTTGTTGCTTGGTGTTTGCTGCTCGGGTGGTGTTTGTTGCTCCAAGGTGCAATGTGCCCTGCTGCTTGTGGCTTTGTTGCTTTATTGCTTTTATTGCTACTTTATGCTCTCTTCATGTTGCAATTTTTATACTTTATGCATTTTAGGTTGGGGTTCTCGGACACAGCCTCTCTTAAGGGTAGCACTCTAAAGGGGTAAGACTGAGTACATCTCACCCTTCTCAAAACCCACATTGACGGAAGCCCTGAGGCACTGGGTTTGTTGTTGTTGTTATTGTATTCTTTATAGTGATATAATATTTTTCATAAATAGTGACATTAGGGATGAGATAACTTTGAAACTCAAGACGTCTCGCTTCATGTGGGTTAGCTTAACTATTATACCAACCCCAATTACTCTTATCTTTTCGATAGAGCAATATTGTATTATAAAGATATTACTTATCATTACTTAGGTTAATAGACTAGTTTAAGATGTTTGGATTGTTATTTATTTCATAAAGCTTTAGTTTAATGTTCGAATTTGTAAATAATTTCTCAAGCCCCTATTAGTTTGTAAGTTCTAACTCACTATTCTTTGTCTAGAAAAACTTTTAAAAAGTCAGTATATATAAATTCGAGATTAGATGAGATGTGTACAAGTAACCATCGGCTTTTACTAGAAAAAATCCTCATCATTTCTTATTGCGGAGCCACATATAAGTAAATGTAGGTAATCACCGATAATAAATATTAAAGCATCATTAGCTGTATGAGATTTACTGATTACATGTTAGATAAATATTCTATTAATATTCCAAAAACTTCAAATTATGGGTTGTCCATCCCGGCGTTGCCACTGTATGACAAGGATCCCCCTATCTTGCTCTTGCTACACCACTTGCAAATGTCTAATCAAAATCGAACAGTGGTGAATGAAAAAAACCGCAAGCTCCATTTTTTATGAGAGCCTCTTGTAAGATTAATGTTTGAACATGAAAGAGATCATAACACCAACTTAAACTAAGTATAAGTAATCGGAACATACTGTTTGTTGGAAAAAAAAAGGAAGTAAAAACCAAACAAAGAAACAATTGCAAAGATTCAAAGTTATATCCCACATAGACAAAAGAGGGGTGGTTATTTGGGTTTATATATATATATGTTAAAATTACTCTTTGAATTAAGTCATGAGTAAGAGAATGGAAACACATACGCGCGCGCCGCCCGTCGGCTGTGCCATGCTCGTGCGCAGGCATGGGTTTTCTTTTTATTACCTTGTATATCCATTTTACGGAAAAAAATAAGTCTTCAAAATCTACTAATGTACCCCTTGGAATTGTTAATTAAACCCTGAAACGTTGGGATTAGGCTATTAAATCCGAGTTTCTTCCTTATATCACTGAAACATTGGGATTTCGCTGTTGAATGCAATTATACCTGGCTTTTTTAGGGAATAGTTACTGCAAAATGTTGCACGTAGTATTATTATAAATAGGGGTTTTTACATGCTGCTTTATCATAAAAAAACAACAATAATAATACTTTCATCTTCCTTTCTCCTTCGGTCTTCTCTCTCTCCAAAAGTTTTTGGGCTCTCCTATCCGGCTATTAAAGAGTGCACGTTAATAGTCGAATCATGTTAATCCTGGAGGACGGCCGCTAATACAACTGTCTGAGTCGGAGTAGCGGCGAAATCGTCTTTTAGGACAGTGGTATTTCCCACGGCACAGTATCTTCGGTGTTCAATCTACTTCTCCACTTCTCGGTACTATATGATTGTTGTGTTTAATTTTTCTCACTGCAGTTTTTCAAGTTATCTTTTTCACTGAATTTTAGCTGCATATTTCACTGATTTTACAGATAATTATACTGAATTACAGTGTAAATTCACAGCAATAACTGTTTCATTTTTCTGCAATTTCCAGCATTTTTCTGCAATACTTTTTCTATAATTTTTGCTGCTATTTTTTTTATAATATTTTATTTCTGCAATTCCTGTTACATTTTACTGGAATAGAAGCTGTGAATTTTACTGCATTATTTTGCTGTTTATTATGAAAAACTAAAAGACGAATTTTAGTTTTACATATCTATATTTAAATATGATAACCAAATTACTTCTTCTCGACATGTCTAAGATTGAACCTCTTGACGGGAAGAATTATAAGAGGTGGTCTCAAAAAATTCTGTTTTACCAAGAACAAGTCAGTATAGATTATGTACTATATGGAAAAAAGAAACCTAAGGGTGAAAATATGAAAAAGGCTTATGAAAAAAATTCGCTGCTAATAACCGAACCTGTAGGGGCAATTTGTTGCATTATATGAGTGATGGTCTTTTTAATATTTATGTAAAATTAGACTCATCAAAAGAAATATGGGGTTCTTTACAGAAAAAATATGGAGGTGATGATGTAGGAACTAGAAAATATGCTGTTAGTAAGTAGCTAGATTTCAAATTCTTAGACAACAAACTGATAATTAATTAAGTCCATGAATATGAAAACATAATAACTACTCTATTATCAGACGGTTTTAAAATTTGTGAAATTACGTAAGCATATGTTTTGATTGAAAAATTTTCACCTTTTTGGAAGGATTATAGAAACCTACTTATACATAAAAAGAAGGACCTGACATTAGAAGAGTTAATAAACCACTTGAATATTGAAGAAGAGAATAGACTTAAGGACAGGAGGCATTCGTATTCAGATCTTTCTAAAGCTAATATTGTAGAGGCTAGGACCAGTGCATTTGACAGGTTTAAGAATAAAGGAAAAAGACATTATTCAAATTTCAAACCTGGTGGAAAAATTCAAAAGCCAAACAGTAAATCCTCGGAGATAGCTATCACTGTGGAAAATGTGGACATATGGCCAAGGATTGCAGAATAAAAAAGAACCAGTCTAAGGACCCAAAGCACAAGGCTCATCTTGTAGAAATAGAGGACATTGTAGTTGTTGTTTCAGATGTGAACCTGGTGAACAATATGACTGAATAGATCGTGGACACCGGGGCTACCAGGCATATCTTCACAAACTGAAGCATGTTCCAAGAATACCAGAAAATGACTACTGGGAAGGTAGTCTTCATGGGAAATTCTGCAGCAGCACCTATCCTCAAAAAAGGGAAGATTTCTTTAAAACTCACTTCTGGAAAATTTTTTCCTTTAACAAATGTGCTGCATGTGTCTGAAATGCATAGGAATCTGATTTCGGGTAGTCTCTTGATTAAAGTTGGTTTGAAATTATCCTTTGACTCTGACAAACTAGTCCTAACTAGGAATGGAGAATTTGTGGGTAAGGAATTTTGTAACAGTGGTCTTTTTGTCCTTGAGGTTGTTTGCATGAATAATAAAGTGGTACCTCTTCTGCTTATCTTGTTGAATCTCTTGAATTGTGGCATGCTCGCGTAGGACACAAAAATATTGAGTCAATTAAACGACTTAAAAAAATGAACATAATTCATAACTTCAGTGATAGCAACTTTAGTAAATGTAAAGTATGTGTAGAAGCTAGACATGCTAAAAAAAACCCTTTAAATCCATTGAGAGAAAATCTTAACTTCTTGATCTAATTCACACTGATTTAGGAGACTTTGAAACCCAAATGAGTAGAAGAGGAAAAAGATATTACATGACCTTTATAGATGATTACTCTAGATGCTCGATGGTATACCTCCTAAGTACTAAAGATAAAGCAGAAGAAATGTTTTTAAAATACAAAGCTGAAGTAGAAAATCAACTAGGAAGGAAAATTAAAAGAGTTAGGTCCGATAAAGGAGGATAATATGATCCAACTTCTCTAGAAAGATTTTGTGAGGAAAATGGAATAATACACCAGCGAAGCCCTCCATACTGTCCACAATCTAAGGGCATCGTTGAAAGGAAAAATAGAACTTTAAAGAACATGATGAATGCAATGCTTGTTAGTTCTGGACTAGCTGATAACATGTGAGGAGAGGCGATATTATCTGCTTGTCATGTGCTAAATAAAGTTCCTCATAAAAAGGTAGATAAAACCCCATATAAAATATGAAAAGGTCATACACCTAACCTAAAATACTTGAAAATGTGCGGGTGCTTATCCAAGGTTGGATTACCTGACTTTAAACGAAGTAAAATTGGACTTAAGACTATTTATTCTTTTTATTGGGTATGCTTATCACTAGGGGTGTTCATGGTTCGGTTAACCGTACCGAAAAGTATTTCAGTTCGGTTAACCATAACCAAAATACTCAAAAATCTCAAACCGTTACCGTAACCGAAAAGACCGGTTAACCGATTTTCGGTAAATTGGTAATTCGGTTTGGTTATCTCAGTTAACCGATAACCGAAAGATAACACAACGCCTCTTTCATGTTATATAATCCATCTCCTTAATGGTTTCTAAATGTCCAAAAAATGCATTAAACGTGAGAATACTCAATAAATTATGAGCTTATAATCAAATTCTAAAAAAATTAAACATTAATGTATCATTTTAACCAACATGCGGGCAAACTAATAGTACTAGATTGTAGAAAAGTAGTGCTTAGTTAGTATTTGAGATATACCATAAGGCACTATAACTCTATGATAAGAGATGAATTGGGGAAAAACGATAAAGTTGATCATATATTATATAATAGCCACTTATATGCTACAAAAGCATACTTTGTGAATATTGGACCCAAAAAAAAAAAGCATACTTAGTGAATAATATAATACTATGAACATGTAACAATAAATACATAATTTATATTATTTCGGTAATTTGGTTAACCGAATTGAAAAAAATCACTAATCATTACCGTTCCGAAATACCGCAAATTTATTCCCGAACAGTAAATTCGGTACGGTTAACCGCATTTTCGGGTCGGTATTTTGGAATTTCGGTTCGGTATTTCAGTTACGAATTTTTTTGAACACCCCTACTTATCACTGCGCTGTTTATCATTTTTTGATCAAAGAATTTATTAATTCATTTGCATGCTATAGTATCATTAAATCTAGAGATGCTGAATTGTTTGAATATATATTCCTCTTGAAATCTAATGATGCACAACCTGCTAGTTTGCCCTCTCATAATGTGACTGTTAACCATGATCATACCAACGATATAGACACTCCTGAAATTAGAAAGAGTAAATAGTTAGGAAAGAAACCAACTTAGTAAAATGGCTAGGAAAGAAACCAACTTAGGGCCCGATTTTGTTACCACTTTTATAACAGAAGAAAATGCCATAAATGAAGAAAATAGTAAGTGTCTATATGTTAGAAGACCTATGAAGAAGTTGTAAGGTCAGTGGATTCAACCTTTTGAAAAAAAGGCTATTAATAGCAAATTAGAATAAATCCTAAACAATCACACGTGGGAATTAATAGACCTTCCTAGAGGATGTAAACTAATAGGTTGTAAATAAGTCTTTAGAAAAAAAAATGAAGGTCGATGAGACAATAGATAAATTTAAGGTAAGGTTAGTGGCTAAGGGTTACACCCAGAAAAAGGGGGTAGACTAATTTGATACTTATTCACCTATCGCTAAAATAGCCATTTACTCTTCTGTTCATGATTTTGTAGTACACCAAATGGATGTTAAAATAGCATTGTTAGTGGTGACCTGGACGAAGAGATTTACATGGACCGACCTGAGAGTTTTGTCGCCCCTGGTAATGAAAAGAAAGTTTGTAAACTTATAAAATCTCTATATGGTCTTAAACAGGCACCTAAACAGTGGCATGAGATTTTTAATAGCACGCTAATCGCTAACAATTTCATATAAATAATGGAGACTCTTATGTGTATTTTAAGACTGATTCTAATGGATGTGTAATAATTTGTCTCTATGTTGATATTTGGCACGAACTTAAATGTTGTCAATGAAACGAAAAGCTTTCTATGCTCTAAATTTGATGTGAAAGATTTGGGTGAGGCAGACGTAATTTTAGGATTTAAAATTATGAGAACTCTTGAAGGCATAAGCCTAAATCAGTCTCACTATGTTGAAAAGATACTTAGAAAGTTTGACATATTTAATGCTGATCCTATAAGAACACCTTATGATCCCAGTATATATTTAACTAAACATAAATGTGTTGCTATGTGTCAAACTAAGTTGCCAAAATAATTGGTGGTGTTATGTTTCTGATGAACTACACTAGACCTGACATTGCATATGATGTAAGTAGACTCAATAGATACACACATAATCCTAATCAAGAGCATTAGAACGCTTTAAAAAGGTTGCTTAAATATTTAAAAGGAACTCCGGATTGGGGGACTTCACTATGGAAGGTTTCCCGCTGTTTTAGAAAGATATTGTGACGCCAATTAGGTGTCTAACAACGATGAAATTAATTCCACTAGTAGATATGTATTCACACTAGCTGGAGGTGCTATATCTGGAAAATCCTGAAAGCAATCTTATACTGTCACGTCTACTATGGAATCTAAGTTCATTGCTCTTGAGTTGGCAGGTCATGAAACCGAGTGGCTAAGAAGTTTATTAGGAGACGTGCCTTTGTGGGGGCTTCCAGCTCTATCAGTATCATTTCACTATGACAGTCAAGCTACGATTATTGTGGTAAAGAACAAAGTTTATAATGGCAAGAGAAGAAACATTCGTCTCAAGCATAAGATCATGAAAGATCTTTTAGAAAGTGGAGTGATATCACTGGACTATGTAACGCCTGAAAAGAATCTTGCGGATCCGTTGACAAAAGGACTTTGCCGTAAAATGATTATAGAAATATCGAGGGGAGTGGGATTAAGGTCTGTACATGAATAAATTGTGATGTATCCAACCTAGTCTTAACAGGTTCAATGTGAAAAGTTATAGTTTCATTCAAGGAATGCACTGCGTTTTATATTGTCCCTCCCTATGATATGACAGTGCGGAGACGGGTCTATAGCCAGATGTTCGGTGGTGTAAGAAAAGCTTGTACTTGATGGACACTGTCTGTATGTTACCTAGGGGTAAGGTTGAGCTTTAGCTTTTAATGGACTCATATTCACATAGTTGGTGGTGTGCGGTAACACACACTTGATGGGATTTACCTATATAGGTGTGGGAGTGTGGCCACTCCCTATGAAGGTTTAAGACTTGCCTTCTAAAGTGCCTATGAATATCCAGGACGAGTGTATGACCGATAAAACCCGCCAAATCGTAGGAGTTGTCGAGATATGGAGTTTGGTATGTGTCCAAGTAGAAGACTATACAATCCCTTGTGAGGTTTAAGACGAAAGTCACCCTGCAAAATGTCGGTCCTAAACTTGGATTATACTAAGTGACAATTCAATTCGCGAGATATCGGCATTGAAAAATTGAATTCCCTTTGCCCAATCTATTTCTTTTCCTCTTTTATGCTTGTATTCTTTGTGGGGGATAGATGGGGAAAAAAATACAAACAAAAACCAAAGAAAGAAACAATTGCAAAGATTCAAAGTTATATCCCATATGGACAAAAGAGGGGTGGTTATTTGGGTTTATGTATGTATATGTTAAACTACCCTTTGAATTAAGTCATGGGTGAGATAATGAAAACCACAAGCCCGCCGCCCTCCCGCCCGCTGTGTCGTGCTCGGGCGTGGCATGGGTCTTCTTTTTATTACCGCGTATATCTATTTTACGGAAAGAAAAATTTGCGATTGTACCCCTTGGAATTGTTAATTAAACCCTAAAACATTAGGATTAGGCTGTTAAATCCCAACTTCTTCCTTATATCACTAAAATGTTGGGATTTCGCTATTAAATGCAATTATACCTAGCGTTTTTCTAGGGAATAGTTACTGCAGAATGTTGCACTTAGTATTAGTATAAATAGGGGCTTTTACATGCTGCTTTATCATAAAAAAACAACAATAATAATACTTCCATCTTCTTTTCTCCTTCGGTCTTCTCTCTCTCCAAATACTTGGGCAAAGTTCCTGGGCTCTTCTACCCGGTCATTAACGAGTGCACGTTAATAGCCCAATCGTGTTAATCCTGGAGGACGGCCGCCAATACAACTGTCTGAACCGGAGTAGGGGCGAAATTGTCTTTTAGGACAGTGGTATTTCCCACAGCACTGTATCTTCGGCATTCAATGTACTTCTCCACTTCTCGGTACTATTTGATTGCTGTGTTTAATTTTTCTCACTGCAGTTTTTCAAATTATTTTCCACTAAATTTTAGCTGCATATTTCACTGATTTTACAGATAATTATACTGAAATTACAGTGTAAATTTACAGCAATAACTGCTTCATTTTTTATGCAATTTTATTTTTCTCCAATATTTTTCCTGCAATTTTCGCTGCTATTTTTCATTATTTTTCTAATGCTTTATTTCTGCAGTTCCTGTTACATTTTACTGGAATAGAAGCTATGAATTTTACTGAATTATTGACTGAAATTTTCAAGAATTTTACTGTATTATTTTGCTGATATTGCCAGCAGTTGAGCCTGACGCATACTTTCTTTCGCCCATAACGATATCTACCAATTGGGAAAGAAAGAAAATGGAAAATCTCTCTCACAATTTCTTTGGTCTATGAAAGGAGAAAATGAATTGAAAATTAAATCATGCGAGGAGAGGGTGCTCCCTTATATAGATAAACATATGGGCCTACCCATCATAAGCCCATATGTTGTAAATGGGCTTCTTTATCCACCCTAAGCCCATGTCATAATAGGCCAACACATAATTCGATATAAGCCTATGTTACATCATAGTAAAACAAGCTTTTGTCATTATCTTCTCAGGCTAACCCAATCAATTAATTCCAAAATTCTAACATTCTTTAACTTGGACTTATTGACTAGAAAGAAAAAAAATATTTAAGAAATATAACAATTTCCTTTAAAAATTAGAAAAATAAATTCATTCTAAATGAATTTTATTATAAATTTAAATGACAACACAATCATTAAAAAAGTTTCAAAAATAATTTAATCATGGCCAAATATATATTACAGCCAAAATAATAAAAGCTCCATTATACATCCATATCAGTTTCTAATGAAATTACTAATATTTGAACCATGGCAATAATCACATCTTTTAAGGATACGACTCTTATCCATGATCACAAAAATTAGGAACTCCATCAATATGGAACATAAACATGTGTTTTAAATAGTTGCAATTTCAGCAAAATTTATTACCTTTTCCTAATCAATGATAATGACATCACTTAGAAAAAATTTCCTTTCTGATCAAGGTAATCACACCTTACAGAAAACCTACCATGTCTTTAGACAAACTTTAATATTTAATCTTTTTTTAGAGATCCTTGTGTTTTATTTAAGTAATCATATATCCGTGAAACATAAAATATTTACTTAGTAAGCATCACAAGAATTTTACAATGAACTCATCCAGCCAAAAATTGGTTCCAACAAAACACTAAGACTAAGATATTCAAACGACATTATCCATGAAAAATAAATAGCATAAATACAATGGGGTTATTTATACTTTAGTACCTAACATTTTTTTAAATAATAAAAAAAACTTTGACCTTTTAATCATTAAAAAGGCCCCTAAGTTTTTGTCATATTAATAAAAAAGTCCCTTAAGTTTTTGTCGCATTAATAAAAAGGTCTATCTTCGACGCGGCAACGTCATTTTTAATCGACAAAAGCTGGTGTGATAGTGGCGATCTTATTAATACTACAGTAAAATGACAAAAGTACTCTATAATAATCATATTTTGAAAAAAATTAAACAAAAATAGATAGCTTCTGTATAATATAACATCTGAAATTTCGTGCTTGTAAAGTAAGAAAAAAAGTGTTGAAGTGTACTTTAGGTCCTTTTTTTATATCTTTAATAAAAAACAATTGCCACATTAGTTCTGTCGATGAAAAATAATGTTATCATGCTTGTAAAGGTCCTTTTTAAAATACAACAAAAATATAAGGGCATTAATAATTCAAAAAGGTTAAGGTTCTTTTTATTGTTTCCAAAAATATTAAGGTACTAAAATGTAAATAACCCAATACAATACTTTGTGTATCATATATCCAGAATTCAAATCACATTGAAGTATTTGTACATCAAGGAATAACTGGCTCCCATTAATTAATTACATCAAAAGATTCTAAAACACCAATGTTCTGTGTATGTTGCTTGAAAATAATTGATTGTAGTTCTTTTGTCAGTAAGTCGGCAAGCATAGTTTTAGTACTGATTGTCTCGATTGTAGCATCACCATTCTCTACCATGTCTCTAACCCTAAGAAATTCATGGGTAACATGTTTTGAACCTCTTGTTCTCTTGTTATTTCTTGAAAAGAACATGGCTGCATTGTTATCACAAAATTTTATGCGACTTAGAGATAAAATCTATCATTTCTAAATTGGAAAGGAAGCTTCTTAGCCAAACTGCATGTAATGCAACAGCAAAACATACCACAAATTCTGCTAGCAATTAAACCTTGCTTTTCACTCTTCCATGACTGCGTATCACTAGCTAATGTGAATATATACCCCAAAGTAGACTTCATGCTATCTTAATACCCTGTAAAATTAGAATCTGAATACCCAACTATTTTAAGACTATCAACATGTTTGTAGACTGACATGAAATCTTTAGTTCTCTTGAGGTATCTCATCACCTTTTTCACAGCCACTTAGTGTGCCCAACTTGAATTTGAAGAAAATCTCCTAAGCATATTTACCGCAAAAGTAATATTTAGCCTAGTGCAAGTTGTATATACATAAAGCATCCCACAATATTAGAATAAGGTACATTTCTCAAGGAATTTCTCTCAATCCCACAACAACAGGTGATTCTCTTAGTTTACAATCTTGCGTTCCAAATGCTTTTAAAACTCGTTCAACATAAGCACTTTGATATAAACCTAACAATTTACGTGTGCAGTCTCTATGTATCTCTATTCTGAGCCCAAAACGGGCAACCCCAAAATCTTTCATATCAAAGTGTTTAGACAAAAGTCTCTTTGTCAACATGCCCAAGTTATTACTAGCAAGTAAAATGTCATCAACATATATCACCAAAATGATAAATCTACTCCCAGTAATCTTGGTATATATGCATCAACCTTATTTTCCATAAATCCAAAATTAGTTATAACTTCATCAAATTTTAAATACTGCTGAAGAGAAGCTTGCTTTAAGCCATATATGGATAAAGTTTACACACTAAATGTTCTTTACCTTTTTGTATGGAACCCTCAGGCTGAATCATGTATACCTCTTCTTCTAAATTTCCATTTAAAAAAGCTCTTTTAACATCTATTTGATGTAACTCTAAATCAAAATGTGCAACAAGACCCATAATAATTCTAAAAGCATCATTTGAAGAAACTGAGGAAAAAGTTTGCTTATAATCAATTAATTTTTTCTGTGTATAATCCTTTGCCTCTAGTATCACCTTAAAATAATCTATATTTCTTTTAGGATCTTTTTTAGTCTTAAATGCCCACTTACATTCAATGGGTCTACATCCACTAAGTAATTCCACTAAATCCCATACCATATTCAATGACATAGACTGCATTTCATCTTTCATTGCTTCTTGCCACTTTTAAGCTTGTAATGAGAAAATAACGTCACTATAACAAATTGTATTATCGAAATCTTTTATATCACCATATTCAGTCAAGTACACAATATAATCATCAGGAATAGCAAACCTAAGCTCTTTATATGAATGATGCAGACTAGGTTCAATAGGATTATTCAAGGGTTGAGGCTGATCTATTATAAGTCTTAATTCACTTAGTTAAACTTGTTTACATATAGGTTGTTCATGTGATACTTCACCCTCATTTCCATGAAAAGGTTGACTAATGACCTTTCCTGAGTGATAGGCATTGGAACTATAATTTATTTTTCTTCCAGTACCATTTCAATCTTACACAAGCAATCACAATCACACATATCATATTTAAGGAATTTGGCATTAATAGATTCAACAATTCTAGTGCCACTCCCAAGACAAAAAAAACCTATAGCCTTTAGAATTACTTTGGTATCCAATGAAATAATAATTTATAGTTCTAGGGTTAGTTTTCTTTTCAGTAGGGTTGTAAATTTTGAATTCGACTTGAAAACCCCAATATGAAAATGATTCAAATTAGGTTTTCTACTGATCCAACGTTCAAAAGGTGTTTTAGGAACATATTTAAAAGGAACCCTATTAAGAATATGGGTAGTAGTTTTTAAAGCCTCACTCCACAAAAATATAGAAAGGTTAGTCCTAAACATCATGCACCTCACCATGTCCATGAGAGTGCGATTTCATCTTTTTGCCACATCGTTCTGCTCAGGTATATCTAGCATGGTGTATTGGCCAATGATCCCACATTACTCTAGATACTTGGCAAAAGGACTCTTGCATTGACCAGGACTCATCGTATTTTCCACAATATTAATCACCACGATCAAACCTCACAACTTTAATTATCTTTTCAAGTTGTTTTTTTCTTGTCAAGTGCTTAAGACTTTTTCTTAATGTGGAACACATAACCATACCGATAAATAATTACCTCCTTTTTTTAGTTTTTGGCTTATGGCAATCAATCTTTTGTGGTTTTTCCCACAATTCCGGGACTTGATTTGCTTCTTAATTATAACATGGGACTAACATAGTTGTGAGACAGAACATGGGTACCACCAAGCTTGTTAAAAGGTCCTCGATGACAACCTATCTTATAATTTTGACCATGTTTCTTTTTGTATTTGTAGTGAGATCTTCCCATTCCATGTTTTAAAAATTAACAAGATTCATATTATTTCCACCCTTCTCACAATGGAGTTTTTCTTCCTCTTGAATTCACACAGAGATAAGTTTGTTTACACTCCACTTATCTTTCTATGCACTACAAGTGGTTTTCAATTGACCAAGTTGTTTAAGAAGAGATTGAAGAGTATGGTGAATAAGAAAATCATCAACTATAGTTACTCATAAGTTGTTGAGTTTGGAGGCAATATTGACTATTTTCATAATATACTCCCTAGCACTACCCACAAGCTCATATTTCATTGTTGTAAGTTTTTCAATCAATTCTCCTACTTCGGCTTTGACAAATTCTAGGTATTTCTGTCTTATGGCTTTTAAGAATTGTTTAACATTGCCATCATCTTTAATCACACCTAGAATATGATCAGAAATGAATCTTTTCATAATCATGAAATTAACTTATTAGCTTTCACCCATTTTTGATACTTAATTTTTTCTTTAGCTGTATTTTCAAGGGTAAGGTCGTAAGGTTTTCTTCAGATAGCGGTTATATCCAAATCCATCAAACCAAGGACTATCTCTACATCCCGTTTCCATTTTTGTAATTAGAGTCAAAGTTTCAATCGAATTTAATTAATTGGTCAAATGATTGACAACTGAAAAGGAAAGAAATACAAAGAAACAACAAAAACATATTAGGGCAAACAAAAGGCATCTCATTAACACATGTAAGTTTACTACACTCAACACAAGAGTCTAAGATAATCATTACATTTTTTTTCCTTTAGGTGAAAAATGAAACATCTCCTCTTATAGATTCACCCAAGAGAGTCTAATACATTTTATTACAATTTTTTCTTTGGGTGAAAAGTGTAATTGTTCCTTTCATCATAACAATAAAATGCAATTTTAATGTCAAAAAATTAGTCCCTTTTGGGTGGACTAATGAACATTATCAATCTATCACTCAGTTTTAGTAAATAATTAACCCCTTGTAGGTGGATAATTATTTATCTAACCAAAATGAAAATGTTGTTATTTTATTTTTTTTATTTATTTGTAATTGAAAAAAAAAAAGGAAATCGATTTACACCACGCCGGAAAAAGGAAAAAAAAAAAAAAAAAAACGATAATTCAATTGTCGCTATCAACCACAAAATCTTTGTCATATTATGAAATTATAGCAAGTTGTCACCATATCCTCTCATCCTAAGCGGTCAAACACGTTGAATGTAAAATTCCACCAGTACTTGAGTTCCATTCGGGGCACGCGGTCAATACTCGTATATATTTCTTTTTTTATTTATTTATTTTCCTTAAGTGCCTTTTCTTTATTACTAGCGAAATCCCGTGCAATGTACGGTTACTTTGTTATTTATGAAATATAATATTTATAATTTTGACTAAATATTTGTACAAGTAAAATTTCTATCGAACTTTAAATTTAAAACTAAAAATTAAAAATAATTATTTTTAATCTTTTATTGTTATTCTATCAAACTTTTGTTTTTGTTATTTTTGAGTTTTTATCTTTTATTGTTTACTTTTTAAATTTATTTTTTATTTAGTATATTTCTCCGAAATATAAGAATAGATTATTCATGTATTATTGCAGTTATGTTAAAATTATGATGGAGACACTAATATTGTTATAATTATATTTCATGTTAGCAATTTTTAATAAACACCTATCAAATTTTGGAATAGAATACTTAATTCATAAATTTTAAAACTTAGTGGTATATCATTGATAAAATCTTTAGACCTCAAGGTGCCTTAATGTATATGTTAAAACGTTAGGGTATTTAAATGAGAAATTCTCAAACCTCGATATACCTAAATGATATACCAAAATATAATTGTAGTTAAAAAAGTCATAATACATAATAACTTTGAGTACCACTATTTGCTGCCCTTCGCTCGCTCCACCAACAATGCCTGCTCACCATTACCTCCTCCACCTACATCCAAGACCCGCTGCCAAACACGCAATAGTTCGATTCTTGTGGGTAATGCGTAATACTTTCTGTATGTTTTTGCTTGAAAATGTTCTATGTAATAAAAAACTATAATTTTACAAAGAAAATATTTATGCAACACATGGAGTTACTTTTCCTTTCTTAAAATCTTTCCAAAGAAACTATAATTTTACAAAGAAAATATTTAATGCTATAGTTAGAACCAAATAATAGTAAGTGTTGAGTTCTTTTATTTGTTTTATTGAATCACAATGTACTCTTTTTGCATTTTTTATTTTGTACAATAATGACAATTTATATTTATATTGTGATGTATTTAAAATTTGAACTTTATAATTTCTTTGAGGCTTTAATTTTGTATTTTGCCTTCATATAGTTTAATAGATTGTGTAAAGTATGTAATTATTTTTAAATTTTATATGCTAATAACAAAATTGTAAAATGAAGAAAACAATAGATAAGGTTTAGAGTAAACTTATCGATGTGTGGTGTTTGCCAAGCCTCGTTGTAAAAGGTTTGTTTGCTTCTCTCTAATAATGTCACGTTACATAAGACGTAGAGCCGACAGTCGGTGAATGTTGTTAGCCTGACACTCCAACTTTATTATGTCTTTCTCTTTCTCCCGTTTCTCCTTTCCCTTTTGAAGTAGAGCTTGACAAATTCTTTATTTTCTCTCTATCTATCTTTCTTTTCAAGATCCTATCTTGTGGAACTATTATTAAATATAATAGATATAAAAGGTATTATAGGGAGACTAAAATATGGGTAGTTAGAGGAAAAAATTTAGTGGGCAATAAATATATTTTTTTATTTGATTTTGTACGTCACTTATTGATTTTTTTGATATTATGAAAGATATATGGGGTGATTAAAGTAGTGGTGATTAGAAAAAAAGTAGTGGATGGTTAATTTATATTTTGTATTTGATTTTGTGTAGATTTGGGGGTAGCTTTTTCTTCTTTTTTTTTTTAATTTTAAGAAAAATCCACAAAGGAACTTGAGATTAAAATATAGTATAGATTTGTAAGGATAAGAATAAAATGTCCATTCATTATTATTTTCTTTCTTTTGGTATTTTTTATCATTTTAACACTATGATATTAATTAAATTGTAATGATTAAACATCATTTAATTTTACGATTACAACACCAACATTGAATTAAAATGATTCTTTTGTCTTAAATCTTTTTTGGTATCGCCTAAGCTCCTGGTTTTAACCACTACCTAAAATAAGGATTTTTTTTTTTTTTTTGTCGTGTCTACGTATGGTTTCAACAACTACCCAAAATAAGAATTTTTCCTCTTGGTCGTCTTAGATCAGAGCCTGGTTTCAACAACCATCTAAAATAAAGATTTTCCTTTTTGGCCGCTTAAGCATTTATTATTGTTGTTACAGTGACATATGATTGTATATGTATATTTTTCTAACTATTACAATTTCAAATACAGCCAAGTTAATAATTATGGAGAACCAAGTGAAAGTCTCTATTTATGATTGCTTTGATACCACATGTAGATTAATGTTTGAACATGAAAGAGGTTATAACACTAACTTAAACAAAGTATAAGTAATTGGAACATACTATTTGCATCCATGATTGTTGATGTATTTAGTATTGCCGACGGTTAGGCCTGAAATGCACTTTATTTTATGGTTAGTTTTCTTTCAATAGGGTTGTAAATTTTAACTTCAGCTTGATAACTCCACATATGAAAATTATTTAAACTAAGTTTCTACCAGTCCAAAGTTCAAAAGGCGTTTTAGGAACATATTTAGAAGCAACCCTATTAAGAATACAGGTAACAATTTTTAAAGTCTCACTCCATAAAAATACAGGAATATTAGTCCAAGACATCATGCACCTCACCATGTCCATGAGAGTGCGATTTCGTCTTTCTGACACACCATTCTGCTCAAGTATACCTGGCATATGATGTATTGGACAATGATCCCACTTTCCTCTAAATACTTGGCAAAAAGACCCTTGCATTGACTAGACTCATCATATTTTCCTCTAAATAAATCCGTACAATAGGAGCAACAATAGAGAAACCTCATAAAGAAAATAAATTATACATTTACCTTCCTTCGTTATGATGAGATATTTTTTTTCTTAGTTATGGTGAAATAACATTTTAGTCTAATTGCCATTGATTTTTTGAACAGATTTTAACTAAAAAAGGTGACGTCAGACCACGAAAGATGATATTGATGCAGCAGACATCTTGGCGAGACGGATACAACCTGTGTCATGGCCAATCGGGTCAACAGTCAACATATGGACGAGTTTGGCGAGATCGAGGATGCGCATGCGGGAACCTGTCTTGGCGAGGGTGACCCACATGACCCGTTGATGAATTCAAGGACAAATTCTTTGTAACATGGAGAGAATGATGCAGCGCATAGGTAGATGGCGGACGGGCTTGGTGGCATGGCAAGCTTGGCGAGTATTCCAGACTTGGCGAGTTGAAAGGGAAATGTGGATAAAGGGAAAGAGATGCAGAAAGAGGGTGATCGAGCGTGTGGCATTTGACATTAATTAGGAAACTTAGTATTAGATCAGTAGATAATTATTATTTATTTTGTATTTATCCTATCTATACTATATTTTAATCTCGAGTTCTTTTGTGGATTTTTCTTAAAATTAAAAAATAAATAAATAAACTACCCCCAAATCTGTACAAAATCAAATACAAAATATAAATTAACCACCCACTACTTTTTTTTTTCTAACCACCACTACTTTAATCACCCCATAATATCTTTCATAATATCAATAAAAATCAATAAGTGACATACAAAATCAAATAAAAAAATATATATTTATTGCCCACTAACTTTTTTCCTCTAACTACCCATATTTTAGTCTCCCTATAATACCTTTAATATCTATTATCTTTATCAATAGTTCCACAAGATATGATCTTCAAAAGAGAGATAGATAGAGAGAAAATGAAGAATTCGTCGAGTTCTACTTCAAAAACGGGAGAAAGAGAGACATAATAAAGTTGGAGTGTTAGGCTAACAACATTTACCGACTGTCGGCTTTACGTCTTATGCAATGTGATATTATTAGAGAGAAGCAAACAAACCTTTTACAACGAGGCTTGGCAAACACCACACATCGATAAGTTTACTCTAAATCTTATCTATCATTTTCTTTATTTTACCATTTTGTTATTAGCATATAATTTACACAATCTATTAAACTATATGAAGGCGAAATACAAAATTAAAGCCTCAAAGAAATTATAAAGTTCAAATTTTAAATACATCACAATATAAATATAAATTGTCATTATTGTACAAAATAAAAAATGCAAAAAGAGTACATTGTGATTCAATAAAACAAATGAAAGAACTCAACACTTACTATTATTTGGTTCTTACTATAGCATTAAATATTTTCTTTGGAAAGATTTTAAGAAAGGAAAAATAACTCCATGAGTTGCATAAATATTTTCTTTGTAAAATTATAGTTTTTTATTTAAAGATACAAGTAGTCTAGGAAATAAAATGTAAAAATTCATTACCAAAAACATTTCATTCTATAGAACATTTTCAAATAAAAACATACAGAACATAAAAAAAAGCATCATTAGTATTGCGCATTACCCACAAGAATCGAACTATTGCGTGTTTGGCAGTGGGGCTTAGATGTAGGTGGAGGAGATAACGGTGAGCAGAAATTGTTGGTGGAGCTAGCGAAGAGCAGCAAATAATAGTACTCAAAGTTATTATGTATTATGACTTTTTTAACTATAATTATATTTTGGTATATCATTTAGGTATATCGAGGTTTGAGAATTTCTTATTTAAATACCCTGGCATTTCAACATATACATTAAGGATTTTATCACTGATATACCACTAAGTTTTAAAATTTATGAATTAGGTATTCTATTCCAAAATTTGATAGATGTTTATTAGAAATTGCTAACATGAAATATAATTATAACAATATTGGTGTCTCCATCATAATTATAACATAACTGTAACAATATATGAATAATCTGCTCTTATATTTCGGAGGAATATACTAAATAAAAAATAAATTTAAAAGGTAAACAATAAAAGATAAAAACTCAAAAATAACAAAAACTAAAGTTTGATAGAATAACAATAAAAGATTAAAAATAATTATTTTTAATTTTTAGTTTTAAATTTAAAGTTTGATAGAAATTTTATTTGTATAAATATTTAGTCAAAATTATAAGTATTATATTTCATAAATAACAAAACAACCGTACATCGCACGGGGTTTTGCTAGTTAATTATTAAGTCTTTTAGTTTAGGCGAATTAGCACCTTTCAATTATTTTTCTAGATTTTTATCCCTTGTTTATGTATTTTACCTCTATTTTCAGGATGTGAGAATTAGGTTAAACTATTTTTCCTCTTTTTCTTCTTAATTGTTTTAGCGATAAAAGTTTAAGTGAAGGCTGTTGAACCTTCTGTTTTCCTTTTTTTATTTTGTTGCATTAGTTGATATCAGAACTCAGAACGGTACCTGAGATGGCCCGACGGCAACAAAGGTACGCTACTGCTGGAGACGCATACGAGCGTGATTTTCAACGACAGACTAAGAGGAGATTCAAGGAGATAGAAGAGAAATTCCGGCAAATTGAGCTATGCTTAGTTTAATTGGGGGCGAGACCCAACCAAAAACTGGTGGCTTAGCCTCAAAATCCATCGATAGGGCCAAAGAGGAAGGTATAGACGAGAGTCTCCACAATCCGTTTCCGGAGGTTGAAGATCATGGACGGAATGTGCTAGGAGCTTGGCCGATTACCGGAGCTTTTGATTGTTTAGGCGATCAGGGGTGGGAGACCAGCCTTCTCATTGAATTTTCGGTGTTTGTTGAGGATGGCGTGGTAGTGAAAAAAGAGGCTCAAGACAAGCTGGCATCACTAGACGAAGAAGAAGTTGCAGGAGATGAGGGCCGCTTATTAGTGGTCAGGCGCATTGGCTTCATGCCTAAGGAAGCAGAAGGAGATGAGTGGCGTCAATATAGCATCTTCCCGACATGAACAATTGGCGAGAGGGTGTGCCACCTAGTCATTGAGTCTGGGAGTTGAGAGAATGCTATCTCGGAGGAAGCAGTCTAGAAGTTAGGGTTGAAGACGGAGGAGCATCCGAATCCTTACAACTTATCATGGTTAGAGAGAGGAAATCAGGTAACAGTATCTAAATGTTGTCTAGTTAGCTTCTCAATTGGGGCAAAGTACTAGGATGAGGTATGGTGTCATGTGGTCGCCATGGATGCGTGTTACTTGTTGCTTAGACGACCATGGCAATTCGACAGGGCACCATCCACGATGGAAGGCGGAAGACCTACAGCTGCTTGTTTGACGGCACTAGAATAATCTTGCTTCCTAAGAAGGACGAAGCACCATGTTCGGTGGAAGCCAAAAAACTAGTTAGACAGACTGATACCATGAACGTCAAAGAAGTTGGTGAGAGCAAGATGGTGCCTAAACCGATGGAGACGAAGTGCCAGGCGAGACAAGTGGAAGTATCGAATGAGGTGGGAAATCTGTCAAAGGAAGCTTGTCCAGAAGGGTTGGCGTGTTGTTTACCGCAATCAAGAGGCATTCAATACTAGATAGATTAGGTTCCAAGAGTTATCTTTTCGAGTAGGCCACATTACCGAGTGAGTGTTGCGGAGAGTGGGGATCTTGAGCGTCAAGTTGGGAAGCTACTCGCCAGGGTTTCATTTGAGAGATCCTAAAGAGCGGATCAGCTATCTTGAAGCCAAGAAATGGGATGTGGCGAAAGTGCATTGAGAACGGAACCATTAATAAGATCACGACACGTTATCAATTTTCCCTCACGTTTGGGAGACTTACCTGCCAGTAGAAAGTCGAGGGGTGTTTGCTTAATGAATCAATTCTGGAAGAGTTTATGGAAGATGGCGAGTGCTACCCTCACCTTCAACTTTGTTCTTCACCTGCGAACGGAAGACCACACTGAGATGACAAACAAAGCATTGGGTAACCTTCTCCAATGTCCTATTTTTGAGAATGTCAAGGGATGGGAGAAGAAGCAGTATCATACCGAGTTGGCTTGTGACAGCATAATAAGTCAAAGCACAAGTTCTCTGCCATTCAGGATTGTTGATGGCATTTTTCCTTGTTCACTAATAAACTCTACGTTGGTAACAATTCTTATTCGTCCAAATGAGAAGGTGGAAGACTTCATCTCCAACCTTCAAGCAGAATATGGGTAGACTTAAGGATTGTTGTTGCAAGCACACACCAAGTACAAGATGGCGCTAACGGGGACTCCCGACATACTCCTTACTTTGGCAAGAATGAGATAAGAACGCTACTAAAGACACCTTTACATGACTCAACTTGTGACTTGACAAACAACTCAGCTCATGACTTGGCTGGTAACTCGGTCCGTGACTCGACACACATGACTTGTCACGTGAGGCAAAAAGTTATTAAGTAGAATTATAAATGCTTGATTGTAATTAGTAGGCTAATTATCTAGTAACATAAATAAGGGGTTAAGGCTAGGAGAGAAAATGTTTATAAATTTGCTTGAGCATTCTCTCTCTCGCTCGCCCCCTCTCCCCCAATAGATTCTCTCCCTTTCCTCTTCTACCTAATCTTCTTCTCTATTTCTCCCTCAATCTTCTTCTCTAATCCACCCCCCCCCCCCCCCCCCCTAACTATATATGTAAAGCTCGCAATTATATTGATACTATCAATATAAGGGTCGTTGCTTGAGATTGTTGATTGCAATTTATATTTGTTGATTGAATCTATGTGGAACTTTGAGTTAGATTGCATCAATTTGTACCAGGGCATTCTTTCCTCGACTTAGTCCATACTGAGGAGGCTCGCAAAAGAGACAAAAGCGCTATTAAGGTGCAATCCACGTTCCGCCCATAAGGTGTTCGATGAAGTGTCTTAAATAGTTATTCATCAATGGTCATTCATCATTGGTCATTCATCATAACACTCTTTCCTCATCCCCTAACAATAGGTGAGGTCCAGTGTCTACAACAATGGAAGATGGCATTAGATCGTAGATATCGAAGAAAGATTTAGTGGAAACCCTCTATCGTTAGTGCTCGGCTCTCAATCGATCAATAAGGAGATGAAATAGATGACTAGAGCAGGCCTCATTCCCGATTGATTGTCATAACCAGCACCACTGGTAGCTCCAATCGGCAGGTATCAATGGAGTGATCAAGGATTTGGATCACCGACTACTTTAGTGGATCTTCAGTGAGGCAATTACCAATTTCCTACCAAATGTTCAGACTTTACTGAGGATCCATTAGCTGAATTGATGAAATTGAGGCAATCTGGACCATTAGCCGAACACTTGAGTGCATTTGTGTTGTTGATTATTTGCTGTGAATTATTCAAGAGTCATAAGATTAGTATCTTTCTAGGGAGATTACGTGAGGAATTATCGGGATGGGTTGAAATGTTTAAGCCTAGCACTTTACACGATGCAATCATATTAGCTAAGCTCTAAGGAAAAAATTTGCGAATACTTGGAGCGAATTAATGATCAAAAACCCTCAAAAATGGACCCCCTTCCCCCCCACACTTGGGAATGCAATTCATGATGGTCCTATTAACACGGACAAAATGCCGCCCACCATGTCTAACATCGTTACAGCCTCTCACTCCCACAACTCAAACACTCCCCAAATCAAAAAAAAAAAAAAAAAAAAAAAACCCATTCAGAGCCAACTATCATGACTCCTGAGGAGATCAATGAACATAGGGCCAAAAATCTATGTTTTTACTGCCATGAAAATATTTTCCCGGGACAAGCTTGCCCCACGCATACACAAGTTCAGTTCTAATTGGTGGAGGTCAATGATGATACCGATGCCATTCTTGAGCCAGAATCTAATCTGGATCTAGCACTTTAGTCTACTTACCACCGACTTGTTGCTACTCAGGTGCTCGTTCAATGGCCTGTGCAGACTCCGACAATGCAGCATAGGAATTTATTTACAACCTTCAGCGCCTTTTTCCTAGCTTTGACCCTTTGGGACAAGGGTCATTTCACTTGGGGAGTATTAATGTGAATGCTACTAATGACATGTCAACATGACTCAACTCATGACTTGGCAGATGACTCGACTCGTGACTCGGCTGGTAACTCGGTCTGTGACTTAGCACACAAGACTTGTCATGTGAGGCAAGAAGTTCTTAAGTAGGATTACGGATTCTTGATTTTAATTAGTAGGCCAATTATCTAGTAATATTAATAAGGGGTTAAGGCTAGGATTGTTACGAACCGGGATCCGGTCATATCCAAATCATCAAATCCACATCCAAATCCGATATCGACACTAACGATTTAGCACATAATCAAGCCCAAATCTAACACAAGATCGATACCAAAGCCTACGAGATAGCTAGATTGCTATCCCTTTGTATATATTTGATAGTATAAAATATAAATACAAGTATTTGGAGAAGAGGGGGAGATATAGAAGGAGGGAAGGATATCTAGAGAAATAGGAGGGAGAGATAGAAGGAGAGTATTACACTCACATATCACGTAAGCATATCCTAATCACTAAGGATGATCCCTTATTTATAGAAGTAAGGGGGTTATATTAGGGTTGAGGTGGCGAGGGGAACATATTGGGTGGAGGGTCGAGTTGGCGGGAAGGGTTAATGGGTAGGCCTAGGCCCATTCTTAACAATACCGCCCCCTTGAAACAATCTTCGTCCTCGAGGATCGGAAGTAGGGTAGCTGTTATATGTATGTCCACCTGAGGTAAGCTTGGCGATTGAGGAGTGGCTAGGTAGGATACTTGGTGGCAGCATCCTAGGCGGGTGGGGACTAATGAGATAGCGTTCTTTTGTACGCCTAATCCCATTCTAGTTCGTCTTCTTTCCCCTCTAAAGACCCTTGCCCCCAAGGGTCATGGACACTGAGCCAACTTCGAAACGTAAATGATCCTCCCGGATAAATACTAGCTTTTGGAACTCCAGCAAGACCGGATTGCTGATTTTCGTGAAGTGTACCTGGCAAGCGAGGAGTAGGTGAGAATGTGGAGGTTTGAAGGCAATTGAAATGACCTCTTCTAACTCAGGAAGTAGTTGTTAAGGCTTTGGAGGGTCTGACCAAATTGGCATTATATCAGCTGAGGGCAGTAGATGCGGAACAGAGATTGGCGTCACAAAGATGGTGGATGATGGCATTGTTGCAAAGATAGCCTGTTTCCTATTTGCCACTGCCACAGGAGAGAGACTGGCGGTATCCGGGCTGGGTCTGGCCCCGAATCTACTGTTGGTTGAGAAGGAGGTGCATCATAATCTAGTTTGGCAGGCGTCACAATTGGCTGACAATGCGGTGTGTCGGATTTTGGCTGTAACGGTTGCTGTGTTAAAAAGTTGGCGAAACCGTTGTTTACAGGGCTTGGAGTGGTTATGATTGGTGATGCACTGAGAGGTTCTCTGCCGGCTAACTTCTTGAGGTAGGAGCAGTTACTCTCTTCCAATCTGGCCAGTAACTTGGCGTCATGCAATGATTGCGGCCTAAACAAGAGAGCTCCTTCAGTTATATTTTCCCGCAAGCTGCCTACCAGCAATTTAATCTTTTGCTCTTCTATCAGCCCACACTTGCTCGTTAAGGACTCAAACTGGCTGAGATACTCGCCAACACTTCCCATTTGGCATAACCTCACGGGCTCCGAGAGGGAGTTGTTCAGGATACCCAAATACCTCTCACTACGATGTAACCAACCCTCTACCCCTCTCTACTTAATCTAGGAAATTCCATCTGAATAAATCGGGTTGGAGTTCGGTAATTATCTCGAGTGATTCATTAAGGAATTTCATTGAACACCTTGTGTGCAAGTTTGGAGAATCAGATGGCGATGAAGCTCTATTGCTGCAATTGTGCTTGATGCTGTTTCGAAGAGGATGGTGGTGGGCCGATGGACAAGGGTAGCAAAGCTTAGCTACCGGTGGTGATAACAGGTTGATAAGTTGACGAGCCTGAAGGTTCTCTGTTCTCTTTACTCACTGATGGTGAGCAGGGGATGATCACTTTGCTCGTAGTGAGGATCGTTTGCTGGTAGTGATCGGTGATGATGTTGATGAAGGTCGATGATGGTGATGATGTTGGCGAGGGTCGATGATGGGGAAATGTTCTGTAATTGAAGATGATAATGGTGGGTTGTTGATGAAGATGCCAATGGTAGGCTGGTGAGGGGTGTCGATGAGGCTGGTGATAGTGATGATGATACCCAAACTGAGGAGGATGGTGCCAATCGGAGATGATGATGATGATGATGATGATGATGGAGGTGATGATCGAGGCCGAAAAAGGGCCGCTTTGATACCAATTGTTACAATCCAAGATAGGATCCTACCCAAATAATCAAATGCACATCCAAATCCGATATCAACACTAACGATTTAGCACACAATCAAGCCCAAATCTAACACAAGATCAATACCAAGGCCTACAGGATAGCTAGATTGCTATCCCTTTGTATATTTTTGGTAGTATAAGGGGCTAAGGCAAGGAGAGAGAAATGGTTGATGAATTTGCTTGAATATTTTCTCTCTCTCTCTCCCAGTAGATTCTCTCTCTCCCTCTTCTACCTAATCTTCTTCTTTAGTTCTCCTAAATCTAATCCTCCCCCCCCCCCCCCCCCCCCAATACTATCTACGTACTATACATATAAAGCTCATAGTTATAGTGATATTATCAGTACAAGAGTCGTTGCTTGAGATTATTGATTGGAATTTATATTTGTTGATCAAATCTGTGGTGAATTTGGAGTTAGACTGCATCAGAATATTTCAGATGAACCAATGGTGAATCCTTTCTAAGCCTAGGAAGGATGAAGCAACCCACGTCTTGGCAAGATGGATACAACTCGTGTCTTGGCAAGTTGAGTCAATAGTCCATATATGGACGAGTTTGTTGAGATCGGGGCCGAACGTGCAAGAACATATCTTGGTGAGGGTGATCCTCATGATCCGTTGGCGAATTCAAGGACAAATTCTCTCCAACGTGGGGAGAATGATGCAGCCCATAGGTAGATGGCGGATGGGCTTGGCGGCTTGGTAGGCTTGGCGAGTTGGAAGGGAAATGCGGATAAAGGGAAAGGAACACTGAAAGAGGCTTGTGGGATTTAATTAATCAGGAAACTTAGTATTAGATTAGTAGATAATTACCATTTATTTTTTATTTATCCTTTTAATTATTAGGGTTATTTATATTTTACTATCCTGACCTTTTGGTAATTATAAAAAGGACCCTGACGTTTTGGAATTATTAAAAAAGACCCCAAGGTTTTATCGTTTTAATAAAAATGACCCTCTCCAGCTATTTGACGTCATTTTGAAAGGTTTTTAGGCCATCTGGTTCATTTCGATTCGATCTGAATTTGCAGAATAATTTCCGTGAAGGTTTTTGGGCCACTCAAAATCATGATTTTCCCCATTTTGAAAGGTAAGTCATTTACCCTTATTTGCCGGAGAAGGTTGTTTTTATTAATACGATAAAATATCGGGGTCCTTTTTAATAATTCCACAATGTCAGGGTTCTTTTTATAATTACCAAAAATATTAAGGTACTAAAATGTAAATAACCCTAATTATTAAGTCTTTTATTTTGGACAAATTAACTCCACTATTTAAACAAGAGGAAGTCTAGGGTTTTAGGCCATTCAATTATTTTTCTAGATTTTTATCCCTTGTTTTTGTGTTTTTTCTCTATTCTCGGGATGTGAGAATTAGGTTAAACTAGTTTTCCCCTTTGCTTCTTATTAAGGATAAAACTAATTAAGTCGGTCTTAAAATTGGATAACGAAATAATAAGTTTAAATTAGATGAAAGGCCACAAAAGGATAAAATAAACCCCCCATCCCAATTTTCCCTTTTTTCTCTCTCCTCTCTCCTCACTTAACCCTTGACTATCGGCCCCCATCCCTTTCTTTCTCCTCCGTGAACCTCCTCTCTCCTCTCACGGCCAACCTCACCCATCTACCGTCACCGTCAACCATCGCCAAACCTCCCGCCACTAAGCAATCTCCCCTCACGACCACGGTACGGCCAACCATCATGCTCCTTGTTGGCCGTCAACCTCGCCCATGTCGCCACCCCAATAACCGCCAACCTTCTCTCGCCTCCCTTCGAACTCACCACTGCCAACCCACTTCGACACCTACTACCGCCAACCCACTCTGACCGGCAACATACTAGCCCCACCCATTCTTATTGGCAACCTACTCCTGCCAACCCACTCCGACCGGCAATCACCAGTCACCAACACCTCTCCTCTTCTATAAATACCAACCCTCTTCCCTCCATTCAAGTAAGCTCCCTCACCAACTTTCTCTAACCCCATATTCCTCTTACTTTTTCAAAACAAAGACACCTCTCTCTCTCCCCTAAACTCACCCCAGCCCATGAGGGCCTCACGGGTCACTCTCTCCTAGAGCTTTTTCCCCTCTCTCCTTTCAGGGACCTCATGTCTCTCTCTTCTAAAGGCCATCTCTTACTTTACTTCACGCTATTTATTTAAGCATATTTATTACTATCTTGACCTTCACTGCCTTAGGCATGGAAGGGGCCTCCCGCGGTTCAAACCACCGTGGGTCTCTCTAACTACCATGCTTGTTTTGCAGGAATGTCTGGACCTAACGCGCCAGCAGCTGACTTCTCAGCGAGAGCTTGAGTTCGGCTCTCATTCTAAAAAAACCTACTCAATCTTGTTTGGGGAAATTGGAAACAGTTCTTCCTTCACTAACACAACCAAAAAGCCCTGAAACAAGTGGCGCCATCTATGGAAAGGATATCCTGCTAGCTTTTTGTTTGGTACATTCTGCAAAACACCCAAAACTCCCTTTAAGCTGGGGGCTACAGTGTCTACCACAGCTAAAGTTCTTAGTTGGAAAGCATGCGTATGCACCCCGAGTTAAGTTCTCCAGTAAATTTGCAGCAAATTTCAGTTCTAAATTTTATAGTAAAATTCGCAGCATATATCATGAGCTTTAAATTATTTTGTGGATTTTTCGCATAGTATTCTTACGGCAATTTTTATACATAATTTATTCTAGCAAATTTTCCGCTTTAAATTCACAGCAAGGTTGTTTTTCAGAA
Source organism: Simmondsia chinensis (assembly GCA_018398585.1). NCBI lineage: Eukaryota > Viridiplantae > Streptophyta > Magnoliopsida > Caryophyllales > Simmondsiaceae > Simmondsia > Simmondsia chinensis. Next base: position 7,092,394 of record JAGTTD010000016.1, read on the forward strand.
ATTGTTTACTGAATTTTTTAATCAATTTTTAGGCAAACTTTTGTTGCAATCTCCTGGATATAATTCATTTACTATATAGTTTCCAATCTGATATTTTCTGATGCAGCCCGTTAAGGGACTTGGCAAGAGGACCTTGGCAGCACGATAGACCTTGGCGGAAGCGGAGCAGCAGGGGCGCGGAAGCTGAGCTTGAGAAAGTAGAGTTTGACTAGGAGTCTTGTTTTAATTTTCAGACTTTATTTTGAATTTTGAATTATCTCTTAGAGTTAGATTAGTATTCTAACTACTCCTCTATATATACTAGAGGAGAATTAGGGTTTAGGATTCACAAAAAATTTTAGATTATTTTCTATTTTTAAGCCGCTATTCTCGGGTTGTGAGAATTAGGTTTTATTTCTCCGCTTGAAGTTCTGTTAATTACGTTAATAAAATTAAAGGGAAGGCCTTCAATTTCTTCCCGTTCCCCAAAATCCCACTTATACGCTGCAGCAGTTGGTATCAGAGCTCAGAACGCTTACTAAGATGGCCGGGAGGCGATAGAGATACGCCACCGTCGAGGACGTTTATAACCAAGATTGTTTACTGACGGCCGAATGGAGATTGGATGAGTTCAAGGAGGGATTCTGGCGAATCGAGCGTTGCTTGGTTCAAGTGGGGTAAATCCCGAAGCACCGAGAACCCAACTCCAACGCCCATTAACACCGGGTGCCGTAGAAAAGGAGACGGCGAGAGCTTCCAAAATCCGTTCCTGGATGAGGAGCTATCGGATCCTAGGCTAAGGCAGCATTGCCCCAATATCCGAAATCCCTAAGGTTATGATGATCATAGGTGGGAATCCGGCCTCCGGATTGAAATGCGAGAGTTTAATGGTGGAGGACATCCCGAGGACTTCTAAGATTGGCTTGTCGCCATCGAGGAAGTCCTGGATTTTAGAGAGGTACCGGAATATAAGCATGCGCCACTAATCACTACTCGGCTACGGGGTAGAGACGCAGCTGAAACATATCCGGTTGTGCCAAAGAAAAGCTAAGTTAGAGTCTTGGGAGAAAATGAAGAAGCACTTGAGAGGCATCTTCTTGCCTCACAATCACACCAAGATGATGTACCAACGCCTGCAAGGGTTGCGACAGGGCTCGAAGTATGTGGAGGAGTACACGGCTGAGTTATATTCGTTGATCGCCAAGAATGACCTGGGAGAAAACGGAGAGAATTTGGCGGATCAATACATTAGCGGATTGAGGGAGTCAATACAAGAGGTGTTGAACATGTTTAACATATTCACTTTTTCTGAGGCAAATCAGAGAGCCGTGAACGTGGAATGCCAGCAAAGGTGTCACCAAGTTAGCGGCACCTAGGGAACACCAGTTGGCGGGAGGGAACAAGTGAGGGCACCGCCAACACAGACCGCACAAAACAGACCGCCAAACACTAGTGCTGCTAGGACTAACACTCAAGACTTGGCGAGTGCATCAAGGGCCCATTTTTTCAAGTGCAGAGAAGTGGGGCACAGGGCTGCCGACTGCCATAAGGGTGAAAGTCATGGTAAGGGCCTTTACATTGATGAGCTCCGTATGGAGGATGGCGAGGTCATTGAGGAGGAAGCCTAAGTGAGAATACCTTGACGGGTGATGAGGGGTATCTGTTAGTGGTTAGGCATTCTTGCTTCACGCCTAGGGAGGAAGAGGGGGATGGTTGGCTGAGGAACAAGATCTTCCAGACCACGTGCACTACTAGCAGTAGGGTGTGCCGCGTGGTCATTGATTCCGGAAGCTCTTAGAACGTGATCTCAGAGGAAGCCATCACCAAGCTGGGTTTGAAGACGGAAGCTCATCCGAGTCCATACATATTATCATGGCTCAAATGGGGAAATCAGGTAACAGTCTCAAATCGTTGATTGGTTAACTTTTCAATTGGGGCAAAGTACAAGGACGGGTTTGGTGTGATGTCGTTAATATGGACGCTTGTCATCTGCTTTTGGGTCGCCCATGGAAATATGATAGGAGTGCCGTTCATGACGGAAGAAAGAGCATATATAGCTTCTCCTTCGAGGGGATCAAGACTACCTTGTTGCCTAAGAAGGAGGAGGCGTCGTGAGCTGCTGAAGCTCAGCACCCAAATATACAGAGACGCACCATGTTTTCCAAGGAGGTTAGCCAAACGCGGGTTGTGTTTGTGTTGATTGGGAGGGAAAACAAGGTAAACTTGGGGGAGATATCGAGTGGGGTTACCGCCTTGTTAAAGGAATACGAAAATGTGTTCCCGGAGGAGTTACATGCTGCGCTGCAGCCATTGAGGGACATTCAGCGCCGCATTGACTTGGTGCCGGGCGCCTCCTTGCTAAACAGGCCTCATTACCGCATGAGTCCCACTGAGCATGAAGAGTTGAGACACCAGGTGGAAGAGTTTTTCTCCAAAGGCTTTATCAGGGAGAGCTTGAGTCCTTGTGCCGTACCAGCTATGTTGACACCAAAGAAAGATAGGAGTTGGCAGATGTGCGTTGATAGTAGGGCAATCAATAAGATCACGGTACGTTATCGTTTCCCTATTCCAAGGTTGGATGACCTGCTAGATCAGTTGCAAAGCTCGAAAGTATTCACGAAGTTGGATCTCAAGAGTGGGTACCATCAGATTCGGATCTCGCCAAGGGACAAGTGGAAAACCGCCTTTAAGACAAGAGAAGGGCTTTACGAGTGGTTGGTCATGCCATTTGGATTGTCCAATGTGCCAAGCACATTCATGAGATTTATGAATGAGGTTCTACATCCTTTTATCGGGAAGTTCGTTGTTGTGTATTTTGATGATATCCTGATTTTTAGCCGGGACATGAGGAACACATGAAGCACTTGGTGGAAGTACTTCGCACTCTAAAGGAGCATAACTTGTTTGCCGCCTTGCACAAGTGTGAATTCATGAGGGACGAGGTTACCTTCCTTGGTTTCGTTGTATCCAAGGACGGTATCGCTGCTGACGAAGGGAAGATTACCGCCATACGTGATTGGCCCCAGCCAAAGACAATAGGAGAAGTTTTGAGTTTTCAAGGGCTGGTGTATTTTTACAGGCGTTTTGTGCAAAACTCAGTACTATCATGGCGCCAATCACAGATTGCTTGAAGAAGAACAGATCATTTGTGTGAAGTCCTCAAGCAGCTGCCGCCTTTAAAGAGGTAGGCTGATCACGGCACCCGTTCTGGCACTTCCCAATTTTCAAAAGTCATTTGAGTTACACACCGATGCTTCCAAAACCGGCATTAGTGCAGTCCTCAACCAAAACGAAAGGCCCGTTGCATATTTTAGCGAGAAACTTGATGGAAGTAAGCTAAGTTAATCAACTTATGATGTGGAGTTTTATGCGTTGGTGAGAGCGGTGAGGCATTGGAAGTCGTAATTAACCAACCAAGAGTTCATCTTATATTCCGACAACGTGGCCCTAAAGCACATCAATAACCAAGACAAGCTCTCAGATAGACACGCCAAGTGGGCTGGCGTTTTGCAGCTCTTCCACTTTGTCATCAAGCACAAGTCAGGCATGATGAACAAGGTGGCGGATGCACTCAGCAGGAGGAGCCTTATTATGGCGGAGAGTAGGATGGAGGTCATCGGGTTTGATTAGATGGCAAGACAATACCCAGATGACTCTACATTTTGGGGAGATTTGGCGTGATGCGCAAGCAGGGTCTGTGCCCGGCTGCTCTATCCATGACGGGTTTCTGTTCAAGGGAAACCAACGTTGCATTCCAAACTCTAGCTGCAGCTCAAATTATTGAGGAGAAGCACAACGTGGGGCAAGTCGGGAGAGATAAGACGTTGCAGCTTATTACTGCCAAATACTACTAAGCCCACGATACGCAAGGTGGTCGAGAGGTATCTCCAACGTTATCGTATTTGTTAGGTTTCTAAAGGCGGCATGATGAATGCTAGCCTCTATCTGCCATTACCGGTACCGAGTCAGCTATGGAAGGATATCAGCATGGACTTTCGCTGGGATTACCGACAACCACTGACGGTATTGATTCAATCTTTGTCGTGGTAGAACGCTTCTCCAAGATGGCGCATTTTATTGGGTGCAAGAGGGCTGCTGACGCCGTGTATGTTGTGGGGCTTTATTTCCGGGAAGTGTACAAACTACACGGACTATTATTTAATATTGTCTCGGATCGTGATGTCAGGTTCGTGCATCACTTTTGGAGGACACTATGGAAGATGGCGAACACCTCCCTTGCCTTCAGCACCGTTCATCATCCTTAAACGGATGAACAAACGGAAGTCACTAACTGGTCATTGGGCAACATGTTGCGGTGCCTTGTTTCTAATAATGCCAAGGGGTGGGAGACGAAGTTGCATCATGCTGAGTTCGCCTACAATAGGTCTATCAACAGGAGTACAGGGTTTGCTCCATTCACAGTAGTATATGGATTTGTGCCTCGCTTTCCGATAGATTTGGGGCCAGTACCTGATCTCACATGTCCGCACGGGAAGGCAAGTGACTTCATCTCTTCACTTAAAGAGGTTCATGAACAAACAAGGGCTAGGTTACAAGAGACTACGGCTAAGTACAAGATGGATAAGGACAAGCAACGAAGATCAGTCCAGTTTCAAGTTGGTGAGAAGGTATGGGAAGTCCTGACACGTGAACGATTTCCCGCTTGGGAATACAATAATCACACAACTTGAAAGATAGGTCCATTGGCGGTATTGGAGAAGATCAACAACAATGACTATCAAGTCCAGCTTCCACCCGGTATGAGGACTTCAAACGTGTTCAACATCAAGCATCTCGTCCCTTATTTCGGGGACAACGATTGTGCTAACCCTCAGGTGAATTCAAGGGTGAATTATCTCTAACCCGGGGAGGATGATGCAGCCTATTAAGGGGCTTGGCGAAAGGACCTTGGCAGAAGCGGAGCAGTAAGGGTGCGGAAGCTGGGTTTGAGGAAGTAAAGTTTGACTAGGAGTCTTTTTTAAATTTTCATACTTTATTTTAAATTTTGAATTATCTCTTAGAGTTAGATTAGTATTCTAACTACTCCTCTATATATACTAGAGGAGAATTAGGGTTTAGGGTTTCACAAAAATTTTCAGATTATTTTCTATTTTTAAGCCTCTATTCTCGGGTTGTGGGAATTATGTTTTTTTTCTCCTCTTGAAGTTTTCTTAATTACGTTAATAAAATTAAAGGAAAGGCCTTCAATTCCTTCCTGTTCCCCCAAATCCGAATTACGCGCTGCATCATTTTCCAATTCTGCTGTTGTTTTTTCGAAAAGTTTTGGGAAATATTTTTACAATTATTAGTTTGAATTTTTCCAACAAGTAGGTGTAAAGAGTGAAATGGAAAATAGGGGAGATTGCAGATTTGAAGGGGGAAAATGTTATTTAGAAAACAATGTATTTTATATTTGATTAATTTTCTAATCAATCGAGTAAAAATCAAAGTTAGAGTTATAATACAATTTATCCCCTATTAAAAAACCTATCTCTATATGAAAGAGTACTTATTTCTAAATTTTTGTTATTTATACGCGTTAAACCTTAGCTATTTGCGGGTTTGGGCTTCCTTATTTAAATATAACTAAGTGGACCTAACTAAGACTGCTAAGACCCAAGCAAAGCAGGCCCAACTTCAAGTGAAGCCTAGCTTGTCGATGAAGGGCCGCAGGGAACAGCAAGGTTCAGCCCAATGGACGAGCCCGGCCCATTATGGGCATCCGCAATAGAATTTTGGTCCAGGTTTGTAACAATATTGAGAATGTTTCTAATAAATGAATAAATAATATAGAGAGAGTTGCAGGAAGGTGAAGGGGAAAAGATTAGGGATAAAGGAAAATTTGTTATTTCATAAAACTTTACTAACAACTCCTAATATATTATCTATATTGCCATGCAAGTATTGGCACCATTAGCGGAATATTAATTCCTATATTAGCTGTACAAGGGGCATATAATGAGAATCCAATTAGGTAAAATTTTAAGGAATTCATTAAGTTTATTATTCGTGTTATAACAATATTATATTTATCGAGTTCTGCTTACACTATTAAATATTAACTTTTCTCCCTTATATACATACCCCTTTCTTGGATCACTAACCTTCTGCTTTTACAAGTCAAAATACGTTACTCAAACTTCATACAGTAGTTTAAATCAAAAAAATAAATCTTAGGTAGGTGGGAAAATCAAACTAATAGTAAGCATGCTACCGACACCTAACAGAGCTGTGTAATCCTACCTACTAATTTGGCCGAAGGCTCAACGTTAAGCGCCAGCAAACTTGGCCTAACGACTCCGGCAAACATTTCCACCAACAGATTAAGTTTGGCGGGCCACCATCAATGAGATCGGCAGGGGGCTTACTCATAAGCTCGGTTATGCGTTCCCACCACCCAATCAAATCAACAAGCATAAAGAACACTTGCCGCCATTAGTATAACTCGAGAACCACCGCCAACTAACTTGGCGGGGGCTCGCTAATAAAGGTATTCCAGTAAACAAACTTGGTTCGGTACTCTCACCAACAAGCTTGCCAAAATATTGCCGCCAACTACCTTGGCAAAATACTACCACCAATAAAGTAGAGAGTGTTCTCGCCAAGATGCTCTTTTTGGCATCCGCCTACCATTTCAACTTCTTAGGCAAGAAACCGCCACCTCCAACTCTTGCTCAAGGTTTCCATCCCTAAAATTAACGATGAAAACTCGGCAAATAACAGTATTGTCTGCATGTGACCTCTTGTCAGCGCAGTTCACACATGCTTAAGGGGACGCCATCTAACGCGTTATTCGGTATAGACTTACCGAATACCTTTAACGCAATAAAGTTGGTCGCTTTTCAATGGAATGAGTATGTGTTGTTTCAAAGGCATACCCATTAATTCTTATTCATACGTAATCGCATGAAGCATTCCTATAGGCTAACGTAATACGCCTATTAAGTACGCTCAAGCAAAATGACACTCTTTAGCAAAATCAGTATGCTTGAAAGGAATTTCGCTTGATCCGTACTCAATCTTATAGACCGCCTCTTGGAGCCTATAAGATTTACTACTCATCAATGAAGATTTTTTGTATACGCAACTCATCATTTGTCAATGTTGACACTAATCACCATTCTCTATTCATCAAACGAGTGTGTATCTCAATTCATGCTATGCCCCAACCCAACTGACAGCTTGGGGCTTATGTATTCTCTATTCATAGTGCGCCTCGACTCAATTGCAAAGACACTTAGGTCACTTAGGAAGTTTCTTCTATTTCTACTGCTAATTCTGTTAAACATTGTCATGCCTGTTGCTTAGGTAAGTCGCGTCGTTTACCATTTACTCATGTGTTGACATACTGCTACTGCACCTTTACAGTTAATACATTCATATGTGTGGCAGTCTTCTTCTTTTTTTTTTTTATTCTTCTTTTCACTACTACGTGCTCTTTGTTGATGACTTTTCGTGTTTTACCTGGCTTGACCCGATGCAGAGGAAAGACGAAATTTACTCCATCTTTTCTAACTTTAAAGTCCTTGTTGAAAATCAATTTAATGCCCACATCAAATGCTTTCAAAGTGATGGTGGCCGTGAGTTTGACAATCGGTCCATGTCCGCCCTTTGTCGCACTTACAGTATTCACTTTCGTCTTTCCTGTCCTGATACTCCACAACAAAATGGAGTGACGGAACACAAGCATCAATATTTAAGTGAAATAGTACGGACCCAACTTTTTCAGGCGCCCCTTCCACCTAAGTTTTGGCCTGATGCTGCTCGTACTGCATGTTATATTATAAACCGATTGCCTACTTGAAATTTACAAAGTTTCTCTCCTTTTTAAAAGATCTATCACACGGTGCCCGATTACAATTTTTTCCGGGTCTTTGGGTGTGCGTGTTATCCTAACATCACATCCCGTACTTCACATAAATTAGCCCCCCGCTCCATCCCCTGCGTCTTCCTCGGGTATGCAAGTCGGTACAAGGGTATTGGTTTTTGGACCACACTACAGGTCGCGTTCATATTTATCGTTATGTACATTTTGTTGAGCATTTATTTCCCTATCTTGATATGATCTCTAGACACACAGTGCCGATGCCAAATGCACTAGTGGATTCTCCTCTACCAAGTCCGCTTCTGACATAGTCCCCCACCCCAATCCCACCCTTGCCATTAATACCACCGGAGTCCCAAGTATCCACCGGACCACTGAGTACTGGTGTTCGTGACATCTCGGTCTTGGCTCGGGCCTCGAGTGACCCTGGTGCCTTAGGTCCTGTCGCTTCTATCGGTTCCCCTACCCGGTCAGGGGACGGGGTTCCTGCCCCTTCGGGTGGCTCTCCTGTGTCGACCAAGGGGGAGGGATTGTCACGACCCTAGCCGTGACAAGGCCCTACGCAGCAACCAAGAGCGACAAGGACAGAGGTTCAAGTGTCAGGGTCAGATGTCCAAGGCCACAGCCGGATTCATGTCCAATTCGCGTCACGACCCTAGCCGTGACAGGGTCAAGAAAGGCTAGCAGCCGAGCCAAGACAGTACCAAGGTTCACTGCCGGGTCCGTGTCGTGGGCCGCATGTCACGGGCACAAGTGGATGTCAAGGACCGGGAGGCTCAGCAAGACCTTGTCCTAGATCACAGCCAGGGCCATGTCAGGGCCAACCAGATCCGTGCCCACCTATGCCAGGGCCGTGCCCAGCAAGTCCAGGACCGTGCCAACGCATGTCATGACAAGGTCAGGCCCGTGCCAACGCATGTCATGACAAGGTCAGGCCATGCCCAGACCGAGCCAGCGATATGGCCAACAGGACCAAGGCCGTGTTTCCTAGCCGGTGGTGCCGGTAACCGGTAGCACAGCTCCAATACACGCCCAAAGGTGGGGCCGGGCTCTAGAAGCTTCCCAACCACCTTTCCTGCTCTTATTTGAATTCAAATACTTTCCCGCCTTTTATGTGTCCTGGCATTTTATTTGTATTTTCAGATTTAGAATTATTCTAGAAAGATCTAGATCATACTTAGCAATTCCTTTAAATACAAGAGCAATATCAATGTAATAATCATGCAATCAATGAAAATATGAATGAAATTCAAGAGTTCAACTCTTAATTCTCTCTCATCTCATACTCTCTATTCTTTCTCTCATCTAATTCTAATTCTTTCCTCATTTAAGTCTAATTCACCTTCTTTCTCATCCCATATTTTCTAAAACACTATCAATTTTCACTATCAATTCATATCTCGAGCCAATATCTCGAGGTCACCAACCGAGGATCGTGACAAGGTGGTATCAGAGCCATCTTCGATCAGAGGCTCGTTATTAATAAATAAAAAAAATTTCTGCTGCACCTTTCGTTCATCCTGAGAACAAAGGATCTCATCACCAAAAAAAAAAAAAAAAAATTGATGTAGAAAATCCAGAACCCAGCGAGTTCAGCTTCGTTAGAACATAACCAAGCTGTGAAATGCTACGCAGACAGGGAACTAGCAAACTGGACGGTGTCATGACCTGGATCCAGCCCAAGGACTTAACGGTCGAGTAAATTCAGTTGGAGCCAGGTCCGTAATCAACTCCACTTGACCCGATCGGCCTGAAATCAGTTGCTGCTGTACAGATCAAGTCCGATTCTGCTTGGATCATCCGATCAGGTATTGTTGAGTGTTTGGAACCAAGACTCAATTGAGATACATCAGATCGGGAGTTGGATTTTGAGATTAAGCTACGTGTGGAGAGGATCCTGACTTCACAATCCTCAATCGGTTCTAATTGGAGCTCGAAGGAGAGCAACGAACAAGACAGCAACGATAATGTCAGCTGTCACTTGTATCAATCTGGAAATTCAGATCTGGAGCTAATTCTGCAATCAAAAGCTGTGGTGTACTGCTGAACAAACCACGATCTGATCTCATTACTAGAAGATCGCACTCAACCTGCTCAAATTAAGGCCAACTGAACTCAACTCAGATCTGGAGCCGAAATTATGTGATCTGCAAGTATTGGTACTGCAGAATCAAGATCTTAGCTGCTGTCGACGTGGTGCAGCATTGGATCGTGCTGAAATTTGGTCTAGCTGGTCTATTCCCAGTTAGCTGCGAATTAAAAAAAAAAAGTTACCGAGTTAATTTGTTCAAATTGAATTTTGATATTTGCTGCAGAACAGATCAAGCATGCTCTGGTTTGGATTTCAGTTCTGTTCGGGTTCCAGAAACGATCAGCCGAGTAGGACACTAGTTCGGGCTCGGGTGAGCACCCGCACTGGGAGCTAGAAGCTGTTGAGCAGCGAGCTGCCGTGAGCCGGGTGCCTGTGCTGGGAGCCAGTGGCTGTCACACAGCAGCGCAAATTCAAATCTGTTGAAATCTATCCGAGATTATTATTAAAAAAAAAAAAAAATCTGTGTGAGCAACAATCTTTGTGAGTACTTCATTAACAAACGCTTCGCATTTTGATCAGCTGGAATTTACCGAATAATTAAGGATCAAAGTGCTCAAGGAGTAGCATTGAAGTTGAAGAAAAAGATTAGTAGTAGCAGCGCATCAAGGCTGTGAGCTTAACCGTGTGACGTAGGGAGCTGTTGTCACTGAACTTGACCTGACTATGATGCATCAAGATAGTGGTGCCGCATTCTTGAGGTCCTAAGCAGCGCACAAGCCTTGGACTTAGTCTCTACGATTGGAGGTTGGTCCGATTCTGTTGTGTCAAGGCCTAGCCGTGGATCTGCACAACGTAGCCGTAAGGGGAAGTTAGTACAACAGTACGTGGAGGTCTAGCAACAGAATCACCTTGCAAGAGCAGCTCAAAGATTGCTATAGTGCAACCTAAGGCTGAACTTGAGTGTCCTTAGTGCTTAGTTCTTTCCACCAGTGTGATTGGATTTAAAGATTGCTTGAGACAAACATTATAGAACTGATGGGACGATGACAACAAGAATGGCTCAAGGGTCGACCCTACTTGTTAAAGTGTGGGAGGTTCTCTATCCCATCGCCAAAGTCGTTCTCCACCAGGTCTTCTCACCTTATGGTTGTCTTGAAGAAATCCGAATCCACTCAACAACTTCCTTAGAAGTTGAAGCTGAAGTGACCTTCACTTCAAGGAGGGATGCTGAAAATGCACAGAAGTGGTTACACGGAACAAACATATACAACAATTGTAATGTGATGAACATCCAAGTCCAAGTTCCGCTTGAAGAATACCGTGGCCTAGAAATAGCTTATGTTACGGAAGCAATTAGACCAAACCAAGAAGCTTGGCAGCAAGTCAAGACAGAGCTGGACAACATCGCGATTCTTGTTCAAAAGCAGATCAAGATCAACAAAAAAATGAAGTCCTCCATGGATGCCTTGACAGCAACCGCTCAAGAGTTTAATGACGAGGCTAGAACAATGAGTTCAAAGATTGAGAAGAAGGTTGCCACGACAGCTCAAGAATGGGGTTATGTTGCTGAGGATAAACCAGGAGAAAAATCCGTATAATTGAACCAAATCCAGCTGCAGCGAACGTGTCACGGGAGGTTCCTCAACCAGACCTAAGCACCACCGTATCAAGAGAGCCACAGCAGCTAGTTGACAACTCACGCAGTAAGGCCTAAAAGAGTGCGCAGGACAGTACACTTGGCCATTGTCAAGAACTGTCTGCTCTAGCTATGAAGAAACGGTCAACAACGCAGCATAAGCGTGGTGTTGGCCATGTACAGAGGATGGGTGTTAAGCGGAAGCGGCCACTACCGTAGCTGGGTAGCACTGTCAAGATAACAGCCCCGCATCCGGGTCTGTAACAAATGAAAATAACATCATGTCAAGACCATCGCACTTGGACTAGAAGTACACGAAGAGTATTCAGAGAGGAAGCGCAAGCATGGGTGCACTTCCCGCGTACGGGGATTGGCACACTCAAGAAGAAGACGCAAGCAAGGGAACACTTCGCTTGGACTGGGTTTGGCACAAGAAGTGCCATTTGCATCAACCTACCTAGTTTCCACTTAATTGTAAGGGAAGGGATTGGGTAGGAAGCTAATTGTATAGAAAAGTACTTAGTAGTAGTAGAAATGATGTAATAGAACTAAGTACTTAGCATATAATACTAGTAGTACATGTATTAGGAAAAAAAAAAAAAAATATATATATATATATATATATATATATAAAGATAATGACGTCCTTGAGGACAAGGACAAATTGAAGGGGGAGGGATTGTCACGACCCTAGCCGTGACAAGGCCCTACGCAGCAACCAAGTGCGCCAAGGACAGAGGTTCAAGTGTCAGGGTCGGATGTCCAAGGCTCACAGCCGGATTCACGTCCAGTTCGCGTCACGACCCTAGCCGTGACAGGGTCAAGAGAGGCTAGCAGCCGAGCCAAGACAGTACCAAGGTTCACTGCCGGGTCCGTGTCGTGGGCCGCATGTCACGGGCAAAAGTGGATGTCAAGGACCGGGAGGCTTAGCAAGACCTTGTCCTAGATCACAGCCAGGGCCATGTCAAGGCCAGCCAGATCCGTGCCCACCTATGCCAGGGCCGTGGCCAGCAAGTCCAGGACCGTGCCAACGCATGTCATGACAAGGTCAGGTCCATGCCAACGCATGTCATGACAAGGTCAGGCCGTGCCAACGCATGTCATGACAAGGTCAGGCCGTGCCCAGACCGAGCCAGCGATACGGCCAGCAGGACCAAGGCCGTGTTTCCTAGCCGGTGGTGCCGGTAACCGGTAGCACAGCTCCAATACATGCCCAAAGGTGGGGCCCGGCTCTAGAAGTTTCCCAACCACCTTTCCCGCTCTTATTTGAATTCAAATACTTTCCCGCCTTTTATGTTTCCCGCCATTTTATTTGTATTTTCAGATTTAGGATTATTCTAGAAAGATCTAGATCATACTTAGCAATTCCTACAAATACAAGAGCAATATCAATGTAATAATCATGCAATCAATGAAAATATGAATGAAATTCAAGAGTTCAACTCTTAATTCTCTCTCATCTCATACTCTCTATTCTTTCTCTCATCTAATTCTAATTCTTTTCTCATCTAAGTCTAATTCACCTTTTTTCTCATCACATATTCTCTAAAACACTATCAATTTTCACTATCAATTCATATCTCAAGCCAATATCTCGAGGTCACGAACCGAGGATCATGACAACTTGCTATAGTAGTCACACACAAATGGTCCATTCACCAACTTGACGTTAAAAACACATTTTTACATGGGTTTCTAAAAGAGAAAGTGTACATGCGACAACCTCCAGGGTTCATTCACCCTCAGTTCCCCATGCATGTGTGTCGCTTGTGCAAGGGCCCTGTATGGTCTTAAGCAAGCGCCTCGAGCTTGGTTTCATAGGTTTAGTACGCTCCTATACAGTCTTGGGTTCTACCGTAGCAAGGCTGATCCATCCTTATTTATACACCGCTCTCCCCCTAGCATAGTATGTCTCATCTTGTATGTGGATGACATTATACTCACTGGTTCTAACTCCGCTTTACTTGATCGCCTCACCGCCTCCCTGTCCACTCAGTTTGCAATGAAGGATCTTGGCTCACTTTATTATTTCTTTGGCATTGAAGCCAAAAGCACTCCGCATGACCTCTTTCTATCCCAACATAAATACACTCTTGATCTCCTTGGTAAGCATGACATGCTTGAGGCTAAACCTGTACAAACTCCCTTACCAGCGCGGGTTCAACCATCGGTGACTGACGGAACTTTGTTGCTTGATCTGAACGAGTTTAGAAGTGTGGTGGGTGCTCTCCAGTATCTTACCATGACCCGTCCTAATATATCATAAGCGGTTATCTGTGTCTCTCAGTTCATGCACACTCCTACTGCGTTCCATTGGCAAATGGTGAAGCGTATTCTGCGCTACATTAAGCTCACGCCCGATCATGGCCCGACCATTACTCTAGGGTCCTGCACCACAGTCACTGCGTATGCTGATGTTGACTGGGGTGGATGCCCTGATACACGTCATTCCACTATAGGGTTTGCCTTGTTTCTTGGCCCTAATCTCATCTCTTGGCATGCAAAGAAGCAATCCACGGCTGCTAAGTCCTCCATTGAATCCGAATATCGTGTTGTTGCTAAGGTTGTTGCTGAGTGTGACTGGATCAGATACTTTATGCGTGACTTGGGCCTACGGCACTTTGGTCCAATTATAGTTTATTGTGACAATGTTTTTGCTAGCTACTTGTCTGCAAATAGAGGTGGCCACGGGCCAGGCCAGGGCAGAAGCCAGCGGGCTTGGCCTGGAAATGGGCCGGGCTGGGCTCGAGCCTGAGGGGAAATCCCTCAGCGCGGCCCGGGCCGGCCTGGCAATTTAAATACAACTTGTAAAAATACAAAATACACATTCATTTTGTCAAAAAATAATTATAATTCATTGATGAATAATATAATATATAAATACAGTACAACACAATCGGGAGGAGACTGATCGGGTTCTAAAAATATTCGTTCCCGGGTATTAAGTTCTACAACTCTACCCATCCTAGGAATTTTAGGCGGTCGTGAAGAGCTTGAACTAGATTTACCGGCTCCAGATGAATAAGAGTTGTGTGCCATGGTAGTATTGTTGATTATTAATTAAAAAATACAACTAAGAATGCAAGTTCGGTAAATAAAAATGACAAACAAATAAAGTTTCTTTCGATACTAAATTTTACCGAAGCGAAAACTGAATTTGAACTTGTACGAGATTCTAAGAGCAGAACAAGTTGCAACTTCGAACTTCAGAAATTTAAAGCAAGAGAACTTTGGATTAGTACAGAAGAGGGAATTAGATGGAGAGATTGTTGTGGTAAAATGAGAAATTTGGATGAGTATTTATAGAAAAAAAAAAGAATTTTTTTTAAATATTAAATGGGGGGAGCAACGGCTCCCCCCCCCCCCCCCCCCCCTCCTCTCTAGCCGTTGGGGAGGCCAGGCTTGGCTCGATGTACTTGCGAGCCAGGGCGGGCCCAGCCCGCTACAGTACTGACCCGGGCCACCTCTATCTGCAAACCCCATCTCTAATGACCGTAGCAAACATGTTGATGTGGATTTTCATTATGTTCGTGAGAAGGTTGTTAAGGGTGACATCCAGGTTCGATATACGCCTACTACCAAACATGCTGCTGATATCTTCACTAAAGGGTTGGCTACTAATCGTTTCTGCTTTCACAAGGCCAATCTGCACGTTAGTCCCCCCGTACAGATTGAGGGGGCGTATTAAGATAATATCCCTTAGGATAATATCTATTAAGATAATATCTCTGATTTGTATTTATCCATATATTTATCAGCCTCAGGGCTTATTTGTAATTCCCTCTGTATTCATATTATTATATATACGTGCCTGAGTAGAGGTGGCCACCGGGCCGGCCCGGCCCGCACTGTAGCGAGCCCGGGGCTCTGGCCTCGGGCCTGTTTTTGTAGGCCGTAGAGCCGGGCCCGGGTCCAACGGGTCGTTTGAATAGAGCCGTTGAATGGCTCTTTAATTAAAAAAAAAAATTATATTTTTTTTCCTATAAATACTTAAACCTCCCCAACCCATTTCCTCACCAAATCTTCAATCAATTCTTCTCTCTCTATACATTCATCATCTCCCATCTTCTCTAACTTTGCTAATTGCAAAAATTGTGCTCTAAAGTTCAAAGTTCGTAAAGTATTTGGCTGAAGTTCGAATTTCATTGTTCTCTCGTTTCGGTAATTTTAGTAGCGCAATTTTATTTGATTCGCATTTTTAGTTATTTAATTTGCATTACTACTTGCATTTTATAAATACTAATCACTTATACTAATATGACACACAACTCTTCATCATCCTCTGGAGCCGGTCGTGCTAGCTCTAGCTCTTCTCGGCCACCCAGAATCCCTAAAAGGAGTAGAATTGTCTTACTTGATACTGAAGAACGAGCTTTTATACAACCAGACCCAACACCCCCATACACTGATGATAGCATAGATTATGACTTTTCACAACAACAAGATTATCATGAGTCAGGTGGTGGTGGGGTTGGAGACTCACAAAATGATGAGGAACCCACCCCCACCACCGAAGCCCGGCTTGAAACTAGTACCGGTGCTAGTAGGCGTACAACTAGTGGGGTATGAAAACACTTTACCCTTAATAAGACATCTAATAAAGCAACTTTTAAATTATGTTATCCACCTAAGGATTTTAGTCATCAACCTGGCAGTGGGCGGGCACATTAAACAGACATATACTTAGGTGCTACCCCAAGCAATACCCAGAAAAGAGCCAACAACGTCTAGTACAGCAAATGACCGGTGCACTTGCTAATTTTAGGTTCTCTCAAGAGAGCAACCGAAAGGGTCTAGCTAAATATATAATTTTGAGTGAATGGCCTTTTAATACCTGCGAAGACCCAAATTTTGTCAACTACCTCCAACGAAATGTGAACCCCGCCGTTGTAAGGATTCCTCGGAACACCGTAAAGCGGGACGCTTTTACGTTGTACCACGGGATGAAAGCTGGGGTCTTCACACATTTTGCGACGAACATGAGCATGTTCTCGTTGATGTTGGACGTATGGACGTCGAAACCCGGCCAACCTTATATGTGCATAACGGCACACAGGACCGATGAATCCTTCATCATCCAAAAGAGGATAATTCATTTTGGACTTTTAGATTGCCCCCACAATGCCGAGGTAATTACAAGTGTGATTATGTCGGAAGTCCGCGACTGGGTCATAGAGCGACGTATCTTCAGTATTACATTCGACAATGCTACCAATAACACTGCAGCCGTTACACATTTTATTAGGCAAATGAGACCCATGTTAGGTGGGAAGTACTTCCATATTCGTTGCATTTGTCACATTTTGCATTTAATGGTAATAGATGGTTTAGATCTTATAAAAGTATCCCTTACCACCTTAAGATCCGTAATAATATTTGTTAAATCATCCAACACTAGAAAAAGAAAATTTAAAAATTTATGTAGGTTGCATAACATAGAATATAAACAATTTAAATTAGACTCCCAATTAGGTGGTCGTCTACGGTAGAAATGTTAGAGCGCATTCTACCATACAAAGACGTTCTAATGGAATTCGCCCAGGAAAATCGTGCAAAATGGAGCGATTACAACCTAGCCGGTATAAATTGGGAGACAATATATCAAATTTGTAACTTTTTTAGCATGTTTAAAGAGGCAACGACATTTTCTTCGGGTTGCTACTATCCGACCATGCCTCAAGCAATATCAAGATTGCTTGATATTGTCAATTGGATCGTGGGTAATGAATCCAACCCCATTTTGTTCGCAGCGATTCAGGAAATGAAAGAAAAGTTTGCCAAATATTATTCTGAACTACCTCTTACATACTGCTTGGCAACTATTTTAGACCCTCGTTGTAAACGTAGGGGTTTCAACTTGTTTTGCCAACATTTTTTCAAGTATTTGCATCCTACTCTTAATATCGACACTTTCATTGCCGATGTCGATAACGACTTGCATAGTTTATTTTCTTAATATTCCCGTCAATTAGTGTCCAATAATCCTAGTACTGCTGCAGTAGGATCTTCCACATCTAGTGGAAGTAGTTCACACACGTCATATTCGTGGAAGCTGTTGGAGCAATTTACGCCCACGGTAGCCCCATGTGACGAGCTAGATTATTATTTGCGGACACCAATGGTCCATATTTTCGGGCCGCCGGCCAACCTGCATTTTGACATTTTACAATGGTGGAACACAAACTAAACCCAGTATCCCGCACTTTCCACCGTGGCACGTGATATACTAAGTTGTGCGGTATCTTCAATAGCATCGGAGTGTGTTTTCAGTCTTGGTGGCAAGTTGCTTGGAACGAAGAGGGCGAAGTTATCGCCGTCAAGCTTGGAGATGTCCGTGTGCTTGAAGGATCGGCTGCTAGCAGAGGCAAGAGATCAATAGAGAATGAAGCTGGATTCATCAAGCGATGAAGAAGACGACCGCACGACTGATATCTCAAATGATGGCCTAGATACCCCTCAAGGCGACTGATATCAACACTTTTGTATGTAATTTATTTACTTTTAAATATTTATGTCAAAAGACAACCGCACCTCCCATATGTCAAGCTTTGTGTTTTTCGATAAATAAATTTGTACTTTTAAATATTAGACCCCAACTGCGTTGTATTTGTATTTATTTTTGTTACGTTATTTATGTACCATTATTTTTTTTGATAAGATATTTACCATTACTTATTGTATATTTTATTTTATTATATATATTTAACATTATTTTTTTTGAACATGTATATTTAGCATTATTAGTGATTGAAAAAAAAAATGTATTTGTATCTCATATTATTTATCAATGAATTACAATAATTTTAGTACAAAACGACTTTGTATTAATATTTTTTTTCCTTTAATGCTACACTGGCGGGCCGGCAGGGCCTCGGCCCAGCTCGCCCGTTGGCCACCTCTATGCCTCAGCAACCCTATTGGGTATACTTCCTAAACCATCTTCTTATAACTTCTTAATTATTTTAGTAATACGAGTTTAAAAAGAGGCCGTTAACCTTCCATTTACCAATTTCTACTTTTGGCGCCGTATCAGATATTATGTACCCCAAAACACCATGTAACACCCCGGAGCGATGATCTCATACATGGCAAAAGTGATCAAATAGTATGAATTTTGAATTGAAAACTATTTCAACTTAGCCCATAAATTAAAATAATTTAATTATAAAATCTACTAATAAAAAAATATTTTTACTCAAAATCACCTAAATTTTAGATGCAACTTAAAAAACTATCTAGATTTTTTAATTTTTCAAAGTTACTCCTAAATTTTTCAAAATTTTTTAATGTCAGACCATATTGTTAACATCATTATCATCTGTTACTTTTTGCTTACTTAGCTTTTAAAAAAAGAGAAAATAAATTTTAAAAATTTAAATTTTAAATATTTTGAATAATTTTAACAAAAATATTTTAAATATCTAAAAATTTGTAAATATTTAAAGAATTAATTTTGTATTTTAAGAAAATATTTTTTATACGCGTTGAAAAATAACTAACAGATGCCAACGTATCATATTAAGATGTGATATTGAAAATTTTTCTAAAATTTAGTTGTGAAATTAAAAATTTTTAAAATTAGATAATTTTTAAATGCACCTAAAATTTAAGTAATTTCTAATAAATAACCAAAAAAAAGGATAAATTATAAAAAAATTCCCAACTTTTGCATCCCCCCCCCCCCCCCCCCCCAAAAGCTCGCGTGGAAACCAAACACCAAACCTCCAAAAAATTTAATAACTTTGCTCTAAATTAACATTTTTGAAGACCATTTTACCTCTCAAAAATCAAGAGTTTTTATATTTTTAGCAAAAAGTAAGAGAGTTTAATATATTTATAGTAATATTATTATTTTATTTAACTATAGTATGACATTATAAGTTTAGAAGATGAAATTTTTTTTTTAATTTTTATAAAAATATATTATAAAATAAGATGTAATACCTTTTTGTCCAAATAATTTTAAAAATAGATTAATAAATTTAAATTTTAAAAATTTCACCAAGTATGAAAAAAATAGTAATATTTTTTAACTTTAGTTTTTCAAAATTTTTCCATAATTATTTTCAAAATTTTAGATTTTAATTTTTTGAATTTCAAATTTATTAATCTACTTTTAAATTTTATTGGACTGGAAAATTATTAGTTTTTCTTATAGTATATTTTTATGAAACTTTAGAAATATTTTATCATTTTCTAAATTTATATAAATTATTACTATAACTAATTAAAATAATTATTTCTTTGTAAATATATAAAATTTTCTTACTTTTTGTTAAAAACTTCTAACTTTTGTCAAAAAACATAAAATTTTATTTTAAAAATAAAATTTATAACTTAATCTCTCACTTTTTAAAAGGCAAAATAGTTATAAAAAATTAATTGAGGGTAAAGGGATTAATTTTTATAAAGTGATATGATTAAATATTTAAATTTAAAAATAAATTTTCTTTTTTAAATTTTTGAGACAAAAGTTAAAGAGATTTTTTGTAACTTACCTAAAAATTAATTTGTTGGAACATGGAAGTGCTAAGACAATAGCTTGAATACAAAACATATGCGTCATCATGCATAGTGTGACGTCACGTGATCCAGTTCTGAAGCAGGTCACGTGACAGTGAGCCTTTATTTATTTCTGTAGATATGAGAAAAATAAATCATAGTTTTTAATATACTTTATATTATAATATTTAATATAATTAATTAATAACGGATTCGGATGAGCAAAAAGTCAAGAGAGGCTTGTACAAGAAGCAGTCACATGCTCCAGAATTTAAGGTAGATTTGTTAGATCCCTGCACAATTTGCCTGCATTTTCCCTCACCTTTTTATTATTTTTTTAATATTATTTAAGCTGACTTTTGGCATTATTATTAATAGGGTTTGTCTAATATGTACCCTTTGAGTTAATACATGTTAAGAATGTACTAGTTACATTATTATTATTATTGTTTTTAATAATATCAAAAAAATTGTTCATTTATTAAGCACTAATGCACCGGATCCTATTAGAACTCCAAAGTTAAGCGTGCTTGGGTAAAAGTAGTACTGGGATGGGTGATCTCTTGAAAATTCCTCATGTTGCCAACCCTATAAGATTGGGGGTCCTCAGAAATAGCCTCTCAAGCAGGGTTACACTCTGAAGGATTAAGACTGCGTACATCCACCCCCAAAACCCCGCTTAGGCAGGAGCCTTTGAGGCACCGAGTCTCTTGTTGTTGTTGTAATAATATCAAAAAAGTTATTATAATTTTATAATTACATGTATGGTCTTCCAATTAAAATACCATACATTAATTACGGGTTCAATTTTTAATAACAGTTGAGCGACAAAATAGTAAAAAGATATCTTAGAAAAATTCTTATTAATAATATGGATATTCAATATGTGAAACCATGACTTTCATGATTATTATACTAAGAAAAATTATTACCTAGGTATATGAGACTCAAAGGATTTTATCAAGTAATATGTGAATTGGGCACGTATAGATAGTTTACCATTTAAAAACAATATTTACAAAGAATTAGTCTTTCTCCATACTATGTATGGATGGTGTTTTAATTATAAGTAATTTTAATTCATGTGTTATCATTATATAAATATTTTATATGTTTTTTTATTTCATTTTTCAATATAAGTACTTCATTAATTGCACTGCACTAATTGCCATTTTCATGTGGTGGAACCTTGAATGCGTAAGAGGAAATTCAATCATCATCACTCTGGAAAAGCTTCGATAGAGTTTTGGGTTATTTTAAAGGAAGGACTAACTTTGTTATAGTAATAGAGAGATTACTAATAATATATTAAATATATATTTTGTATACTATCGAGATCATATATGTTGTTAAGAATAATGAATGGAAAAACAAAATAAGGACTTGAATTATCAAAGTTGTTAATTTGCAATATATGCAAAAGTAAATAGATAAAATAGAAGTCATGGTCTTAAAGAGAATATATGACTAAAATAATAATGAATTTGAACCTACGATATACCCCTTGGTGTGGTTTCAATGTATGTTAAAAATCATGCACTTGCAATTGTACAAGCAAATGGCAGCTATAGCGGGTATAAGAGGGTCATATGTACAAGAAATCAGTGTAAAATTAGATTCAGTAACTATTGAGTGGTTGAAAATATGGTTGGAAAATTCGAATGGTTAACTAAGTTAACATAAGAAAGCAAAAAAATTTAAGTTGTCAAATCGATCAAGGGCAGTTTAGAGAATGAATTTAGATTATTCTATCTCGGATCCAAATATTATATTTCGCCACGACAATGACTTCAAGAACTTAAGCTACAAACTCTAAATCCAGATTAATATTCCATTAGGGTTTAGGGTAGTGAAATAGTCTAAAGACATAACACATCTACCTAATCTAGCTTTTGTATGGATTATCTTAATAGCACTGCTTAATTCTTTTGTCTCACCTAATTCAATATTAATTTATTTATTCAATATTCAATGCTTGGATTCACACTGTGGGGAGAGTTTCTGAACTCAAGGATATTTTTGACAAATGTTGTGTCCAACTTGTTGCATTAAGCTGAAGAAATATGCATCCATTTAGCCCATGGAGAAGAGATAAGAGAGGGATTAGATGAAAGATTGCGATACCTTTATTCTTACATTATCTTATTAAGCAATTTAAATCTTATTAAAATTTTCCTTAAATCCATTATTTCTTAATCTAATCAAGAAATAACAATATTGTTTCCACTCTTAAAATAATATTATTCACATAAGAACTTCATGAATACAAATTAATTGAATACTTACTATAATTGTTAATATTTCAAAATTATCCTTGCGGCTTCATAAGCCATATTTGTATTTCTTTTTCCTCTAAATGAAATAATCATAATTCTACCTTAAAAATTCACCTCTATGCATAGTTAGGATTATGAATCCTTTTATTTCAAGTAAAATCCCAGTTCTAACTTAGATAACAACTTCATTGGATTACATCAGTATCGTTGTATATGCAAGACTCATAAATTTAATGTCAAGCTGATAGTGGAGATATGACTAGAATATTTTCTAATCAAAGTCATCCAATCAATCTCGTTTGAACTAATTGCTCAATTGATATTGCAAGTCATGCGCATCCACTAATCGAAGTTGGCATCTAGCAAGGAATTTCAATGACCGAATGACATGAATGGACTATTGTCGTTGTAAGAATCTTTTGGATAGTGATTACCATGAAAGTTCATGCCTTCCATCATAATACGCTCCGTGTAATCCTAAAGTATGGAATGCGGTCAAATGCCTAATAGGTTTCTGATGTGTTTTAAATGTGTGTTTCAAACCGTCTACTCACAAGCATACTAGATCATCATAGCTAAATCGGGAATATGGGTCGTATCCGCAGGGAATCGGAGTTAAGTTGGATTTTGTTATTAACAAGCGGTTGAAATCGAGTTTTGGGTTGGTTTAAATGATTTGTTAACTAAAATAGCAAAACTGACGATAAACTAAAAGTGTCAATTCAATTGAGGTTAGTTTAGGGAGTGAATTTAGGGTAGCTTAACACGTATCCCGTCATTATATTTTACTTAGGACAATGATTTGAAGGACTTAGGCTACAAGCTCTAAGCCTGGATTAATATATAAATTAGGGCTTAAGGTAATGAACTAGTCTAAAGGCATAACCTATCTTAGCACTCCAGATGTAGCATAGGTTATCTCATTAGCACTACTTAATTCCTTTGTTACTCCTAATTCAATATTAACTTATATAAAAGATTGGGTTCAGGGTTGGGTACAACCTCAACCCTGACCACCCGTGAATTCCTGTTATGTTCTGGTCTAAGCTACAAGCACAAGACTAATCGCTGCAAGGTTGGAGATCTAGTCATGGCTACAAGCATACATACAAAAATGTCCAACAATTATGAAGAACTCCCCACAGGGGTGCGAATATAACATAACTAAACCAATCGTCGAAAGTATAATATAAATTAGGGATACGGACGGCTACCCGCCCTTCATCCCTAAACTAAAAGTCTACTCCTCCATAGGAGTTCTGAACATCATGAAATCCAAGAAAGAAAACAATAATGATAAAACTAAGGATTTGAAGACTCCCCCAATTGATTTTGATGTTGATCCCTGCTTTAATTCCCCAATACTCCGACCACCTGCGCTTCGGCGTTTGAGAACCCTTTGGATCTCGTAGCGGCTTCGGGAAGGAGAGGATGAAAGGAGGCGTGGCAAAAGATCTCTTAGGTTGACTTCCCCTTCTTTATTTATGGGCGATAGAGGATTTAGGGTTCCGTATGGAGCACTCCGCCCGATCGATCGGATGAAAGAGCCGATCGATCGGCGATCTCACACACTAAATCTTGATCGATCGGTGATTTCGGCCGATCGATCGGCAGTCTTGCGGTTAGTTCTTTAGACCCCTTTTTCCGATTAAGTCCTGAAGCGCTATGAAAAATACTCGGTTCATCAAATTATGATCTAATGGTCCTTTCATCTGCACAAATGGCCGGGTTTCTCCAATCAGTCTTCAAAAGTGCCTCAATCATGCTCGATTTTGCCGTAATTCCTCATCCGTCCGCTTTGATGTATTCTACATGAAAATGTACCTAAACAACAACCGAGCACACGTGTAGAGGTCGAATATATGACAAAAAGGGAAAGTAAAATGTATAAAAATCATGCGTATCAGTTTCCACTGTGACTTATTCCATTACAGCTACTCTCTAAGGACCAATCAAGAGACTCTTCTTTATTTTCCAACTACCTTGCCGAAAAATTTTGAGAATTTGCATGAATGATGATTCATAAAGCATCTCTCTAACCACGGAAAAATAGATCCCTCAAGTTTCTCTCACTGACTTTCTAAGTACTTGATTATACTCAATCTCATTTCAGGATGTTTTCTAGGGAGCAGGAAGCTCATAATCAAAGTATAATGAGTACCTCACAAGTCACTATGGTAAACTTAGGTATGAGGAACCTATTACACAATCACCACTCCAAGACAACAACAACAACAACAAACTCAGTGCCTCCAAGGGCTCCCGCATAAGCAGGGTCTTGGGGGGGTAGATGTACGCTGCATTCCCCCTTCAGGAGGCTACCCTGAAGAGTGGCTGTTTCCGAGGACCTCCAACCAAAGAATCTGGTCTGCAGCATAGAACAAAAGACCTGGTAGAGAGAGAAAGGCCTGGAAATGGAGGGAGAGGAGAGAGAGTGGTGGTGTCGGCGAAGGAAGAGACGCCATTGATTTCTCAATTTTTTGATCTGCTTCAATTAGGGTTTTGAATTTTGCGTCAGAGATCAGAGAGAGAGAGAGAGAGACAATCACCACTCCAAGAACTGTTTAAAAATTGTTTGGTTTGTTCAATGCATGCAGGTGTTCTCAAGTCGTTTGGTTTAATGAACATATCATCCATGGACACCTAAACATGTGCCTTGGTGAACCCATCTGCCTAGAAAGTTGGGTTTGGTTAGTACTTTAGCCGTTCGAGCTTGGTCGGGTCATGGGTCAACCCTTTAGCCTATTCTTCCCAACAGCTATCTCCCTTTTTTTCCATTTTCTGGGTCGGACCCATGTATCATTTTCTGAGTCCGATCTATGTGGGCCGGTAATCGGCTCATTCTCAAGTAAGACATGGGTCTGACCTGTGTCAGACACAGGTCCTCATGGTTCATGTGCCATCTGTGCAGGCTGAGCCAGGTCCTTATTCAAAGAAAAAATAAATGTTCCATGAGTTGGCCTGCTATAGTAGAAGGTTCGACCTGACTCGATCCGTCTACCTAAAAAATCATTTTAGCTTTTGTACTTTAGTGGGTTGAATTGGATCGGGTCATGGATCGATCCGGCCTGTTGACCACCTCTAGTGTCTTTATCTCTCTAACACATTCACAAGCTATAAATAAAACGTAAATAAATAAATGCATGCAATAGATGACAAATTTCAAGTCAAGTGGCTCATGAATACGGTAGTCAAACGTGTCATATTGTATCGTGTTTGTGTTCATATTAAATAAATAATTGAAGGAAAGGGTTGGCTTGAACTTGACCCATATCTAACATGGTTCATGAATCCTCGGCCCTTACCCTACCCATTTAATAAACGGGTACAAGTTGGTTACTTGTTCAATTATATGAGCGATCATGTTTTGTTCCCTTTTTTTTTTTTTTTTTTTTTAATACATGCTAGTTCTTACAAGTCGATAATGTGCCCTTACAATTGACACTAACAATGAATATATTGTATATTATAATTGTTAAAATAAATTATTAAATAACATGACTAGACATAATTGAAGCAATCTCCTATAATTGTTGTTGAAGTTGCTGTGACTAGAGATATTATCTATCATGCTATCGATCTTGGTTTTCAGGTGGTTGAAGTGGAAGGAGATAATGCAGTTGATCAAAGATCTCGGAGGCTTCTTATGCAGTTCCTCTTGAGGTTTAGTCTGTTGTGGAAGATATTCATATGTTTCATTGTTGCGTGTTGTGCTAAATCATGTCTTAAATCGCAACAAAAAAAAAAAAAAAAAAAACTTCGAATTTGTTTTATCAACTTAAGATCTCAACAAAGCAAGCCAAAATACAAAAGAATCAACAATCCAAAACAAGAACACACAATAAATTACATTGTTCTCCCCGATCGCTTTTTGTGTTTGATTGTTACTTCGATTTATGGTTCGTGTATTATGTGGGTTATCTTAATAGGTGGTATTAGGGTCCCTACAATTAGCATACATTAATGAACCTATAGCGTTAGCTTATGGGATCTTTTCCATTCGCTTCTTCTCTAACTCATTTGAAGGACATTGTGTTAAAGAAAATTTGTATTGATTAGCTAAGGGTAGTCTAACAGATTTACATTCAACCATATTAAACCTATTCAACACTTTTTTTAAAGTAATTTTATTGGGACAAGTGAACAGTACCACTATCTAAATCCCTATTGGTTTCCATGCCAAGTATCTTCCTAGCTCTACTAAGATCTTTCATGTCAAAAGTAGCAAACAAGTTCATTTTGAAATCATTATCATGATGCATAGATCTACTAGCTAGGAGCATGTCTCGATATAAATCGGCAAGTACAAAGCATTAACAGTATCAGCATGCTTAAAAAAGAAACAAGTATCATGTATTGATCTAATGAAACCGTGTCAAAAGAACACAAATACTTCGAGATTTTGAGATCTGAGTAATGTAAAACGAGATTGTAGCAAGATAAAGAATGAACCCTATTCAAAATCAAACAGATAGAAAAATTAAAGTACTTAGAATGGATAATGGGGCGGAATTTGTGAATTCTAATTTTGATAGTTTATGTGCCAAAAATGGAATTAGGAGACATAACATTGTTAGAAAAACTCTCCCAAAAAAAAAAAAATTGGCTTAGCTGAAAGAATAAACAGAACCTTATTGGATGTGCATGCTATTTGCATCTAGACTAAGTAAGAGTTTATGGGGGAGAAGCAGTAAAAACAGCATGTTATTTGATTAATTGATCACCATCCTTAGCTATTGGCTTTAAAACTCCCAAGGAAAGACGGACTAGAAAATCTAGTGATTATTCAAGCCTAAGAGTATTCGTTTATGCTGCTTATGCACACTAATGTGAGAGAAAACTTGATCCCAGGCCTATAAAAGGGGTTTTTTTGGGTTATCTAGATGGTGTGAAGGGTTACGTTGTGGGGGTTAGGAATGGTAGTAGAACTAAAGTCATAATTAGTAGGGATGTTACATTTAATGACCTTGAAATTGCCTACATGGACAAAACAATGGCAGGTGGTACTACAGTCACTACAACCACTCCCAGGAAATTTAACTCTAACTTGTATGAGTTTAAGATTAACTCTCCTGAACCATTTTACTGAGAAAACCAAACCCCTGAGATTGAAAATGAGGAAGGTAACAGTATTGATAGGAGCACTAAACCACAAGAAGAAATAGTTCATAATGACCTAACCAATTATCAATTCACTAGGGATAGGGAGAGGAGGAAAGTTAGGCCACCAGTGAGGCTAGGCTATACTAATTGCATTGCTTATGTTCTGAACACAGCCTTAGAGTTTGTAAAGTCTGAACCTCTCACCTATAACGATGCCATAAAGGGTCCTTCCTTTGAACAATGGTTGAGCGAGTTGCTGCTTCGGTGGTAATGTAGTGGATGTCGATGGTCAAGCGGTGGTGCTCGACATCCAAGGTGTTTCCAAGCTTCGAAGGAGACAATGCCGGAGAAGAAGAGACAATTGCTGTGAACGGACGACGGCCAAAGGGAGTCTTAGCGGTGTCTCATGGTGGGTCACTTCATGACGAAGAGGAACGAGCTCCAGGCTCAGATGGTGGTCATGGTACTTAAAAATTAGGGTTTTTCATGTTAGATCAGCAGGTTGTTTGACCGGATTTGAATAACCTAATTGGGTCGTGTCCTCATATTTCTGTTAGATCTAAATTGAAAATTCTCGGGTGATTTAGTCTGATAATAGCAAATAATCCAACCAAACTTCAAGTGGGAGAATTGTTGGATTATATGTGGAGCCTGGTTGTATTGGGTCTTGTTTATAAGATATAAGATAGGACAAACCTTATTGAGGCTCATGACATACTAGGGTGGTTAGTGTAATGACTCTATATATACACAAGGATTGTGTATGCTACCATTAGGGTTGAGAAGGATTTGAGAGTTGAGAGACATCTCATGTTAACTCCAATATTATAATGAAATTATCGTGCTCCTCTCCATGGATGTAGGCTTCGATTGAACCACGTAAATTCCAGTGTTCTCCCCAATTCCCTTTTTTGTTTTATTGTTACTTCGATTTATGGCTCATGTATTGTGTGGGCTATCTTAATAGATGGTATTAGGGTCCCTACATCGGGGTGTCTATCTTTATTTCAGTCATTATTTTTGTGAAGCTAACAAAGCCGAAGATTGGAGAGCTAACTAAGGGCATGGTATGATTTGAGGTTGCCCGCTAGATTGTTCTTGTCTCTTCTCATTACGGCGAATGTCATATGTTTTTCCTCTCCTAGAGGAGTTCTCTAAGGTTTCCTTTCTCCTTACTCGTGTAAAACAAATAATAATTAATCTCATGCTTACGATATACGCAGCCTTACCTCATCAAAGTGCTACCTTGAAAAGTTGCTGTTTTCGAGAACCCCCAACCTGAGGGGTGCAACATGAGGATTTCTCAGAAGGTCAACCATCTTGGTACTATTCTAGTGTAGGCAATTACACGCTCTTATTTGTACATGACTCCATCACTAAGGTTAAGTATATCTTATCTTCTTCAGACCCTACTTCAACGGGAGCCTTTTTAAGGCGCTGGATTTGGATCAAACATCATGGTCATAAAAAGCAATTAAAAAGTGGAAAAGAAAAAAGCAATGAATTTCAATAATTCAAATTCTTATTTTAACGTTACAGGAAAACAAAGGTGACGCGGCAAATCAAGTCAAATCTCATGTAGTAAATGAACCAAAATATTTATTAAAAAAAAAAAAAAAAAAAAAACGTTGTAATTATCCGTTGCATTAAATAACGGCACAAAATAGTAAATAAAGCAGACTGGGGAAGGTAGTTGCAACTCCAGTAAGTTTGAAACCAATAACTTTACCATCATAAAAAAAAAAATTAAAAAAAAAGTTTGAAACGAGTAATATTAAATATTTATTTATTAAATACAAATTTGTATTTTTTTAGTTTTAAAGACATTTGTTACAATAAAATATATATTTTTTATATTAGTCATATATTATACGTGTTATCATGCATATCTCTGTTTTTCAAGTTTAAAAATAGAGTTATTTATAAGGTTTATTTACCATATATTAATATACCAAATTCTATTAGAATTCCGTATTAAGCGTGCTGGGCAAGAGTAGTATCATGATAGGTGACCTCCAGAAAAGTTCCCGTGATGCCAACCCTATAAGGTTTGGGGTCATTGGAAACAGCCTTTCGGCAGGGTTACACCCTGAAGGGGTAAGGCTGCATACATCCACCCCCTCAGACCCCACTTAAGCGGGAGCTCTTAAGGCACTAGGTCTGTTGTTGCTGTAAAAATAGAGTTATTTATATTTTAGTATTCTAACGTTTTTGAAATAATAAAAAGAACCCTGACCTTTTTAATTAATAAAAAAGAACCCAAGTTTTTTCATATCAATAAAGAGCTGATATGGCAACTGTTTTTCTTTTAATACTACAGTAAAATGTCAAAAGAATACTTCAATACTCTTATTTTTACTGCGTTTCTAGCACAAAATTCGAGATGCATGTAGAAACTGTTTGTTTTCGCTTAATCTATTTTAAAATATAGTTAGTAAAGGGTATTTTTGTTATTTTACTGTGGGATTAATAAAACAATAGTTGCCACTTCAACTCTGTCCACATAAAATGACGTTATTACGCTGGAGAGTGAACTTTTTATTGATACTAGAAAAACTTAAATATCTTTTTATTAATACTCAAAAACTTAGGGCAAACAACAACAACAACAATAGTCCCAGTGCCTTGCGGCTCCCGCATAACGCGGGGTCTGGGGGGGTGATGTACGCAGCCTTACCCCTTCCGGCAGGAAAAGAGACTGTTTTCGGGGACCCCAACCTGGAGTGGTTGAGTTCCTGCAGATAAACCATCAATTCATGAATCGTGCATTAAAAAAAAAAAAAAAAAAGGAGGAGGAGAAGAAGAAGAAGGAGGAGGAGGAGAAGAAGAGGAAGGAGATCGAGGTCTAAGCTAGCCTAAGAGTGTTACACTACAGGTTATGCTCGCTTATGGAACTTAGACTACCAGCCACTCCTCGCCCTACTCTACTCTGCTATCTCCGCTACTCTAATACTAGCCCTCCAACGTGTCCTATCTAAGGCCATCTCCTCTCTTAGGTTTAGGTGGGTTAGGTCTTGACGAATCGTCTCCAGCCAACTCTTCTTTGGTCTGCCCCTCCCTCTTCTGCTTAGCGCTGTGTTGAGCTGTTCACACCGCCTGACTGGGGCTGAAGTCGATCTTCTGCTGACATGTCCAAACCATCTTAGGCGTTGCTCCCTCAATTTGTCCTCTATCGAGGCTACACCCAGCTTGCCTCGTATCACATCATTCCTAATCCTATCCTTTCTTGTGTGGCCACACATCCAACGTAATATCCTCATCTCTGCCACCTTTATCCTCTGTGTTTGATTTTATTTCATTGGTCGACACTCTGCCCCATATAGCATAGCCGATCTTACTACCGTCTTATAGTACTTTTCCCTTCACTTTAGTGGGAACTTTCTATCACACAGCACCCCGGATGCCATCCTCCACTTCTGCCAGCCTACTTTAATCATGTTGCTGACATCCTCATCGACTTCACCATTCTGGTGTATCATGGATCTCAGATATTTGAAGTTCTCCTTGCTTGATATGGCTTGTGTTCCAATCTTAACCTCCTCGGTGCTGTCTGTGGTGGAGCGATCGAATTTGAATTCCACATACTTGGTCTTAGATCTGCTAATCCTTAAACCCCTCGATTCTAATGCACCTCTCCACAGCTCCAGCTTCTCGTTTATGTCCGCACGGGACTCTCCTACCAGAACTATGTCGTCTACAAAGAGCATGCACCAAGGTACCTCCCCTTGGATATGTCTAGTGAGCTCGTCCATCGCTAGAATGAATAGGAAGGGACTCAAGGCAGAACCCTGGTGGACCCCTACGGTGATAGGGAAAGTGTCTGTCTCCTCTTCCCCTGTTCGCACATTAGTATGTGCCTCCTCATACATGTCTCTAATGACCCAAATGTAAGGCATCGGGATGCCTCTCCTTCCCAGCACCCTCCACAGTACCTCTCTTGGCACTCTATCATATGCCTTCTCCAAATCGATGAAAACCATGTGGAGGGTCTTTTGTCTCTCCCTGTATTGTTCTATCGTCCCCCGTAAAAGATGAATGGCTTCTATTGTTGATCTCCCAGGTATGAACCCAAACTGGTTTTCGGTCACTTCCGTCTGTTGTCGTATTCTCTTGTCTACGACTCTCTCCCACAGTTTGAGGGTGTGACTCATCAATTTGATCCCCCGGTAATTGGCGCAGCTTTGGATATCACCCTTGTTCTTGACTCAAAAACTTAGGGCATTTTCCTTAATTCAAAAATATCGGAGTACTTTTTATTATTTTCAAAGACGTCGAGGTACTAAAATGTACGCAACCCTAAAAAATAAATGATCAATTAAAATGATAATTGATGTGGTTTTAAAGTTTTCAAATTGATCAACGTAGCATAGAGAATGAATTAAAGTTAGTTTATCTCATATCTGAATATTATATTTCCCCACGACAATAACTTTTAGAATTTGGGCTACAAGCTCTAAATTCGGTTTAATATTTAATTAGGGTTTTAGGGTAATGAATTATTTTTCTAAAAGCGTACCCCACCTAACTACTCTAGGTATTACATGTATTATCTTCATAACATTACATAATTCTTTTGTCAGACCTAATTCAATATTAATTTATTTAAAAAATTACATTCAGAGTTGGGGTAGAACCTCAACCCTAGTGGTGGTTCATAAAAACCTATTACACTTTAGTCGAGGTTAAAAGCACAAGATAATGAACAAATAAAATGGAAATTTAAATCATAGCGACAAGCATACGACGAAAAACCAATTCAATATATAAATCTTCCCACAGGAGTTTGGAAAAAGTGCAACATAAGTCATTGTCGTAATGAAAATATAAATTTAGGATCTAGATGACTAACAGGTCTTCGCCCTAACTCCATAGGAGTTTTACAAATCAAAAGCTTAAAAAAGAAAAAGAAGAGAAAACTCATGATTGAAGACTCCTTTGATGATGTTGACACGACTTTCATAGCAATTCCGTCAATACTCCGACCACTTACGATTTGGCAATTGTGAGAATCTGGTCTCTTGAGGCGGCTCGAGGAAGTAGAACAACTGAGAGCAAAGTAAACGGTAAAAAAAAACCTAACCTCCCCCCCCCCCCTCCTAATGCCACGGTGCGCCCTACGAGTTGCCCGTCGAGACTGTAGATCAATTGCCCTTCTCTAGAGGCCTAAATGTGAGATTTTGTGTTTGCGAATCTTGACCTGATGTGTCATTTTTTCACACATGGTTGGGTTTCTCTGCTTTGTCTTGAATTTTGCCCATTTTTGCTCGTTCTTTATCATTTTTCATGTATTTCATGGTAATGTTGTCTTTTGTTTGTGGTCTGTGATGTCCTTTTTGGGATCACTGTGATTTTCTTTTCTTAGATTTCAAGGGCTGCGTGGCTTTTGACACTTTGTTATCTTGTTTTTTGCTTGTCTGTATCGTGTCACTTATGTACACTCAATTATTGGGGAAAAAACATAAATTGCTTTAAAGTATGCATATAACTGCCAAAAATGTCATGGTAATAGGGAATAGACTATATAAAAATACAACAGATTAATAATTTGTATGCCTAATTTAAGTATCAACAACAACAACAGACCCAGTGCCTCAAGGGCTCCTGCCTAAGCGGGGTTGGGGGGGGGGGGTGAATGTAGCAGTCTTACCCCTTCCGGGTGTAACCCTGCCGAGAGGCTGTTTTCGAGGACCCCCCAACCTTACAGGGGTTGGCAACACGAGGACTTCCTAAGAGGTCACCCATCCTGGTACTACCTTCGCCCAAGCACGCTTAACTTCGAAATTCTAATGGGATTAGGTGCATTGGTGCCCGATAAATAAATCATCCTAATTTAAGTATCCATATTATATATTTTACAAAATATAGAACTTTATTGGCAAACTATTGGCTCATACTCCATCTTTTGTTATGTGTTATGCTTCCTGTAACCACTCTTTGTAACTAACATGATTAAGCGAAAGTCGAATTGATCGAATTATGTTCATCCTCATTTTCTTCGTCTTTTAAGAAAAAGAGTCACTTTAGACATAAAATTTATAAATACATTTTTTAAAAAATGTATTGAATATAAAGCCAAATAATACGCATACGTATTAAATCTCCTTTAATTTTATATTGTATTTAACTAACAGTGGAAAAAATTAAACCAAACTCCAACAGCCCCCACCAAGACTTGATTTAGGTCATATTTGGTATGGATATAAAATAAGGGATATTATTATCAAAGTAGAATTATTATTATTAGAGCAAGATCGTAAGTTTAAGGCAATTTGGCTCTCAATATTTATAGATCACATCAACTGCTCTGGTAATAACAATTTATACCCTGTTAACAACAACTCTCTAAAATAAATAAAAATTTTATAAATTAATAGATAAAAATATTTGATTTCATGAAAATATA
Source organism: Simmondsia chinensis (assembly GCA_018398585.1). NCBI lineage: Eukaryota > Viridiplantae > Streptophyta > Magnoliopsida > Caryophyllales > Simmondsiaceae > Simmondsia > Simmondsia chinensis. The sequence continues at coordinate 7,126,150 of JAGTTD010000016.1, forward strand.
ACATGTTCGATATATAACTTCATGTACTACGTTTTTTTTTTTTTTTTTGACATTTTAAGAATAATAGTGGCAATTGTGAAGAAAATAATTTTGTTAAATTATAAATAGCTACATTATTTTCGCTATTATAAATTTTTTTACTTGTTTTAGCATTAGCTAAGAAAAGAATAAAATGAAATGAAAATACAATATTATAAATTAATAATTGAAAGGTTTATCAGGTAAAATTAAATGTTAAAATAATACTTTAATTGTAAATGTTAAGCTTTTATGTGATAATTATCCGTAATGAAATATTAGTTTTTTTTTTGTGCGATACACATATATTGTTTAAATTTTAAATAATATAATTTATGCATATAATGTAAATTAAAAAAGTTAGATATATTCGTCTTGCTGAATTTTGTTTTATACATTATATTGGATACAAATTGACATTAATATACTGGTGAACAATGCTCATATTCAACTCATGTATAGGTACATCATGATCACAGGAAATGTTAACCCATGCGATGTACAGAAAATGTCTATATTTCAAGAATATAGTATTATATATTATCACAATAGAATTTTATTGGGCTTATATTTGCTCTTTTATTTTTATGTAAAGCATAAGATTGCAAGATTTGAGTTCTGAGAGATTTTGAGGAAGGGAAAGACTCAACAATATATATAAAAGACGACACAATATTATATACTTGCAAAATAATGTAATAAAGAACTTTGATTTTTTTTTTTTTTTTCCTTATGACTTATAATGTTAAATGATACCGCTTAAAAATATTTAAATTGGGATTTAGAGTTTTTTGTGACAGCTCTTTAATATTAATTAAATTAAAATTTAAAGACTTTTAAGAAAATATAATACTTGACTATAATATACCAGACCATGTTGAAAGTCAAACACGGACGCTGAGAAAAATAGGAAATTGTGGTGGTGGATCACAACTGTAAATGCAAAGAGTTAGCCCAAAACGCCTCCAATTTTTACCTTTACACGGTATTTGACAATTAGATAGTGACTTGATTAAAAAAAGGTAAAATATAGTTAGATTTTATAAACTTTGTAATTAATTATAACATATTTTATGAACTTTTAATTTTGTATAATAGCCCTTTAAATTTTATAATTAAACACAATATATTTCTTGTACTTTTGATTTTATAAAATAGCGCCTTGAACTTTATAATTAAACATAATATACTCTCTGTACTTTTAATTTTATAAAATAACCTCCTAAACTTTATAATTAAACAAAACCTATCCCCTGTACTTTTAATTTGTTTTAAACATATAGTGTATTTGTTTTATACAAATGTAAATCATTGCCCTATGCATAGACCATAGAGTAAGAGAGTTAGATGAGATGTTTTTAATTTGGCAAACGGGTAAAGAAATAAAGTTGAACAAAATTAGAGTTGCTGATATTTTAGTATCTGATATTTTTTAAAATAATAAAAAGAACTAAGACTTTTTTGAATAATAAAAAGGGACCTTAGTTTTTATCGTACTAATAAAAGGGTCTTTCTCCGGCGTGATAACGTTATTTTTTATCGATAGAGCCGACGTGACAATGCTCTATGCTACGGACCAGCTTCTCAGGTTAGGGGTCCTCGGACGCAGCCTCTCTTCACGGTAGCCTCCTGAAGGGGAAAGGCTGCGTACATCTACCCCCCGACCCTGCTTATGCAGGAGCCCTTGGAGGTACTGGGTTATTACGACTTACTACACTAGGCAGAAAAGGCAGAGGCAGGCCAAAGAAGAGATGGCTTGAGACGATCCGACAAGACCTCACTCACCTAAACCTTCAGGAGGAGATGGCCTTAGATAGGGCCTAATGAAGGGCTAGCATAGGGGTATTAGATATCCCGATTGGAGTAGGGTAGTCCAGCTTACTAGTGTTAGGTCCTCTTGGCGCACGCAGGCTGTTTCTTGCTCTCATGAGCTGATACGCTGCTACTTGCCTACTTATCTTTATCTCTACCTCTATATCTATCCCTATCTCATTCATTTTCTATATCCCTTCTATCTCTATCTCTATCCTCTATCTCTATCCTTATATTTATCTTTATCTTATATATTGATCTGTGCCTGATGTGGCATGCTTTAGGTCTGTTGTTTTTGCTCGCCGTGTGTTTTGCTATACTCATGCATTTTATGCTTTTTCTGTTTGCCAGGTCTTTGGCTTATTGCTGCGGACCAGCTTTCCAGGTTAGGGGTCCTCAGAAACAGTCTCCCTTCAGGGTAGCCCCCTGGAGGGGGAAGGCTGTGTACATCTACTCCCCCAGACCCTGCTTATGCAGGAGCCCTTGGTGGCACTGGGATGATTGTTGTTGTTGTTGTTGCATTAACCAACAAACTTGCAATTTCAGCTATGTTGACAAAAAATAAAGTTATCACGCTAGAGAGTGAACTTTTAAACAATACGACAAAAATTTATCGGCATTTTTATTAGTACAATAAAATTTATAAGTTTTTTTATTAATTAAAAGGGTCGGAATACTAAAATGTATAAATAACCCACAAAATTATAGTTGTAGAAACATAATTTATTGTTCTTACAATGATAGACATATTAAGAATTCATTTAACACATACACAAGGAAAGATGTGATGACACTAGATACAAAAATATATAAATTATTTATATTTTAGATACTAGATATACATTATTTAGTACACGGATAAAATTTTAGGTAAATTACGTCATAATCCTAATATTTTTGATTATGTAAATTTAGTTTCGTTTTTATTTATGTTGTCTCAATTTAATTTTAAAACAAAATTGAACTAGTGATCGCAGGTTAGATCATGGATGAGTTTAGATTGATTTTACATGTGGATTTATTTTGAGCTGCTTGCACTTAATATGATATGGCAGTTAAATATTACTTTTATAACTTTACTTAAGTTAAACTGTAGACCTAAATTAATACAAGATAAATCATTCAAAAAAAAAAATGTATATCTTATTATTCTAATTTTATTGTAACTTGGGCCTTGTTTGGATAACATAGGAATTGAATTCCTATAAGAAATTTTATTTTCTAGAAATTAAATTCTTATGTCAAGTTTGCAGAAAATATTTATAAAGTGTTTGGCTGTTAGAATGAAAAATAGAACTTTCTAGAAGGGGCCAGTTAAAAAAAATGTAAGTTATTTCCCATGCTTTAAAGAAATTGAAAATTGGTACAAAAATTTTACTTCTCATGTTCTGCTAATTTCTTGATAACCAAATGTTAAGGACTCCACGTGTCAGTATAGTAGAATCTCACAATTCTTGTGAAAAAAAGAGATTAATATATAAAATTAGTGATTTTCTCCACCTAATATAAATTGATTTTAAGATAGAACTACATTTGAGTTCATATGTGGACTTTGGCTTGTTTGGTTGACAGTAAGTAGACGTGCAAGATAGAAATGTATAATAAGTAGAGATTTGAGCTCTTGTTTGATTAATAGGAAGTTGGTAGAATGTGCAAAGTAGAAATTGCTTTGCAATTCCCATTTTCTTCAAAACACAAGAAGTAACTTACATAGTTCTCTAACTAAGTTTTAATTCTTTTATGTTAAACTAGCTTCCCCAAGGAAATTTTATCTCCCATCTTAACAACCAAACACTTTGTATCTACTTCCTAAAAAATTGATACAAGAATTAAATTTTCAAGAAATATGGCTTCCCGTATGAATGTAATTCATATGGCAACAAAATAAAATCTTTATATACTCCAACTGTAGAGATCGGGCCTAAAAACCCAGTGAAATTTAACATGTTAACATCAAACAAAGAGATAAATATCCACTTTTGATATGGCCTCGTTTGATATGCATGAAGTAGATACGGAAAATAGGAATTCATGGAAAGTACGGTCTTGTTTGCTTAGCAATTTCCTATTCTTTTAAAACGCTGGAAGTAATTTACCTAACTCCCCTAAGTAAGTTCTATTTCCTTCATTTTTAACTAAATTCCCAAGAAAAATCTATTTCATATCTCAACAACCAAACGCTCTGTACTAATTAATACAAAAAACTGAAGTTTTAAAAAATAGGACTTTATATAAATATTTAATTAATATGACACAACAACAACAACAACAAAAGCAAACACAATGCCTCAAGGGTTCCTGCATAAGCGAAGTCTGGAAGGGGTGGATGTACGCAGCCTTACATCTTTAGGGTGTAACCCTGCCGAGAGGCTGTTTCCGAGGGCCTCTAACCTTATAGGATTGGCAATACGAGGACTTCTCAGGAGGTTATCTATCCCGATATTATTCTCGTCCAACTATACTTAATTTTGAAGTTCTAACAAGATCAGGTGCCTTAATACTTGGTCAATAAATCTTTAATTAATATGACAATCAAACAAAATTTTAATAAACTTTAATTTTCTGTGTTTATTTTTTGGCGACGTCCCCAGTTGCCAGCTTCCCCCAAAAAAAAAGAAGAAAAAAAGCGAAAAAGAAAAGAAAAAACCCTCCCGCTATCCGTCCCACCCATACATTTGCTGGTGTTTCCTCTTTTTGATTCTTTGTATTATTAATTATTAATTATTGTTTATTTTTTTTGGTCAAATATTTATTATTTATTTATTACATTCCTTCTTTTTCAATTTCAATTTCATTTTTAATTATAAAAATTCTTTCTCATTTATTTTATTCCATAATCCATAATTTAATCACCTCTCTCTCCCTCTCTCTCTCTTTCCCTCGGTGCTTCAGTTCGTTAAAGATCTGCTTCAGGTTTTGTTTTATTCTTCTTCTCTCTTACTATCTGTGAGTGTTTCCAGTTACTGGGTGTTGATTTTTATGTAATTTTTCGAGATGAATCATGTAATTTTGGATAAATTTCGTGCTAATTTGGGACTATAGAAGAATTAGTGTCACTGGGTCTGATTTTTATGTGATTTTTAGAGACGGGTCGTGTATTTTTTGTTAAATTTCTTACTCATTTCGTGCTAATTTGAGATTATAGAAGAATTGAACTGCGATTTGGTGTTTCCGGGTCAGTTTTTTATGGGGTTTTTTGAGATGGGTTGATGTAATTTTGGATGAATTTTGGAGTTACTGAAGAATTTAGGGGCTTAGGGTTTAGTGATTCTTGATTGAATTTGTTGAGAAAATGGGGTGCTTCTCTTGCTTGGTTCCCCATAAAAAAGTGGTCAAGATTGAAGACACTGATCGGGCTCGATCTGCTTCTCGGACTTCAGGTTTTTCTCTTTTCTTTGCTCCGATTTTCCGTACTGATAACAGAAAATCAAAAAAAGATAAATAATCGAGCTTTTTAAGTTGATTTGATAGTTAAAATCTTCACCTTTTTTGGTCACGTTTTCCCAAGTTGTTGTCATTTCCACTATCTAATTTTTAGATTCTAAAAATGTTCATTTCTAATATATAGAATTTGTAATCTTGTTATCAGTATTAAAAAAATAAAGACAGGTAGTCAGTCTAGTTATATAGTTTTTCGAGAACTGAAGACAGGAAATAATACCAAGCGGGGTCTTAATTTGTGGGTTTTGCTTCCTTAGTATTGTGCAAAATGCTCAATGATGTGATGTTTCACTCAAGAAAAAAGAGCAAATATTGTTTTCACACGGTACAATGATTTTAGCATGCATATGGGGTATGCAAATGGCCTTGCAACTGTGGCTAATATTTTAAATTTTGAAATAATTGGTCCTTTGATCACGCCTCTTTGACCCATAGGTGTTGAGTTCAAATATAGTAGCCCCTCCTTTTAACATAAATATATTTAAGCACTTAGTATTATATTTCAAGTTTGACAGGCATTTATTTGAGGAAACATTTTAGAGTGCAAAATCATTATTGGGCGTTCACTTCACGTAATTGCTTAACCATTTGAAACAGTGGATTCCTTGACAAATGGGTAATCGAAATGGACAATTAAAGTATTTTGCTCTTGAGTTTACAATTTAACAATACTTGATGCCTAAAGGGTCTTGATAATTTGCTTGAATTGTGCAGAAAATAGGTGGGGGAAGGAGAGTTTAGATGATGGTGGTAAGATAAAAAAATAACCCTTGACGATTTCTTCACATCTGATATTTACGAATGGGCAAAAATGAATCACATTATGTTTGGAAAAAATACACAGGGTATGGCATAATGTTTATTATGTACACAAGAAAGACAGTACGTCTAGAAAAAAGACCAAACAGGGTAACATGTTCAAAAAGAACATATTTTGAAGCCTTCTTGTGCATATAATAGACATTATGAATGTATTGTTTTTTTTCTCAATCATAATAGTTTTTTAAGCTATATTTGCCCTTTTTAGTGCTTTTTGAAGACATTGATACTAGTGAAACTGCCTTTGTCTGTAGAATCTGGCGGTGGAAATGGAAGCTCAGGGCATGCTAGAGTTAGTGACCGAACCGCTCAAGCAAAAAGCCCTGCTAAGAGTTTTAGTTACCGCGAACTCTGCATTGCAACAGGAATGTTTAATGGCACTAATAAGATTGGCGAAGGTGGTTTTGGGAAGGTTTTTAAAGGAAGGCTTGAAACTGGGGAGGTAACTAGTTGAAGCTCTCTTCATCTTGTTCATATTTCCTTTTTCTGCATGTTCTTGTGTAATTCATATAGTAATGCTTAGCAAGCCTGGAATCAAATGAAGGCTGTGTAGCAGAAAGTGCTCGAAATTCGTTACATAGTGGTACTTTTGTAATAACTTTCTTTATAATGTATATATATATATTACTTTACTATAGAATATATTTATAAATGTCTTTACATGTTAAAAGTTATCAAAGACATGTAATCAAATAAAGGATAGTATTTCACGCAACAGTTGTTATATATCGGGTGTTTTAAGCTAGCCATTTATGCGACTTGCCATTCCATAATGACACTTATGTAACTACCTCCATACTGTATATGCTATATAATTTATTTACTAAAACTATTTATATGCGTGTATGCTAAATCCAATGTTGTTTGCATCATAGGTTCGTATACCTTGTCCATTGTGTCAGTTTATTACTTGTTCTTCTAATTATGTCAGTTTAGTCTATGTACAATTTAAATGGTAGTAATATAGTTTCAGGAATTAAATTTTATTTTTGTTTATTGTTGGAACAAGCTAATTCTCATTTTTTGAACTGTGGTTTCTTTTTGCGTGTATTTTTCACACAGTATTTCCTAAATTGGAACAATATTTCGTTAAAAGTTGTGTCACCAACTTAACGTCAATTTACCCTAGGGTTATATAATTACAATTCAAACTGTATTATAGGAATAAAGTGACACAATTAAAAGTGTAATGATAAAACTGACACTGTCCACAAAGTTTACGGACCAACGTTATAAATAACTCTAAAAACTATGAAAATGGTATAAAAAATTAATGACTGTAGAGTGATTAGTTCAAAAATTTTCTTACATAAAGCTTAAAAGTAACTTACGTTGTTCTAAAAAGCGAAATGCAATTGCCGTGACTTGTTTTGTAAAGTCCGCCACACGCGCCTCCCTAGCACCATGGTGACCGTTAATCATGATTTAGTTCTAGATCAAAGAGTATAAAAAGGATTGCATGCCGATTCTTTTAATTTTACACAAGGCGTAAAAACTACTTATATTCTCAGAAAGAAATCCAAGACAAAGGCGCGTGACCTGTCACATTATGTTCATGACACCTCGCTTACTCCCCACTGTGACTGCGATTGGAATCTTTATTCAAGTCCATGGTATCAAGTGGATTTAGTATAGCAATAGTGGTCATTATCAATTAATGGGTAAGTTTAGTGATGGTTGTGACTTTCAAATTAACATTTTATCGTTCTCTTGGTAGGTTGTCGCGATCAAGCAGTTAAATCATGATGGCCTCCAAGGAAGTCAGGAGTTTATTATTGAGGTTCTCATGCTTAGCCTTCTCCATCACCCTAATCTTATGAGCTTAAAAGGGTATTGCACCGATGGTGACGAAAAGCTCTTGGTGTATGAATATATGCCTAAAGGCAGCTTGGAAGACCATTTATTTGGTAAGTGGTTCGTTTATGCTTTTGGAAAGTATTTACTATAAGAATTCGTTTATGGTTAGATTGCAAGAAACGTTGCCTTTCGGGAAACAAGAACAAAGGATGTGTTTTCATTCATGTTGAAGGATTTAAGTTAATTTCTTGAGTGAAGTCTTAATTTTGTCCGATGTGGTACTTTTGACTCTTGTCATGTGTTTTATATTCTGTAATTGGTATCCGTGGAATCAAATAAAGATTGGTATGTTTTATGATAGCCATTATATAATAGATTTTAAACTAGCTGTTACGTGATGATATTTTTGTGGTGACACCCACAATTCATTATGCATTATATTTACTAAAACATATTTATATATATATTCATAGATTATCCATCAAAGGGATATAAAAATTAATAATTGTATATCTGTTAATTCAAACTACTACAAATATAAGCCTCGAAAGTGAATTGTGGTCATTGAAAAACCCAAGGAAATTTCCCTGATCCGTTCTTGACACCTTGAATTGCATTTCATGTTCATAGTTTGACAAATGAGATTTATATATGATGTTTCTATGTTCTTGGTCTGATTTGAAGTGTGCAATACTAACATTCAAGTACCCTTATACAATACGTCAAGGCCTGATTACATTGCTTTAGCCTATGCTTTTTCTAATTCATGGTAGTATCTCAAGTTGTATTTGTGGTAAGAAGACAGTACATATATGAATGAGATCTCGGATGTTGGACACAGCTGATGAAGGACAATCAACATCAGAGTAGGGCATTAATTTGTGGAAGATGAGTCTTAGTGATACTAGAGGTGTATATGAGCCAAGCCCGAGCTCGTTGGCCTTCAGGCTCGGCTTGTTAACATTTAGCTTGGCTTGAGCTCGGTGTGGCACAGCTCAAACCTTGCTTAGAGATCTTCAAGATAGGCTGGCCTTATTCAGTCTCCTGAAGTTTGATCTAAGCTCGTTTGTGCACGAGCTTTTGCTCATTTAGGCTTAAAATTGGCTTGATTAGAATATTTAGCCTAGTAAATTGTGTTCAAATAGGCTCCATTAGGCTCATTTTGGCTCATGAGCTTCACTTGGCTCGGGCTCTGTTGGATTTTAAAACGAGTCTCGTCTTCTGAGCTTTATGATGAGCTGGCTTGTGAGCTGGGCTCATTTGAACCCCTAAGTGGTACCGGGGATTCATACCTAAGATATATAGGATGGCAACTATTTTTTTTGTTTGTTACCCCTATATCGAGTAGGTTTTGTTCGACTTGTTTTCTTATCGAGCTAGTAATTAGCCATGGATGGAGTAGCTTGGCAGTCGAGATACAAAGGGAATATCGACCTTGAGGAGAAGAATCTTCGAGTTAGGTTAGGAGATGTATGGGAGGGTTGAAACTTACATTTTGTCCACTCATAAGAAATCTAATACTTCTTTCACGTATCAAATACTTATCAGAACATGTCGGACACCGACTCTAGTAAAAAAAGGAGTGCCAGTGTGTCATAGTTTAAGACAACCATTGCGGACATTGTGGACATGACATAGTTGGTTCATTGTTGACTTATTTTTGTCAGTATTTGTTATGTTATATAACCTTTTTTTAATTCCATGGAAACACTTAGCGGCCTTTGCAAAAAGGAGGCAAATTCTCGGCCTCTAATTGTTTTTTATTTGGTCTTCATGCCACATTAGTGTCTCAAGCATATGACCACATTAATATAGGCACGGCAAGGCAAATCATATAAATGCCGTTACATAATATATATTGAGCTAATTGTCACTCAATTTTCTATGATGTAATGGAGGTTCATAATGCATATATGTATTGTATTTTATTCATAAAAAGATCGTTACAAATGTGTTTACATGTTAAAATCTGTCAAAGGGTTATGAAAGCTGTTGATTGTATTGCTATTCATTCAAACTGTTGCAAATATAAAACTGTGAAGTAACTTAGGTTACCTTAAAAAATCCCAGGGCATTATTGCAAACCCGTATCCAAACTCGTGAAATCCTGCTTTAGCGACACCGTGACTATTACTTTGACGATAGCACGAGCTATATCAGGGCTCTAAACCTTGAGATCTTCAACTTCGCATTTATGACTTCATTTTCTTTGAAGAAGAATGACATTTGGAAGTGAATCTTTAGGAAAAGGAAAAAAAAAAAAAAAAAAAATTTCTGTTTTCAGTAAGATCTTGGGATATACATCTCGCAATTAACCACTTTCTCAATTACTTAACTAGTAATGACGTGTTACCTATATTTTGGTATGAGAGTCAAATACCGGCATGTATCCGGAGGTCGAACTCTGTCCGTAATATTCGAAGAAACTTTTATTTTTTTGGTGTATTTTGATGTTTCATAGTTTCACACTAATGTCTAAATGTCCTTAACTGAGATTGGTGTAGGAGGGCCGAACAAAGAGTTGAAGTAATTATGGTAGCAACTTCTAGTTTATATAATGACCTTTGTTTGATTTCATTGCAGTACCGCTACCAAGTATCTCAACATTACCGTACTTTTGCTGAGTTTCTAATTCTAACGTTGATGTCGCTTTAATTTTCAGACTTAAAACCTGAAATGACCCCCCTCGATTGGAGCACGCGAATGAAAATCGCAGTAGGAACTGCACGGGGACTCGAGTATCTTCACAGCAAAGCAAACCCACCAGTTATATTCCGGGACCTGAAAGCCGCAAACATATTGTTAGACAACGACTTCCATGCCAAGCTCTCGGACTTTGGACTTGCCAAGTTGGGGCCCGTTGGTGACAAAACGCATGTCTCGACACGTGTTATGGGTACTTATGGGTATTGTGCCCCTGAGTATGCGATGAGCGGAAAACTAACATTGAAGTCTGATATCTATAGCATGGGTGTCGTGCTTTTGGAAATCATCACTGGGCGTAAGGCTATAGATACTACGAAGTCCCGAGCCGAGCAGAATTTAGTTAATTGGGTGAGTTTCTTTCTTACATTTGCCATTTGTTTTGACAGGAAACCGTTTTCGTCCTTTCTATGATGAAATTGTAAGGCTTTTTTTTATTGTGGTTGTTATGTGATTGGCTATTTCGTAATTGTACTTTTGTAATAGTCTCCGTGATGCATAAATATTATATTTTATTTACAAAATTATGCTTTATAAATAAAAAAAAGAAATATTATTACGAGGAAAAAGAAAAAAATATATAAAGAGTTAAGGATAAGATATCATCAGACATAAAAAATCCCAAAACTAATAACACATAATTCTACAATCTCTCTTCAAATTGTCCTAGTTTATGTCAAGGAAGCCCCTAAAGCTCTTTATCCAAATAGCTCATAAAAAGATCACCTTATTCCATAAGAAGTTTGCTGGTGTATATTGGTCTTTCAAAATCATAGCATTTCTTTATAGCCAAATATGTGAAAGAATAACATTGTCGGCCAGTGGGAAATAGTGTTAAGATTTCTTTCTTTCTTCCTATGATTCATAAAATACATTTATGAATATATTTGTTTGTTTGAAAACTATTAAATATGTATAAAATTCAAGACGGCATGCTATTCGTTCAAATCACAAAAATTCAGCTTCAAAGTTACTCATCTACCCTTATAAAAACACAACATAATCGCAACAACCCGTTGGCTGAACGCCCGTAAGAACTGCTTCAATACAAACATGAGCGTTATGCGACTGTGTACCACAATTTGATTCTACGTCCTTTATTATCTTATAACATCGCAATCGCAACCACGACTGCGACTACAACATGACCGCTACTTGGGCTACATTTGGTTAAATTAGAAGTTTGTCTTCCTAGTTAAAGAATGATTGCATTCTATATATTTGTATGCGGTTCACACTTGGGTAAGTGGATGTTGAAGTGAAAGATATGACGTGAGATGTGGCGGAAAAACATTTTCCCGTCCATGAAGGGAAACATTTTCCTCTTTCGTTGAGGTGAAGTCAATTTTCCCGTAATGGAGGAAAACATTTCCTATGTGATTATTGCTATTAAGTTATGCAAAGAAACGATACAATTGAGACGAGAAGTGTTTTCCTTCAAAAGAAAAAGAGCTTAGTTTCTAGATATGCACAAATCGAGTATCCTATAACAATGTGTGACTCCTGTTCCGTGCAGTTTCGCCCGTTCTTCAAGGACCGGAGAAAGTTTACGCAACTAGCAGATCCCGCCCTGCAAGGCCAATTCCCAATGCGAAGCCTGCATCACGCGATAGCGGTAGCAGCAATGTGTCTCCAGGAGCAACCCACGTTCCGGCCCCTCATAAGCGACGTACTTGTGGCGCTTGAGTACGTTGCATCTCAACCCTACAACCCGCATGAAGCCGGCAGCTCTGGGAACCGCAGCCCAATGCGATCACCAAAAGATAGGAGCAGATACTAGCCTTCAATTTGGTGGTTTGCTTCCAATGAACCACACCAACTGTACAAAGATGGTTTGAATGCTGGATGTGGATTGAGAGTTTGTTCCTGGTTCTTATATCTCCTTTTCATGGTAAGTTACTTTTTTGTGTTATTTACGTTAGAAATCTCTATACTTTCCTTACTGTGTTAATGTGGTACTTATACTTTTAATTGTATCGGTTTATTCCTATGTTGGAGTTGAGGTTGAGTTAATGATGTGATCTCTAATGATCTGGTCATGTTAGATGCTAGTGCCTCAATGCCGACCCATCTATTGATCCAATATTCGACCATCAAAAATTACATAACTAATTGTACTCTAGCACTAAATTAGCAAAATGTAAGTTTGTATAGGGACTGAATTTTACCCTAGGACTGAATTGCCAAAAATTATCCGTGTGGATACTCTTTGATCATTTTTGGCATGTAAGTACATTTATTAGAATGTTTTAATCGATTAACCAACTACACACATGGAGACGGTTGAAGTACCACAGCATTACAATTTGCTCAATCTGTTATATAATAACCTTTACTTAGTTTCATCTTCATACTGAAAACTCGCTTACTTGTATGACTTCCGGAACCATGGAATCAAATATCGGTCATTACATAACAGGCTTTGAGTATTCCTTACAATTGTCACATAGTCTTTTTTTTTTTATTTTTTTGTAATGATGGTAAGGACAGGTGGAGGGAGAGGGGGATAATACCCCTAAATCACCTCATAAAGAGGTCCACTTTGAGCTTAGTGGGAATCGAACACATTTACAAATGAATTGTCACATAGTGGTACTTCTGTAACAGTCTTTGTGACGCTTATGATTATCGTATTTCATTTACCAGAACACATTTACAAATGAATTCATTTACGAACTATCAAACTCGTATAGAAATTACTAGAGGTATGACTATTCATTTATGTTCGTAAATGTGAGTCAAAAAGAAATTTATGTTCCACCGAAAACTGATGGGATTGTCATGACCCATCACGTAACAGCCGTAAGGAGTAACTAATATACTGAATATCGTTGTGGCAGGTGGTGTCGACTCTCGAAGGAAGAGGAGCAAGGTTCGGATGTTTGTATAGCATATAGGTATGTCCATTCTGTAATCTGGGTATGTATCCAGAGGTTAGACTCGGCCTTTTTTAAAAAAAAATCTTTTTTCTTTGTTCATGGTCTGATTGAAGTGTCTATAAAACAAAATCAAAAGTCATCCCTGTCTCTCTTCTAGCTCAAACATGTAGAGCATGTTTGTTTTTTTAGGGTAGTGATTAATGGTAATTTTAAATTCACCTTAAATTTGCCTTGTTAAGATTTTTATTATTTAGGGAAAGTTTGGTTTTGATTAATTAAGGTATGAATTGTTAAAGGAGTAATCTTTGGCTGCATTTGATTCATCTTTTCTTTTTCAATAAGATATGTTTATTTAAGATTAGTATCTTTTTATGTTGAACTGTTTAGTTGTACAGTATAGCAAGATCTTTTTTATATAATAAAGTATTTAGATATAAGTTTAAAAAGGAATTTATCTATTAAAATCAACAAAAATGACTTAGTAATAATTAAATAATAATAATAGTGGGTGGAAAAGAATTATGATAATAGTTAGTTATGGTAGTGGAGGATGGTTAGTGTATCGAATCATGGGGTAAAAGGGGTGGTCGTAGGTGCGAGTAGCAATAAAAAGTAAAAATTAAGTCAAGTGATGAAGATTTAATACTAATATAGTCTTTCTAAAACATTTTTTGACATAAAATGTGAAAAAGATTCAATTTTACATCTTTTTCTATTTAGTTATCAAACAATTATTTCATCTTTCTGTTTAAGCTGTAAAATAGGTATAAAAAGTTTGTTTATGTCAACCATACGCATGCCTTACAGTCAAATAGAGTTTTTTTACAGCTTTAAACTGTTAAAAAGTTGAATCTAACACAACCTTTATGGGTTAACAGCTTTTATGAAATAACATTTAACCTTGTTTAGTAGGTATAAATTAGAAAAGCCAGTGTTTTGACCTGGGTTAAAAACCATATGACTTGTTTGTATGAAGGTGTTAAACATGTCAGGGCGATCATAAAAGCATTGAAGGTATGAATCGGGGTATGTCAAACCATGCCCCGACCTGTCTATATGTTGATGTCTTGTCGTGCCACTACAAGTGAAAAGAATGGTTTGGTTCACATTGGATTTACCCTACAGATCTCAACACATGCACTGTTCCAATTGGAATGACCTGACTCAATTATCTAACTTTTCAAAGTGGATTGAGTCAAGCTGGGTCAGGTCGGGTTGGTTAATTTGCAACCCAGCCACCCCCATGACAACTGTTACCTATGTTGCGTTGCCTTAGGCAGAACGAGTGCAAGTGCAACGTCTTTAAACCCATATATATGACAGTAAACAGTTTGCAAGTCTTTTTATTTTACCTCCCGTATAGAAGAAACGCCATTTTTTGAATCGGCTAGTGCGGGATGTTCTGAACCCCCTCCCGGCATAAGTGAAACTGAAACTCCTGATTTCAAGAACACAACGGCCGCCACTAGTAGACGTCCTAGTAGTCACATATGGTTGTCTTTTACATTAGATCGTACAAATTAAGGCATTTTGCAAACTTTGCAATAACAATAGAGGCTACAGCCATTAACCTGGTGTAGGGACCGGCACTTTAAACAGACACGTAGTGAGAGCCCATCCCGACTTAAATGCGGATAAATCACAACAAACTCTCCTACAACATACGTTTGGTGCGCTTCAAAACTTTAGGTTTTCACAAGCGACTAATAGAAGTGAATTAGTAAGATACATCATTTCGCCTGAGAAGTCGTTTACCACCAGCAAAGACCCTAGAATTATCTATTACTGTAAAAATGTACTAAACCCTGCCACTCAAAGGGTCCCTTGCAACACTTTGAAGCACGACGCGTTTAACGAATTTATAAAAATGAAAATCGAGCTCAAAGAAATTTTAATAACAAACACAAGCATTATCTTGTTGACATCTGGGACAACGAAATCCGACATACCTTATACGTGCATAAGTGCACAGTGGATTGACTCGTCATATATAATGCAAAAAAGAATTATTCATTTTCGCCTATTTGAATATCCCCACAATCCTTGTGTAACCGCAAATAGTATTGTGGCTGCACGCCGTGAGTGGGGGATTGAAGACAAAATTATGAGCATTGCTTTCGATAATGCAACTAACAATGTTGTATCTATTAACTCATTAACTAGGTCTTTGAAACCCATGTTAGATGGGAGATTATTTCATTTGCGTTGTATTTGTCACATTTTGTATTTAATGGTAATGGATGTGATGAAACTTATAGAGGATTGTCTTTCAACTTTAAGAAATATAATTAAAGCAATTAAAACATCTCCAAGTAGGCAACAATATTTTAAGGAATTGTGTGTCATGACAAATATCATGGAAACATTTTAAATTAGATACAAGTAATAGATGGGGATCAAATGGTCGATATGTTAAGATGGATACCATGTAAAGAAATCTTGTTAGATTTTATACATATGAATTTTCGGGATCTAGGTGTTCGTAGTGTCAATAATATAAATTAAGGAGTAATAGATAATTTGCAAATTCTTAGTTCTTTTTCAAGATGCTATGAAATTTTTCTCTGGCTTCCACTACTGATGTGATTTTAAAGGGGTTTTAAAAACGTCTACTCGTAAGCGTACAAGATCGTCGTAGCTAAATCGGATATACGAGTTATATTCACAGGGAATTGGTGTTAAGTCGGACTTAGTGATTAACGAGCAGTTGGAAATTTGGTTTTTGTTTGGTTTCAATGATTTATTTAGTAAAACAATAAAACTAAATATAAATTAAAAGTGTCAATTCAATTAAGGTTAGTTGAAGAAGTGAATTTAGGATAGCTTTACTCGTATTCTGTCATTATATTCTACTTAGGACGATAACTTGAAGGACTCAGGCCATAAGCTCTAAGCCTAGGTTAATATATAAATTAGGGTTTAGGGTAATGAACTAGTCTAAAGGCACAACATATCTTATCACCCTAAGTGTAGCATATGTTATCTCATTAACACTACTTAATTCCTTTGATACTTCTAATTTAATATTAACTATATAAAAGATTGCGCTCAGGGTTAGGTACAACTTCAACCCTGACCACATATGAAAACCTATTATGTTATGGTTTGGGCTACAAGCACAAGACTAATTGCTAAAAAGCTAGAGATCTAAACATGGCTACAAGCACACATATAGAAACATCAGGCAATAATGAATAATTCCCCACAGGGGTGCAAATTTAGCATAACTAAATCATCGTCTAAAGCACAATATAAATATGGGATACGGACGGCTATCCGCCCTTCATCCCTAAACTACAAATTTACTCTTCCATAGGAGTTTTGCACATCATTCAAATCTAACAAGATAAAACAATGGATAAAAATTAAGGACTTGAAGACTCCCTCAATTGACGTTGATGTTGATCCTTGCTTTGATCCTTCTAGCACTTCGACCACCCGCACTTTGGCATTTGAGAATCCTTTGGATCTTATAGCGGCTTCTGGAGGGAGAGGAGGAGAGGAGGCGTGGAAAAAGATGGAAAAATAGGTCTTCCCCTCTCTATTTATAGGTGGGGCATCCTGTAGGGTACGCCCAATGCCTCCCCTGATTGATCGAGCAAGTCAGCCGATTGATCGGCTACTCCGCTGACAGCTTGCACAGTTAATTTAAAACGAGTGTAACTTTTGATGTGTAAGGAGTTATGGGCCAAATTATATACCAAATCGAAGCCCTCGAAGAGATCTATGTGACCGCAATGGTTTCATTAGTGGATTTGCAAATTACTGGGTCATAAATACTCTTCTTTTAACCTCTTGCTCGTTTTAAGCTTGATTGATAGCCAAAATGCATGGTCAATCGATCCATGCGCCCAAGGAAAGACTCTTTTTGACCAAATCTTGACCTGATGGGTACTTCTTTTAAACACATGGTCGGGTTCCTCAAAATAGTCTTCAACTATGCCTCAATTGCGTTTGATTATGCTGCCTTTCAACCTTTGTTTACTCTGTTGCACTCCAAGCCTAAATGTACCTAGATTACAAGAAAATACACATGTAAAAGCCAAATATATCATAAGAATGGGAGATAAAATATGTAAATATAGGGCATATCAACTACCTAACCATTCCAAACGCAATATCTAAACATATAGATATTGTTGCATGAACGATGGAGAACTCCTTTAACCCCGTGTTGCAGGCGGCCATTGTTGGCATGCAAAATAAATTTTTTAAATATTATATTGAATTATCCATGACATATTATATTGTCATAGTTTTTGGTCCACATTGCAAACTTATGGGTTTTCAAATTCTTGTCAAGTTATTTTATAAAAGAACGCAACCACATTTTGATTACAAAATTCTTATTAATAATGTTGAACAAACTTTACATGATTTATTTTCCATTTATTTTCGAAAAATTAACAAATTATATATATATATATATATATATAGCTGTGTAAGATCAGGGAGCACAAGTAGGCTAGCTCTCTCTATCTACTTTCTCTCTCTTTCTCTTTCTCTTTCTCTCTCTAATTTCTCTGTCTCTATCCCCCTACACTTTCTATGCACTATACTATCCCTATTTGTCGCAGGGTGCGCATGTAGATATTTCTCCTCCTATCGTAATTGCTTTTTCCTTTTGCCCTGGTTGCTATGCTCCCTTACTCCAATGCTTACATGTTTCCATGGGTACTTGCTTACATGCTTATTTGTCTATATGCTTGCATACTTACTTGCTATATGCTCATGCGCTTTACATGCCTTACATGCTTTTATTGATCTCTACACTTTATATGTCCTTTATGATCTGCATACATGTTGTACATGCTCTACTTACTCTACTTACGTGCCTTTCTTAACTAGCAACTATCAAGTTGAGGATCCTCGGAAACAGCCTCTCATCAGGGCCCCGCCCTAAGGGGGTAAGGCTGTGTACATCCTATCCCTCCTAAACCCTGCATACGCGGGAGCCCTTGAGGCACTGTGGACTGTTGTTGTTGTTGTATATATATAATTGTTTCTGTTTGCTCTATTTTGTTTCGAGTGGGATGTGTGTGATGGTCATAAATGTAAAAAACAAAACAAACATGCAAAAAAGACTCACGGAGACTAGGGAGTGAGCCTAATTATGATCTGCACGTCTTTGACCTCAACCACTCACCGTTTTAGGAGAAACGGTTGTGGTATGTTGGTGTATCTGACTTCGGTTATACAGTGAGTTCTGCTTACACTTCAATTAAGAAGACTTTGCTCAATTTTTTTTTTTTTTTTTTTGTGGATTTTACATATTTTTATAAGTGAAAATTAAATGATATGGACCTAACTCAAGTGGCAGTTACAGTGATGGAGTCGGGCCCGATGACATCTTTCCTTGTACACTAAAAGTCTGGAGCTGGGGTGGAGCCAAATCCAAGAGCTTAGCAGTCCACTTACAAACTCGAGTCAATTAGGTTTTTAAGCCTGACACCCTTGACTTATAATAACCAGAATGAGTTTAGGTCTGACAAGACTAAGGTGGAGCAAACTATATTCAGGTCACTAGTTTAGGACCAACGCAATCAAGGGACAAGCCTTGGCTATCAAAGCCCTAATCAATGGCGTGAACCTAAGTTCACCTGACTTATCAAGCAGTGACAGTAGTGTTAAGACCAACGTAATCAAGAGAAAAGGCTTTGACTGTCAAAGCCTTAAACTAAAGCTCTCAAATCTCAACTTGTCGATTTGTGGGAACATATTAAAACTGGACATTCATACATGAAGCCTCAGAATTGTATTACTATGGAGGTATAGCCAAGATCTATGATACGCTACGCCCAGCTAAGTTACATTACTCCTAAGAGAAAAAGCAAAGGTGTGCTCTAAAACTTGAAAAAGTTTTGTCTTGAGTGTATGTACACTCCTATGGACTGATGCAGAGCCCTTTGTTTATAGAAAAATAAAATAACGACTGCTCCTATTTCACGGCAACTTCAACCACGTCTGGCCACTAAGCTCTTCTTTCATGCATGTTTATTCTTCACCAATGTGTCTTGAGTTTTGAAGGGAAATCCTTGATGCCCACGTCTGAAATTTTAGTAGAAGTCCCCTCTAAAAGCTCCATATTCCCCTGAATTAAGCTTAAGGTCCAAGCAATTGAAATTGTGCTCTAGGTAACCTCCTCGAGCTTGGAAACTACCATTCTTGCAGCTTTCCTGATAGTCCCTCAAACTCTAGGGTAATAATGTTTCCCAAGAACTGGGCTCGAAACGCTGCTATTTTAGTACCCAAAGGTCTAAACCGCATCTCCCCCCCCCCCCCCAAGAGAATAACCTTACATGATTACCAAGTGGCACTTTACTCAAAAAGGGGATCGTCCCAACCCTGTTAAAATCAGGGTGTAAACAAATGCCCCCTTTCTGCCTATGGTAAATTTAAATTTACAATGGGTAAAATCTGACCGATGTGACCCTTAATGGCTACAGGGACTTCTCGAGAGAACAACTATGTCACTTGCTCTTCCTTCTCGCATCTCTACAAGTATTACGGTTTGGGTTTGAACTCTTTGCGTTTTGCTCTATTCTCTCTTCTTTGCCATCAGGCGCACTTGCAATCTCTTGTCTTTGTTCTTGAATCGCTGAATTCCTCAACTCAATCTGCCCTTTAATCTTCTGCTTCCCTTCAATCTGACAATGGCACAACTCTCATATGCCGTGGCTTTTCCTTCTCAGGCGAGCAATTATTCAACAACCGACTCGGTTTATTCAATCTGATCATTCAGTTATTTTTGATGTGCTTCAGAACTCAGTTGATCTCAACACCATCGCGAAGGATCTTTCTTGGCTATATGAAGAAGATTCTTCATTGCCTTCTTGAGCCCTAGGGCCAATCTTTTCCCCATCCAATGATGCACCAAGTTTGGATGGACTGTTCCCAGATACTAACGAGTCGCCTCGTCTATGTGCAACATCCTCTGGCTTTTCTTGGGAGGCAGAGGTATTTGCAAGGAAGCGGCGCCCTTTAAAGGGTGGACATTTTTTACCAAACGATAACCAAAATGGGTAGATGGGCTGATGGTGACTTATGGCAAAAAATGGAAGCAACTTCGCACCCACAAAGCCATCAAGCTCTCAACCATTGCCCTTAGGTATGATTTTCTCATTATAACAGCACTAACCTGCTGCTGGAATATCTGTTATAATGCTTTTGTCCTCCCTGAGGGGTTAATCACCTTAGAGGACATAGTGGCCCTAATGGGTCTTTCACCTTGGGGAAAAAAGTCACCCCTTGATTCTTTAGTTTCTTTAGAGGCCGAAGCCTTTGCTTCCTTCTTCTCCGTTACTCACTTGCCTAGAGTTTATGAGTCTTTTGTCAAAAATTTTGTAGTAGAAGCTCATAACTTTGGGCAAGGTTCCAGGGAAGAGGAGGTATGCTTCTACTTTTTTTGGTTAAACAAGGTTTTCTTTGCAAATTCTTCTAACTCAGTCCTCAAGTTCTTGAAGACAATGGCTATTAACCTAGCCTTTAGTAGTGGCCCTTTATCCTTGGGTCCGTTGTTTTTGGAAAGCCACGGATCGCCACATTTGAAGTAATTAAGTCTTCTCGAGACTTACCAATGAACCCCAACATATATGAAGACAAGACGTTGATAGCCGCGCCATTATCCACCTAGACCTTGATTATCAGAATGCCATCGAATTTGTCCTTGCTATGTAGTGGTGGTATTGGGTCCATCAAACATCATCTTCATTATGTCAGGTAGATCATCAGGCAATTTGGATTGTAGTATTAACTGTAAAAGATAAAGGGTCAAATGTACCTTTAGTGGCTGCTGCTTCAGCCACGAGCTCAACTTTAGGCTCCTCATCTGATTCTATCATATCACTCTCGAGAACTTCTTGGGTATCGGCTGCCATGAATACCAGGGGAAGGAGCAAAGCAGTTCTGATGTCCACCTTTTCAAGCAACGTCCTGAATTGAATTTGGATCCCTAAGCCTGCCTCCTTCTTAAGGTTATCGACCATGGGTGTATCCTCTCTTTGTTGTTACATAACACCGTTAGTCAGTATGTCCGATTCTTGAGGTTGGTTGTTGCGATCAGCCTCTAAAGATCGAGACTCCTCCATAGGCTGGGAGAAGTTTTCTTCGTGGAAGTCATTTTCAATATCAAACCATGTTAGGTTGACGCGATCCTATTGGTTCCACTAAGTTAATGCTGTGAGGGGAGTACTCCTCCTCGTCCTCAGTTGGTTCTCGAACTAGGGGATCCTTGTTAAGGTGATCCCATCGAGCTTCTTGCCCTTCCAAAGCTGAGAAACTAAGTTTCTTATGAGTTGGGCCCTTACTAGCAGAAGGAGGCTTGGACCCAATCACTGGATCCTCGAGATCCGCATGCTTGGCCTTTTTGTCCTTGCGGACCCCGGCATCTTTTTGAGAAAGCCTAGTTAGGCAAGAATCAAGCGTGATTCTCCACTGAGCTGCCCTCTTGCACAGTTGTCTTCTCTCTTGAGTTCGAGTTAAGTTGGAGGGACTAGCAACCTCTTGATTGAGGTGATTCCTCCTCCATATATTACAGAACATGATGCCCGATGGCCGATAACCTGATTGCCGTGGTGCTTGGTTGGTATCCACTTCCAATAAGGTGTACTTCGGGTTTCTCTTAGGATGTCCTGTCCTCATGAATATTTGAGTCTTGGGCACAAAGCCTCAAGAATGCCTAGATGATGGCATCTTTGATTGGAGAGCTACCCTTTCTTTGGAAAAAGGTTTAGCTTCTTCATTTGGATACCAGCTTATGACCACAACCCTTGCAGAGGTCATGAGTTAGGTGCATGAGTTTCTTTGACACTTGCTTTCTTAAGGCAAAGACTGTTTGCCAATGGTCATCCGGGAAAATCACCATGGCTAGTTCCTCTTCCCTAGAGAGGAGAATGGTGCCTTCCTCTAATTGCTTCTTTATAAACCTTTTGAACGTTTCACAATCATGTGTAGAATGTTCAACCGTGATATGCCATTTACAATGGTCTTCTGGAAATTTTAACGTGGTTTTGAGGAAACCTCAATGTTCCTGATTCGAGCATCATATCGAACAAAGCGTTAGCCACGGCCAAATTCTTTTTGTCCGCATCTATGCTGCACAAAAATTTACCATTAGTCCAGCTGTTATTAGAATGGTAAAGCTTTACTACCTCCACTACATTGACCTAGGTAGGACTCGAAAATGGGTCTTTATCGATACCCATTTTTCCTTCTCTCGAGAAGATCAATTCTCTAGCTTCGATGGCATCTTGAACCACTTTTCTAAAGATCACGCAGTTCTTCATTGAATGAGTTAGCAAATCGTGCCACTTGCAGTATGCCTTCCCCTTATTCGAGTTGGGATCCAGGTTTCTTTGTTTACCCTCAATCTTGAGGTTATTACTTGCCTCAAGCCAATCAAATATTACATTGGCTTTAGAGAGGTCAAATGAATACTTTCTCAAGTCATGGGACTGGTAAGACTTCCTGGCTTTAATATCCTAAGGATTACAAACCACAGGAGGTCTCTTGACGTACTCAGCTACGTCGATTTCGTATGGAGGATCCTCTTCCTCAATTAAGTCGTGCACGTATGTCCCGTACATGCTGTTTTTCCTAAGGCTTTCTTTTTTTAAGACTACCTCGTATTTAGCGGCACATTTTGCCAGCTGAAGAAGCGTTGTAAAGTTAGAGCCTTCGAATTTCTTCCTGAATTCAATGTCCAAGCCGTTTGGAGCCAGCTTGGCGTATTCGAGCTCAAGAAGAGCTACAGTGCATTTGAATTGATTTCGTTTGAATCGGTTAATATAATCTTCCACTGATTCACCTGACTTTTTGTTTCATTCAAGCCAAGTCTAACAAGGAAGTTCCTAACTCCATTCTAGGGAATTGGGCTTGGAATTGTCTGGTCATGTCGTCCCAATAGTAAATAAAATTAGGCAGGAGGCTGATATACCACTGAAAAGTGGTCCTAGTTAACGAACCGGGGAACAATCTTAATTTGAGATATTAGTTATTTGCTGCTTCCTTACACTGGCAATTGAATCTGGATGTGTTTTTCTACGTCTATCAAAATTTAATATAAAACCCTATCTATTAAACACACCTAAATTGAAGTGTAAGGCGAGAGGGTGTCAAACCACAGGGACTAAGAGTGCGTGAATTTATTTTATGACTTAAATTGATTTGAATAAAATTGAGGAGTTTTTGTATTAATTAATCTAAGGAAACAACAATTAAACTAAGGTAATCTACTTCTAATCGAAAAAGTGTATTAAATTGGAACCTAGGGTTTCGAATCCATCATTAGCCAATTACTTTTGCGTTAACTTTTAACTTGGGATTATTAATTGTTACACGGGTAGTGTTTTAGGCTACAAGCTTTAACTACTAAGGTAATGTTGTTAGTATTGCGTATTGACCCTATCTAACTAAAACATAAGGAAAATAGGCTCTACCTAACATATTGTTAATTATCACGTATTGACCCTACCTAACTAAAACATAGAAAAGATAGGCTTTTAATTAACAATTCGGTTAATACTATTGCTTGATTAATTAATCCTAAGGCTACAAGCACAAAGAATTAATTTATAAATATCAATATCAACAATTAAAGGTTACAAACTCAATAATCATATCAATTGAATAAACAATAAAAACATAATACTTCAAAGTATTTATCTCAACCAAGCAATTCATATAAACAATCAAATTAACCCGAATTAAAAGTAAACAAAAGTAAAGGCTAAGATTTCATCTAACCCCAGAGAGCAAGCTAGCTCTCCATCAAGGATGATCCAGTGAAGGAGGAGATGAACGAACTCATGTCGGTCTTCACGCTAATTCCGCTTGTTCCAATTTAACGAAAAAGGAAGGAAAAAAAAACAAAATGAAAGTCCGAAAAAGAAGAGAAAGAGCTGAGAGGAGAGAGGAGAGAGAAACAAGGGGCGGTGGGTCAGAACCCCCAAACCAGAGACGAACAACCCCCAAAATCGAACGCCCTCTTCCTTTTAAATCGAAGCCTAACGAAACCCTAAGTCGGTGCTGCTGGTGGGCCGGAGGTCTGGTCGGTGATGCGCGGGTATGGGCTGGTGTTGGTGGCGTCGGTGGGCTGTTCGTGGGCCTGCGTTGATGATGACTTTGGCCGGGGTGTGAATAGGGTCTGAGCTGGTTGGGTCGGAGTTGGGCCGGCGTTTGGTGGGCCTGGTGTTGGGCGAGCTGAGTGCTGTTGTGTTGGTGATGATTGTTGAGGGCGGTGCGTGCTTGGGCTGAGGTTTGTGTTGAACAGGGGTCGAGATGAACAGTACTGGGCTGAGGTCGGTGCGGGTTGGTGATGGTTGTGGGCCTGGGAAGGTCGAGTCTGGGCCGGTACAGTGCTCGGGTGCTGTAGCGGTGCGGCTGGGTTGAAGATGATGAATAGTATAGGTGTGGGTTGGGCTTGTACATTCTTCTCCCGAATCTCATTTGTTTTGATTTAATTGTTTACGCATTGAATTTGACTTATTTGCACCAAAATTTGACAATTTCTGAAACTTTAATTTCAAACCTGCTAAACATAAAAATTGCCAAAAATGAGTGTAGAACTATAATTAATCGGGTACAAAATAATTAAAATATTAATTAAAAGATGCGTAAATATGAGACGCATCAAATCTCGCCTGGTGCTCGAGAGCAGAAACAATCCCTTTTTGTATCCTCGTAGAAAGGGGTAATCCCTGTTAATGTAGTTAGGGTATGTTTTATTATATAAAGTCCTATTGACCCTTGTGAGACCCGGCCTATAAATTTGCTCAATGAGGGAAGCCAATTGATCATGGAGGGGGAAGTTAGGTACATGATTATGCACCTGCCATTGCCCCCAAGTGGGTAGGGATCTCGAGAACGATCTGCGGGATAACCCCCAAGCATCCATCACATTTAGGTGTGGGTAGGGTTGTTAACTCCCAAATCTTGGATAAACCTTTTGATCGTATTGGCCATGTGCTTTGTTGGCCATGAAGTATGTCCAGCAGGACCTGGGTTATATAGCATGCCTGGAGGCACACCGGGTACCAACAACTTGGTGGTTCATCCTTGTCTGATCAACCGCCAAGTTGTGATCTTGAGGACTTGGGTTATTAATTTTCCCACCAATATGCTAAAGAGATTCAGGATGAGAAGCATGGTTCCCTAAAATAAGGACCTCACCTTGCACTTCTATCTCAAGGCTTTCAGTGGGTCTCGAGGTAATCGCCCCTGCTTAAGGAGGGTGAGAACAGTTGTACCTCCCTGCCTCGGGGACAGGTACCAATGGTGCAGTAGGATTGAGGTCCCTCGTGGTCAGAGAGAAACTCTGATTAGAAGGGCTTACAACTCCATGAGGCACTCTTTCGCTTTTATGGCTTGATTCGAAGTGTATGACACATGGGTTAGCCACATATGGTTTTCCATTCTCTCAAGGACCATATAGTCAACCCCTGAGTGATTGGCAACCGCGACCTCGAGGGAGTCTTACGAGGGTAACTAGTTGGCGCCAATGAAGGGGATGCAGGCCTTAGTTGCCTGATATTCTCCCTAACGACTTGGACCAAGCTATTATGAGTCTCAGCTTGTCTAACCAAAATAAGCTCGACTTCAACCACTGTCTGCCTAGCCACATCCTTAGCTATAAGGGTAGAAGTAAAGGATAATGTCGAGTTCATTTCTACTATGACTCTATCAGTTTCTTTATGTAGCCTTTTGTTCATAGAGGTTCCAATATCATTTATCATGGTTCTCATAGTGGCAGAGTTTTTCCGCGTAGCTGTAAGATTATGCTCTGTTTCAGCACGTCACCTCTCGAAGGCTTCTCTCATTGTTCTTTGAACCCTGTGATCCACAATCTCTAAACGAAGTTTGAGCATAGCCATGAAACTCTTGCGAAAATGGCCATCGAGCCTAATACGTTCATCTTTTGGGATGTCATCATCATCGCCGCTTTCGCTGCTGTGGCTATGACTCATTTCGTTCCTTCGAGATATAGGACTTTCTTCTAAAGGACGTTCAAGCGAGGACTTGATGAGGGCTAAGCCTTCTAGTTCCTGGTGCTCGAGGGTACTATTCCTCTTGGTTCTGACCGTTGGAGAGTGGCTCACAATTACGTCTTGGTAATCCACGATGGGCTAAAGACGATGAAGTCTCATTTCAAGCCTCCCATCGTGGTCTCCAGAAGGCGTATTTAGCCTTATTTTGTTTTGAGTGATGTGTGTGTGGTCACCGTAAATGTAAAAACAAAACAAACATGCAAAAGGGACTCGCCGCGACTAGGGAATGAGCCTAATTACAAACAGCACGCCTTTGACCTCAACCGCTCATTGTTTTTAGAGAAAAGGTTGTGGTATGTTTATCTGACTTCGATTATACTGTGAGTTCTGCCTACACTTCAATTAAGAAGACTTCGTTATATGTATTTTTATGACAGAAAATTGAAGGATATGAACCTAACTCAAGTGGCAGTTACAGTGACGGAGCAAGGCTCATAGACACCTTTCCTCGTGCACCTAAAAGTCAGGAATTAGGGTGGAGACAAACCTAAGAGCCCAGTAGGCCACTTACAAGCCCGAGTCAATCAAGTTTTTAAGCCTGGCACTCTTGACTTGTAATAACTAGAATGAGTTTAGGTCTGACAAGACTAAGATGGTGCAAACCGCATTTGGGTCTCTAGATTAGGACTAACGCAATCAAGGGACAAGCCTTGGCCATCAAAGCCCTAATCAATGGCGCGAACCTAAGTTCACTTGACTTATCAAGCAGTGATAGCAGTGTTAAGACCAACGCAATCAAGGGACAAAGCCTTGGTCATCAAAGCCTTAAACTGAAGCCTCAAATCCTTGATGCCTATGTTGGGAATTTTAGTAGAAGTCCCCTCTAGAAGCTTCGCGTTCTCCTGAATTAAGCTTAAGGCCCAAGCATATAAAATTACTCTCCAATTAACTTCCTCGAGCTTGGAAACTACCATTCTAGCAGCTTTTCTGGCAACCCCTCAAACTCGAGCTTATTTTACCCTTCAGCCATCTTGAGCCTCGAGCAGTTGATACCCTTGTCGACGGTAATAATGTTTCCTGGGAATTGGGCTCGAGATGCTACTATTGTAGTACCCAAAGGCCTAAAACCCCTCGAGGATAACCTCACATGATGACCACGTGGCACTTTACTCAAAAACGGTGTTGCCCCAGCCCTGTTAAAATTAGGGTGTAAATAGTTTCTTCTACATCATCTTTGTCCTCTTCTCGAGGACAATCATATGTATGGGATATGCTTAACTGATTAATGCCCAGGCATGGTTCCACGTCATATAATGAGCTTTCTTTATACTTGTGTTCACCTCCGTTGGATTTCCGATCAACGGAGTGCAAGGAACCTTTTGATATTTTGTTTATAGCGGAAATCATATAAATCCCAATATCCCATGCTTTCCACCATGACAAGCGATATACTAACATGCCCGGTGTCGATAGTAGCATCAGACTGTGCTTTTAGTGCAGGTGGAAGATTGCTAGGAATAAAGAGAGCGAAGCTAGCACCAAAGATTTTAGAAATGTCGGTGTGCTTGAAGGACTGGATGGATGTAGCGGATAGAGAGCAGGAAGATCTGAAGTTGGCATCATCGAGCGACGAAGACGAAGACACTAACTCCACTACAAGTACAACACCAACCGAAGCAAGTGGAGATTGATTTATTTATATTGTTAATGTGTAAAAATTAAATACATATTATATTATATTTATAATTTTTCTGCCAGTGTAGTTGTTAGTATACTTCTGTTGTATTTTCTTAATAAGTTATAATACATTTCATGTTATAAAATATATTTGTAAATTTGTAGTCCACGATTATAATTGTATATTATATTATTTATTAATAAAATTATGATTATATATATACTAATTTTTTATTTTATATATATTCAAAAAATTGTTTTTACAAAAGAAAGGAAAAAAAAAAAAAAAAAAGTTCGGGCACGGACCAGGACCGTTTGGACCTACGTAGGTCTAGCCTGTCCGGTCCCGCGACCTAGCTTGACCCAACCCCATGCCTCGGAGTGGGCCAGATTCCCCAATCCCCCCTCCCTCGACCCGGCCCCAACCATCCCCACAAGCAGGCCGCGGGTCGGGTCACGGGTCAAGGATCAACCCGACCTGGCCCACTGGGCACCTTTAACCCTGTGGTTTAATGTAAAAGAAAGTAGCTTCCCATCATATCCCACAACCCATCTCCAAAACGTTTCCAAAGAGTTGTGTCTAAGGTTCATATATAACTTCAACTTCCATGCATAGTCCGTCGAATAAGCGACTAGACTTATATATTGATTTACAACTTCAATATGAGTTTGTGTAATACAGGGGTTTAACCAACCGAGGTGGAGCACTCTCATGATGGAACACATGCCTGACTAATCTTAGTGAGCTTTGGTTCAAGTCGAGCTTCATATGAACTTTTGTACTCTTTTCAAAATTCAGTTTGGTTAGATATTAGTATGCTTGACACTTGTCTCAATCTCATGGTGTCGAGTTGTTCAAGCTACAACTGAGCCCTTATCTTGCATCAATTGAGCGGGATACTTAAGGTGTTGACGAGGCCTTGTCGACAAAATTATCTAGCTAATACTGAGCCATCAACATGTTTTTAATGAGCCTTAATGAATTATTCACATGCTTTTATGAGCCTTTCACTCGCTTGTTCAATCTCGAGTCATTGAGTTACTGAGCGTCTCTTGATTGTGAATAATAACCGTTTATCAAATGTTGGCTTGTTTACATCTCTAGTGCTATACATCCTTCAAAATCACATACAAACTCGAGGAAAGAGAATTGCAAAAGTAGTAATGACAACAATCCAGATCTAGTAGGTTGGGTGGTGGCTTTTTGGGTAGCATTAGTGTTTTTTGTCTGTTTTTACATGTATGTTTACCGTGAGTTTAGAACGCAAAACAAAAACTTGTCCAAACATTTACCACAACTTGAAGGTAAATTAAGTTTGAACGACCCATGATTGACCTCAACCTATCACTCTTTATACATGTTGACGTTCTTAGTGAATTTGACTTTGGCTTTTTTACTTTTTGTGACGATTCAACCAATACACCAATTACGGAGATCTTAATATTTTTAAGCATTTTTCTTTTTGTAAATTAAGCAAAAGCAAATTAAAGGATATGGACTCGATCCAAGCGGTAGTTGAGACATAGCAAAGCAGTAGCACCCTCAAACACATTACCTCGAATGCTTAGGAACTGAGAATTAAGATGTTCATCTATCTAAATCTAATTGTTAGAAATGTTGCGTTTACAATACGTAAAATGCTGTTGTATCTCACCAAAAAGACCGAAAAAAATAATGTAAAAATACAGCAAAAATAGCTAGATGGTGCTGCTGAAAATTACAGTAATTTAAGCGGCGAAAATGCAGGAAAAAATAAAGATAATATTGTAATTTAAAACAGCGGAAACACTTAAACAATGTAGCGTTATTTCGGTGAAATGCAGTGAAATAGAACAGCAAAATAAACGTAGTCGAATGTTGAACACGACACTCAAAAAATACCATAAGAGGGAAGTAGGATTAGAAAATACCGAAGATACTGTGCCGTGGGAAGTACAACAGTCCTAGAAGACGATTTTGCCTCTGCTCCGGTGCAAACAGATACGCAGGCGGCCGTCCTCCAGGATTTACACGGTCCGACCCTTAACGTGCACTCGTTAAACGTCGGTTAGGAGCGCCTCGAACAATGCCCAGAATTATTGATGGATCGAGAAAGAGAAAAGAAGAGGAAGACGAAGCTGTGTTGTTTCTGTTGGTTTGAAGGGCAAGCATAGACATGTATTTATACTAATGAAAAACAGATCTGGTGATTAAATTGATTGTGGCAACGACTATTAAAATTTATGGCTTGATTAATGTAATGATGCAACTAATATAAACGGTCGGCCTTGAATGAATTTTGCAGTAAATAAAAATTACCATAATTTTTTTGTAAAATAAATATACCCGTTGCAAAAAACTCACCCACCCCCTCGCCCGAGCGCGGCGGGCGGCAAGCGTGTGGTTCCCTCCATTCCTTCACCCAAGACTTAATTCAAATCACTTAAAAACACTTTTCCTTATAAACCCAACCACCCTCTCCTAAACCACCAATGTGGGATTGGGAGTTCTACATTTACAATGTGGGGTATTTACCAATTGAGACACAATTTTCCTACTAATTTGGATTTAGCTTGTATTATTTTTCTAACACTAACTTGACAGGACCAGACTAGTCCAGGTCGAAGACCAAAATTGGTACCATATGAGGGCCAAGGAGCATATTAAATTTAACTAATTTGGTCCAAGAATAGACGATTACCATATAGACCAAAACAAACTAAACTAAACTAATTTGGATCAATTATTATTTCCTTCCCTTCTATTGTAAGTTGAATTTAGTAGATGTCATTTTTTGAAATTGTTAAAAAAATAACATTAGAAATGATACTCGCCCACCAAAATAAACACCAACTACTATATATATATATATATTAATATTATAAAATAAGCTCCTAATAACAAGAGTCCTCGAGCATGGCTCAACATTGCTTGATCTTGTTGGGGGCGCTTTCAAGCCGGCTTCTTCCTCAACAACTTTCGTTTCTGGGTTCTTCACTTTAGTCCTAGAGTTAGCAATGTCAGTATACTCTACAACCTTCTTGATGTCTAGCCCTACCTGGTCTCTCCTCCAGTTCTTCTTAATATAGGCTCGAAACAGTAGTTGTCTTGCCTGCGGAGTATGCAGTCTTTTAACGTTGAGAGATATTTCAAAAATATTCTGAAAATGTCAAATGGATGCAACGAAAATTTTAATTTTTATTTAAATGCAGGATCTCTCTAATATGCTTATGTATGTCTTTAAAATGTCAAATGAAATAAACATATGCAATTATACATAGGAAAGTGAAAAAATAAAGGAAAACATAAAAAGAGAAGTTAAGAAAGCTTATGTGATAAAAGAAGAACTAACCGTGCATGCCTCACACTCTTGAAAACGTAAAACCTTCTCTGCAATCTGTTCTAGATGTTCGGAGTGTGTGCTCAGCAAATATTTAACTTAGAAAAATTTCAGACGGAAGTTCTTCTTATTATTTTCTAAGGAATATTTTTCCTAAAAAAGAAATCTAATGCTAAACTTTATGTAGAAATGCATTTTAATTTCGATGTGGTACGAGCCATAAAATTGATGCAGCTTGGGCAAGTCAGTAATCTGTGTCGCGTTCCAAAACAAGTCATTTAGCAAATTATTATAGTTTATAAAAATATTTTGAAAACTGTCAACTAACAAAAAAAAAAAAAAAAAAAAATTACAAACTAACCCAATTTGTCAGAGAGAGAGTGAGATGCGTGTTGGGGCATGTGTGTATATATATATATATAATTTAAATCATATAAGAATCCCTGGACTAGTGTCGAGGATAAAATCTGTTGTAGATTTTCTAGCAGTGGCCAATTTAGTGCAAAATTGGCAACTTGGTTGGTGCATAATCTTGAATGGTCTGAAAGGAAGAGTTGGGGCCTTCACTAGATCTAGAACTTTGAAGTCCACCCCAAGCTCAAGGTTTTTCTTTGGCAAGCCTTAAACGAATGTCCTCCAATAGGGGCCTAGCTTGCTAGGCGCTTATCGTTGTATGCGAGGTCATCCACCTAGTGTGGGGCAGATAATGAGGATCTCGTGCATGTGCTATTGCTTTGCCCGAGAGAAAAAGAGGTGTGGGAGGTTGCTAGATCATTGAGGTGGCTAATGGATCCCCCCAGAAAGTCTAACCTGATGGATGAATAGAAAACTAGGAGACGCAAGAGCAATTATAAGCAGGGGTGGAACTTTGTCAATTTTGTTTTCCTCTGCTGGCAAATCTAAAGGACAGAAATAACGCTCTTTTCAGAAATTTGAAGCAAAGTGCGGTAAGCAAATGAGTTTGAAATGGTCTTTTCGTAGCGAGATGAAAAATGACAAGTTCTCTCATAGTAATGACTACAGAAATAGATGGTTGAATAGGGTCCAATAGATTTCGTGGACCCCTCCTTCCCTAAGGTGGGTTAAGGTGAACTTTGATGGGTCTAAGCGTTGCAGTCCAGCGGCAGCCAGCTTCCTTGTTAGGGACTATCATGGGAAGATCTATCGGGTGGATTTTCGAAAACTAGGTTAGGCCCTAGTTATTGTGGCTAGGCCGATTGCTGCTAGAGATGCGCTCATTTGTACTTTAAGTTCAGGAGCTCGAAGAATCATTGTTGAAGGTGAAAATGAGGTTGTCATTAGATCAATAAACGGGGTGTACTTATCTCCGGTGGAAATTGTGAGTATAGTGAAGGATATTCATACTCTTAGCTCTTTGGCGGCACACATATCTTTTAATCATTGTTTCAGAGAAGCAAATAGAGTTCCTGATTGGTTAGCGAATGCAGGACATAAGGGTTTAGACGTTTCTACATGGGATCATACCCCTTCTCGGGTCCTTCTCTCTATTGTCCGGGCTGATGCCTTAGCGGTCCCCTTTAGAAGAGGGATGCCTTTTATATATATATACAATCAAAATTTTAAATTACTTATGTAAAATAATTTTAAATTAAATCATTTTTTTACTTTATTTTGGGTATATATGCATATAAAATATTTTTTAATTTTTTGTTTTGAAAAATATGTTATATTTTTATAAGTACATGGGAATTGTACATGGGAATTGTCACTTTGATACCATTAGGTTTGACCATTTATCATTTAGATACTTTAACATTTTAAAATATATAATTGAGTACCTTGTAATTTAGAATTTTTTTCACTCAGGTACTTGAATTCTTAAAATTTTATCAATTAAGTACGTTTCTTCCAAAATTCAGTAGATTGTCATTGAAAAAATATTGAAGCAAAACTTGA
This sequence comes from Simmondsia chinensis, assembly GCA_018398585.1. Lineage (NCBI taxonomy): Eukaryota > Viridiplantae > Streptophyta > Magnoliopsida > Caryophyllales > Simmondsiaceae > Simmondsia > Simmondsia chinensis. The sequence continues at coordinate 7,159,516 of JAGTTD010000016.1, forward strand.
TTTTAATAATATATAAGTATATTCACAAGAATTTGATAATTTTTTGCCAAGGCCGCATGATTTTGGCACATTTTACTTTTTCCTGACGAAGTCTCATTTTGCTAAATTTTTTTAATGATGTGCTATTTTTCAAATTATTTTTACAAAACATGCCCTTTTGCTAAATGACTTTGAATAATAATGATAATATATAGAAGCCATTTTAATATTTTCAGTGAAAATTAAATGAATTACGATAAAAACATTCAATTAATTTGGATGCAAGCTATCATTATAGTGCCAAAATCATGCGTCCTTGGTAAAAATTATCAAATTCTTGTGAATGTGCTTGTATATTATTAAAATCATGTTTTACTTTAATATTTTTTCAATGAAAATCTATTTAATTTTTGAAGAAAGTTACTTGATTGATAAACCTTTAAAAATTCAAGTACCTAAGTGAAAAAAATTTCTAAATCACAAGGTACCCAATTGTATATTTTGAAACGTTAAAGTATCTAGATAATAAATGGGCGAACCTAATGGTGTCAAAGTGATGATTTTCCATATATATATATATATATATATATATATATATATATTATGTACATTTATAAATAGCTTGAAAAGAACTTATAAAAATATCACATATTTTTCAAAACAAAAAAATTAAAAAATATTTTATATGCATATATATCTAAAATAAATTAAATAAATAATTTAAAATTTTAATAAATTTTATATAAATTAAATTAATAATTTATATATATATATATATATATATATATATATATATATATATATATATATGGAGCAGTTAGAATGAAAATGAAAGTTTTGTGAGAATGTGAGAAAATTAAATCTATGCTGTTGGATCTTAGTAAGACCGATCAATTGTTCTAAGAGGCTCATCGTGCCAGAAGTCCTACCACCACCGAACGGTCACCACCACGCCACCCACCACTACTGCAACCGCCACCCACCACCATCGCCGCTGCCACTCCTCTCCGCCAACCCCGCCACCACAACCCATCTTAGATCCCTACTGTCACCACCACCGCCACCCACCACCACCACCTCTACCACTCTCCCCCGTCACAGCCGCCGCTCCACTCCGCCACTGCCGCCACCGCTACCGCCACCCATCTCTCTCTCTCCATTCCATCTCAAATCCCAACGGTCACCGCCGCCACCTCCCACCACCACTGCTGCCGCCACCCGCCACCACAGCAGTGGTGGTGGCGGGTGGCGGTGGCCGTGGTGGTGGGAGGTGGCGGCGGTGACCGTTGGGATTTGAGATGGAATGGAGAGAGAGAGATGGGTGGCGGTGGCAGGGTGTCGGAGAGGAGTGGCGGCAGTGGCTGCGGCGGCGGCGGTGGGGGTGGTGGTCATAGGGATCTAAGATGGGATGAAAAGAGACAGATGGGTGGCGGTGGCGGTGGCTGCGACTATGTCAGTGGCGGTGGTAATGAGCGTAGGGATCTGAGAAGGGTGGCGGTGGCGGGAGTGGCAGAGAAAAATAGCAGCAGTGGTGGTGACCGTTGGGTGGTGGTAGGGTTCCGTATATAATGAACCTCTGAGAAATATTGATCAATCTTACTTAAGATCCAAAGATGTAAATTCAATTTTCTCATATTCTCACAGAACTTCCATTCTTATTCTAACCCCTCCCAAAGATGTAAAAACACGAGGAATGGAGGCCTGAAATAGTAAAGTCCGAAATATATTGCCCAATGTACGAAGCATTCTCTCAGCTTTCTCATTTTGTTGAGAAGTGTGAGGACAAGAGGCACGACAGTGAATACCATGAGCAGCAAACAAATCAGTGAAGCTATTGTTGATATATTCAGTGCCATTATCACATTGAAATTCCTTGATTTCAGTTTCAAACTGAGTTAACACATAAGCCCAAAATTTCATAAAAGTACCAAACACCTCTGATTTCGCAGTAATAGGATATACCCACACAAAATGAGTGAAATCATCCAAGAAAATTATATAATATTTATAACCACTACAACTTGCGATAGGAGAGGTCCGAAGATTAGAATGAATTAATTGAAGTGCCTTACTAGTACGCGATGCAGATGAAGAAAAAGGTAAACGAACATGTTTTCCTAATTGACAAGCATGACATAAAGTGAAATCCAACTTAGAACTAGAATAAGGGAGAGATTGACTCTTAACTAAGGATGATAATGTGGGTTTTCCAAGATGACCCAACCGACAATGCCATGTGTTGGGGGAGACGCGAACTGCAGCAAAGGTAGAAGCGGAAATGAATGATGACCCGGGTAGACAGTAAAGTGGACCCGTACTATTGCACCTGATGATTTCTTGCATTGTCACCCGATCGTTAACAGAAAAACCATTAGAGTCAAACTCCAAAAGACAAGAATTATCAAAAACACATTGACAGACATATAGTAAATTTTTAGTCAAGCCAGGAACAAGAAGAACATTATTAAGAACAAAGGTACCGAGAGAACATTTGAGAAGATAAGAACCTATACCAGTGATGGAAAGAGATGCACCATTACCCACTTGAACTAAATCAGGACTATGATAATCAGAGAAAACTGTAAAAATACCTGGGTTATATGTCATATGAGTGGAAGCCCCACTATCAATAACCTAATTAGGATCAAGAACTGGCGATGTGTAAGCAGTGAAAGACTGGGGACCAGTGGGATAAGGACCGAGAATAGATTGTTGAGGTGAAACAGACTGAAAGTGTGAAGGTGGACCATACCAAGGAGCTGGGCCATATCCACGAGGAGAAGCATATCCCTGAAGACCATGACCACCTCCATAGCAAAAACCACCGAAAGGACCCTAATTACCATAACCAGAATAGCCAAAACCCGTATGGCGACAGCCAGCACGACCATGACCACCACGCCACCCACGGCTGCGGCCCCCGCAGCCACGACCGTCGCTAGGGTGCTACCAAGAATGAAAATCAGGCTGGGGCTGCTGAACATGAACATTAGAAGTAGGGGAAGCAGAATGTTGTTGTTGGGTGGCGGCCGATGCTGGTACTGTGTGAGAAGCAATAGAGGAGCTAGAATCGGTTCCAGGAGATACCAAAGGCCCAATTTCAGCCACAAGCAGAGAATGACCAGGTGTAGCCGAAATTTGGCCTTCAATTCGACTTTCTTCTAATAACAAAAGATACCTTGCCTCCTCAAAAGAGGGAAATGGCTTCCTGGTGGACAGATTGGTGGAAATATTACTGTAATTTTGATCTTCATGAAGACCACCAATAGCAGCAAGCACAATATCAACAATGGTAATTGGAGCGTCAACAGTACAAAGACAATCACATAGAGTTTTCACACGACGCAAATAGGTAGACATAGATAGGTTGCACTTTTTGAGACTGAACAGTTCTTGCTTGTACTAAAGTTGTCTGGCTTGGGTATGATCATGAAACAAACTTTTAATCTTAGAGTACGCTTCAGTGGCAGTGAGGGAAACATTTGGCGAAATCACAATGCTAGCAATGTCAGCAGAGACGGTAGAGAACAACCAGGAGGAGACAAGATTATCAATTTGAACCCAATTAGCATAAGAAGGGTCATCCCCATCAAGGAATCCATAAACATTATAGCCTTTGCAAGCAGAAGTAAACAAACAATTCCACACCGTGAAAGACGAGGGCACAGTCAGATCGAGAATAGTGGAAACACTGCTGCGAATATTAGAGATGGTGAATGGAGATGGTTGAGAAGTGGAAGAAGTGACTCAGATAGAAGAGGCAGCAGCGAAGACAGGAATGTTCTCAGTTTGATGGATAGTATTAATGTTTTCTAGAAGAGTAGCCATTGTTGACCAATTTAAAGAAGAACAGTGAACGAGCAAGTAAAATTAGGGTTGAGTTTTGTTTAGAATGTGATGAATTGTTGTTTTGCAAGGAGGAGGAACCAATTTGTAGGGGTTGTATTTCTTTGGAGGAGAGTAAAATGTGCCAATTTTGGTGATGATTTGGTGGTGGACGGCGGCAAAATGGTAGGGGGGAACAGTTTCTTGGTGGAGAGAGAGCAGTTATGAAAGTTAGTGGTGGAAACGAAAAGAAAAATTTTAGGAGAGAGAAGAGAGAGTTTTTGTTTGTTTTGGCTCTGATACCATGTTGGATAAATGAGCAATCCAAGAATGATGGGTGCATGAATTGTATTTATATGAACATATTCAAGGGTAAAACTGTAATACAATGATATACATAAGTTACATTTAAATATAAATCAAACACTTTTTGCTCCTATCTTGGTCGATCACATTAGCCATAAATGCTCTTGTTGTCAAACTATATGTCCAAGCCATAAATGATCTTGCTTGAATTAATATTCCAAAGGACCAATCTTCAACATTAGCAACCATATCGACTACGTGTCGAAAGCATTGTTGTCAAAAGCGCTTTAGGTGCACCTCAGGGTGTGAGGCGCATGAGGTGCTAGCTGGACGGCCTTTCCCTATACCAGGCGAGGCATTGACACTAAAGCGTGAGGAGGTACACGGCTCTATTTTTAAAGAATATGTCTGTGAGGCAAGCACACCACGTAAGAGTTAAAAATAAGTTACTTATATATACTTATATATATATATATATATATATATATATATATATATATATATATAGATTTTCTAACATGTGCCCTTACCCTTAGGTACATGTTAAGAGACATTTATTGTACTTGTATGTATTAAATTTTTACTAAATCATCCAAACATTAAAAAGGAAAGTACAAGCGGTGGTTTCACATGGAAACCGCAACAAACTCACGCTCGGAAAGTCCCAGCGGTGGTTTCAATTTTTTTATTTTTTTATTTTTTGGAAGCAATATATATATATATATGTTGACAACACTTTTTTCCCTTCCCCATGTGAAACCACTACTTTGATTGCTTCCAAAAAATAAAAAATTAAAAAATTAAAACCACCGCTTGGACTTTCCAAGCGCGAGTTTGTTGCGGTTGCCATGTTTGCAAGTGATTAAAGAGGGTTTTTTTAATTGCGAAATTGTAATTGAAAAATTGTCCAACTAATTAAAAATTCTATAATTAAAAAATAAAATTCAATATTATTATACTTAAAATAATAAAATAACTTAATATAATTCTTAACTATAAAAATTTAATTATTTTCCATATTTTTATCTAAAATATACATTAAATTTAATAGACATCATATAATATTTTCTACTTTTGTATTTATTTATTTGAACTAAAACAACCCGAGGCCAAAACTATTCAATGATACCATTCAAAATAGGCTGTACAATCCTCAGAAGAGGCCAGATGTTCAGTTATGTACGCAAAGGCTGGAACTATGGTGTCTAGCAATTTCATGGGCAACCCCATTATAGGATCTATGAGTCTAAAAAAAAAGAGAAATAATCAAAATTTAAACAAAAAGCTTTAACACCTCAAGATCTTCTTCATAATGACTTATTCTGGCACTAAAAGTGTGGGCTCCCGAAAATATTTATTTTAGAAAAAATTTCAAAACAAAATTTTTCCTTTAATCTTACAAGAAAACAATTTTTCATAAAAAAAATAATGCTACATAATAAAGAAAACCCATAAAATAATTTTAGGGTTTGCATCGTGGGAGAAAAATAGATTCCAAAACCCTAAACTTACTTTCTCACGTTATATATATATATATAACATCCCAGCAAAATCGCCACGTGTCACAATATTATTGGCTGACCCAAGTAAATGCGGATGGAGGGTGTGGCGCGCCTCAGATATGCCACATGTCATCCGCCTATTCGTTGTGCAGCATTTATGCAGGTAGCCATTTAACCACATGTCACACACTGATTGGTGGAAACCCGTGTACACAAATCCTGGCCTAATTTAAACACGATTTTCTTTTGTTTTTGGTAAATTTTCACATATATGAATTTATCTTATAAATAAATTACTCATCTCATGAATTATATTTAGAAAAATTAATTAATTCATCTTCTGAACAAATAATTTGTCTCATTAATTCTTTTGAAATATTTTTCAAGCAATGCTTACATTAAGACTTGTGAAGGGATCTTAGGGACAATTTAACTCTAGCTCCAAATGGGTCAAATCTAATTATCATCTCATGATAATAATTGATTACCATTTAGTAAAACTTAATTCTACCAAATAAATTTTACTACATGATGCTTATTTTGCGTATGTGTTAACAAGTGCACTAGTCATACCAAGTAATAAAGAAATGAGTAGAGTATTGTTCCCACAAGGATTGTTATTGAATAAGTACCAAGATTAGTAGCTTTGATGCTATTTGAAAAACTGAAAATTGAGATGTTGATATGAAATAAAATAAACTAAAAAGAAACAAAATATGTTAACTGATTTTATGAAGTTTTTATGATTTAATAACATCCAAAGCATCTGATTTCACCCAGTTGCATCAATATACCTTTGTATTCTCTTTATTCAAGTTGTTATTACGTGTTGATGGTTGGAAACCCTAATTTACTAAATATTCTCTCTTGAGCAATATTTAGCATGCTCTTTTACGTATTAACCCATCACTCTCGTGCATGAATTTAAATAAGAAAAGAGTTTTTAGAGCTCTATGATTTTCACTTAAAAACCACACAAATCGCGTTAATCTCTCTCGAGCATTCGCTTAATTTGTGGTGCTTATCACCTTGGCAATCACCATAAATCTCCTCTCGGACTCATTATGAATCATTATAGGCCTTAAATGGTGATCAAGCATTTAAAACACATGAAGAACATTGATAAATACTTCATCAACGTAATGACAAAACATTGAATACGTTTAATTAGAAATAAGTGTATATTACAACTTAGGCTACATCGTAGCCTTGATATAACAAAATTATTTCATGATAAACTTGATATAAGACATATTTAACACAAACTTCATGAACTTAATGAAGAAAAGGCTAGAAAGGACTTAAAAATACAAAATTACAAACAAAACTTTCTTCCTCCTTCTTCTTCTTTCCTTCACCCGTTTTCTTCTTCTTTCTTTCACTTTGTATGTATTTTTTGTTGAATGAATGATGAAAAACTCATCCCAAAACACTTCTATTTATAGTGTTTGAGGGGTGAATAAAGAATGTAAAAATTATCTTCAATCTTCATCCTCATTTGCCAATTCTCACGGTTCACACAGAACTTGCAAATTTTGGTTTATTTTATGTATTTTCTTCACTTTTCACCGCCCAAACCTACAAGACCAGCTCAATTTGATATTGTTTGTGTGTTATGCAATGTATTTGAACTAAAATAATTGAATAAAGTTTCCGCCCAAAGCAACTTGTTGCAAATTGTGTGTTATTTTATGTGTTTTTGCTTGTTAGCTGTGCAACTTAGGTGTTTCTGTTATTTTTTTACTTTTATTTGATGTATATTGCAGTTACTTGTAGATATTAATGATAAAACCTAGCAAGCTTTAACATAAAATGAGTGTTTTCACAAGAAAATGGCAAAATAGTTCAAAACGAGCAAAACCAAGCAAAAGCGATAAAAAGTTGATGTAAAATGGTTAAAAATATATTAAAATGATATAAATAATTACATATTAAATTAGACTTATCACTGCACTCTAGAATTAAATATATTCTCTCAAGAATTTTTCAAATAACTTTTATTACGGCAATCAACCCCTCTAGTGGATAACTGTGTGCAAAAATAGCTTTAACTATTATCGTTACGTTTCTTACATCTCTCGCCATAGTTTCTAACTCGCCTTTCTCAAACAATTCAATACAAAAACAATTTCCGTAATAATTCTAAAGTCAAACATATAGAATACTCTAGCCAAAGATTCTAGAATCTATTCATATTTTTACAAATCAACTAAGGGGGCATCTTTATCTCATTAGAGAATATAGATTCCACGTAAAAAAACTGTTCCCACAACACTTATGCCATTACCCAACGTATGTAACATTCAAGTCAACGCACTTTGACTAATCCTTTTGGCACATCAAAGCAATGAGCAATCCATGCACGATTTCAGACTATTTCCTAGATTTAGAGTTATCGTCTTACATAATTAATTATTTCTAATAACAGTTAAAGAAACAACTAATTCAAATCATCATGCTCAGTGTTCCATAACATTCAAGTCAACGCACTTTGACTAATCCTTTTGGCACATCAAAGCAATGAGCAATCCATGCACGATTTCAGACTATTTCCTAGATTTCGAGTTATCGTCTTACATAATTAATTATTTCTAATAACAGTTAAAGAAACAACTAATTCAAATCATCATGCTCAGTGTTCCATAACATTCAAGTCAACGCACTTTGACTAATCCTTTTGGCACATCAAAGCAATGAGCAATCCATGCACGATTTCAGACTATTTCCTAGATTTAGAGTTATCGTCTTACATAATTAATTATTTCTGATAACAGTTAAAAAAATAACTAATTCAAATCATCATGCTCAGTGTTCTAATCTTATCGATAACACCAACTTGATACTCTAGGATCCCTATCCACATGACCAGGACAAGCCATCAACAGTATTATATTATAGTCTTATCAAACAAGTTGTCCAAACTTATCACCGATTACGAGCATACTTTGATAACATATCATTAGTTTGATCTAAGTCTATCTGTGATTCAATGTCATTGACCACTTAAACCAAACCTGACATGTCATTTTAGACTACGTGGGGTTTTAGAAAACAATTACACACATGTTCGACTTGTAAAAACATAATCAGACAATAATAAATAAAATAATTTCATTTATTTAATATTTAAAAGCATCACCAGGCCCTCGTCTTCCCCTACTCAAATCGCTGCCGCGCACAGTGTCTCCTCGTCTTCCTCTACTCAAATCGCCACTGCACCGTCGGTGGTGTACCCAACCACCCCTCAAATCCCCTCGTCTTCCCCTCCCCCACCTCCCCCCAGTTGTTGTCGTCACCACCGGTGGTGTACCTAACGCGGAGGGTTTTGCTCCACGTCTCACTGAAGCCAAACACATTCATGGGCCCACCACTTTAATAGTCATGGAAGGACCAAATGTACAGCTACCAACCATGTTCCTAATGATACGACTCCAAAGTCTCAGGTTAGGGGTGCTGAGGGTTAGATTGGTCCCAAGATCGTGGTAGCCAATTCAAACAAGCGTGTGGCGGCCTGGTTGAACAGATCAATAATAGCTCATTCTTAGGAGGATGAAACGCTTAATAATGTCCTCAGATTCTTCATGGAGAATAACCTTTTTGATTTGGTCCCTAGGGGGCTGAGTTCAGACACCTTCATCCGGACCTGTGATTCTGCTGATTCTTTGGAATCCTACCTCGGGCCCCGAATACAATTGTAGCTTTGGAAGTTCAAATGGGTGAATAAATACCCAGGCCAAACTCTAGGAGCCTTAAATAGTAGATTTTGGTTTGAAATTCATGGTCTGCCATTGCATTGTTGGTCGAAGGAGTGCTTCGCATATTTTGCTAATATTGGGTCAAGTTCATTCGAGTGGATTCCAAAACATCAGCCATGAGATGTGTGGATGCCGCAAGGGTTCTCATTGACATGTGCTCCCTATCAGTTATACAATAGGTGGTTTAAGTAAATTTCAATGGGGGAGCTCAAATGGTTTTTGTGAAAGAAGGAAATGTGTCACTCTCACCGCATATGCCATATTAAACAGGGAACAAGCTCTTCTAACTCCTCGACAAGGTCAAAGTGCTAGAGCTTGCATTGCTTCGGGATCTTTTCCTTCTGCTGTTCATCCATTGCAGGAGGGTTTTCCGCTGACACACTCTAGATTTTGGAAATGTTGATGTGAGGATCGTTGAATAGAGAGCGTGCCATATTGTGCTACATGTTGACAATCATTTTATTGCTAAATGGTGCTAGGACATTCAGATCCCATGTTCGATTAACATTCATCCTCCTACTCAATTTGTGATCCAACCGTCAGCAACACCCATCCAAGAAACTCCAATCAACTAGAACCCTCCACTTCTCTTACCATGGGTAGTGGACAGTGGAGCTAAATCATCTGGACCTCAAGATCAGTCACATCCTCAAGGTAACCAAGCTCCAAACGCTGTAAGTGACATTGAGTCAGTGTCCTCGGGACCTGAATTCCTGCCGAGTTTTGAACGCCTTGGTTTAGAAAGACATTTGTATGATGACGGAAACTCTTTGAGAGTGACTTTGATGCAGTTTAAGGAGGAATCTAGCAAGGCTGGGGATAGAAGAAGGAAAGTGGGGTCGGGTCATCAAGTCCCCAATGTTGGCCTATCTAAAATGGGTCGGAAAGCTTTAAAGAGCATAAACAAAGAGCAAGCTAAGTGAGATCTACATGAATTTCAAAAAGATATGTCAGCCAGAAGCAGTGTGAAGAGCCTCCTTAAGCCTTCGAGTAATGAAAGAAGAAAGAGGAACGCGAGAAAAAGGGCCAAAAAGATATCACGACAAAGAAACTTCTTGCGGAGGAGCGTACATGCACGACAAGAAAAAGGGTCATTAACTACAGTGATTATCGTCGTTAAAAGTCTAGTTTACCGTCATTAATACTATTAACGACGGCGAAAACTTCCCGTCGTTTGTCGTCGTTATTGCTTCCGACGTTAATACTATGTGGGATCAACGACCGCTAAAATGAGCCGTCGTTAAAAGTATCTACGACGGTATATTATGTCCGTCGTTAAAAGTGAAATCAATAACGACGGCACATGTTATCGTTAAAAGCAAAGTCTTTAATGTCATAGCTAAAATGAGCCGTCGTTAAAAAGTATCTACGACGGTATATTATGTCCGTCGTTAAAAGTGAAATCAATAACGACGGCACATGTTGTCGTTAAAAGCAAAGTCTTTAATGTCAGGTGACACGGCACCGTCGTTAAAGAGTTGATTATTAACGACAATAATTGTTGTTGTTACAAATATTGACCGTCATACAGGAAAAAGTTTTAACGACGACAAAAACCGCCGTTAGAATTTTTCACGCTACTAATTGAAAATAGTAACGACAATATAGACTGTCGGTAAAAAATAACAACAATAATAAATCGTCGCTAAAACGTCTTCCATCTATTAATGACATCAAAAATCGTCATTAAAAATGCTTCCCCCATCAAAGAGAATTCTAACAAAAATTTATTGACGTTAAAAATCATGTACATTCATATAGTGTAATATATACATTCATAAATACCTATACATTTAAGTAATATAAAAATAATTTTCTGATTGTTTACAACACCTGTAAATCCATATAAGGACAATTATCGGGTTGTTCATAGCACCTGTACATAAATGTAGTATAGCGATATTTAATTTCAATATAAAACCTATAAAATAGTACAGTATAATCATACAAAAATAACTCTTACATATCATTCAATGTAATAACGAATTCCAATAAAAAATAAAGATGTTATTGAAACTTAAATATTCAAATACTTATAAAAGCCAATTTACATACAAGAAACACTAAAAGCGTACATTGTTAAATTTGTCACTTAACAACTTAGCAAAAACTATAAATCCGACAAAAAAAAAGAATTTCCAGTGCAGTCTTCCAACACCCGAAAAAAATAAATACAACACTCATGTTAGAAAATTCTTGTCATATGAGCAATAGTACAGACACATAACAAACCAAGCAATAAGAAAAACAAAAAATATAAAAATTATATTAAAGTAATCAGCATAAAATTGACCAAAAAGAAAATTCGTATGCTTTTTAATACAATAAAATCGCAAACCCAATCTCCACATTATAGAACTCAATCACAATGTCACAAATTCAAAACATTCTTAAACTCCCGCTAGGATCCAATCACATAGTCCAAACTCATCAACAATTCCAAATAATTCATGGTAATCAAGTCTATCACAACATCAACATGAAATCCAAGCTAAACATACAATTCACCCAGAATTCAAGTTAACCAAATCAATTCATACATTGCATCACAAAACTCCATCATGAACAACATCCAAAAGAACCCAATATGAGCATACAACACAATGAACCAAACCTATGGTCAATCAAAGTTCACACAACACCTACGCCTTACCGTTTTCCCAAAACTAGAAAAAAAAAAAAAAAAAAAAAAAAGGTATGAAACAATGATCCTAAGGGCATACAAGTCTCCCAAGACAACACAAGTTCACATATGACTCAAACATATCATATTTTCCCAACTCATAGCTAAAATTCAGCAAAATATAATAAAATGATAGCAGAATTGCCCAAAATTCAGCAGCATACAGTCCCAAATGCAGTAAAATCAGTATGAGCAACAAAATACAGCTCAAAACCAACATAAAGCGACAAATTCAACTTGAAACAGTCCATAAACAACATGTTTATCATCACTTCAAGCAACAAGTACCAATATATGTTCAACTTGCTTCCAACATAGCCTTGGAAAATACATGAGACACCAACATGGAGATTAAGACACTAAATCACACAGATTTTCAACAAGAAATCACAAGTTCTCTAAGCCTCCTTTACAATAATCACCTATTTCACTTAGATCACTCAAATATATGCAAGAAACACCAATTCTCACAAACAACATCCAATCCATGGTTAAACTCAAAATATGCAATGCTCTATCCACACTCCGAGTCCAAGATTGTGCAATTAGACATGCCTAACCTAAGAGTTGCCAATTCGAGGTTCAAAGCTCCAGTCCAACAAGTTCACAATCACACTCAAGCATTAAACACATGTTAACCACAACAATCACATAGAAAATTGGAAAGGCACATGATCCAATTTCTGAATAACATAATTAGCCACACAATAGCAACAACGGCACCATGTGAAACTACTACCCACACTTACTTCAAAATGCCAAATCAAAAACTAGCTCTATACATCACGGACGGCCCATAAAGCCTAACACACCAGAGTTTAGCAGCATAAAAACACCCATCACAGGACCTTAAGCCTAGAGCTTGGAATAGTAGAAACCCACTGAACGGTGTATTATTAATGAATACAAGAATATTTCCATATCTCAAACTCCATAGTACACAATCTGACGCATAAATCAACAACATTCTCAAACTCCACATAGAACTTAATCACAAAGTCCAAATCCAGAACAATTCTAAATAACTAAATAATATATTCTTATGAATATATCAACATACATAAGCAAAAACTAAGGGCAAAATAAGAGAGAGAAGAAAAAGAAGAAGATTACCACATACCTATTAATACTTAATCAATGTAGTCGTCCATCTCAGTAGATCGGGAGGGAGTACTTGACCTGTTGTTACGACCTCCATCCTCTAGTGCTTTTACTTTAGCTACCAAATCAGCAAATTCCCTATTCTCTTTAAGAAGTGCTCGCTTTTCCTTCTTAGATTGACGAAGTACTTCATAACATTCAACTAAGAAAAAGCACAATATTAGAAAGCGAGATCCAAATTCTAAAGAACATGATTTTAGTTTGTGGTGACTGAAATTAACAAACTGAAATGTAGAATTATTCAAGGAGAAATCGAAACATGCTGATTACATCGGCGTAAACCAAAACAATTAAGATTGAAAATTGATGATTTCTTCATCTATTTTCTCCAGAATATTACTCATCAACCTTAAATTTCTAGAATTTCAAGGAATCACCTCGTAAGATTCAGCTGAAGAAAGAGAAATGACAGAAGCGAGATCTGGTTACTAAACAATATGATTGAATTACGGCATCAAAGACCAATTAATCCTCATTGAAAGTAGCAAATTGAAATGCAGTATTATTCAACAAGAAAATGAAAAAAACAGATTACTTACACATAAACCAAGAATCATAGAAATTCATTTCAATTATGAACAAAAATGAAAACATGAATCGTCACTGAAACTGGGGAATTGAAATGCAGACTTATTCAAAGAAAACGAAAACTCGCAAAGTCCTAAATCCAGAACAATCTCAAACTCACAGAAAACTCAATCATAGAGTCCGAACTCATCAACAATTTCAAAACACTAAACAATGTTTTTTTTTAATTTATAATTAGCAAGCAAAGACTGACAATACAAAGTGAAACTACCACTATCCACACTCACTTTAAAATGCCTATTCAAAACCTCCTTTCTGAATACATCTTGGACACTCAATAGAGCCTGACAGACCAATTGTTTGAAATAACTCAACAGAACACAAGCTCCACATAGAACTCAATCACAGATTCCAAATAATGTGTCCTATCAAGAACACAAGTCAGTACAACAACAAGAACAACCCCCCTTACAATTTGGCATGCATCTAATTTCATCACCTTTATTTTAAACTATTAGCAGAATGCTTAAAAAACTTTTAACACGCCACTCAGCAAATTCATGTGTCCTAAAGAAAGACATGACCAGCCCCACATGGTAGAAACTCAAAGCACCACGTATCTTATAGTCATCAAACTCTGCATCCTCCTTCCAGAATAGCATGCAATCATTTACAAATGCATCAATTTTAATGTAAGAAAGCCTAAGGTCTCGAATAGTCTTCTTTGCCATGTGCTATGAATCTGGCAAAGTAGAACCCTCAAGTAATAGCGCTTCCTTTAAGAATTGCAACTACATGGTAAAGATGCATTACTCCAACGGCCTAGGGTCTTTATATGATGCAATTTCACCAGTGTAGACAATCGAGAGATCTCCGATCCTTCATGTATTGGTTGTTCATAGCTCTTTAACAACCTATAGAATTTCTTAGCTTCTTCATTTGGCTCCCCTTTATGCACAACATGACTTGAGGAATCAATGTTGGCACAATTGGAATCTATATCACCAAAATAGGGAAATTTATCCCTAAATACATCATTCATAGCACCATCCACATTGAGTTTAAGATCATTTTCATCTTCAAAATCAACATTCTCTCCTTCAAAATCAGATTCGGCTTCACCTTGAATCTCACCATGGTCATACAAAAAGTATAACTTGGTACTATTCCATATCTAAGTAGATGACCTCTAATCCACTCGCAATCTTTAAAGTCACGTAGGTTATATTTAGTACACGGACAAGCAAAAGTTCTTCCTTTTCTTTCCTCAGCATAGTCTAAAAAAACCTTGAACTCCATTTTGATATATTAAACTCACTCGGTCATGAACAAATTGCATCCATTGTTTATTTGGTAGCATATTTATGAGATATTTCACGAATATACCTAAAAAGCATAGTTGAATTAGTGTAAGATGTTTCAACACAAGTTTCAATTTCAATGTCAACAACAAGGGCAATGTCAAAAACAATCTCAAAAGTAGTATCTCTATAAACTAGTAGATGCTAAAATATAAGTTATCGCGCACTCAAAAAGCAATGTCAAGCATATTAGTATTGGATTTAGTTATATACCTTGAAAGCAACTGAAATCAGGCCGGCTAAGTTGGAGTCACGTGGTTGACTGTGGGATTTAGTAGCTTGAGAGCGTAAATGGACCAAGAAGCAAACACGAACACGAATTATGATCAAACAACGAACAAAACACCAACTATCGGCAAATTTGTAAACCAACGAACAAAAACACGAACTAACAATGAACAAGGGACAAATTTGCTTTGAACCTTTGTCAATGTAGGCAAAAAATCATCACAAATCTGGGTGAACATAGTGGGTATTGCAGCAATGCAACGATTTAGGGTTCTTAATTCGCGAGCACTACTGAAACTTTGTTTCGCCTTTTTCGCTGCTTCGATGCTCGACTGAGAAAGGCTATGGAAGAATTAGGGTTTCGATAGGGTAGATGGAAGTGATTTTCGTTAGGGTTTCAAAGGGAAGATGAGAGTGGGAGAGGAAGAGGGAGGCGCGAGGGAGAGAGGTTACAGCAGGACATTTTGAAAGTTGAAATTATGTTCAACTTAATATTCGACCTATATCTTTTTTTTTTTTATCAGAGGGCATTTTGTCCAAATTCATGTTTTTGTCTGTTTTTTTTTTTTTTTTTTTATCAATTTATGTTTTTGTTTATTTGCGTAAACTATTCAACTTACTATCTTTTTAATTAATTAAAAAATTATATTATGGTTTATTAAATGAGTAATTATCAAATACAACCTATTAACGACGGGTTGTTCGTAGAGTTAATGACCAAATTTAATGCCCGTCGTTATATTCCCTGCATTTACCATCCTTTAACCACGGTATTTTAATCCTGTCATAACTAGGCACTACAAACACACTTTTAACGACCAAAAAAAATTCCCGTCGTTATTTTTGGTTGTTAAAAGCCAGCTTTCTTGTAGTGATGGAAGATTGGGAAGAATCTTGGATTGATCTTTGATGTTGACGATTCTATGATGATCGAGTGATTTGTAATGATGGACTAGGGCAATTTTTGACTTGAGTACCTTTCATCCTTCCCGCTCTTGATGATGTGCTCCCATCTTCAAGCTTGATCTCGGCACTTCCTCTTTTATTTTCAGTGTCTATAGTCTCCTAGTGTCTGTGGCCCTGTTTGTATTTCGTTTTTGCATTCCTGTTTTCTTGGTTTGGTTTGTTGTTTGTGTTTGTCTTTTTTTGCTCCTCGTTTTCGTATGGGTATCCTAGGCCTAGCTTTAGTCAAGTGGCCTGCCTTGTATCACGACCTTATTATTAATTATCAAAAAAAATTTATTTAATATTTAAAACTAACCAATTAGGTTTTCCAGGACACCAATTCCAACAGACATCAGTTTTCCAAACGTGAATGTTTCAAGGCTTGACTACCTCTATTACGTTTACTTGTACAGGACTAGGGAAGGGGTCTTTGTCAACACCCATTTTCCCTTCCTCAAGGAAGATAAGTTCCCTTGCCTTAATGGCATCCTAGACTACATTTCTAAAAATCATGCAATTCTTCGTTGAGTGGATGAATGAATCATGCCACTTACAATACACCTTTGCTTTCAATGAATTAGGGTCAAGTTTCTTATGTTTCTGCTAACTTTGAGTTTATTATTTTCCTCAAGCCAGTCAAATATAATGTTGGCTCTTGAGAGGTCAAATAAGCATTTTCAAAAGTCTTAGGATTGATTTGACTTCTTGGCTTTGATATCCTTTTTTACCAAAGGGTTACAAACCATAGGAGGTCCTTTAACGTGCTTGGAAATGTCAATTTCATAAGGAGGAATTTCTTCCTTGTCAATCAGTTTGTGTATGTGGGTTCTATACATGCCATTTTTCTTGAGGCTTTCTTCTTTTAAGATAGCCTTGTACCTAGCGGCACAGTCTGCCCACCGAAGGAGAGTAGTGAATTTCGGACCCCCTAAATTTTTTCGTCAATTCGATATCTAAACTATGCAAGGCCAGCTTGGCATATTCAAATTCAAGAACAGCTACGGTACATTTTAACCTGGTTCGCTTAAACAGGTTAATGTAATCCTTTATGGATGCACCTGGCTTTTGTCTCATTCGAGCCAAGTCACGCATAGATTTTGAGTTCCATCCTGGGGAATTGGGCCTGGAATCGCCTCGCCATGTCATCCCAACTATAGACAAAGTTAGGTGGTAAACTATGTACCATTGGAAAGTAGCCCCTGTCGGAGAACTAGGAAACAACTTGAGGTTGAGGTACGAGTTATCAACCGCCCGTCTGCATTGGCAATTGGACCTACCAAATGCTCGAGGGCACATATGCTTCCGTCTCTTATCAAGAGAGTAAATTCAGGAATCTTATATCCTCGAGGGAATGGATAGTCCCTGCCTATAAAGTCAGGGTACGGGCTTGCTATGGAGGGGTCTATTGGCCCTTCTTAGGCCTAGCCATACATTTGCTCAATAAGGGTAGCCAATTGGTCCTGGAGGGGTAGGTTCAGTGCTTAATTGTTCCCCTACCATTGCTCCCCAAGTGGTTGAGCATCTCAAGGGGAATCGGCGGGATACCCCTGAGCTCCCATAACAATTGGATGGGGGAATGGATGATGTCCCACATATGCAGGATGGTATCCCCTTGATCATTATGGCCTATTGGTTGATTAGCCACAACATATGGAGGAACGAATCCTTAAGTTTGAGGCATGCCATTTACATTGACAGGCTGTTAGGCCATCCTAGCCTGATCAATACCCAAGGTATAATCTTAAGGACGCAGGAAGTTGGGTTGCCTCTCAGTCTCACACATGGAAGAGGCCTAGGAGGAGGACATTGATCTCCAATATTGGGAATTTTTCCTTACACCACCCCTGCTTCGAGGCTCTAAATAGGCCTCGTAATGGCCTCTCCAACATGAAGAGAGCATGCATGGCCCTACCCCCCAGTTGTGGGCGTACGCATGGCCAGAACATTAGTGTTGAGGTCCCTTGAGGTCAAGGTATGCCCTTAATTCAAAGGGCCAGCAACTCCATACGTTGTGTTTTTGTTTGTATGGCTTGAATGCAAAGGGATAATGCCTAGATTACCCACAATTGGGCTCCTTATTCTCTCAGGGATAGTATTAGGACCCTGCACCACTGACATTCATGAACTCAACAGAACATCACGAGGGTACCTAGTGGAGACAATGGGAGGAGGAACAGGCCTTAATTGCTTAATATCCTCTCTAACAGCTTGATATAAGAAGTTGTGAGCCTCAACCAGCCTTACCAAGACTTATGAACCACAAGCATTTGATGAAGCTGCGAAAGGCCAAATATAGAGAGATGTAATAGATCAAGAAATGGCCACCATCATCAAAAATCAAACATGGGAACTTATGGATCCTCCCAAAGAAAAAAATGGGGTTGGATTAAAATGGATCTACAAAACAAAATTCAATGAATACGGGTCAATCCATAAGCTAAAAGCACATCTCATGGCAAAAAGGATATTCACAACAATTAGCTATAGGTTACAATGAAATTTTTGCTCCAGTAGCTCTAATGGAGACAATACGACCAGTATTGGCTCAAGTAGCTCAACTGAACCCTCTAATATATCAACAGATGTCGAATCAGCCTCTTTAAACGGAGAATTGAAGGAGGAAGTGTATGTTGAGCAGCCGAAAGGACATGAGGTAAACGGAAAGGAGCATTTGGTGTACTGCCTGCAAAAAAACACTTTATGGCTTAAAGCCCGTACCACGTGCTTGGAATAACAATATTGACCATTGTTCATCAATAGTGGTTTATAGAGAAGTCCAAGTGACCCATCTCTTTATGTGAAAAAGGGAGTCAACAATGACCAGCTTATTGTTCATCTTTTTGTTGATGATTTGATTTACACTGGTATTGATCTCTGCATGATAGAAGAATTTAGAAAATTAGTGATGAGAAAGTATGAGAGAACATATCTTGGTCTGATGAAATATTTTTTTGACATCCAAGTTCATCAATCAAAAGAAGGAATTTTTATTTCACAAGAAAAATACACTAAAGGCTTATTGAAAAAGTTTAATTTGTCTAAGAGTGAATCGGTTTCAACTAAAATGAAAAGTTGTGGCAAAGTAATGGAGCATAGAAAGTTGATGCAAAGCTATATCACAGTTAGTGGGGTCACTAATATACCTCACAAACAATGTCAGATTTCATGTACACGGTCAGCATGATTTCCAGATTCATGAATGAGCCTAGCCAACTTCATCATTTTGCAGTGAAGCAAATATTGCAATATTTGCAAGAAATGTTAAAGTTTGGCATAAAGTAAGTCCAAGGAAGTAATAGTAGTCTTGTTGGCTATACAAACAGTGATTGGGCTGACATGCTGATGATAGAAAAAAGTACTTCTAGTTACGTATTTTGTTTGCATACAAAACCCGTTTGTTGATACTCTAGAAAACAATCTTCTACTGAAACTGAATTTGCTGCCACATATGATGCATGTGAAGTAGTTTGACTTAGAAAAATTATTGCATATTTGAAACAAGGTGCAGAGACTCCTACTACAATTTGTTGCAACAATGTGTCTGCAATTGCTATGACAAAGAATCCATTGTTCCATGTAAGGATATAGCATATTGAACTTCATTACCACTTTAATAGAGATCTAGTTGGACAACGTGAAATTGCACTGAAATTTATCAACTCTCAAGATCAACTTGTAAATGTACTTACAAAGGTGGTGACTTCAGAAAGTTGCAACAATTCATGTGTTCTCTTCACATTCCAAATTACGAAGGGGTGTCAAAAATAATTTGTAATTTGAAAAAAGAAAATATCAATTTTTTGATACAAGATAAAAGGTTCAAATTGAACACTCAAACCATCCATTTGTTCCAATCCATATCTTTGACCTATCCTTCCAACCCAATTACAACACCAAAACGTTATCCTTCATCTCAAATATTTATCCTTATAACTCAAATCCTTAATAATTGAACTCAAACTTTATCATTTACAACTTCACCTAACTCAATTTTATCTCGTCCATTCAAAGCAAGTTAGCCATTAGTTTATGTAGAAGAATTCAATGTATCCATTAGTGTTGAGTGGTAGTAAGATGTCATGTTGTAACTTTTAAAGTTCTATATAAGGACATCAAGAGCTTGTTAGTTTGTATCAAGTTTCAATCAAATTCAATACTAAAATATATCCTTTCACTCTCTTGTCATGTTATATTAGTATTTTTTTTAGTTTCCTCAAGAAATCTTTTCGTACCCAACAGAAGTAGGGCCTATAATTCCAATTTTGTTGTTTAGTTCACCTGTTAGATTTGGAATTACAATTTCATTGCCAATTCCATGGAATTAGATTTTAACAAAACAAATCATACCTTCCAATTCCTTGGTATAGGGGTAAGGAATTGCAACTTTATATTAATTTAATTGACCTGAAACCTAAAACGATCCAGCTTGATTAACCTAAAACCAAGAAGAATCAAAATCAAAAGACTTAAACACAACCTAAAAGTTTTACCCAAACCTCAAAATCATCTAACTTGATTGACTTGAACTTGAAGTGACCGAAATCAAAATTTAACTCAAAATTTAAAGTGAACAACCCAATTGACCCAATACTTTAGATGACTCAAATCTAAAAAAATTAAACTATTCGACTTGAATATGATGTAAACAAGTTGAGCCAAAGTGGAAATAACCACGACAAAATTGACCTAAAACTTAATATGATCCAAACCCAAAATGACCAAACCCATCTCAAACTCAACCTGAGATGACTCAAAATTTAACATGAGACAATCCCTTTGTGCCAAAACCAAGATAACTGAAATGACCTAAATCAACTCAATCCCGATACATTCTAGCTTGAATCTCAAAAAAATAAGAGATAAGTTGAAAACCGAATGATCCGAAGTGATACTCGACCCAATTTGACTCGAAACTCGAGTAAATCGAACTCAAAGTGAATTGCTCCGACCATAATAATTTGGACATAATGTGAACCACTTCGACCAAAATCCGACCGTAGTTGATTTAAAATTCGAAATACCCCAACTCAAACTAAAACCCCGTGATGACTTGAATCATTATGGATTTATAATTTCAACCTCCAATTCCTTAGATGAACCAAACAATGGAACTTCCACTTCATTAGAATTCTAATTCCAACACAATTCAAATGGGAATTACAATTCCGTGGTCCAATTCTAATTCCATGTGCCAAACAAAGCGTAAAGTAAGAAGTCAAAAATAGTGTGTGTTAAAACATTTCTGTTTTATCCATCCTCCGTATATTTTCTCTAGTTTTCCAACCTCAGAATCGTGGCACTTGTGATCTATGGATCTGTCATTGGCGCATAAATAGTGATCCGATGGTTTATTGGTTCCTTGGAAAAGAAAGCACTCAATCTTTAATGTAAAAGTTGTGTAGGAGAGTTCATTTACCTTCTAAAGAAAGCACTTTTGCATGCCTTAACCCAATACAGGTGTTTCAAAACCCTTTTCTCCTTTTAAAATTGTTATTCATATTTTATTACTGATCTCTAAATAGCAAGGATTTCATTTCATGTTATTTTTATTTTTATTTTCTCATTCATAATTGATTGACATAATTTCATTCATTTTGTTTTTATTTTCTTCTAATTTTAGTATGGAATTTTCAATAGTCTCAAATATGGAAGTATGACATGACATCCTTACTATAACTTCATTTTGTTAATGACGTTGGTGTACTTTCAAAATAAATAAAAAGATAATTTGGTGTCTTTTGGGTGAAGAAATCCATCTCTTCATGAAGGGATGCTATGCGTCTCTTTAGAAAAAGACACTTAAAAACTATAAATATCCCCTCCTTTCTAATGATTATAAGAGGAAAAAAAACATACTTGAAAATCTACATTCTCTTTTATTATAAAAGTTTCGGTCATCTTTCCTCTCTATACTCTTACTCTCACTTTGTTTTGGGTTTCATTGTATCTTTAATACTATTTCGGCATTAACAAAGTAAGTCTTAAAGAAAGTGGTTTGCTATACACCTTGAAGCTGGTTGAGTGAAATAGATACATGTTCTACTATTTCCCTAGCAAAATTGTGTTTTCTACAAATTGCTCTAATATTCTTAAGATTTATTCTAGTTCATAAAAATAGCTTATTCACTTTGCGTGATTTGATGGCGAATTTTGTGAGATTGAAGAAAGTGACAGAGTGAGGAATGAAATGTCTTCTTGGATCCATCTTTTATACAAATCGCTATGAGATCACGGTATGCTTTCTTATTCGAATGTATGCGAAAATCATGAAAGTTTAAGATGTATGAGAATCTATGTTTTATACATTGTTGATTGTGCATATTTTTTTTGATAATTAATTACATAGCCGAAGTACAAGCAAGCAACTCGATAGAGCAAACCCTGAGCCACCCCGGGAAAAGAAAAAACATAACTAGAAAAGGCACCACAACACCATTAAATCGGGAAAAAAAAAAACAAGCAGAGACCAAAACTAGCAAGGCAACAAACAAATCTGGAGCAGAAACACCTCACAAAAGACGAAGCAAAGACCTGGAAGAGGGTGGAGGATAGGAGGGGAAATTCCCCCTCCCCCGCGATGCTAGCAAGGTACCGGACAGGATGGGGCGAAACAGGAGGAGTACCTAGCCAACAACACAGGGGAGTGGCGAGAAAGCTCGGGTTGGCGGGTGAAAGACGACGGGTCACCTGGAGGCCTCTTGAGGTATTACAATGTCCAAAGTCAACCGTAGGTGGTTCACATCAACATGACATCACATCCGGACCCCTACTAGACTGGTTCTGAGAGGAGTGCTGGCACTGGCATTGGGATGGTGTTGTCCATGGGCTAGGTAGTCTGGACCGGGTCAAAAGGGGCAGCAATTCTGGAGGTGGATGGGACAGGGTTCATGCGGTTCTGTTGGTGGGCGGGGACCAGGAGGCAGAGCCCATGGTCAGAGGCGGTTCTGGTGGTGGGCAGGGATGAGGCGGTTCTGGTGGTGGGCAGGGACAAGGCGGCGAAGATGACCTATGCATGCAAGGCTGGACCGGGATGGAGAAGTGGATGGGACTAGATTCAGGCGGTTCTGGTGGTGGGCGGGCCCAAGGCGGCGGAGCCCATGGTCAAAGCAGTGGGTGGCCCGAGATGATTAAGTTTACATGTGGTGTTTATAACTAAAGTTAAGATCTCATGATTGGAAATTTAGGCATTGTTTTGTTTGAAGACTCTTCAATCGTACTTGAACTTTGAATCATACGATGTTATATCATATTAATTTAACAAAAGAAATAATCAAAAATTTGAAATAAAAGAGAGAAAGAGAATCGAAAATTAAAAGAAAAACAGTGGTCATTCTTGATAGGTTCCTTGCGTTACGAATAAAGAGTGGTTTTACAATTCAATATTCTTCCAGGTGTGGAAAGGGGGATTCGAATCCCTGTTCTGTTAAAGCCAATACAGAGATTAAAACAAATTTATCCTTGGTATGTTCGATTAATTACGGCGGTTAAAAATCGTTGAAACCCGCTTATTTTTGGCGGTTAAAAAATGGTACTATATTAATTAAATTGGATATCTCTCTCTCTCTACTGTACTGCTACTGCTTGCTACTGCTACTCTCAACGTTCACTTGTCACAATCCACTGTCAGCAACCTCGCCGACGCGGCAAGAGCACCATTGCCGGCGACGCTAAGAGGACAGCGCCACCTAGGCACCGGAACAGCGACGCAAACGTCGGGAGACCTAGCCCCTCTCCTTCCATTTAGAAACCCGGCACCACCACCAGTACCCGGCCACTCGCACAGCCACACAACCCCCTCTGGCCACTAGCCCGGCCACTCAAACCGCCACCCTGCCGATTTCAACCGGACCCACGACAACCCAATCCAACCCCTGACTGACAGCGCCCCAAACCCCCCCACGACCACCACCCACCCAGGCCCCACAGGAACCCTATCCCACCGGACCCAGGCCCCACCGGGCCACCCGGACCACCATTCACCTGAGCCATCACCATCACCATCACCAGGAACCTCTACCCACCTCCCACCCCTCCGCTCTCCCTGACCCCGGACCAACCGCCATCCCTACCCCTGACCCACCACCACCGTCGCCACCCTACCACCACCCAACCCGGACCACCACCGACCACATAGCCTGAACCACCATTCACCAAGGCGAGACCCCCCCCCCCCCCATACCACCAACAACCCGCCACCCCACGACCACCCATCCCGGAGCAACCGCCAGCCACCACCCCATGACCAGCTCGCAGCCGACCGATCCAGGTAAGCAAAAATCGGTCGGCCCCAGGTCTGTACCCTTCCCTTCACCTCCTGTTTTTGCTTCCCTTTTGGCAGCCCGTAGCTGACAAGCAAGAGGGGGCCCAGGTAAGTTTAGTAGGGTCAGAGTTCCACCAACGCACCGGCCCCACGTTTTATCTAACCTTTTGTACAACTGGGTAGTGTGTGGATTACCATTGTTGTGTATTTTACTTTGGTTTACTCGTTTCTGTCTTATTTCAGTTTTGTGAATTGTGTGTGTCCTATTGACTATGGGTCCTTGGGTGTATATACTTTTTCGGGTTCTTGCCTATGTTGTTCACTTACTCGCGTTAGGATAGCAAGTTGATGAGCGCGAACAGCTATGGAACTCAGACTTTGAGGCCATCTTCTAATGGGGTGGGGAGGAGAAGGACAAGGTAAAAAGGGATAGGAAACTTGAGATTAGGTTCACTAAATGTCGGGACACTAACAAAGAAGAGTTTTGAGGTGGCCCGTATGATGATGAGGAGAAACATCAACATCCTTTGTCTGCAAGAGACTAAACGGATTGGCACGAAAGCCAGGGAGGTGCTAGGGCATAAGCTCTGGTATGCGGGCAAGGCTAGAGGCAGGAATGGGGTTGGTATCATTGTGGAAAGCAGCCTCAAGGATAAAGTAGTCGGAGTATCAAGAGCTGGCGATAGGATCATAAGTATCAAGATGGTCCTAGATGGGGAAGTATTGAACGTCATCAGTGCCTACGCACCTCAAACTGGACTGTCGGAGCATGAGAAGGCCACCTTTTGGGAGGACTTAGACACAATGATGCAGGGCATACCCCCAACCGAACAAGTAATGATTGGCGGGGACTTTAACGGACACGGGGTATGCCCCTCATCATGGAGGATTTGGTTTTGGAACCAGGAATGCAGAGGGAAAAGCCTTATTAGACTTCGCAGTTACTTACGACCTGACGGTGGCCAACACCTTCTTCAAAAAGTGCGAGCAACACATCATCACGTTCTAAAGCGGCTGGATAAGAACACAGATTGACTACATACTATTAAGAAGAAGGGTACAAAGAGACTGCAAGACTACCCCTAGCGAAGACCTGTCTACGCAACATAGGGTGATGTGGGCAGATATAAAGGCCAAGGGGAGGGCCAAAAGAATCTGCAAACCTGCGCATGCGCACACCTGTTGGAGGGAGCTCAAGGGGGAGAAGTATAAGGTATAAAAAGTGGAGGCCTAAATCAGGGAGGACTTTGAAGGGGATACAAACTAGTTGTGGAACCATTTGGCCCAAAAGATGAGAGGACTGGCACAGGAAGTCCTCGGCACGTCTAAGGGAAGGGCACCAAGAAACAGAGAATCCTGGTGGTGGGGTTACGAGGTCCAAGAGAAGATTAAGGAGAAGCGAGCTTGTTTCAGAGAGTGGGACCATAGCAGGGATGAGGATAAGCGACAGCAATATATTCAAGCCAGGAGAGAAGCAAAGCGAGTGGTCAGAGAAACACAATCAAGAGCTTATGAGGACTTCTACAAAAGGATGGAGACCAAGGAGGGCACGAGAGACTTATATAGAATCGCCAAAGCGAGAGAAAGGAAGACCAGAGGCTTGGACAGAGTGCAATGCATTAGAGGGAAAGATGGACAAGTACTCGTGGACAAGCATCTAATCAAGGCTAGGTGGAAAAGTTATTTCCAAGAGCTGTTCAACGAACTAGGTGAGACAGACATATCCTTAGGTGATCTTCAAACATCTGAGGTGCATCAAAACCACTGTGAATGTAGGAAAATTAGCCTAGACGAAGTCAAGGAAGCCCTGAAATCCATGGGAAGGGGTAAAGCAGTTGGTCCAGATGACATCCCCATAGAAGTATGGAAGTGTCTTGGACAAAAGGGCGCCATTTGGTTGACTAAACTATTTAACCAAATCCTCCAAGGGAACAAGATGCCTAAGGAATGGAGGAAGAGCATATTGATACCGATATATAAGACCAAAGGCGACATTCAAAGTTGCGCCAGCTATCGGGGTATCAAGCTAATGTGCCACACTCTGAAGTTGTGGGAACGGGTCATAGAGAGGAGGTTAAGGCAGTTGACTGAGGTGTCCGAGAACCAGTTCGGATTTATGCCCGGGAGATCAACAATAGAAGCCATACACATCCTGAGGCGGACGAAAGAGCATTATAGGGAGAGACAAAAGGACCTTCATATGGTCTTCATTGATTTAGAGAAGGCATATGATAGAGTGCCGAGGGAAGTCCTTTGGAGAGTTTTGGACAGGAAAGGCATCCCCGTACCATGCATTCGAGCCATCAAAGACATGTATGATGAGGCACAAACTATGGTGCATACAGTGGATGGGGAGTCAGACGCTTTCCCGATAACAGTGGGGGTCCACCAAGGGTCTGCCTTGAGCCCCTATCTGTTCATTTTGGTTATGGACAAGCTCACTAGGCACATCCAGGGATGTGTACCTTGGTGCATGCTTTTTGCAGATGACATAGTATTGGTGGGGGAGTCACGGGAAAAGATAAATGAGAAATTGGAACTGTGGAGAGGGGTCCTAGAGTCCAAGGGTTTGCGCCTAAGCAAAGCCAAGTCCGAGCACATGGAACTCGAGTTCGATCCATCTACCACGCCTAGCCGAGAAGAAGTCAAGATTGGACACGAGGCCATTTCAAAGACGGAGAGATTCAGGTATTTAGGGTCCACAATACAGCACAACGGCGAAGTGGACGAGGATGTCAGCTACCGGATCAAAGCGGGCTGGCACAAGTGGAGGATGGCCTCTGCGGTACTTTGTGATAGGAAATTCCCCTTGAAGCTAAAGGGAAGATATTATAAGACGATTGTGCAGCCAGCCATGGCATATGGGGCGGAGTGCGGGGCGATGAAACAACAGCACACTCAGAAGATGAAGGTGGCGGAGATGCGAATGCTGAGGTGGATGTGCGGACACCCAAGGAAGGATAGGATCAGAAACGACGTCATAAGAGGAAAATTGGGTGTAGCTCCCATTGAAGATAAATTAAGGGAGCATTGTTTGAGATGGTTCGGACATGTTAGAAGGAGACCGAACGCAGCTCCAGTCAGAAGATGCGAACAGCCTATTACTACATGAGGCAGAAGAGGTAAAGGCAGACCGAAGAAAAGATGGATTGAGACGATCCGACAAGACCTCACCAACCTAAACGATCGGGAGGAGATGGCCCTAGATAGGGCCCATTAGAGGGCTAGCATAGGGGTATTATGACCCGGTTAGAGTAGGGTAGCCTTGACCTCTAACTGTCTATCCCTTTTTATCTTTCTATCCCTATCTCATCCTCTCTCTCGTTCTCTTTCCTTTTCTCATCATTCTTTTTTTTTTTTGGCCATACTTATGCTTTTTGTGTTTGCCAGGTCTTTTGGCTGATGGATGCAAGACCTTTTTCTTCAGTTGGGGGTCCAAGGAAACATCCTTTCTTCAGGGTAGCCCCCTGAAGGGGGAAGGCTGCTTACATCTACCCTCCCCAGACCCTGCTCTTGGCGGGAGCCCTTGGTGGCACTGGGCTTGTTGCTATTGTTGTTGTTGTTGTAGTAAGTAAAGTAAAATTGTCAATCCATGTTATAAATTTTAAAATAAAAAGCTTTGTTTGGGGTGATTGAAACCAAACATCGAGATGATGCCAAAAAGGATAAAATCCTAGTTAGGTATGGTTGTTGAAATCAGATGTTGAGATGATTTCAAAACTGATAATACAACGTTAATAATTTGTGGATTCATGTTACTATAAAATTGGTAGTTGAATCTCACTAACAATATCAAATAATGTGGTTATATGGATAATTAAATTGATGAGATAAATTTGTCAATTCATGAATTGTGATCACATCCTTATTAAATTTTTATTATGAATTGGTAATATGGAAAAGTTGAAAGGGCATGCATGTATATGATAACATTGCTTTACTTCATAACATTATTACTTATAAATGTTTTATGCATGCTTGTTAAAAGCCAATTCAAGTGTTTTTTAAAGTTATATGCAATTATGCATGCCAAAATACCCACGGAAAAATTTTTCATAGCTATAAAGATTCTTCTTATGAATACGTATATATAAATGTACTTGTTCATGCTTTAGTCTGTGGTGTATGCCGTATCATACTTGTGAAAGTTTGGGTATACAAATATTAGTAGAAAGGAGCAACGAGTTTTTCATGAAATATGAAAACGTATTCACAGTCAATTTCTATTATGAATATGTAATTAAGTGAAGGAAATTAGAGGCAAAGTAATGATAATTAAAAGTTTGATTTTCATTGTTGTGAACCACTTATTCACCTTGCAATGTAAAATACTCATAAATATTAGTATATGTGTGAATATAATGCAATATTTACATGTTTAATTTGCAATGTAAAGTAAATGCTGACACTAAAGTTCAAACACATGTGTGTGGTCGATAATACATGTTCGTAATGATAAATTAATAGGGACTTGTTTGACTTCCATGAGACATCAAATCATGGATACATAATTGTTATAAATTGGTAAAAATATATAATCAGGATTTATTTCTCATAGAATTATAATGGTTGAAACAAAATAATGTATATACATTATTGGTAAATATAATCATAATATAATTCACATATTATATATGAGTTGAAAATATCAAGAATTTGTAGTATGAAGAGTTACTAATTAGGATTAATGCATGTATGCATGTTGATGCAATCATGAATTTTTGTGATTTTGGTTGTGAACACAAATGATTTCTATTTATTTGGTAAAAATAAAAGTGGTATAAATTTGAGTGGATTGAGATTAGCGGATCAGGGAAGACATAGTAATATATTTTATGTTACTCTAATGATATTATGTCTTGTTAATTAAATACTCAAAGCAATTTTACATGAAAATTAATTTTCTAATATGATTTCATACCCATGTGCCACGATGTTGTTAGTTATCAAAGTAGCAAATCTCAAGAGTATAGGAGTATGAAATTATGATGTTTCATGTATTACCCATAAGAATTGATGCATATATAAATGGCATGATAATTCATATGATACAATTATGGGTAAATTTTAGTTCTTGGATGTAAATATGGACGAGTGCATAAAAACGATTTTGAATCTTTCATTGATATTGATGAAATAATGATATATCATGATAATGTGAAGTAAAATAGATTAAAATGAAAATCGTTTATGTACAATTTCTAGATCGAAAGTTCAAATATTCAGTGAAAGATGACATGCCTATGTCATATAATGAAAATCATGTTGTGAGGGAAGAAATCCCTGAAATGCTCTAAAACTTTGAAGGAGTAAAAGAGCGTGAAAAGAGAAATCCTTCTGATTGGACTTGTATATATTTTTGTTACATGAACTAGAGACAATATGGATGGTCAATAAATGAATCAGATAAATGCATATATAACAAATATAACAATGATATATGTTTGTTTGTTGATTACATGTTGATATTTAGTACCAAATGAAAGTAGTCCAGTAGTATAATTAGAGCACGAAAAGGCTTGATATAGCCTTTGTTGTTCGAAAGTTAAGTATGTACGTTTAGCAATTTAATTAAAGTTTGTTGGCATATGGTACATAAGGTACTGAAATAATCATGGATTATGGTATCACTTTTAACGGGTATTCTTCTACTTCAAAAGAATACTCGAATGCTAGTCGTATCTCCGGTAAGGAGGACTATGCTTCTACAAGCGAGTGGGTATTCCTATATGGTGGGGGTGTTGCCTCTTGGAATTTCAAAAAACAAATATGTATTATTAATTCCGCCATGATTTTAGAGTTTATTGCTCTGACTTCTGCTATTAAAGAAGAAAAAATGATCAAAGGATCTTTTGTATAAAATTTCTTTGCGGCTAAGCCAATGTCACCTATTTCTATCCATTGTGATAGTGAGGTTATATTTTCAAATTCAAAAGAGTGAGGCATATAATTGAAAGTCCAGACATATTAGTGTGAGACATAGTTGTATGAAACAACTCACAAAGATTGAGTGATCAATGTGGACTTTGAAAATATAAGTCAAAATCTAGCGGATCCCTTATTGAAAAGCTTTGCTAGAGCCTTTGTAATAAATATGAGTAAAGGGATGAATAAAACCCGTCAATTTTAGTCACCCTTAATGGACCCCTCAACCCAACACTAGGTATAATGCCAAGTCTTAAGTTCAATGAGGGAGTTCCATCATTCATGTGCTTTCAAGCACTAAAAGTAAAATTCCATCCATGGTGTAGTGCTTGGTAATCTGTGACAAAAGGAAAAGGAGGTTAAGCATATGCTCTTAATGGACCCAAGGAAATTATTGAATGTTGTGTTGCAGGGACATGATCAATGGGGTGTACCTATATGAGTGTGAAGTTTAGCCTCTTCAAGGAGTGTTTTAACGGGTTTGACTCTGTTACACTCATGAAAGGCATGGGACACAAGGCCTAAAATGTGTCAATCGAAGATGAGGTGTTTGTTGGGAGTAAGTCTTGTGCGTGGAGACAAGTATGGTTGGTCAGATGGACACGTATGGTTCAAAGTATAGTCTACGATTTCATTCCAATTAACTGTGACGTGTCTTCACTAAGTGAGGGTTCAATCGGAAAACACTCTCATTTATGCATAAAGACATCCATTTATTCCGAGATGATATATAATATGAATGAGAATGTATGTATTTTATATTTTGAAATTGGTGGGGGATTGTTGGTGTATTTCAAAATAAACAAAATGATAATTTGGTGTCTTTTGGGTAAAGATTTGTGTCTCTTCATAAAAAGATACTTAAAAACTACAAATACCTCTCTCCTTTCACATAATTATAAGGGGGAAAAAAAGGCATACTTGAAAATCTACAATCTCTTTTCTTCTAAGAGTCTCGGTCATCTTTCCTTTCCACGCTTTTACTCTCACTTTGTTTTGGGTTTCATTGTATATCTGAAGCTATTTTGGTATTAACAAAGTAAATCTTGAAGAAAGTGGTTTGCTACACGCCTTGAAGCCGGTGACTGATATAGATACCTGTTTTATCATTTCCCTAAAAAAATTTGTGTTTTCTACAAATGGTTCTAACAAATGATTGCTGATATAACTCCTGCTTTCATCTCAATCATAGTCCTTCATAAACAATGATGGTGATACATGACTTTGCTATTGTATATTAATTCGGCTTCACTTTCGAGAAATATAATTGATTGAGTTCAAAATTTCATTAATTTCATCAATGTGGTTTACATTATCATGATATGTCATCATAGTCGTTCTCTTTTTTTGGTACTCTTACTTTCAGTTAGAACCAACAATTTCCCATGGGATGCATGATCGAATTCTATTATTTATTTAATATACTCACTCGTGAATCATCATGGGTTGAAATCAAATTTTTTTTTGCGAAATGCTAAAGTATGGTATAAAGTAGTAGTTTCAACCATGTAATATACCATAATTTTATTCAGTAATGGAAAATGGGTTAATTGAATGGTGCCAACTTTATGTTTGGGAGAAAAAGTCAATTGAATGTTTAGCTTCAAAAGATTATTCAAGAAAAACTATAATAAAATGTTAATGATAATGTTATTTTTAGAGTAAAATTGTAATTGTCATGTCAATTTTGTGGCTATCATACTCAATAAGTCACATCATGATCGTGATAATAAGAACTCCCAATAAATAAACTGCAAAATCAAATCCAAAGATAACTATGGTCAATTAACTTAATGTGTTTTCTTTTTGTTTTCTCAGTATTTAAATTAAAAATTTTCAATATGTGTCAAATTAATGTATCTTATCTGTATACAAAATAATGTGAAACAATGTAATATAGTTATTAAATTATTTTGAAATTAATAATTTTTTTTATATTCTAATAATTTTACTAATTGTTTGGTTGGAGATAGTTAATTCAATTAATAATTAATATTACTCCTTCTCTACCACCATTTTTTAAAAATTAAAAATTATATTTTCTTTTTTTTTTTCCCTTACAAAAAAATTTTAATCATAAATTTTAATGCTTTCCATTTCGAATTTTATTATTCTAAATATTAAACACAAAAATCACTTTTCTCTCATGTCTATAATTTCTTTTATCTTAATTAGTATATTTTATGGATGTTTCCTATATAATACAAAAATATACTTATTGTAATTTTAATAATATATAAAATTCTTCAATAAAAATTTATATTACATTATTTTGCTATTAATTTTATTCGTGTGTGTAGAAGAAAATGAGGTAAAGATTCTTACCTTTAAAAATGAAACAAATTGTGGGTGTTTCCTTGAATTTCCTGTACTTGGGGCATTATGTCGCCTAAGTTTCCTCTTGTGAGGTTCTAGCGGCCAATTGGGATTTCAAACAGGATCTTTAAAAATCTAAAGGTAAATCGGGTCTGAAATAAGAGTTTTTGACTTTGGAAAAATGAGAGGAAAAAAAAAAAAAATCCAACTAGGCACATATGAATTTTTTTAGCACTGAACTTGTTAAGTTAAAAAAGAAAAGTGTTGTACTTACATTAATGAATTTTTTTATTACTAAACTATAAAAAAATAACTACTTTTTTTAGCTCCCAAATGTAGAGAGTGAACCCCACTTGCCTTCTTGCAAGTGGTGAAAATTTTTGTTGATTTTATTGTAAAAAGAACAATTAATAAAAAAATTAAATTATTTGTATGTGAATTTTTTTAACACTATACTTATAAAAGTAAAAAAAAAAAAATTGTCCTAGTAAAAATAAATTTTTTTGTCGTTGAACTAGACATAAATTATTTTTTTTAGCATTATATGAGTACCTAACACTTATTCATATGTTTGTATCACCTATCTTAATGTGGAATATGCTCCTGGTTATATATTGTTATGATTCAAGATCAATCTTGAATCATAACCTAGGATAGATGTAGAATTAGATCCGAGAAGAGAAGAGAACTAGAGATTTAAGATGATAATTAGAGAATATAGAAGAGAGATAGAGAGAGTTAGGGTTGATAGAAGAAGAATTAGATCATTATCATTCATCAATGAATCTTCTTACAAGACAATCCAAACCTTTATACTACAATGCTAATTAAGTTGGTGGAACCCGAAAATATCTAACAATACAACGAATCTAACCAACTTAACTACCATTAACCGAAATACAACACTTCTAAGTCTTTTCCGCCAATTCCTTATTTGAATATTACAAGAGTTTCCACTACATACACTTCCTCTAATTGTGAATCATGACAAATCCCCCTCCTTAACAGCATTCTTGTCTCAAGCATGAAGGGATGGAAATTGGCTCTTGATGAAACTCAGCCTCTCCTAAGTAGCATCTTTACGGTCCAAATTAGTCCAAAGCACCAGCACTTCCTTAACTTGATTGCCCTGCTGCTGAATCTCCCCTGAACCCAATATGGCTGCTGGTTCCTACCTGAGACCCCCATCTACTTTTGTCTCTTGAGGTGACTTAGAGCTAGTGTTACCATCTGCAATGTGTTGCTTCAAAAGAGACACATCGAAAACAGGATGGAAAAAAGAGTATGGTGGCAACTCCAACCAACAAGCTACTCTTCCCACCTTCTCGAACACCTTGTAAGGCCCAAAATAACGAGCACTACGCTTAACATTCTTGCGAACAGCTACACCGGCTTGCCTATATGGCTGCAACTTCAAGTAAACGAGATCTCCCACTTGAAAAGACTTATCAATCCTCTTCCTGTCACCATAGAATTTTATCCTAGCCTACGCTAGCTGCAAATTATCCCTTAGTTGTTGCACCAGCTGCTTCCTTTGAACCAGCAAGTCATTTACTTCACTAACAGAAGAAGTAGCTCCTTACATCATCATTGCAGATGGAGGATCATAGCCAGAGCCTTGAATGGATTTGTCCCCAAGGGAGAATGAGCATGTGAATTGTACCAGAATTCAGCTAAAAACGACTACCTATGCCATTGCTTGGGATAGCTGAAAGTCATGCTCCTCAAGTATTGTTCCAAAAATTGATTTACTCTCTCTGTTTTCCCATCGATTTGTGGGTGATATGAGGAGCTCAAGGCCAGAGAAGATCCCAACAGTAGAAATAACTCTCGTGAGAAATGACTTGCAAACAATCTATCTCGATTAGAAATAATAGATTGAGGCAAACCATGAAGCTTGCAGATGTTGTCCAAGAACAATTTGGCAAGTTTTTCAACTGAAATTGGATGACTCAAGGCTAGGAAGTGTCAAAACTTGGTGAATTGAGCCACCACCACCCAAATCACCTCCTTCCCTTCAGACTTGGGCAATCCCTCAATAAAATCCATACTTATGTGTTGTCGTGCTCTATCTAGAATGGGTAAAGGCTGCAGCAACCCTTGAAAGTGCATATGATTGAACTTAGTACACTGAAAAACATCACAAGATCGAACAAATTTCACCACCTCCCTTCTCATACCGGGCCACTTGAAGTATTGTCTCAACCTTTGATAAGTTCCTTCAAGTCCTCCCCAAGCTGAATCATGCGAAGCTATAATAATTTGCCTTCTCAAATCAGTCACTGACCCAATGTACACTTTCCCTTTAAGTCTCACAATTTCATTAGCAACGGATACATAAGAATCTGCACTAGAAGAGTTGTTCTTGATGCTAAAGGCGGTGACACATTCCTGAGCAAAGCTATCACCATCATAAGACTTATGCACCTCATCCATCCAAGAAAGCAGGGCTACAGAGATAGCAAAACATGAAGCCAATTCAGTCCCATCCTGCTTGCGTGATAATGCATCAGCAGCTAAGTTTTCTCTGCCTTGAAAGTACTCGGTTGAATAATTAAGACCCAACATCTTCATGAGACCTCTACTCTGCACTCTTGTAGTGATCTTTTGCTCCAGTAAGTACTTAAGACTTTGATGGTTAGTTCTAATAACGAAGTGATGTCCTTCCAAATAATACCTTCACTCCTTGACTGCCAAGAGAATTGCTAGATACCTTTTCTCATAAATGGACAAACTAATGTGTTTTGGGCTAAGGCATTGACTCAAACAAGCCACTGGTCTTCCCCTATGAGATAGAACTCACCCCACTCCAGTCCTACTTGCATCTATCTCCAATGTAAAATGAATGCTAAAATTAGGCATAATAAGCACAGGAGCTAAACACATTGCCATCTTCAATCTTTTAAATGCTTCCTGAGCTTTCTCAGACCATTGGAATGCATCTTTCTTGAGCAGATCAGTTAGTGGTTTAGCAATCATCCCATAACCTGCTACAAACTTTCGATAATACCCTGTTAATCCCAAAAAACCCCTCAATTGCTTAAGGAAAACAGGTGTTGGCCATTGTCTCATAACCTCAATCTTTGCTGGATCAGTGGCTACTCCGGCAGAAGAGATGATGTCACCCTAACTATTCCACCTTATCTTGAGCAAAAGTACACTTAGACAGCTTGGCATACAACTTGTGCTGCCTCATGAGCTCAAACACCTATCTAAGATGATCCACATGTGAATCCAGTGAAGAACTATTCACCAAGATGTCATTAAAGAAGACCTGAACAAACTTCCTCAACAGGGGGTTTAAAGACTGAATTCATCAAGGCCTGAAATGTGGTTGGAGCATTTGTTAATCCAAAAGGCATCACAACAAACTTATAACGCCTATGATGAGTTCTAAAAGCAGTCTTATGAACATCTTGCTCCAATACTCAAATCTAATGATATCCCTGCCTCAAATCCAGCTTAGAAAAGAAGTGGGAACCATGTAATTCATCCAAAAGATCATCAATAATTGGAATTGAAAACTTATCTTTGACAGTAAGGGAGTTAAGCTATCGGTAATCAATACACATCCTCGATAAACCATCCTTCTTCTTGACTAGTACGACAGGAGAAGCAAATGGACTGTGGGAGTGTCTGATGAATTCAGTTCTCAGTAGCTCATCCACCTGCTTTTTAATCTCACTTTTCTGTGATACTTGTAGGGTCTCAAATTCACTGGATCAGAGTTGGCTTTTAGTGGTACAACATGATCCAGAGATCTCCTGGGAGGAAGGCTATTTGGTTTATCAAATAGATCATTATAGTCCTAGATCAGCTTATAGATTGGAAAGTGAACTTCCTTCTCAGCCTGAACTAACTCTGTTGAGATGGAAAATAGATGGCCTACCCACTGATAGTCCTTCTTCAGGTGTATCTCATTAGCCTTTTTGCCACTCAACATCTTAAATTGTCCTTGGTCCACAATTCCTTACAACTTGACTGCTTTACCATGTAGATCAAAGGAGACTGCAAGCTGACTGAAGTCAAACACCAAAGGACTGATGGTCTTCATCCAATCCACCCCAAGCACCATGTCACAACCCCCCAATTTCAAAACTCTAAAGTCATGAGAATTGGCAGCCTTGCATCTGCCAATTGAATTGATTACACTTCATTTGGGTGAGCGTAGAATTCCCATCGGCAACATTCACACCTAAGGGACTTGTTTTTATCATTTCATGACCCACTCTCTTGATTATCTTAGGATCAATAAAATTGTGTGTGCTCCCACTGTCAATCAAAATCAAAAGTGATTTATGATTTGCTTCACCCCTTGATTTTTATAGTGTTGTGTGAACCACTGCCAGTCAAAGCCTTCATAGAGATCTCCATTTCATTCTCATCACTGTCCAGTTCTTGCAACTCCTCCTCATGTTCATTGTTTACATTCTCCTCCTCTTACTCATCTGATTCTTCATCAGCCTCGGCCCCAATCACCGACATAAGGAGTTTAGGGTTACACTTATGGCCAAAGAAGTATCTTTGGTTGCATTTGAAGCACAACCTCTAAGCCTTCTTCTCTTCCAGACTTAAGGTTTTAGGGGCCATCTTGCTACCAGCTGATGTTGTTGAACTAATTGATGCAGTCTTGCTTCGAGATGCTTCTGAATTAGCGAGTATTGTGGCCTCATATAGCTTCGCCTTGGAGTAAGCCTAGGACACGTTCAAGGGGTTAATGGCCTTAACCAAACTCTTGATCTTGGGCTTAAGACCACTAATGAAGCTAGAGACATGGTATGCTTCACTAGCACCCGGATTGACTGCCACCATTCTTGCTCTAAGGTTCTCAAATCGTGTCATATATTCTCTCACAAAAGGGGTTTGCGTTACTTTGTTGAAGTGATCCACCACATCTCCCGGGTCCTCATCTCCATGTCTTTTACAAAACTCATCAATAAACTCATACCAAGTTATGTCTAGATTACTGAGAATCATACTGTGAAACCATACCTCCTGGTCACCATGTAGATGAACTGCAGCCAGCTCCACTTTCTCTGCATCCATCACACGACTATGGTTGTGGCTGTGATCCATCGAACGTGTCAATTTCTACCTTAGGCTGCCTGAAACCACTACTCCTGATCACGGTTTCAGCTTCATTTCTTTTCTTAGATACTCGAGGATGCATCTGATCAAGAGGCCTGCCTTGCTGCCTTGTTGGTGTTAAAAATCTAACTCTTGGAGGCACTGCTTGACGGTTAATTTGCTCCTGTAATCCAATCATATGTTGCTGCAACTGCTGATTCGAATTGGACGCATCACCCACTCTCTGAGACACATCTCTTACTTCCTGACTCAGACTTCCCATTGCTGCTACCAGGTGCTCAATCTCAGACCTCAGCTGATCAAAACCTTCTCCCTACTAATTAGACCTCAGCTAACTCGAACTCACTCCTACTGTGACTCTAGCATAAGTCCCTGCCGCTATGCCAGCATTAAATGCTGCATTTATAGCTGTGCCGGCTCTAGTTGTGACTCCTCCAGCCATTAGAACAGTTATTCACTTCGGCTTAATCAAATCAGGCAAGTAACAATTAATGCGTGTAAGATAACTGAACTTGTGAACTACTAAGCTTGATCAGATGCAGAATCAATCAATTTAAATATTACTTCAATCAGTAACAATCTATCAAGCTGTGATACCAATTGTTATGATTCAAGATGAATCTTAAATCATAACCTAGGATAGATGTAGAATTAGAGTAGAGAAGAGAAAGAATTAGAGATTTAAGATGAGAATTAGAGAATATAGAAGAGAGATAGAGAGAGTTAAGGTTGAGAGAAGAAGAATTAGATCATTATCATTCATCAATGAATCTTCCTACAAGGTAATCCAAACCTTTATACTACAATGCTAATTAAGTCGGTGGAACCTGAAAATATCTAACAATACAACGAATCTAACCAACTTAACTACTATTAACCGAAATACAACACTTCTAAGTCTTTCCCGCCAATTCCTTATTTGAATATTACAAGAGTTGCCACTGCATACACTTCCTCTAATCATAAATCATGACATATATAAATATAT
This sequence comes from Simmondsia chinensis, assembly GCA_018398585.1. NCBI lineage: Eukaryota > Viridiplantae > Streptophyta > Magnoliopsida > Caryophyllales > Simmondsiaceae > Simmondsia > Simmondsia chinensis. The sequence goes on from JAGTTD010000016.1 coordinate 7,198,366, forward strand.
TCTTTTGATATATTTTCAAAATAAACTATCTCGTTTGTATATTTGGTGTGCTTTGGTTTAAATATGGTGTGTATCAACATATTACAAACTCACTCTCTAGACGCTGTGTGTTGACCCATAGACATTGTGTGCCGACGCGCAACATTAAAAAAACTCCAATCCCCAAAATTTGGGTCGTGTATCAACACACAATATCTGTACGTCGACACACAGACTTACAGAACCTCTAGTCCTTAAGACTGGGGCTGTGTGTCTGCACACAACCCAATTTTGTCTAACATATTGTGTGGGCTTTTTGATGATTAGGAAATGATTTTTGACTTTTTTGAAATGTTGTGTTTATTCTCAAAGGACACCTACTAATCTATATAAAGTTCTTACCGAATGTCCGTAAGGCACTTGAAAAATTACTTTTAAAAGTCACATCATTCTCTACTTCTATATCGAAAATCAATCTCTTTCATACTCATTCTCTCTGTGGGCCAACATGGAAAATATATATTACGGTAATATATTTAAGGCAAAGCACATCAAATATACAACCAAATATATTACAAAATAATTTATATATTACCAAAAATTTATTCCACATTAGTATTTTTGAGCAAAAATACATTAAATTAAAATAGATGATATAAGCATATGAGCAAGTGTTAGATACTCATACAATGCTAAAAAAAATTAATTTATGTCTAGTTCAACGCTAAAAAAATTATTTTTACTAGGACAATGCCTTTTCTTTTACTTTAAGTGTAGTACTAAAAAATTCATATACAGATAATTTGGTATTTTACTAATTGTTTTTTTACATTAAAATTTTAAAAAAAAATTTCCACTTGCAAGAAGGCAAATGGGGTTACTCTCCACCTTTGGGTGCTAAAAAAATTAATTTTTTTTTATAGTTCATTGCTGAAAGAATTCATTAATACATCGCTTTTCTTTTTCACTTAACAAGTTTAGTGTTAAAAAAATTCATATGTGCTTAGTTGGATTTTTTTTTTTTATCATTCTTCCTTTGACTTTTGAAGATAATAATTGAGTTCAATAAAGGTTTGAGGTTTTGAATTAATATTTAGGTAAATATATAAATTTAGTGTTTTATTAATATTTGTATCATGCTCAGATTATTGCCGAATTTTATCCATTTTATCCCTTTACTTATAACTTCTAGGATTTTAGATCATATAACTTTTTTTAACCGGTTGTATTTGATTTTATTTTATAGGATCTTTATAAGTTATTTATATTATACTAATAATTTTTTTCATAAATTAAGCTGTAGTTCTATTTTATAAGTTTTTTGTTTTTTAGTAATTATTTGTCTAATATACTTACTTATGAATCATTATTATTTGGAATCAAATATTTTCTACAAAACTCTATTGTATAGTAAAATACAGTATTTGCAACAATCTAATCCACTATAATTTCCTTCACTAATGGAAAATGAGAAAAATAAATGAGGATAAATTTATTTGGGGTAGAAAGACCTCAATTGAATATTTAATTTTGAAAGATTATTTAAGCAAAATTAAATAAAATAAATAAGATGATATTGTTGTCAGAGTAAAATTTTTATTATCATTTTTTTTTTTTTTGGCCAGAAGGTAAGCGCTATCTCATATGTCAAAATTTTTGCATCATGTACAAGTATATCCTTAAAAAACTCAATAAAAAAGCTCTATCAAACTAAAATCCAAGAAGCGAAAAAACAAAAGGCCCAACAGCCCATCTCTATTCCTCGACTACATGCAGCCCAACATAACTTGTATAACTCACACTAAATATCTCCCTGTCAAAGTCAAAGTTAATCTGAACCCAAACCCTTTTCTGTATCTCCTTAACCATATTTTCAGCCGTTAATGCTCGGTCTTCAAACTTCTGTAGTATCTCTCTCTCCATATCAAGTAGACCGAAACTGCCAAATCTAGTCTTTAGATCCTACTTGCCTCAAGTCGATTCCTGATATTCTTTCTAAACCATTCCAAAGGTTCATGTAAGGAACTATAAAACTTGACGTTACTCCATGCATACACTGATTTCTATACCTACCCATGCTTTACTAGAGAGCTTCGACTGCCCAAGCTAAACTCTCGTTTACATAACATCTCATCAGTCACCAAAATTCCTTTTGCAGCCATCCATTACATGAATCTATACTTGGGAAAAATCACGCTTAAAGAAACTTTCCTTGATCTCCCACATTCACGCAAAGTGTTTGGTGCTTGATCTCCCCATATGACTACCAATTTATCATGACATGCTAGCTACCCTTTCCATACACTAGATTCCATTCCCTTAATCCCCACACTCCAAATCGAGCTCCCTTGCATGTAATACCAATGAACCCAGTTTATCCATGAAGCTTCTGGCTCTTCCTGTATATTCCACAAAATTTTCCTGTAGTACTCTAAATTCCATTCATCTAACTATTTCAGCCCTATCCCCCTTTGCTTCTTTGGGAAGCACATTTTGTCCCATGAAATAGGTGCAAACCCATAAAAATCTCATCAACAAGGACTATAAACGTTGGAGCACTCCTTTCCGAAAATAAAAAATGTTAAACGAGAATGAGATCATACCTCCCAGCACCGATTGGATGAGCTCCACTCTAGCCACATAGGACAGCTTCAGATTTTGCCATGTAGTGATCTTCTTCCTTATCTTCTCTATTAACATCGCAAACTGCTATTGCTTAAAGTGATTCTCTGCTATCAGCACTCCTAAGTATCAAAGCGGTAGGCTTAACTCACAAAATCCCAACATATTCATAACCTCATACTTCTCTTCTTCTCGGACCCCTGCAAAGCATATTCTAGACTTGAGTAATTAGGCTCCAAACCTAACACCTTAGAAAAGTCTTGCACTACTTCCCATAACATCTTAACCGAGACAGCATCACCATGCGAAAACAGTAACAAGTCATCCACAAACATTAGATGACTCAGTTTAAACTTCACACATTTTGGGCGAAATTTGAAGTTTTGATCAACACATCCTAGCTTTTGGGACAGATACTCCACACAGTATAAACAGATACTGCGAGATCGGGTCCCCTTGTCTAAGTCCACATGCACATCTAAAAAATCCAACCAATCTATTGTTCATCTGTAAATAGTACGAAGAAGTGGTAACACATTCCCAAGTCAGATCAAAAAAATCTTTCGGAAATCCCAAACCTTTCAAAATGTGCTTTCTATTACAGAATCTTATGTTTTCTCGATATCTATTTTCATGAAACATCTCGGCAAAATGTGCCTTCTATTACGGTGCTTAACAATCTCTTGTCCCATTAATATATTATTAAAGCTCAAGGGTCCCCAAACGAAAGACTTCTAAGTTAAATTGGTTACTTTACCCAGAACTCAATCTTAAAGATTATCTTGTAAATGACATTACTGCAATAGATAGGCCTGCAATCACCTACGCATTACGGATGCTCATTTTTCAGAATAAGTCATATTATTGTAGCATTCAAGCACTTCAAGAGTTTCCTACTATGAGAAAAACCCTGTACTACACAAATCACATCACTACTGGCACAATCCAACTTGCTCAATCAAATTTGGAAGTCATTCCACCTTGTCGTAGAGATTTTGAAGCCGAAATGGACCACAGACTTGATTTGATTTCCTCATTATTTAGTTTCGAACCTCTATCAAAAATCTCCCGCTGCACATCTTCACATTGTACCTCAGTACCCTACAACGTTTGATAAAAACTTAAGAATTCCTTATGTATTGATTTCTTATCTTCATAGCATCTACCGTCCCTTCCTGTCACTGCACATATGGTATTCTACTTACCACTTGCTTTAATACATGAGTAGAAGTAACTTGTGCCCATATCTGCAAGATTCATATAAGTAATCTTTACACGCTGCTGGAAATACTCATTTTTTGATGCACTCAATCTCTGAAGTCTCAATCAAGCTTCTCGAATTTGGTCTCTCAATGCTCCTGTATAACCATCCTGGGCCTGGAGCTCTTCTAACTCTTGTCTTGCCTTCTCTACTAGGAAAGAAACACCTCCTAGGAAAATGCTCTTAAATTTGCTTCAAGATTCATTTAGCATTCATAAGTCTTTCATGGAAAACATATTGACACGAACCTTTTACATCCTCATCCCAGGCTTGCCGCACCCTCATTACAAAATCATCCATCTCAGTTATCAAATTAGACATCTTAAATGCCACTTTACCTTCTGAAACCGGAGTCCCCACTCTTACAACAAAGGGCACATGATTGGACACTACGAGCTCCATAAAAATCATCGTAGAATCGTATTTCTAATGCCACAACGGGTTATAATAGCTCTGTCCATTTTAGACTTTATAAGCGACCCTTTCTCTCTTTAGTTTGACCATGTATAAGAGGATCCCAATCTCCTCAAGTCACAAAAACCAATATGCTCTATACAATCCACAAATTTATGCATTTCGTTCTTTGTTATTTTAGCCCCGACCACTATATCCTCCGGACCCAATATTGCATCAAAATCTCCTAAAATCAACCACGGCTACGCCTCGCTCCCCAAACTCTTCAAGGCCTCCCAAAAGATTCTACGAGTAGTCAATCTATTATTTGCATAGCAGAAAGTGCATAAGATTGTATCACCATATGCAAAAATCGAGCCTCAACAAGAACAAATTGTCTCTTAACTACCAAAACTTTCACATTCACTTCACTTGGATCCCATACTACCCATATTCTACCTCCACAGCCCTCTTCATAGTTACATGTATATTCCTACCTACTAAACAAATGCTTCATTAAAGTCCCAGTCCCTAGAATGGCAAACAACCTTATTTTCTCTCTATTTACTAGATTCCTAACCTTTGAGCCTTTATGGCCCTTATTCATTCCTCTAACATTCCATGAGCCATGATCATCAAGTAATACTTGAATTTTGATCCTCCCCCTGGCCCCCCCCCCCCCCCCCCCCCCCCAAAAACAAAAAAAATGCCCCCCAACTATGTTCTCCACCTACCTTCACCTCTTCTCCTATATTATCGAAAATTTGGAAAGGGTTTGGAGATCCAAGCTTACCCCCTCACTAGATTGAGCGGCGAAGCTTTACTTTCCCACTATTGTCCATCCCTCCTTCTCTTGCAATCGTGCTTCGTGAACATTACTTTGGTACTTGTCTTGTTGCACCTCTTGTGTGACTGATGTATTTGTCTTCGGTTGGTACACTTTCTTCACTCTTAGATAGGCCTTCTCGAGATGACCAATCTTCTTACACTACTCACACGACTCTGGGAGCCATTTGTACAATACCATTTGACCAATACACGTATCCCCTGGAAGATCTAGCGCAATTAACTTCTTGATCGGCATAAAAACATCCACTTCAATCAAAATAAGGGCATAAGAGACTTGTTGTCCAGTTGCTATCATATTATCGGCATATAACGGCGTACCTATACAACTTGCAATTTTACTTAGAGCAGTCACACTCTACAAATTTGTAAGAGGTTCGGAAAAGTTACCCATATTGAGACTCTACAAAATTACTCAACTTCAAATCTAAAATCGGGTGTCCATTTCTTCAAAACTAATGGTAGCTGTCTGATCATGCATGGGACCCCTTCCATCACCATATCACAATCCTCCCCCGCATCAAAAACGAAGAAAACCCACCAAGGCTTTGCTCTAACAGTAAACAGTTTCATTGATTTCCATTTCCGTAAGTGTCACTCTTTTCTCTAAAATTCCTTGTGAAACATGCCTCAATTGTAACCCTTGTTCTGGTGCTCTGTTATTTGTAAACAATTTTCTCCAATTCATAGCTGGTATCTGCTCCCCTCTTCTTTATGCATCCATATTCGTTCTCTCTACTTAGGCACTGTTGCGAACCTAAATAAAAGTATACTATAAACTAAAAAAAAGCATTAAAAGAGATATAAAGGAAAAATATAAGATGACATTTGATTTCATTCCTGGTCTTTGTGAATACATATGACCCACTATTTATAAAATGACTCCCCTCTAGGTGGGACCCACTATATTTACTATTAGACTATTACAATATTTAAATCCTAATACTATAAACCCTAAATACCTAATTTAGGATCGTATCAATACTTTCCCCTTTGAGAGACCCTTATCCTCAAGGGTCTAAGTATGATATTTTATAACTAGTAAAAATGAAAAACAAAATTTTAAGTCATCCTATTTATTGCCTGCTATAACTTCTATTTTTATCCGCCCGGGTCGAACACAATAGGGACAAATTTTACTGACTTAAATGGTCTAAAACTAAGAAAGACAATTAAGTGATTACAAATACTCAAAGGGCAAAATTGTAATTGTGTCTAAAAAGACCCCATAACCCTAGCCCCCTTTTTCCAAATCTGCGCCGCCGCTTCTTCTCCCCCACGACCACCGGCTTAAGCACCGGCATCACCATTTCGGACTTGATGCGCGGCTCTACTCCCAGACGACGGCGGCAGAGGAGGCGCACCACCGGCAACGTCCTAGCCCTACTCCAACGCTTGCCTTGCCACTTTCTCGGCCATCGCGCCCTGGACATCGACGACGGTGGTGTCGTCTTCTTCTTCGACGAAATGAGGTCTCGATGGTGGTGGTGACGCCTAGCGTCGGCAGTGGTGGTCATCTTTTTTGTCATTTTCGTGGCTGTCGGGATTGTCCTTCGATATTCGTCCATCGTTTCCATGGTTACCCTCGCCGACCTCTGCCCCTCGAACGGCATCGTTTCTAAGGCTGTCACCTCGACCTCATCATTCAGCACCAGGGAGCTCCGATTTGCGGCCCATGGTGGTGGTGCCGGCACCTCTGCGATGGTCCGATCACCACTGTCCGATTCTGGTAAGTCTTCATCGTTCTTCGTGCTTGCTTCTTCAGCTTCCGGTATTGTCGGCGGCGACGTCTCGGTTTTGATCTGTACTGGTGGTGCCGGTGTTCTGGTGACAGCAGTGGCTGCACCAGCGGATTCCGGTAACCCCTCACCGGAAACCACCACTCCTCTTGCCGAGGTTTGTTGCACCGATTGACCTTGATTTTTGAACCCTTAAATAAAAGTATACTATAAACTAAAGGAAAGCATTAAAAGAGACATAAAGGAAAAATATAAAATGACATTTCATTTGATTCATGGCATTTGTGAATACATATGACTTTCTATTTATAGAAGGAGCCCCCTCTAGGTGGGGCCCACTACGTACTATTAAACTACTACAATACTAAATACCTTAATACTATAAACCCCAAATACCTAATTTAGGATCGCATCAATACTTTCCCCTTTGAAAGACCCTTGTCCTCGAGGGTCTAGTATGATATTTTATAACTCTTAAAAGAGTGCTTTTTTGTCATCCTTTTTATTATCTGATATAACTTCATTTTTGTACCCCTGGATCAAATAAAATGGGTACAAGTTTTACTAACTTAAGTTGTTTAAAACTAGTAATAGATATTTTTCGTAAAATGTTCAAGTATGGGAGAATTAAGTAATTGTAAACAAGTAGGGGGGTAAAATGGTAATTTTGCTTAAAAGAGACCCCTAACCCTAATTCCCGTCTCCCAGATCTGCGCCCCTGCCCCCCTCTTCTCGTCTGCCCTGCTGGCGGCGCTTTCCGGCGGGCGCCATGCTTCGCGTTGCCGCGTCGGCGGCGGCGGCTCCCCTGCCCTCTCGTCACTCTCCCATACCTCTTCGAACCACCCGCTGCTCGCGTTCTCCTCTCTCTCTTCGTCGAATTGATTTCTCTTTCAAATTCGAAGTTCGACGGCCTCCACTCACGAGGCCTGAACGGTGACGGCAGCGGTGTCCTCCTGTTTTCCGGCAAAGAGCGGTGACGTTCGTGGTGGTAGTGCCTCCTCTCGACGGTGGTGCTCCTTTTCTTCACCATGGTCGATTCTCTCGCTTCGACCTGTTCCGTTCGCGATGTCGTTTTCGAATCCGACCTCTGAGCACTTGGTTCTTCATTAAGGGCTTCGACCAGCCCGATCTTCGCGTCCTCTGCCCACGCCGGTAGATCCGACGTCTCCACGCTGATTCGATCGTCCTCGTTCAATCCCGGTAAGTCCTCGATTTTTGTCCTTTGTCCTTCATCGTCTTCGGTTTTCGACGTCGCCGCCGGCAACGTCTCTGTCTCGGTCAGAAGTGGTGGCTTCGGTGTTTTCACAACACCAGCCACCATTGATTCCGGTGAACTTCCATCAAAAGCCACCGCTGCTGTGGATGTCGGGATTTGTACTGATTTTTCCTGATTTTTCAACCTATCTTGAAGGTCATCGAGTTTTTGTAGGATTGTTGCTATTGTGTTTTGAGTCCCGGCAACTGCTACCGGATCGATTTCTATTGAGTGGGTTTGTGTTTGGTGGGGATAGGTTAGAGGTGGGTAATAGTGGCTGGGGGTGAATGTGGTGGGTGGTTGTGGGTAGTAGAGGTCGGGTGGGTAGTGGTGGTCGGTTGGTGGGTACAGGTCAGGTGGGTAGCGGTGGTGGGTCTGGTGGTCGGTTGGTGGGTAGAGGTGGGGTGAGTGTTGGTGGATCGGGTTGATGGTGTGGGGTTGGTAGTCAAGTGGTGTGGGGTGGGCATGGTAGTCAAGTGGTGGTGATGGTGGCGGCTGTCTGGCGGCAGAAAGGGTGGCTTCCACCTGTCGTGGTGGTCCTCCCTGGTGGACCCATGGTGGGACCGCTTGAGTCCAGCTTCGGGTATACATTGTGCCCACAGTCCGAGAACCGACAAGCTCTAATACCATTGTTGCGAACCTAAATAAAAGTATACTATAAACTAAAGGAAAGCATTAAAAGAGACATAAAGGAAAAATATAAAATGATATTTCATTTGATTCATAACATTTGTGAATACATATGACTCTCTATTTATAGAACGAGCCCCCTCTAGGTGGGGCCCACTACGTACTATTAAACTACTACAATACTAAATACCTTAATACTGTAAACTCCAAATACCTAATTTAGGATCGCATCAGGCACCCTCCCATACATCTGATTGTGCTAAAGGAAGCTCCCTAGCCTTCTTCGCTACTTCATCAGCCTCGCGACTAGGATTTGGGCCCAAGGAAGCCTCCTCGACCTTCACACCCTCCACACACAGCCCATCATTCTGAGTATCTCCATTCTCCCTCCCACTATCATCAATAATTACCTCTTGCTGCACCTGAGCTACTGGATTCAGGAAAATATTAAACACATATAGCTCTCCTTCAACCCTCAGACCAAATTGAGAACTGCCCCCCGATCCTGCGATTGGATGTCGCTTCGATCTCCCCTAGCCACCATCGCTTCTCCCCAACCCCGAGGCGGGCAACCCTGCCCTCGAGCCATCATTCACCCTCAAAACACTAGCTTCCTCGAGAGTCGCCTTGTAAATCGCTTGTAAGAGCTTTCACACTCCTCCTTACTATTATTACCATGGTTTGCAACTATCATTTGTACATTAATACTATTCTGATAAAAAAAATTTGTACATTATTACTGTAACAATAAAATCTCTTAATAAATTAACTATAAAATAAAAATCAAAAGTAACTACGGATTAACCTTCATTTCTTTTCTTTTTCGTTTTTACTTATTTGAATAAGAAAATTTTAATATGTATCGAACTACTCTATTATATCCATATTTATATATTAATTAGAATTTTCTTTTCCAAAAGTCTCAACTTATAATAAAATCAACTCTTTTCTCTTAATTTAAATGTACATAGGTTATTAAATAGACAAATTCTATTTTTTTATTTGTGTTAATAATATAATTTATCAATTCTAACATATAAATATAATTACTTAAAATTTAATCACACACCATGTATCCCATGGGAAAACTTTAGTTTGCATATAAAATAATGCAAAAAATATAATGAGGTTATTAAATTAATATTAAGTTAATAATTTTTAAATTTTAATAATTTTATTAATGTTTTTATTCGAGATATTTAATATCTATTTAACTATTATATAATTTCACAAGTTTCACCCCTATCTAGAATTAATCATACCTCAAATTCTGAATTCTAAGTTATTCTAATTTTTACAGTTAAGAAAACAGAAACAAAAATAGAAAAAATAGCAGCACACTATCTGCTTTTTTAATCTAATCTAATTGTCTAAGTAATAATAAGATTTTTGAGATATGCAAATTTCATTAGCCTACCCTTATAATACCTATCATTTAATTTTATTTACTTTTATTAACAAAATTAAATTTTCTCTAGACCTACTTTATATATTCATGTTCTCTCCAAACCATTGCACTTCTGCCTAGAAAACAGGCTATTGACTCTAAATGGGTGTACAAGATTAAGTATAAATCAGATGGGACCATAGAGCGCTACAAGGCTCGCCTTGTTGCTAAAGGTACAACCAAGTAGAGGGAATTGATTATCATGATATGTTTGCTCCATTTTCCAAGCTTGTCATTGTTCGTTGTATTCTCGCCATTGCAACCTTGAGGAATTGAGTAATACATCAGTTGGATATAAACAATGCATTTTTTCATGTTGATTTGGATTAGGAAATTTACATGAAACTGCCTCAAGGTTTTGAAGGACTACATGTGGGTAAAGTGTGTTGGCTATGTAAGTCACTATGGGCTTAAATAAGCCTCTCGTAATTGGAATAAGAAGTTTACATCTTTTATAATGAATGTAAGTTTTCGACAGTCTAAATCTAACTATTCCCTCTTTACCTATGCTAGTGGGTTGATTTTCACAGCCATGTTGATTTATGTGGATGATATTATTATAGCTGGTAATAATTTAGAGCCCATAGCGAGGATAAAATCTATGCTTGATCAACAGTTTGGAATTAAGAATCTAGGAGCTGTCAAATATTTCCTAGGGATTGAAGTAGCCCAATCACAAAAGGGGTTAGCCTTGAGTCAAAGTAAATTTTCCTTAGATATTTTGAATGAAATAGGGTTACAGGGACGAAGCTTGATTTTACCCCTATTATTTAAAATCACCATTTAGCTGATCAAGATGGAGAGCATGTTACAGATCCCTGTTAGTAGCGTCAATTAATTGGACAGGTATTATATCTATTAAGGACTCCACATGTAAGTATAGTATAAGAATCCTACATTGGTGTTGTAAGAATGAAGAAATCAATATATAAGTCTAGTGTATTACTTCACTTAAAGGCAATTGATTTTAGGATGCAACGCCTCTTCGGCTTATATGTGGACATCGTATGTGTCAACTCCGTGGATCGGGCCTCAGGCCAGACGAAATTTAGCATGGCATGAAAGCTGGTAGATGATCCCAAACTCTTGTTTTACACGTCCTATCCTCGTAAAAGAGGGGTGCATTTGTGTTTGGTGCTCCGAGGGCCTTTGCAATATGTTGAATCCAGTTGGATCAAAGAAAGTGAGGGATGCAATTAAATGACACTCACATGTGAGCAGGAGTGTTGAGGATTCTTCTAATATAAGAATCTCATATTAGAGTTGTAAGTGTGAATATATCAATATATAAGTTTAGTGTATTACTCCACTTAATGGTAAGTGGTTTTAGGATGCAACCCCACTTGGGCTTATATGTGGACATCGTATGTGTCAACTCCGTGGACCAGGACTTAGGCTTGATGAAATTTAATATCTAAATATTACATGCCTGATATTTGTTATGTTATTTGGATCCTTAGTCAATTTATGCATGATCCTCGATAAAGATAGCCTATTGTGTTCTTTGTTACATTAAAGGGGGGCTAGGTCAAGGAATATTTCTTCCTTATGAGTATGATTTTAATCTTCGTGCTTATTATGATGTTGACTAGGCAGAGTGTCCAACCACTGGGCGGTCTACCATGGGTTATGTTGTTTTCCTAGGAAGTGCTCCAATTTCTTGGCATTCCAAGAAATAGTCAGTTGTCTCTCGTTCCTCCGCTGACGCTAAGTATTGAGCCATGGCCACCTTGACTACTAAGTTGGTATGATTATGATGTTTATTGGTTGCTAGCCATTCGAATTAATCAATCTGCAATTTTAGTTTGTGATAATCAGGCAGCCCTTCATATCGCTTCAATCCCGTCATTTATGAATAAACAAAGCATATAGAGATTCATTGTCATTTTGTACGAGAGAAACTCTTGGCTAAGGTGATTTCCACTTCCTTTGTCTGTTCGTCAGGTTAGATAGCCGATTTTCTTACTAAAGTACTCGGTTTTCTTTTGTTTTCTTTGCTCCTTCACAAGTTGGGCATAATAAATCTACGTGCTTTAACTTGAGGGGGAGTATTGGAACTAGTGTTTTATTTGTATATTGTGCTATGTACTTGTTATTTTGTATTTAGTGATAGGTAGTTATTGGTATTTTATTGCTAGAGTTAATAGGTAGTTTAGTGGCTTCACCTCTTGGTCTTCCCATCATAACTAGACAATATTCATTTCTATCACCATCAATAGAGATTTTAATTCATTTGTCTTGCAAGAGTAGTCCTTTCATGTAACTAGTGTATATTATAAATAGGGTTGTAATTTTGTGAATAAGATCATCCAAGAATATTCCTCAAGTGTTCTTCTCTTCTTGTTTATTTTAGTTTTGTTTTAAAATTCTACATATATCATTGCATATTATTGATATATCGGGATATTTATGTAATAAATACTCAAATCTTATAGTATCTATTATTCAACTTCCCTAAATAAATATCTTTGGTAATTTAAAATGATGAAAATTGTTCCATTGAAAGAATGACAAAGTAACAATTGGGCTTGCTTTGATTGTTCGATCTACTTCTTTACCAACGTTATGATATTAAAGGTTTATGTTCTAATCTCAGAGTATCCACACAATGATTACCGCGAAGGCTTTTCCACTAATCCTAATCCTAATGCTTCATGGGAAAGCTTAAAATTTAGCTATTAGTCACCTTCGGCATAGAAGATGCCAAGATTGGATCGGAGTGCATTGCAAAAAAAAGAGTGATTAAATATTTGGATTCCATGGTACAACAAGATGATGAAAATGGCGCAGATGTCAACAGCCGAATTAAAATAGGTTGGCATAAATGGAGGATGGCCTGAGCGATACTATGCAATAGAAAGTTCCTGTTAAACTTAAAAGGAAAATACTATAAGATGGTAGTGAGACTGGTTATGTCTTACAGGCCGGAGTGCTGGCCAGTTAAACAACATCATATGCAGAAGTTGAAGGTGGCTGAGATGAGGATGTTGCAGTGGATATGTGGACACACAAGGAAGGATAAGATTAAAAATAACGTTATAAGAAATAAATTGGGCGTGACTCCAATCGAGAATAAGCTGAGTGAGCAATGTTTGCAGTGGTATAGGCATGTTAGGAGGAGATTAACCACTGCCCATGTCAGGAGATGCGAACAACTCCACATTACAAATGGGAAGAGAGGGAGAGGCTAGCCAAAGAAGAGTTGGATGGAGACAATTCGACATGACCTCACCCACCTCAACCTAAACGAAGCACATCTAAACTAGTGCTAATGCCCCCAGGCTTATATGTATGCCTGCTTAATTGTATGCACTTTGGCTATGTGTTGGTCGCTTTTTATTCTGTTGCTTTGTCGCTTTATTACGTAGTACTGTTGTATGCTTTCTATATGCTTGCTCTCTGCCGTTGTTCTTATGCTATTATGCTCTTACGTTTAGATGCTCTTGTGCTTTTACGCTTCTTGGGTTGGGGGTCCTCAGACACAGCCTCCCTTTGGGGTAGCACCCTAAAGGGGTAAGGCTACATACATCCCATCCCTTCCAGACCCTGCATATGCGGGAGCTCTTAAGACACTAGGTTTGTTGCTGTCTTCGTCCCCTTCAGCCACCCTAATCCTGATGCTTGTTCTAGAGGTCATCATTAAAGGTGGCCAGCGGGTCAGTTGATACTCAATGCAACCTGAACCAACTCAACCCAACCCAACCCGTAAAATGACCAAACTAGACCCAAACTGCCATGTTGGCGAGTTGACTCGTCCACTGTAATGGGCGGGGTCACTGGTCTATTTCTAGAGTTGCCAAACCCTGCCCCAGTCTGACCTGTGCAGGTAACATAAGTCATGCATGACTCATGTAACCTCAGTAATAAATGAGGCTGCATGTACACTTGGTGTGGTGCATGCAGCCTTTAGAGGTGACAAATCAATTAATTAATAATTAAAAAAAATTTGAAAAAAAGAAACCTATTAATCCCCCCTCCCATCGCTTGTAAACACCCCTGCCCGCCCCCCCAAATCTTCAATTTCACATTTTATCAATTATAAATATTTTAAAATTGTATTGTTTAAAATTTTTTTCAATTTTAGTCGTTGTTGTTGTTGTCGTCGTTGTTGTTGTTGTTGTTATTGTTATTATTATTATTATTATTATTATTATTATTATTATTATCATTACTCATTCATTAATCGTATTATAACACTTATAATATTTGGTTATATTCTTATTTTATCATATTCAACTTGTATTTAGATATAAGATATCGATCTCAACTCGTATTTAGACCTAATACAGGTCCCATGACTGAAAGCAGACTAAAATGCTTATAAAAGTTAATTGCGGTGGTGAAGTACGCCACTTCAAGTAGATGATCGACTTGTGGAGCGTACAGTAAGCTTTTTTTTTCCTTGCAAATGTGGCATGGGACCCGAGGCCAACAAGTTTTGGGTCACATAAAGGTTCTCAACTTGAGACTGAGAGCGAAGGAGAATAAAAGATATGATAGGAGAACAAAGGAAAGTAAAAAGGACAAAGTCACAAAAAAGAACTAAGGAAAACAAAGTGACCGTATAAATTTTAATATCATGTATTTTATGTTTTACGTATATGGTAATTGACTAAAGTACAACAACAACAACAACAACAACAAGAAGCCCAGTGCCACAAGGGCTCCCACTTGAGCAGGGTCTGAGAGGGGTATGATGTAAGCAGCCTTACCCCATTAGGGGGATACCCTAATAAGAGGCAGTTTTCGAGCACCCCCATCCCAGAAAGCAAGATGGCATAAAAAGTATGGAGAGCACTAAGAGCATGACAAGCATGAAAGCATCTAAGCAAGAGAAAAAATGCGAAAGCAACCAAGCATCTATGGGAAAGAGCCTACCTAAGGGCAACCTACAAGCATATAAATGGTGCAAGCAACTAAAAGCAAGACAGAAATGCATATAAACAGATAGGCATGCAAGGAGCCTGGTGGTGCTAGTACTAGCCTAGAAGTGCTCGACATTCCTACCCTGCTATATCTGTTACCCTTATACTAATCCTCCATTGAGCTCTATCTAGGGCCATTTCTTCACTGAGGTTGAGATAGACAAGGTCCTGTCGAATTGCTTCCATCCAACTCTTCTTTGGTCGGCCTCTTCGTCTCTTCCTGTCTGTCACATGGAGTTGTTCGCATCTCCTAACAGGTGTAATGCTCGGTCTCCACCTAACATGCCCAAACCACCTCAGACATTGCTCCCGCATCTTATCCTCGATTGGGGCCACGCCTAATTTACTTCTTATGACTTCATTCATGATCCTATCCTTCTTTGTGTTTCCACATATCCATCTCAACATCCTTATTTTTGCTACCTTCATCTTCTGCATGTGATGTTGCTTAACTGGCCAGCACTCTGCCCTGTAAGACATATCTGATCTTACTACCGACTTATAGTATTTCCCCTTTAACTTGAGCAACTGCGGAGGCCATTCTCCATTTATGCCAACCCACTTTTATCCTGTTATTAACATCTGTGCCCATTCCTTTGTCTTGTTGCACCATGGAACCTAAGTATTTAAATCATACCTTTTGCAGTATGCACTCTGATCCAATCTTGACATCTTTTGTACTTGGCATGGTAGAAACATGGTAATTGACTAAAGTGACCATATAAATTTTAATGTCATGTCATTTATTTTATATTTCATTAAAAATTATAATTTTGCTTGTGTATATTTTATATTTATGTGTTTTATTTTGTTTTTTTTTTTTTTTTCTTATGTTGTAGACCTAACCCGGGTCTGACCCAGATGACCCGATGAATCCCAACCCGTGTCGGACCTGTGATCCATCCCTGACCCATGTCATAGGCCAAATCAGGTCAGGGATTTTGCCCTCCCCAACCCAAACCAGCCCAACCCGTGGTACGAACAGGTTTGACCCATGTCGACCTGTCCGTACTCTTTTAACCCGCGGGTCGAATCACGGGTTGATCCAAAGTGACCTGTTGGCCACCTCTAGTCATCATGGCAAGACCAGGGATGGGAATGAGGCAAGTAAAACTCGTCACCCGCGGGTATCCGCACTATTTGGAGTGAGTATGGGTATAAGTGAAATGAGTAGCTAGTATAGATTAGTTATACATTGACAATACTCACTACAAGTATGATGTAGGTACAGATATAATGTTGTACCTACCCCTTGCAGCTCTATACCTGCCCCATACCTACAATACCCATGCCATGCTTACCCCACTGTGTATTTTATTAATTTTAAAATAGAACAACTATGTACTTGATCTAATCACTCAATTTTATGTCAAATATTATAGCAAAACATAATTAGGTTCTAAAAAATAATACTAACTAATTAATGTGAGCAAAAATGTATAATCATTTGGTATCCACAGGTACAAGGTAAATATCAAAAGCCTATTGGATATGGGACGAGTGACGAGTGGTGGGTATGGATTTAGATTAGGAATCCTCGTACCCATTCAATATACAGGGAGATACAGATATATCCCTAGGTGAACTCCAAGAATCTGAGGAGCACCATAATTATTGTTACCAAAGGCGAATTGGACCTGAGGAACTCAAGGAATCCTTGAAATAAATGGGTAGGGATAAAGCAGCTGGCCTAAATGAAATACCCATAGAGGCATGGAAATGCATTGGAGAGAAGGGCATCAGTTGGTTGAATAAACTATTCAACCAAATCCTTCAACGGAAGTAGATGCTTGATGAACGGAGGAAAAGCACATTAATCCTGATCTATAAGAACAAGGCGGCATCCAAAGTTGTGCCAACTATCAGGGTATCAAACTAATGTGCCACAATTTGAAGTTATGGGGTGGGTTATAGAGAGAAGGTTATGGCAACAAATAGAGGTGTTCGAAAACCAATTTGGATTTATGCTTAGTAGATGGATAATATAAGCCATCCATCTCTAAAGGTGGACAATAGAGCATTATAGAGATAAATAAAAAGATCTTCACATAATTTTCATTGATTTGGACAAGGCATATGATAGGGTGCCAAGAGAGGTCTTATGGAGGGTTTTGAAGAAGAAAGGCATCCCTGTGCCCTATATCCAAGCCATTAGAGACATGGATGAGGTCGTACAAACAAATGTGTGTATAGCGGAAAGGGGGACTGACGATTTCCTCATTAAAGTTGGGTTACACTAAGGATCCGTCTTGAGTCCCTTTCTGTTCGTTTTGGTTACGGACAAGCTTACTAGGCATATCTAAGG
The DNA here is from genome assembly GCA_018398585.1 of Simmondsia chinensis. NCBI lineage: Eukaryota > Viridiplantae > Streptophyta > Magnoliopsida > Caryophyllales > Simmondsiaceae > Simmondsia > Simmondsia chinensis. The sequence continues at coordinate 7,215,768 of JAGTTD010000016.1, forward strand.
AGGTGTGCCCTGATGCATGCTTTTCGGGGATGACATAGTTTTGGTGGGGGAGTCTCGAGAAGAGGTGAATGAGAAGCTATAATTTTGGAGAAGAGCCTTAGAATCGAAAGGCTTATGACTCAGTAGATCCAAGACCGAGTATATGGAACTCAAGTTTTGCACCTCCATTAAGCCAAGCATAAAAGACGTCAAGATTGGATCAGAGTCCATACCCAAAAAGGACTGTTTTAAATATTTGGGTTCCATGATACAGCAGGATGGTAAAATTGACGAGGATGTCAACAACCGTATTAAAATAGGCTGGCATAATTGGAGGATGGCATATGTGGTACTATGCGATAAAAAGTTCCCGTTAAAGTTAAAGGAAAAGTACTACAAGACGGTAGTGAAACCAACTATGTCATATGATGCGGAGTGTTGGCCAATGAAATGGCATCATACATAAAAGCTGAAGGTGACGAAGATAAGACCCAAAACCTGCTTATTGCGGGAGCTCGTGAGGCACTGGGACTGTTGTTGTTGTCGTTGGCGAAGATGAGAATGTTGCGATGGATGTATAGACACACAAGGAAGGATATGATCAGAAATGACATCGTAAGAAGCAAATTGTGTGTGGCCCCGTTCGAGGATAAGTTGAGGGGGTAATGTTTGCGGTAATTTGGACATGTTAGGAGAAGACCAACCACTGCTCCTGTTAGGAGATGCGAACTACGCAGGGGAAGAGAGAGAGAGGTGGGCCAAAAAAGAGATGGATGGAGACGATCCGACATGATCTCAACCACCAAACATAAATAAGGAGATGACCTTAGATAAAACTTAATGGAGGGCTAGTATAGGGGTATTCGATGTAGCAATTTAGAATGGAAGAGCATAATTTAGCTAACCTTAGTGTCCCTAGGCTTACATGTTTGCCTATTTGTTTTACTTGCTATGGTTGTATGCTGTTGGTTGCTTGGTGCTTGTTACTTGCTGCTTGTGCGGTGTATTGTTGCCGCTGTATTATTGTTTGGTTCTTTGTTGCTTATTGCTGCTTTAGGTTCTCTATGTGTTATTATTGTTGTATCCCCGTACCTATACCCATCTCACTCCATTGCCATACCTTATTGTTGTTGTTGGGGAAGGAAAAACTATCACAAAATGTTGTCGTCATTGAATTTATTTTTCAGTTTATACAAAATGTCTAATATATTCGAACAGTTATAAACATTTAAATAGTAAATATATATTATTAGAAATACTTTAGTAGGTTGGTGGGTTGAAAGGCAACTCAAAAAGTGCCCATTTAATCAAATAGGTAACCTGCATGTTACCCATTTATTCATTGGGTCGTGTTCGAGTTGAGTATTGTCAATCGATCAATAGCCTCTTGTGCGTAAAAATAATAAAGAAATACCTCTATTTTGAAATTTATTCTTAGGGATAATGGAAGAGTAAGACTTACCCTTATAACTCCTTTGTTTACCCTCAGATTTAGGAGGTAAAAGGAGCGTAATGTTCTACAAAATTTTCAGACAATTTTAACCCTTTTCACTCCTCTTTGCCCAATTGTCAAACAACGCTTAAATGGGTGGTGTTTGTGTCAACTTTCAGAACTCTCCTGGATGACACGACACAAACCTTACACAACACATTTGCCAGCGTATATGAATTATTTGATATTTTTCTTCAAAAATTTATGTTGAGCGCTCTTTGGTACTACAGGAAGGAAACAGACAAATTATACTACAAAGTTTCTTCAAAGTCTCCACTTAAACTACATTTTCTAGCAAAGTTTCTTCACGCTGACAAATATTCCATACAAACCACCCCCACTAAACCAACTAAGATCACAACTTCAAAGCTTTCGACAAAATAGTTCACTCTGCAGCCGTGTCTTCACCTATTCGAACCTCGGTTCGGATTTCTGGCAATGTACCCAAGTCCACCTGTGACTCCTCTTCTCGAATACCAGACACATCAGAAACATCAATAGGGTCTTGTTGAGCTGCACCGACATCCTCGTTCGTGGAATGAAGATTCGTTTCTTGGTCTTCAGAATCAGAACTTTCATTGGCTCGGCTAGACCCATTGTTATTGAGCTTCTGGGTTTGAGTCTCGTTCGCACCACCATTTGTGGAATGTAGATTTTCGAGGTTTTCTGGTTTCACAACCTGAATCCCACTTTTGAGGTCAGACTCAGAACTTCTGTTAGCTTTGCTTGATCCACTAAGGTCCAGCCTCTCAGATTGAGTTACATTGCTAGTGCGAGTAACAACAGAGCTGTTTGCCATTTGAGCTGAAGCTAATGATATTTCTTGGCGTGCACTCAAGGACTGCTCAGTGCTTGCATTACGTGCCTGACCTGAGACGGATTCTGTCTGCGTTCCATTTCCCAGAAAAGAAACAGGATGGACCACTCCTAAACCAGTTGTATTACCCATGACACCAAGAACAATCGAGCTCTCACGCATGTTGTCCTTTGAATCGAAATGAGTACTGCCTTTGTTCTCTATGATACCCGTTTCATTCGAAGAGTTTCCATCTTCAGCTACCTGACTATTTTTAACCGTGGTCACATTCTCGGTTAATTGAATGTTGGTTATCGTGTTATGTGCAACTTCACTGGAAGCATCATCTGCCTTATAGTGCTCCTCTCGAGCTTCCCGAGTATCTTGACCGCCTCCATCATGGTCCTGATCGTCCAACACGGTATCACTCTCAGCGTGATCCCGGACCTCTTCACTCCTCTCATTGGCTTCCTCCTCTCTGTCTCTCTCCTCATCTACAGTCTCCTCTTCATGTTCAGTATCACCTTCGGTTTTCTCTGGATCAGGATCATCGATATCGTCTCTGGCCTCGTCTTCTTCATTAATCTGGGATTCTTCTTGTTCTTGCTCTTCCTCTTCGGGTTTGCTTTCGTCATCTTCAACTTCATTTTCTGCATCATCCTCTACATGCTTTTCGTCACTTGCTGTTACCTCCTCAACTCGGGTTATGTCTTTCCTCCCAAATTTGAGGCCTTTCCCATTTTGGACATTTGTACCAAGTTTTGATTCTCGGTCGTCAAATTCTCGTTTCTTCTCGTGAGAACGTTTGACTTGGTAAAGTAACCAGAAGCAAACAGCGATCAATAAACATATCTGTAGAACGTGTTTCATGCGGATGCCCTTGGATCTGTAGTTCCTACTCGGCGACTGCTTGTACATGGTCAATTTCTTGGGAAGCCCAAGTCTGCTATGAAGAAACTGAAAACCGAATATGTAGAAGAGGTACAGCGATATAAAATTTGAGGGTCAAAGCAATGATGGACGTAAGGTATGACAGAAAAATTGTCAAACTCAGAGTTCAGAGAAAACACACGGGGAACTTACTGCTAGCAGAAGTTATTGGGAATCATTGAATCAAAGGCCATTACAAGAGGAATATCGAGCCAGCAATTACGAAACTTTCCATTACTAAAGGTAGTTTTCCAATGACCTCTGCACCACATATATGCTGTATTTTATTATTAAAACATGTACATAAATGTGTTCACATGTTAAAAGTATCAAACGGTAAACATGAACTATGTATTAATATTTATTAAACTTTCTTGCAAATATAAGACTTAAAAAAACTTTTTTGCAAATATAAGACTCAAAAGCAACCTAAGTCCTTTAGGAAAGCCCAAACCGATGCCCGTAACACATTATGTAATGTCAGTGATACCCCACTACGAACGCAAGCCGGGATTTCATTACATAGCGGAAGAATAACAGCTGTGCACAAAACTACAATGGAGTTGCAAAAACATTGCTTGATCTAATGATCAAAAGCATAGGCATGCATTCAGATGTTTCAGGTGAAACATAAAAGGGGAGATACTGGAATGGAAGACTGCCATCTGGGATGAAGTTATAAGCACTGATAGATGACTATCCTCATACAAGAGAGAGAAATGGGATTTTATGATACCCCTGTAGCGATGTTCTTTTCTTATTTTTTTTCCCCTTTTGATTTGAATGTCGTGGTGTTCTTTTAAGGAACAGGCCAAGATGACCAGCTCGTAATCATTGCTTCATCATGCATGGGAAGCAATTGACCATGCCCACCCCGCCCCCACCAAAAAAAAAAAAAAAAAAAAAAAAAAAAAGAGAACCACGAAACATTTGTTTATGAGAATCGAACAAGGATATTTGCCAAGAAATTAAAGACACACCCTATCTAAGACTCGTCTTTTTGGTCTAATTGGAAGTACTCAAGTACCCTTATTGAATACAAGTACCTTAGAAAAGAATGGAGAATCGAAGTAATTGAGTAGCATTTAGTGATACTGTGGAAACACCACTACTACAGCCTATTCCTTAATAATGATGCTTCAGGATGATAGCTGTCCATTACAAAGTGCACATGTTCGCTGGTGCCTTTCAACCCTTTATAGCAGTATTGTGCTAGTAGCCACGACTCAAGACCATATTGCATCATGCGTCACTAAATATAATTCAACCATTTAATGGAGATTACTTTTGATGAATTATCAACCATCTAACTCAAATATGGTTTCCTCAAGTCAAGACATCTTCAATTCAATCAAAAGAAATAAATCGGACCTGAAAATCACCATATGGCATCTGATTTTGTTTTACCTTTACAGACCAAATAAGGCGTGACAGCATTTACTCCAACTGAGACAAGAAGAGCGGGCAAGGCTGTCTAAAACCCATGGAATCAAATTCTAGCTCGAAATCTAGTAGTAGCAAGGTCAAGGTGTATTATACGCTATGTAACAAGTCGTGGCACTCGTTTTGTTTTCTTTTAACGAAACTTAGTTACTTTTAGACCTTCTACTTGCAAAATGAATAGGCATATAATTATTAATTTGCATGCAACAATATCTTTTTAAGGTTGGGGGCCCTTCGAAAACAGCATCTCTACAGGGTAGCATCTTGCAAAAGTAAGGCCGCATACATCTTATCCTCTCCACAGCCAGCCTTGGCGGAAGCCTCTTTGAGGCATTGGGCTGTTGGTGTTGTTGTACGCAACAATATATAAGCATTATTTAGGCTTATAAAATATTGTTATATTAGAACCAATAAATCGCTTAACCATTAACTCAAACTTTGTTACGTATGGTCGTTGTACTACATAATTGCTGTTTGATGCTGCGCTAAGAACCCTATGCAGAACAAGAACCACTAAGGAATCAAGTGAACGGACGAAAATCTCCACAGAACACTTTGGAAAGAAAACTATTCGCAGAGGCACTTAAATTATGAAATGAAAAGAACAAACAAGTTGACCCTAGAGGTCAAGAAACGTATTCATAACACCTAAGACCCTAGGCTCCAAAGGAAATTAACACTACAGCTAAAAGACTCACTGCAAAAGAAACTGAAATTAGACAAGACAAAAATTGAAAATTCCAAACCAGCAAATTCAACATCGAAAAGTAACCCTAGATAAAGAACTCCAAATGAAATGGGGAAAAACACTAAGACTCAAATTGAACAAGTATTGATTAAAATGCAAGTAATATAGTGGCAAATGAAATGAGAAACAGGTACAAAGTAGCTATAGAAAGGTTGATACATGCCTAAATTAGGTGCCTGGGCCCAGAGTAATAGGGCAGCTCAATAAGAAGTAAAGGTAGCCAATTGTATTACAAATCATACTGAACACCATGTGATTTCGATTCACTTACTCTTTAATTTCCGTATTTTACTCTTTTGATTAGTTTTCAGTCTATTTCAAATTTGGTTCATATCGTTGGCATAATCTACTTCTTATTAGGTTATTTTATTACCCTATACCCATATACCTAATCGGGTAGGTACCAATAAGAATATGAAATACTGGAGGACAAACTTCTTGAGCAGCAACAAAGCCGAGTGCGGTAAAATGTGATATGATCTAAAATGGAAAGTATATTGAAACTAAAGTAAACCAGTAAAACACTAACATCAAAGAGATAAGGAAGAAAGATCAAGATGATATTTGATTCCCATTGAGGCTTTGTAATACAATACCTATCCCTATTTATAGAATGTATCCCTCCTTAGACCGAGCCCAGTCTACCACCTATTGGGTTACCCTATTACTATAGGCCCAAATACCTAATTTGGACAGTAACAACCACCACCACCACCTCAAACCCAGTGCTTCAAGGACTCTTGCTAATGCTGTTTTTTTTTTTTGGAGGGGAGTTATGCAGCCATACCCCTTTCAGGGTAATACCCTAAAGGGAGGCTGTGTCCAGGGACTTACAACTTGAAAAGCATAAAAACAATAGCACGAAGAGAGCATAAAGCAATAATAATTAATAAAGCACATAGCACAACGGAGCAACAATGCACCGCATAAGCAGCATACATCAATAGCAAGTATAGGCAAACAAGAATACATATAAGCCTAAGGGCACTAGGACTAGTTTAGCTGTGATCCTCTATTTTAAACCGCTATATCGACTACATCTATGTTAACCCTCCACTCAACTCTATCTAAGGCCACCTCCTCATTTAGGTTTAAGTGGGTGAGGCCCTGTCGAATCGTCTCCATCCAAATCTTCTTTGGCCTGCCTCTCCCCCTCCTCCAGTATGTAATATGGAGTTGTTCACATCACCTAATAGGGGTAGTTTATCGGTCTCCTCCTAACATGCCCAAACCACCACAAATGTCGCTCCCTCAACTTATCCGCAATTGGAGCCATGCTCAAGTTGCTTCTTATAACGTCATTTCTAACCTATCCTTCCTTGTGTGTCCGTACATCCACTGCAACATCCTCATCTCCGCCACCTTTAACTTCTGCATATGATGCCGTTTAACTGGCTAACACTCCCGCCATATGAAATAGCCGATCTCACTACTGTCTCATAGTATTTTCTCTTTGACTTTAGTGAGAACTTTCTATTGCATAGTACCGCTGAGGCCATCCTCCACTTATGCCAGCATACTTTAATCCGGTTGTTGACATCCTTCTCAACTTCGCCGTCCTGCTACACCAAGGAACTCAAATATTTAAAACAATATTTTTTCAGTATGGACTCTGATCCAATCTTGACTTCTTCCATGCTTGGCCTGGTCGAGGTACAGAACTTGAGTTCCATATACGCGATCTTGGATCTACTGAGTCATAAACCTTTCAATTCCAAGGCCCTTCTCCAAAGTTTTAGCTTCTCATTCACCTCTTCTCTAGACTCCCCCAACATAACTATATCATCAGCGAAAAGCATTCTATGAATTTCTTCAACAACCAAGGTGAGAGAGAAAGTACCTTGTAAAAAAACTAATTGTCCCAAAAGCTTAAGCTAATGGGTGAAGGTCCAAAAATGACTTTATACTCTAACAAATACCTATCGGGCTTGAAGGGTGGATAATACATAGGCTCACCCATACCTTGTCCTTAAAATACATGAATATTGAAAATGGGGGCTAGTGAAATTCGAACTTATAACCTCTCGATCAACAAGACTCTGATACCATGTCAATGGACCAACTGTCCCAAAAGCTTAAGCTAAAGGGTGAAGGTCCAAGAATGATTTTATATTCTAACATGCCCCCTCATCCAAAAGCCTATTGGACCAAAGTGTGGTTAATGCACAGGTCCACCATGTTGGGATTCAAACACATAAACTCTCGGGTCAACAACACTTTGATATCATATTAATGAACAACTTTCCCAGAAGTCCGAGAATAATTTTGTACTCTAGCATATCTTAGTAAAAGCCAATAACCATCACAATCTCGCCGTTTTATCAACCCAATTCTTTCTATATGCCCCAAATTCGACACCAAACCCTAACCCTAACCACATAACTACAAAACAAAATGGAGATAAACACCCAAAACATCGAAGTGCACTAAAAATAGATCAAAAGACATAGACAAAATAGCAGTGAAGTACCTGAAAAGGGAGAGAGCTTACTGGGTATTGGAGTTAGATTCTTAAGCAACAAGAAAATATCCCAACACTGCAAAAAATGGGAGGAATCGAAGTGAGAGAGGGAGAGAGAGAGAGATGAAATCCAATTGTTGAATTCACTCACTTCCTCCAAATTTTAGATATCTGATTGTGGGGGTTTTACCGGGCAAAGGGCTTTGGATAGTGGAAGGGCACTCGGGGTGTGAGAGAGAGTAGTGAACCGCCGGGGAAATAAAACGAAGAACAGAAGAGAAAAGAATATTATGGGTTTTGGCTCTTTCTCGTCCAAGGAGGATATTATTTTCTTTCCCTTTTAGCTATAAATACTTTATCTTAAAAAAAAAATTTACCCCCTATTTAGTAATTGGGTAAAGAGGGGTAAAGGGAGGTAAGAGTAAAGAGAGATAATTTTTTTACCCCTGTGGGATAAAGTTATTCGAAAGGTAATGGGAGGTAATCTTCTTTACCCCCAATTTTTTTACCCCCCAAATTGAGGGGTAATGGGGGGTATGGGTAATTTTTAAAAAAATTTGACATTTTTACCCTTATTTTAACTATAACTCTCTTTATCCTTACCCCTTTACCCAATTGCCAAATAAGAGTAACTCATTTACCCCTCTTTACCCTTACCTCTCTTAATTTGATATATCTAAACAAAAGTAGAATATTACCTTACCCTCCCCTCATTTACCCCTCTTTACCCTTACCCTCATTTACCCCTCTTTACCCTTATTTACCCTTTTATTATAAAACTAGGGAGATATTATACCCTATAAAAAGAAAATAAAAAAATAAATTTATATATACTTGAAAAAAATAGCAAGTATTTTATATAAGAACTAGAGAATCCAAAAATAATCCTCTCAATATTATATTAATATTTTCATTTTCAAACTCCCCTTTCAATCCCACAAATTTTCTTTTCAATCCTTTTTTGATTATGCTTTTTAGTACCTCATCGCTTGCTGCTACTGTTCACTATTTATATGCAAACTCAGCGATGGAGTTTTCTTATCGTTCAAGGAAAATGGATAGATATATACATATATTATATGTATATATGTATATATGTATACAAATACCTTTTACATAATTTTTAATTTTATATTATATTTAATAATATCCAAACTCGACTATAAAATTGTATCCGAAAAATATCAAATATTTACAACACTCCCCCTTTTGATATTTTCCATCATAATGGGACATAACACTTTTGAGAGTATATAATGTCCAAGCTAAATACGCCTACCTCATTAAAAACCTTGCAAGGAAAAAAACCCAATGGAAAAAACCATAGCGAAGGGAAAAAGAGTACAGCTTGTATTTAACTTCCCCTCATGTGAATAGTAAGCTTGTATTTAACTTCCCCTCATGTGAATAGTAAGGGGTTTTTCTGAGTCGACCTGTACCAATCTAGTGAACTAGTTTCTCAAAAGGTGATGTCGGCAATGCTTTTCGTGAACAAGTCTGCCAGCGAATTTGATGAATATCTATTTCATCCATCTCCTGATGCTCGTATGTAAAAAGAATTTTGGTGAGATATGTTTAGTTCTGTCGCCTTTAATGTATCCACCTTTGATCTGAACAATACATGCAGCATTATCTTCATACAGTGTCGTTGAATTCCCCCTGATTGTTGGAAGACTGCATTTTTCTTGAACATGTTGAATAAGGGATCTCAACCATAAATATTCTCTACTTACTTCATGTAGCGCAAGTATCTCAATATGAATTGAAGAAGTTGCTTCTGTTATTTGTTTAGTGGATCGCCAAGATATAGCGGGGTCAGCACAGGTAAATAAATATCCTGTCTGTGAATGGCCTTTATGTGGATCAAACAAATATCCAGCATTTGCATATCCAACCTATCTTGGACCACAACGATATCAAAATATATGATAAATTCCGTTCCAATGTCTCCGGGTAGGCGTTGAGCTATATCTTGCTAATGAATTAATCGAAAAGGCTATATCTGGCCTTCTATAGTTAGCAAGATATATCAGTGCACCTATTGCACTCAGTATGGCACTTCAAGGCCAAGAATTTCTTCGTCATCTCCTCGAGGTCGAAAAGGGTCCTTATTCACATCAAGTGATCGGGCGACCATCGGGGTGCTCAACGGATGTGCCTTATCCATGTAAAAATGTTTAAGCACTTTTTCTGTGTAAGCCAAATTGATGGACTACAATTCCATCAAAAAAGTGCTCTACTTACAGGCCAAGACAATATTTTGTCTTTCCAATATTTTTCATTTCAAACCCTTTATTTAGATATGCAACAGCATGTTTAATCGCTTCAAGCGTTCCTATGATGTTTAAATCATCAACATATATTGCAATGATAGCAAATCCAAAATTTGATTTCTTAATAAAAACACATGGGCTAATTGGATCGCTCACACATCCTTCTTCCAAAAGGTCTGTACTAAGACGATTGTATCACATTCACCCTGATTGCTTCAATCCATATAACAAACTTTGTAATTTGATTGAACATAGCTCTCAAGATTTCGAGCTATATGCTTCTGGCATTTGTAGCCCTTCAGGCACTTTCATATAAGCCGTTTCCTCATTGAGGACTAAAAAAGCCTTTATTTTTATCAAGGAATCAAACAAAATTGAGGCACATAATTAAACACTTAAGTGTCGTACTCATAAAGTTGACCAATAGAGTAATACTCTATCATATTAGTGCTCGATTTACAAGTCGAGACAAAATCTTTTCTTTTTCCGAGATCATCAATCTTGAGTTCTCAATTTTGGTATATAACAGCTTTTTCAAATTCTTCAGGAATCATGATGATATTAACATATCTCTCGTTTAGTAGATATGTTCCGCGGTTTTGAACTATATGCTTCTGGCATAGTTGGTCCTTCAGGGACTTTCATATAAACATCATCGTAAGTAATAAATATAATTAAGATGTTATTACATCCATAAGACGCATACAAAGACCACCAGATTAATTGCATCCATTTCTTATTTATGTATGTCTCATTTATTTCTGGTATCTATAATAAACCTTTGGCTACAAATTGTACTTTTCACCACCTCAATATTTTCGCATCAACATTCATATGTAGCCTACATGCTTTACTCTTTAGGCATTTGGATTTCGGGTCCAAAAATTGCACATGGCTAATTCACCCTGAATTGCGACATTCTATTCTAGCCAATCATTTCTTTGTTGGTATTCTTGAACAAATACCAGTTCAAGATTTTCAATTTCTTTGATAAAATCAGTAGCTACTATATATACAAACATTTGATCAATTTTTGTTTCGGTTCTATCATATTCCATATTTTATAGAGATCTCTTTATCATCATAATTTCAATAATTTGACTATCTCAGTAGTCTCGGTAGCTTCAGGTACCTGATAATCTTAAGGAATTTCATTTACAAATGTTATTATCTCTATAGAGTTTTTCTCCTCAAAAGTTTTATAATAGAGGGGCCAATCTTTTTCTATTGCTCCTTTTTTTTTCAGATTCAAATATTTGGAACTGATACATCTACCACGGTTCTAGCGTGCAATGGATGCATTTATCAATATATCAGAATATCGCTCGATTGGGATATTCATTCGGGCAGGAGCATATATAATGGGGACATATTATTTGGTCACCCTCTTTCCATTAGTGAACACATATGTGAATTGGCTTGTAATAATTTACAAGTGAACAATTCTTCAAACTTTTAGTTCGATGTTGCATTCCGCTTAAATTTTTATTTTCCAACTTTCGATTTTATTTCCTAATTCTGGAAACCCTGTCAAATTTATAGTCAACAAATTATGCTATAAAATGTTTCCAGTTAACATCTCCAGATAAATTCAAAGTCCCCTTATTTAGACCCATTTTTCCTCGTTGAGGTGAAATAATTGGGACATACATTATACAACCAAAATTCATAGATGGGATATATATGGATCTTGTCAGAGACAAGTTATACTAGGGAGATCCATAATTAGTGCTGCAATATGTATCATATACTCATATAAAAGTAGGCAATAATAATGGTCTAGCCATTCACTGCAGGCGTTTAACAAGACTATTTTGTATCCATACGCGGGCCATATGGCAATTTATCCCATACAATAGTTATTAAATTCTTGTGATATAACTTCTCCTACATTTTCATATAATCCACAACTTGAGCTCATAGTCGGATCATTTATGCAAGGAGTTTCCCAAATGCCACATCATAAGTGTATTGTCCATACTCATGGGATCAACGAGTAGAGGTCTTTGTTAATATTATAGTATCGAATTGGTCCACGAGACAAAATAATTGGTCCACATATGTCCCATTTAGTATTCCTTCAAATATATGGGACTCAAACTGAATTTGAATTGAGTATATTGCTTTGCCTTAAGCAGCACATAATGTTTTATCCGATATAAGAATCTTCTAGTTCTTCAATGGGTGTGAGAGTTTCCAGTGATTTTCTTAATTATATTTATACCCGAATGACTCAAATAGTCATGCCATAAAATAAAAGCCTTTGGGTATGTTAACTTCTGGCTAACCATCCCGGCGGGTATCTCGCAATTAAATATTGTTTCTTCAGGAAACATGATATGTGCTCTTCTAAAGCCTTTAATTAGGTATCAAATAGATTGGCCGAGAAATATAGCCATATAAATAACTGATGGTAAGTAGGCGGCATATCCGTCCATATGAATAACTAATAATAAGTAGGCGACATAGCCGACCATATGAATGACTAATAATAAGTAGGCGGCATAGCCGACCATATGAATGAACGAGTAATAAAAAGTAGGCGGTTTAACCAGCCATGAATATGCAAAATAGAAAATATGAAAACTAAAGTTTTTCTCTTTCCATCACTTTTCTATTTTATCTCCTCGTCATTTATGGACTTCTTAAATTTTGGTCCATTCAGGGTACCATAGTGCCAGTTATTATGACCGCAACTATAACATCATCCACGGCCCTGACCACGTCCACTACTGCGACCTTGACCATGTCTCTGATGGTCGTATGTCGAAGCATTCACTTCAGGGAATGGTTCGGATCAAGTTGGTAGTGTCTGAAGATTTTTCATCAATAATTTATTACTTTGTTCAGCAACAATGAGACATGATATTAACTTTGAGTATTTTTTAAATCCTCGTTCTCGATATTGCTACTGCAGGAGCATATTTGAGATGTGAAAAGTAGAGAATGTTTTCTCTAATATATCCTCCTCAGTAATATTTTCAGTTTGAAGGTAATACCAAATATCGTAGAGTTATATTTGCTTACAGTTTTAAAATCCTACAACCGTAGGATTTTAAATCCATTCATAGCGAGCTTTAGGGGGGATCACCTATTTTTGATGATCAAACCTCTCATTTAAATTCAACCAGAGGACATACAAGCCCTTTACAGTAATATACTCAGCTTTTAATCCTTCAGGGATATGATGCCTAAGAAATATCAAAGCTTTAGCATGATCCTGCAGGGGTGCGTTATTTCCCCTTTTAATTGTCCAAGATTCGCAACATCATGGTGGATCTCAACATTAAGGGTCTAAGGCAAATAATTTTTGCCAATAATATCAAGAGCTGTAAACTCAAGATTCGTAATATTATAAATCACAAAGATTAGGGAATGAAAACTTATCTCGAGTATATAATGATCCTCAATTGGCTAGAGATTCGTACTGATAATTTGTTGTAAATTAGGGAGATATCATACTCTATAGGAAGAGAATAAAAGGACAAACTCAGATATACTCAAAGAAAAATAACAAGTATTTTGTATAAGAACTAGAGAATCTAAAAATAATCCTCTCAATATTATATTAATATTTTCATTCTCAAACTCCTCTCTCAATGTCATGGATTTTCTTTTTAATCCTTTTTTGATTCTGCTTTTTTGTAACCCACCTCTTGCTACTACTATTCACTATTTATGCACAAACTTAGAGGTGGAATTTTCTTATTGTTCAAGGAAAATGGATAGATATATACATATATTATACGTACATATGTATATATGTATACAAATACCTTTTACATAATTTCTAATTTTCTATGATATTTAATAATATCCAAACTCGACTATAAAATTGTACCCGAAAAATATTCAATATTTACAACAGTTTTTTTATTTTTTTTGGTTCAAAAGGAAAATTTAGTTCAATAACCTGAATATTGATAATATATTTTCTAAATATTCTAGAATTTTAAAATGTATTTAATTAATTCATTTTGAGCTTTGATGACTTTTTTTTGGATAAATTATGTATTAGTATCTTCAAATTTGATATACTAATTTTTTTAATATACAGATTATGTGAAATAATTTTACAGTCTGAAAATTACATGAATTGGATAAAATAGTCCAAATGTTGGTGTGAAATTGTGTAAAACTTGTCATTATTTATTGGTAAATTTATCACTGCCATACCTTTCCCCTCGTCGTAAACACAAACAACAACCTTGTGATATTACTAATGATGAAGAGTTGGATAAAAGGCCTATTTACACCTTTACAAACTGCCTTTTGGACTATTTAATCAAAATAGATTTAACTATTAAACTAAAATATTATTTTATAAAGTTTGTGTACTAAAAATATTAATAAACAAACATTAGAATACAAATATGTAGTTTACTTGACTCTTTAATGGATTCTTGTTTAAATGGATTAATCTAGATTTTACGCTCTTTTATACTAGTGTGGTTTCTAGGGTGGAATTAAATGAAAGCAATTATGTAATACAATGACCATTGTTTATTTATTTATTTATTTATTTTTTTAAAGTTACTAAGGAGAGAGTGGGGGAATTTTGCCACTAATGGGCTTCGATCTCGGGTGACATCTTTGGTCCGTCGGTGATCTTTGTTGGAAAATATGGGCAAATGAGCAACCAAATTCTCAAATTTGAGACACCATGGCTAACTCGAGATGGGAGCAAATAAGACTTGAACAACACAATGACAAAGCTAAACTTAATAAACTTTTTATTAGACCACCTTGATTTGAGATAAGATAATTAAACAACTAAAATTAAAAACATTCAGAGAAGAGGAATTGAACCGAAGGAATTCACCGAGCCCTGGAGTTCACCACTGCCCTAAGTCGTTTATGCCCCGGTTATAGTACAAACGGGATCGTCAGGCACCCCGACTCTCAGGGTAAACACGGCACCTAACACAGGAGTGTACTCGCAGGGTATTATTTGGAGTATGTCCCTTCTTGCTCAATAACAAGAGTAAGTACAGAGAGAATTTCAGAGTGAAGAAGAAGAGAATGATTTATGAATTTTTCGTGTGTGAAACTAAGCCCCAAAGCATGGTATTCATAGACATGAATACTTAACATGCACGCAAGAATTGGTTAAAGATTGTAGGCAAGAAATCTGGCCACAATTAGGAAAGTGGTGGATATGGAAAAGGGCAAAATCCGGGAACAATCAAAGTAAAAATGGTTATGGAAAGAAGTGCGTAGATACACAGTCAAAATGCTTACCTCGAGCTCGAGCTTGCAACCTCGAACTCGAACCTGATCTAACGGACATACACTCTAGCATAACAGCCTAGAGGCTGGACACAGAGGGACACCTCGAGCTCAAGCATAACAACCTCAAGCATAGTCCAAGAGCTCTGTTAAGATTGAGATTGAATCTCAAACCATAACCTAAGACAGATGAAGATAGATGAGAGTTTAAATGAGAGATTAGAGAAAGTTAGATAAGAAATAGAGAGAGTTAGATGAGAGAGAGAGATTGATCTCAAATTGAGATATTTTGTGATTATCATTGAATGATGCATTATTACACTTGAACTACTACGTATAAGCAATTAAAACACTGAACCAAGATAAGATTAGCAACCGACTAACATGGACAAAATATCTAATTCAACTAAAATATCTAACTAACATAACTACTAAGCCATTTGGTGCCAACATAAGCCAATTCAAATTCTAATGCTTGACAACAACAGCCACCAGCAACAACCACACATAACCATAGTAAGAACAAAAGCATCAACCTACAACAGCCAGCTCATACTTGGGATTCTCGGGTTATAACATTCCCTTCCCCTTGAAAACATTCTTGTCTTCAAGAATGGAGGCTAGGAAATTGGTTATTTAGAACTGTGGCTCCTTCCCTTAAGCAACTATAATTGAGCGTGATCATCCATGCCTCGCAATGAAACACTTGATCCTTGTCTTCCAAAAGACACGGTTTGCTTAGCATAATCAAAGGACACCGGGTTGAAAGAACTCATCCAATCAACTCCAAGAAATATATCACAACCCCCCAAAGGCACGACTTTGAAATCAAACTCAAACGTGTAGTCTTGCATAGACTAGTAAGTCCTTGGCATTTAGTCTGAGTCATGATTGAATTCCCATTAGCAACTATCACAGCTAGAGGATGGGTTTTGATCTCTTTATGGCCCACTTTCTTCACCACTTTGGATCAATGAAACTATGGGTGCTTCCACTGTCGATCAAAATAACAATAGACCTCTTGCCTGCTTTTCCCTTGATCCTGAGTGTATTATGAACTCCTTGTCATATCAAAGCTTTCAAGGAAATCTGAACTTCATCCTCAATGCAAGCTTCCTGATCTGAACTGTGAATATCAGTATCTAGCTTATCGCTTTCAGATTGTCCTTCAACATCAACTCCTCTAACTGTCATGAGGAATTTAGGATTACACTTATGGCCAAATTCATACGGCTAATTGCACTTAAAACAGAGTCTTTGAGGCCTCTTTTCAACAGTACGAGCATCTTTGGATTCTTCTGCCCCTTTCTGATGTTGTTGGGAACTTTCCCCTCAGTACATTGGCCCATCATTGGGTGCTAGAACCGTGACCTCAACAAGCTTAGCCTTTGCATAGGCTTTGGACAAGGAACTAGGACCAATTGCCTTCACGAGGTTCTTGATTTTAGGCTTTAATCCATTGATGAAACTTGAAACATAAAATGACTCAAGGGCTTGAGGATAGACAGTTATCATGCTCGCTCTAAGGTTTTCAAACCTTGTCATATACTCCTTCATAGTTGTTACTTGGATCACTTTGTTGAAGCTATCAACTGTGTCACTGGAATCTTCATCACCATAGCATTCATAAAGCACTACCATAAATTCAGCCCAAGTCAGCGTGGGATTGCTCTTCAATAGACTATAGAGCCATACTTCATGATCTCCTTGCAGGTACACAGCTGCCAGTCCCACCTTTTCCTCATCTGGAATGTGATAGAAGTGAAAATACCGATCGCATCTCCTTAACCAAGATTGTGGCCGCTTTCCATCAAAATTTTCAATGTGTACTCTTGGTTGTCTAAAGCCATTGCTTCGATTACCAGAATTAACATCACTGCTTTTTAGAGGAATTTTGTCCATGTAAATGCTGCTGAACCTAATCTGGTGGCCGAACAAGATGTTCTCCAAACAAACAATTAGGTTGCATATGTGATGGATCAGGTGGATGATCAAGATGTCCTGTATTAACATTACTCGATCTATTATGTGCTGAATGTTCTAGAGGATAACCAATCTGTCCAAGATTCATCCTAGAAGATTGAATTTGCACTTGATCAATTGAATGTTCACGAGGTCTGTCAGTTACTTCAGCTTCTGGAGGATGATTCTCAGCTGACTGAAGAGGAACCTGAGGACTAACCATCACATTAGCAACTTGAGGTCCATCTTGAGATTCAGTAGCAGCATTTGGTACTTGAGATTGAATCAAATTAGGAGGTCTCGCTAACTGACTTGCAGGCAACAAACCACCAACACCCGAATCTGCCTTCTGTTTTTGTATTTGATTCTACAGCATAGCAAAGCGATCCTCAACTCGATCCTCAATTCTTTACAGTTGTTGAGTCACTCGATCTTCAATCGTTTGATTGCTTAATTCAACAAATTTCTCTTCAAACCTCTGCAATTGTTGATTCAAACGATCGACAATCTTTTCTTCAAGCTCTTGTACTTGCTGATTAATTTGATCATCGATCTTTTCCTCAACTTGTTGAGAATGTTGAGCAAATAGCTCATCATACTTCTGATCCAGTTCTCTCATCAATTCTCTTTGTGACTGTCGCATCTGCACGAGCATATCTTTCATTTGCAAGCTTAATTGACTTGTTGTAACTTCTTCCTGATCTGCTGCAGCGTTAGCTCCAATTACAGCAGCGTAGGAAACATTAGGTTTGACATACGTAGCTGGACTTCTAGCTCCTGCTCCTAATCGTGTTGTCACACCACCAGCTATGGATGAATTATGCTTCTTACGTCTTGCCAGCTCAACTGACCTTCACAATCTGGACTAAACTTGATCAAACTGATCCAGTGGCAGCAACTGAGCTTAGAGTAGAGAAAACTGAGCTAATATCCGCACCAAAACCTATTTTTCATGATCAATTGCAACTAGCACCAAAGCTTGACACAATACAAACTCAATTTAGCTGAATTTGATTCAACTAAATCAAATACAAAGCATCTAAAGTCTCTTGCGCAGCAACAACAATTTGATTTCAAAATTTTCTTGATTAAGAGCTCGATTGGAAGCCAAACGAGGCTCTGATACCAATTGTTAAGATTGAGATTGAATCTCAAACCATAACCTAAGATAGATGAAGATAGATGAGAGTTTAGATGAGATGAGAGATTGGACAAAGTTAGATGAGAAATAGAGAGAGTTAGATAAGAGAGAGTGATTGATCTCAAATTGAGATATTTTGTAATTATCATTGAATGATGCATTATTACACTTGAACTACTACTTGTAAGGAACTAAAATATTGAACCAAGATAAGCCTAGCAACCGACTAACTTGGACAAAATATCTAACTCAACTAAAATATCTAACTAACATAACTACTAAGCCATTTGGCACCAACTAACTTGGACTAAATATCTAATTCAACTAAAATATCTAACTAACATAACTACTAAGCCATTTGGAGCCAACATAAGCCAATTCAAATTCTAATGCTTAATAACAGCAGCAACCAGCAACAACCACACATAACCGTAGCAAGAACAACAGTAGCAACCTACAACAGCCAGCTCATGCTTGGGATTCCCGGATCATAACATACTCCCCTAGAGTTTGTTAACGACAAATTAAAATATAGTGTCCATTAAAATAAAAGTCCACAGCACATTGCGACACGGCTCGGCGAGGAGCGGCGGGCGCGCGCGCGAGTGTGTGGTACACAAAACCCACTCTAGTCTCCTCAAGACTTTACCAAGTACAAGAAGAAAGGGATATATAAACTAGTCTTCCCTTCATTACTTTTCCTGTGTGGGATACAGGCAAAATAAAGGATAGGCGAAATTGAAGCATACTACCCCAAAGTTCTATAACATTACCACTAGACTGGGCTAGACTTTTTTATTTAATGACCATTATGTAATTGAGCTTGTTCTAATGATTAAAGATTTCTCCTCATAACAATATCTTTGTTGGTAACCATAATGCTTATATATGATTGTTCATCATTAGCAGACCCAAAACAAGCATTGCGACCTCTTACACACTATAGATGGTAGACAGTAAATTTTTTACATTAGTTTTGACTACACGGCACACCTTACTACTACTAGACTTCAAATAACCACAAAATTTTAGCTAAGAGAATTGCCACAATATGATTCCAAAATGTTTTTTTTTTGGCATTCTTATTGGTCCCATTATTCAGATTTTAAATCAATGGGATTTCCTGCTATTTGGCGATTTCTAGGGTTTATTTGTTTCCTCCAGTTAAAGTCAAGATGTCTCATCTTTAGAAAACCATATTCAGGTTATATGATTAATAATTTATCAAATGTGATCTATGCAAACAGGTTGAAGTATATTCATTGCACAATAAACTGGGTTGAAACGCACTTCACAATCCGAACGTATAAGGTCCTTCTCAACAAAATAGATCCGATATCTGGGTACTCAGGAATGCTCTAGAGAGTAAGCCCTTACTCTCAATAGAGGATGTCTTACCGACCCCACTTTCCGGTAGGTGAGTCCATCAAGTGTGCTGCCCCACACCACCATCATAGGCTATGGACTACATTAAGAGCATAAATCTCATCCTCAACATCATGGTAGGTTGGTAAGGCCATCAAGTATGCTGCCCCACACCACACTGCAGGCTATGGACAGCATTAAAAGCCCCAAGCTCATCCTCATGTCATGGCAATAGCGGTGAGCCCATCAAGTGTGCTACCCTACACCACCACAACTGGCTATGGACTACATTAAGAGTGTAGAGCTTAACCTAAAACATCATGGCAGATTTGCTAGATCCAAGCCACTAGCAACATTATCTCGGAAGGGGCTAGGGTGGCTTAATCACAAATTGCTTGACCTTGGCTTCATTTAACCCATTGAACATCGAGAATACTTCCAAGACGGGTATACACTAAGATCATAACACACAAGTGGGCTTAAGCCCCATTCCCTCTATTGTATCACATATCGCCTTCTTAGAAAGGCCTTTAGTAAGGGGATCTAGAAAATTCTTCTGACTCCTTACAAATTTGAGCAAGATCGCATTATTCCCAATAAGGTGCCTTACTACACCATGCCTTAGGCGAATATGCTTGCGCTTGCCATTATACACTTCACTTTGAGCAACTCCAATGGCTGCTCGTGAGTCACATTACATTGAGACTGACAGCGTGGGCTTCCTCCATAGAAGAATGTCTTCTAGCATATTTCTCAGCCATTCAACTTCCAAACCTGCCATCTCAAGAGCAATAAATTCCGACTCCATGGTCGATTTAGCAATCCTAGTCTGCTTACAAGATTTTTAAGGCACAGCACTATTAGCAAGCATAAAAACATAGCCACTTGTAAAGTTAATCTCATCACTATCAGATACTCAATTGGCATCACAGTATCCCTCTAAAATAGTACAGAATTGTTTATAAAAAAGACCCCAGTCCATAGTACCTCAAAGGTATCTCAAAAGCCTAACCAGAGCAACCAAGGGCTTATCACTTGGGCGATGAGTATAACGACTCAATCTACTAACGGCATAGGCAAGATTTGGACGAGTGTAATTCATAAAAAACATTGCGTTACCTGTAATTTTAGTGTATTCAGCATGTGACACACCATCACCTATGTTCCTTTTCAAGGGAACATTCGGATCAAAGGGAGTTTTAGTAATAGTGTCATCAAAGTGACCAAACTTCCTCAATATTTTCTCTACATAATGGGATTGACTTAAAGTCAAACCCTGAGGTGATCTAATAATTTTAATTCCAAGTATCACATCAGCCTAGCCTAGGTCTTTCATATCAAAACATGAACTCAAGAAAGACTTAGTAGCATTCACAATATTCTCACTGGTACCAAACATAAGCATGTCATCAACATATCAGCAGATAATTACACAATCATTATCATGCTTAGAGTACACACATGCATCACCACTGTCCACAACAAAACCATGCGTGACTAAAGTGTAATCAAACTTTTGATATCATTGTTTAGGAGCTTTCTTAAGACCATACAAGGATTTTACAAGTTTACAAACTTTATGCTCCATACCTGGAACCTCGAACCCCTCAAATTGTTCCACCTAAATTTCCTCCTTAAGGTCACCATTTAAGAAAGCAGTTTTGACGTCCATCTAATGTCCTACAAGATTATAGACGGACGCTAGAGCAATCAAAGCTCCCATAGTGGCTATCTTAGTCACGAGTGAATAGGTATCAAAGAAGTCTATACCTTGGTTTTGAGTGTACCCCTAAGCTACTAATTTGGCCTTAAATGTATGAATTGACCCATCATCCCTCAATTTATTTTTAAATACCCATTTACACCCTATGGGTTTGCATCCTCTAGGAAGGTCCACTAACGCTCAAGTGTTATTACTCGTAATTGGGTCCAATTCATTATTGACAGCCTCTCTCCAAAGTGGAGCATCTATGGATCATGGCCTCATAATAGGTCTTAGGATCTCCCTCTAATATGAATACACTAACAACATGCTCATCAAAATCAGGGTGTTCAGACAAAAATGCAGTAACGAAGTTAGGTCCAAAACTAGTCTCCGTTACTAGTCTCCGTTCGAGCCCTCTTACTTCTTCTAAGTTCTTGAACCTCGAGTTCAGGGGGTGAATATGAAGGAGTAGATGTATTAGGAAAAGAAATAGGAAATAAGACATGCATAGATTCTTTCATGGAAAACCCATGCTTGAAGAGCTCAGCATCTCAAGACTCCATGATCTTACTGAACCCAGGGCTTGAGCTATTCAATAACACGAATCTATGTGCAGCACTGTTCATAGCATAACCAATAAACAGGCATCTACTATTTTGGGACCTATTTTACTTCTTTTAAATTATGGTATCCCAACTTTAGCTAGACACCCAACACTTTAAGGTATTAAAGGTTAAGTGCATAGCCCTTCCATAATTCGTAAGTTGTTCTATCTAAATTTTTATGTGAAACCCTATTAAGTATATGGCATGCAGACAACATGGCCTGCCCCCACAAGCTCGAGTGTAGGTTTGAGCTAATTAGCATAGCGGTCATCATCTCTTGAAGGGTTCTATTCTATCTTTTGGCTAATACCATTCTTTTCGGTGTATACGGCGCTGATACTTCATGAATTATGCCAAATTTGTCACAATTTTTCTTAAGGAAGGTAGTATCATACTCACCTCTTCTATCAGACCTAACCCTCTTGATTCTATGGTCCAACCGGTTCTCAACTTCTGCCTTATACTTGAGGAACATCTCCTCCGCCTCATCCTTAGAACTCAGAAGATACACCTTGGTGAATCTCCAGTGGTCATCAACAAAGGTAATGTAGTACCTCTTACCACCTCTACTCAGGGTCAGGGTGTTCTTAGAGTCACCTAAGTCAGTGTGCATGAGTTCAAGTAGGCTATATGTTCATTCAACTGATTTGTTATAAGGCTTCTTAGGGTGTGTCATGATTCTACAAACTAGGGGCTTATGGATTAAGTACTAATAAGTCCCTGAGTTGTAATAATCTAGGATAATTAGTATCTTCTCTCGCTATTGTTAGCCTTCTCTAGTTAATATGTATGGTGGTTCTTAGTAAGAGGAGTCAAGGCTAGTCAAGATTGGCTGCTAGGTCCTAAGTCGGTTAGCTTTAGGTGCCTATGTGCAAGGTATCCAATTAGCCGTCATTAGTTTGAGTATTGTATAAGTATTAGGTGATTCTCTTATAATTACTCATTGATGAATGATAATTGATATCTCTTTCTCTCTCAACTATAATTCTCTCAACTTCTCCTCTATTCTCTCTTAATCCCATCTAATTCTCTTTAATCTTCATCTATTTCACTTCTTATCTCACCTCATACTCTTTTATCCCTATTTTATGATCAAGATTTATCTTGAATCATAACAATTGGTATCAGAGCTTTGAATTTTTTTTTCGATTAAGTTGATTTAGTTCAATTTAATTGTATAAGCATTAGATCAAGCTTAAAGTAATATCAAGTTCTTGATCACATTGCAGTTGATTAGGAGTTTAGCAATTGGATCCTTGATTGAGAACTTGGGAATATTAACTGAAATTAACTACTTCTATGCAAAAGTTTGAGGATTTGCATTTGCCTTAGTTGAATCTACTTCAATTAGGTTGAGTTTGTATTGAATCTAGCATGATTTACAGTAGAAGTTTAGCAATTAGAGCAGGTGATGTTGTTGCTGATTCGATGCAGCAAGAACAAACTGTTTGATTGCAGCAGCATAGGCATCAACTCACGCAAGATTACAAGCTCACATTGCAACGATCTCGGCAGCAGTATGTGCAAAAGCAACGCCAATTCAACAGCAAATACACGAAATATAGGGGAAAATCAATAGGAAAGCAAGATCTCAGCTGATTGAAGTGCAATAGCAAGGAAATAGGCAAGGAAAAGTAATTCAAGACTCAATTATATACTCCGCTGGTGTTGAGCTGAATTATGGTCAGGATATTGTTGCTGCGGGTCGGATTAATGTGAATCCGATGCAATCAAGTGTGCGTGAGGAAGTGATATGGAAAATTGGTGCTAAGGATGATGAGTTTGGTGACAATCGCGATCGATTGAGTTGGAATCTAGCTAGTATTGAATAAGCTGCGGTTACAATGTCAAGTATTACAAGATCAACTTCAAGTAAGGATGTAATTGGAGCATCTTGACCACGAATTGGTGTATTATAATCTGAATTTGATGCGTTATACCCTAAAGTGCAAGATGTTGAATCACCTAAAGTTGCTGAGATTGAACCACATGTGCAAAACGAAATCTTGAGCATAAGGAAGTTGAGAGTTAAGTTCATATCATAGCTTAACAGAGGAATCAGCTTGATCATTCATTTAAATTGCAAAAGGTGTTATTCAAGCAAGAAAATAAGAGTAATTGAGAAGCCAATTTTAGTTTACCAAGGCAATGCACTAGATTTCTTACTTCTTGAGGAAAATGAAGTGGTTCTTGAAAGGTTATATATGATCAAGAAGATGAAATTGAAGCAGTCAAGGGTGTTATTGATGTCTTTTAATAGGCTGAGGGCATTCTCTTAAATCCAAAGAAGTATCAAGAGGACAAAGAAAGGAAACAAAGCTAGCAGCCAAGGCTTAAGATTGGCATTACGTCAAGAAGATTGCACTGCGGAACCTCCAAACACGGAATGAGTCACTGTCAATTTTGGTGCCAATGTTACTGCTGGGTTTGTACTAAAATTGGAACCAAAGCTGAGGCAAATCAATTAAGGCGAATGGAGTTCTAGATACTGCAAACGTTTGCAGCAATGCAGCATTCTTTAGATGAGAAATTAGATTAGAAATTGAATCAACACTTCCAACAATGGCATCTGCAGATTAATGGCTTACAAGACATCTTTTAATTGGGGAATTGGATTCATTTCAAATGTTAGTCAACAAGTTCGACCACCAGAAGTTATGAACCCTCCAGTGTTCGAGGAAATGTTGCTAAGAGCACCTTTGAAGTTTATGTGATGCGTTTGGAGGAATGGAGAGCAACAAAGTTATCTATGCAACAAGAATTTGGTGAAGACTAGTATGTGACTTGTTTTATAGATGGCCTCCCTTCCACATTCAAATATTTTGTGAAGTTCCTTAATCCTAGTACCTTAGCTATAGCATATGCTAAAGTTAGGTTGTTTGAGTCCGTAATCCTGCCTCAAGTGGGGGCAAATCAAGGAGGAATCGATCAAGTAATGAAGGAGACATCTCACCAGCCAAAACCAGCACAGATAGTGAGTATGGAGGCAGAACGATGCTCTACTAATTTCCTTTAAGATCAGGATGCAAGGTTGGCTTAGGTAGTGAGGAAATTGTGCAGTAACAAGACTAGACTGAAGTCCACAACTTCTCCTCAATTGGATGTAAAGCAAGTGGAAGATGTTCTAGTGCCAAGTGAAGTGTCTCATTTTTTAGATTCAGCACCGATCTTAGGTGAAAAGGGAGCTCGACTACCTTAAACTCAGATTTGTTCTGAATAAAAGATTGTTGAGCAGTAAGGTGCTTGGGCTGAAGTTTACAACATGTCCAAGTGTGAGAGGTCAGCCAAGCTTTTGCAAATGGGCTAGGAGGAAGAGATTGCATGCTATGTGGGTTGATTCAGGTGTTCTTCCAGAAGCACAATCAAGTGTAAGACCTCCTGAAACTTGGTGGTTGATGTTCAAGCAGCGAGCAGAAGATCAAGTCTATGCTGCTAGTTCTCCTTGGAAGGAAATTTTCAGTAGTGGAATAGGTTATCATAGGGATGATTTCCGAAGAAGGGCTATGTAGATATACTTATTTGTTGAGCAACCTCACTCTTTGAGCTATAGGAGTGGTAGAACTCAGTTTAATGCCAGCGCCAAGGTGAAGAATGGGAGCTATGGATGGGAGTTGGAAGCTTATGTTAGGTAAATCAAAGGCAAAGGGCAACCCCCAAGGGTACAAGCACACATGAGACTACCAGAATTCCTTTGGCTTATAGTCTAACAGTATCGTTTGAAATAACAAGTCAGCCTTAGAAGTGATTGTAAAAAAGAATCAAAGTTTAAGTGAGATTTAAGATTATACAAAGAATGAGTTGATGGATGAGTGTGAGTGGTGTGTTGTGAAGATCGATCATCCTGACTGCAAGGACCAGAGATTTTTTGTTTAGAGTTACTACATGAGAACAAGTGCAATCTCTGCTGTTAAACTTGGTCAAGTCCATAAGGAGGTGGTGAGCAGTCTAGACATGGCCTTAGCTGCTCTCACTAATGCAAATGCAAAATCATTACTTGTTGTCTTGAAGGAAGGTCAAAAGCTTGGAACTTAGATTTACTTGAATCAATTGAACTGCAATGACTCTTTTGAATGCAATAAACAAAGGGCTGTTCAGATAGGAGCTGAAGGCTTGGCGAAAGACCTAAAATCCTTATGCTGCAAGCTGAGGGCAGTTAGTTGGGCTACCTTGAGGGTTCAAGCTGTGAAAGAATCTCCTTGAAGTTCTACCGTGACATTTGAGGACTTAGCTTGGTGGAGTAAAGTTTAAAATTTTCAGGCCAAAGTTTCAATTGCTCAAGAATTTGAGCTGGATTGTTATAGTGGGAAGCAATTTGCTAGGTGTTTTTTGTGCAATCTTATTACGTCTTGGCAAGTGAAGGGAGTGGAAGTATGCAGTGAGAATAGCAAGGATCAAAGTTGATTTACTGTTGAATGTGCAAGAGTTTGGGAAAAGGGAGCTACGATTCCCATAACATAAATTTTCAAACATGATGGGCAGCTAATAGATTTCAGAGAAGCTGATGTTAGTACATTGATTAGCTCATTGCACTTATTGGAAGTAGCACTTAAGGGTGCTAATTGGACAAGGGAATGTGCAAGCTGGATTCTTAGAAGCCCTAGAAACTCGAGAATAATGGAAAGCCTTCTCCTAAGTAGGCCAAAAGCTAGGTTCTGCAAAGTTAACAACAACATAGCACTTGGGTTCTGCCCGGTTAGACAATTGAAGTTCATGATAGGGGCTGTAATTCTTAGGCCAAAGCAACTACACTCAAGGTCATCAGAGCACAACTACTACGAGATATTGATGTTTGGCTGTACTAGTTGCAACAAGAGGTTCTTTAATGTGGTGATTAGTGTTAGTGTTTGGCTGATCTGGTATGATATTGGCAAACCTCCTGATATAAACTCTTTAAATTAGTTGCAAGTATGCTGGTAAAGGTAGTGTGTGGGCTTTAGAAGCAGTCAATCCAAGTGGGTTAGAAGAGGTTCTTCATGCTTAGGCACCACATTTTCCTGTGTACATAGCTCGGGTGTAGAGCGATAAGAGCACTATGCAGTGTCAATTTTTAGTATCAGCAGGGAACCTTCAAGTATCAATGCTCTACTTGGATTCTTGTGACAAGAATCTTTCAAAGGGGAGTATTGTCATGATTCTACAAAGTAGGGGCTTATGGATTAAGTACTAATAAGTTCTTGAGTTGTAATAATCTACGATAATTAGTATCTTCTATAGTTAATAAGCCCTTGAGTTGTAATAATCTAGGATAATTAGTATCTTCTATAGCTAGTGTTAGCCTTCTCTAGTTAATATGTACGGTAGTTGTTAGTAAGAGGAGTCAAGGCTAGTCAAGATTGGCGGCTAAGTCTTAGGTCGGTTAGCTTTAGGTGTCTATGTGCAATCTATCTAGTTAGCCGCCATTAGTTTGAGTATTGCATAAGTATTAGGTGATTCACTTGTAATTACTCATTGATGAATGATAATTGATATCTCTTTCTCTCAACTATAATTCTCTCAACTTCTCTTCTCTATTCTCTCTTAATCTCATCTGATTCTTTCTAATCTTCATCTATTTCACTTTTTATACTCTTTTATCCCTCTTTTATCCCTAGGTTATGATCAAGATTTTTCTTGAATCATAACAGGGTGCTTATCCTTGACCCATATTCCACATTTGTTAGGTTCCGTTAGACTACAGTTGGGAATTAAACTCATTTGTTTGAGTTTCTTGACCAAATTATAATTAACATGTCTGAGCCTAACATGCCACAGACCCAAATACTCAACATTATAAGCAGAAGTAGATGCATTCTCATTCATTTCGACATCAAGTATAAAGAGACCCCCATTACAAAAGCTCTGCCCCACAAAGTTGGTATTTTGGGTCATAACAAGCGTATCAGATCCGATGGTTAGTTTAAAACCAGCATCGTTAAGTAATGCACTAGAAACATGATTTCTACACAAATCAGGGACATGCAGCACAATATGCAAAGATAAAAAATTTCTAGAGTTATGTTTTAGAAGAACCTTTCCTTTTCCAAGAACATGGGCTAAACTAGAATTGCCCATGAACACATACTTCCCCACATCGACTTTTTCATACTCACGGAACAGGTCCTTATTGGTGCAGATGTGCCTTATCGCACCAGTATCTACAACCCACTCACCCATATTCCCAACCATATTTACCTTGGAGATCATGGCCACAAAGACATCTCCGCTCTCGGTGAGCCTTCGTGCAGTCTCTCAAGGGCGAGATCCAACATGTTCCCTTGACTTGTTTTTGTCCACCTTCAGGTTATTTTGAAGTCTCTTGCCACAAGTCTACTTCTGCTTCTAGTTCTAGCTCGAGCTCAAGCCTCGGTTGGAACGTCTCTTGTTCCATGGCTTCTTAAACCTATCATTCTTTCCTGTACTCTTAGACTCACCAGGTTAGAAGATATAGATCAGTGCTCAGAAGACCTTTCTTTTGCTTGTTTTTGGTTTTGTTCCTCGAGATTAACGTGGGAAACTAGCTCTTGCAAAGTCATGTCCTTCTTTTTATGTTTTAGTTGAGCCTTATAGCTTTCCCATGAAGAAGGCAATTTCTCAATGTGACAATTCTCTTGAAAGGTCTCACACATTTTCATTCCTTCATTAACTATGTCAGCACACGAGTTCTCATACTCATGGATTTGATCTAGAACATGTTTATCATCAATCATGGTGAAAGACAACGACTTAGAGCAAACGTACTTCTTAGTGACACTATCATCCATCCGACACTTGTTATGTAAGGCCTTCCAGATTTTCTTAGCATTTTTCATCTTACTATAACTCCGGTATAGAGTTGTCATGTAATGCAGCAACATTCCCCTACAGGTTCAATTATCTTTCTCGAAGTCACGACTCAATGTAGGAGGAGCCCTGTCACTCGAGAGGGTGTAATGGACATCAACTTATCCAAGGAAAAACTCCATCCTGTCAAACCAAATTTTGTAGTTTTTCTCGTCTAAAGGTTCAGTCTTCGACATGTCGGGAATGATAGCCATGTTTTGATTACTCATTTTAATAAACGACTTAGATCATTTGGAAATATGGGCAAATGAGCAACCAGATTCTCAAATTTGAGACACCAAGACTAACCCGAGGTGGAGGAAAATAAGACTTGAATGACACAATGACAAAGCTGAACTCAATACACTTCTTATTACACTAACTTGACTTGAGACAAGATAATTATAAAACTGAAATTAAAAAGATCTAGAGAAGAGAAATTAAATCGAAGGAAGTTGCCGCGTCATGGAGTTCATCCCTAAGTCGTTTATGCCCCCGCTATGGTATAAACAGGATCGTCAGGCACTCCGACTCCCAGGGTCTACACGACACCCAACACAGGAGTGTACTTTAACGTGATGGGTTGGAGTATGCCCCAACTTGCTCAGTAACCAGAGTAAAAACAAAGAGAATTTCAGAGTAAAGAAGAAAGAGAATGGTTTCTGTATTTTCCGTGTGCTAAACAACGCCCCAAAGCACAGTATTTGTAGGCACAAATACTTAACGTGCGAGAAATCTGGCCACAATTAGGAAAGTGGTGGATATGGAAGAGCGGAAAATCCAGATCAAAGTAAAAACGGTTATAGAAAAAAGTGGGTAGATATGCAATCAAAATGCTTACCTCGAGCTCGAGCTTGCATTCTCGAACTTGAACCTGGACTGACTGACGTACACTCGAGCATAACAATCTTGAGGTTGGACATAGAGGGACACCTCAAGCTCAAGCATAACAGCCTCGAGCACAGTCCAAGAACTCCCCCGGAGTTTGTTAACGCTAAATTAAAATATAGTGTCCATATAAATAGAAGTCCACACCACAATGCGATGAGGCAGGGCGGGTGTGCGTGCATGTGTGGTATAAAAAATTCACTCTAGCCACCTCAAGACTTTACCAAATACAAGGAGAAGGGGATATATAAACTAGTCTTTCCTTCACTACTCTTCCTATGTGGGATAGAAGCAAAATACAAGATCGGAAAAATTGAAGCATACTACCCCAAAGTTCTAAAAATCATCACTACTAGACCAGTCTATACTTCGTATTTAATGACCATTATGTAACAGAGTTTGAACTAATGATTAGAGATTTCTCCTCATAACAGTATCTTTGCTATGGTAACCATAATGCTTATATATGGTTGTTCATCATTAACAGACCCAAAATGAGCATTGCGACCTCTTACACAATGTACATGGCACACGGTAAAATTTTTTACATTAGTTTTGATTACACAGCATGCCTTACTACTACTAGACTTCAAATAACCACGATTTTTTTAAGGTAAGAGAATTGCCACAATTTGATTTCATGTTTTTTTTTTTTTTTTTTTTTTTGTGTGTCATTCTTATTGGTCACATTATTCATATTTTAAATCGATGGAATCATACATATATGGGTAGTAAAGTAAGAACAAACTTTCTTGCTCTTTGGCAATTTCTAAGTTTGATTTGTTTCCATCAATTAAAGTCAAAATGTCTCAAGTCTAGAAGCTAGATTCAGGTTAGATGATTAATGATTCATCAGATGTGATTTATGCAAACAGGTTGAAGTATATTCATTGCACAATAAACCAACTATGCAACGTAGTTTTAACTCATGACTGCCTAGTGCGGTACTACAGTAAAGGGTTGGTAGACACCAATGAACATATTCACTTTAGAATGATGAACCATCACTTGGGAGGGTCATTGCTGTAAATGAAGATGTTGTAGTAATGGTGTCCCGATAGTATTACTGATTGTTACTTTCACAGTTACTTCGACCCTCCATTCTTCCCTTACGTACTTGTGTTAGTCAAGGGAACTTGAATACTTCAAATTAGACCAAATAGACCTCAAATCTTAGAAAGTAATTGACTTTGTTCACTGGGCATATACCCTTATGCGATTTTAATACGAACTCTACCACTATTTGCCACACATCCTAGCTTGGTCCGTGAAAGAACATCATGATATTACTTTCACAATGTCATGTTCAGGGCCAGTTTGACATTCTCGGTGCTCCAAGTAAAATTTTTAAATGGGGTCCTTCATATATAATAACATTTCTCTTAAAACCTATTAATATTAATATTTGTAACTTCAAAAACTACAACCTCTAAAATTTGGGGCCCCAAAAATTTAGGGGCTGCAAGCGGTTGCTTTCGGTTATGTTTGACCTCATATTTCTCTCTCTTCTATGAGAATAATGATCTATCAGTGCTTATTTAACATCTCAAATGGTAGAGTCTACCATTCCTATCTCTGCCCTCTTATGTTTCCTCGAAAGCACTTGCATGTTGTGCTTTTCTTTCTTTTGCTGCTCATTACAACTAGCAATGCTCTTACATGTTCATGATAGTTTCATAAAATGCTATTATTCCTCAAATATAGAAACAAATCATAGTCTGTGGTCATAGTGAAGTGTTACAGATGTTAAATAATGTGTTATAGCAATCGGGTTGGGTTTTTCAAAAAAAAAAAAAAAACAAAACGTAGGTTGCTTTTAACCCTATATTTGTGAATAGTTAAATGAATTATTCCTCCAACATAGACACAAATCATAGTCTGTGGTCATAGTGGAGTGTTACAGATGTTAAATAATATGTTATGGTAATCGGGTGGGGTTTTTCCCATTAACATAGGTTGCTTTTAAGCCTAAATTTGTGAAAAGTTAAATGAATAGTAATAAATTATTCATTATTAACCATTTCATAGTTTCCAACATGTGAGCACATTTATATATATATATATATATATATATATTTTAATAATAAAATACAACATATATGCGTTGTGGAGGTCATTGCAAAACTGCGTTTAGTAACTACAAGTTTTGTAATAACTAGCTCAATATTCCTGTTGTAATTCAAAATATTCTGCTAGCAGTAAATTCAATACATATTTGCTCACTAAACATTCTGAGGTTCAACAATTATTCTGTCATATGTTATGTCCATTATTGGTTTGATCCTTTGATTTTATCTCATTGTAAATGTTCTAAAATTTTCAATATTCAGTTCATTCTTGGTAGAGTTGGGCTTCCTAAGAAATCTACTATGTTTAAGTAGTCGCCAAGCAGAAACAATAGATCCAGGGGTGTCATAGTGAAATACATTCTTCGTATATGTTTATTGATCATGGTCTACTTCTGGTTAGTTTACCAAGTCAAGCTTTCTCACGCGAAGAAACAAGAATTTGACTATCAAAAATTAAAACTTGGTATGAATGTCCATAATGGCAAAGTACTGAAATTTGAGAGGACCGACATTGTTTAGTCGTTTTGTTTACTTAGTGTGTGTGTGGTTGCCATAAATATAAATCAAACAAACATGCAAAATAGGACTCGCAACAATGTGGGAGCGAGCCCAAATTCTAGACCGCACGTGTTTGACCTCAACCAATCACCTTCTCAAGGAAAATGAAAGGTGCTTTTGGTGATTTCAAGTTTGGTTTGCAACTAATATAGATTCTGCTTATGCTTTAATTAAAGAGACTTTTTAGAAATTTGTTTGCTCTATTTTATTTCAAGTGATATATGTGGGGTCGCCGTATGATATGAAAACAAAACAAACGTGCAAAAGGGACTCACCGCGACTAGGAAGTAAGCCTAATTATGAACAGCACGTCTTTGACCTCAATCACTCACCGTTTTCAAAGAAAAGATTGTGATCTGTTGGTGTATCTGACTTCGGTTATACCATGAGTTTTGCTTATGCTTCAATTAAAAAGGACTTTTTTAAATATTTTTTGTGGATTTTTTATATATGTTTATGACAGAAAATTAAAGGATATGGACCTAACTCAAGTGGTTGTTACAGTGACGAAGCAGGGCCCACAAACACCTTTCCTCGTATACTTAAAAGTCAGGAACTGGGGTGAACACAAACCCAAGAGCTCAGCACTCTACTTACAAGCCCGAGTCAATCAAGTTTTTTATCCTGGCACCCTTGAGTTCTAATAACTCGAATAAATTTAGGTCTGACAATATTAAGATGGAGCAAACCGTATTCAGGTCACTAGATTAGGACCAATGCAATCAAGGGACAAGCCTTGGCCTTGAAATCCCTAATTAATGGTGCGAACCTGAGTTCACCTGAGATATTAATTAGTGACAGTAGCGTTAAGACCAACGCAATCAAGGGACAAAGCCTTGGCAGTCAAAGCCTTAAACTAAAGCCTTAAACCTCAACTTGTCGATTTGTGGGCATAGAATAAAACTGGAAAGTCATACCTGAAGACTGAGAACCGCAATACAATGGAAGTAAGTACATCAATGATCTACATTATGCTACACCTAGCTAAGTTATGATAACCCCTAGGAAAGGAGCACAAGTATGATGAAAAGAAAAACTTGAAGAAGTCTTTGTATTGAGTGTATGTGCACAACTTTGGACTGATGCAGAGTCCTTTATTCATAGAAAAAGAAAATAATGGCTACTCCTATATTCACAGCAACTCCACCTATGTCTGGCCACTAAGCTCCTCTTTTATGCTCGTTCATTTTTCACCAACATGTCCTAAGTTTTGGAGGAAAATCCTCGATGCCCACATCCAGAGTTTTAGTAGAAATTCCCTCTAGAAGCCGTTGATACCCTTGTCACGGGTAATAATGTTCCCAGGCACTGGGCTTGAAATGTTATCACAGCACCCAAAGATCATACTCCCTTCAAGGAGGGCCACACGTAATGACCACGTGCCACTTTATCCAAAAACGGCGTCTTCCCAACCCTAACGAAATTAGGGTGTAAACAAATAACCGCCTTTTGGCCATTGGTAAATTCGAATTTATAATGGGTAAAATATGACTAATGTGACCCTCAACGGCAGCAGAAATCTTCTTGAGAGAACATGTCTTTTTCTCTTCCTTCCCGCGTCTATAAGTATGATTGTTAGGGCTTGGAGTTTTCACTTTATGCTATGTTCTCTCTTCATTGTTATCAAGCGCACTTGAATCTCTTGTCTTTATTCTTAAATCACTAAATTTGCTTTTCATCCTTCTGCTCGCTTTCAACCTGACAATGGCACAACTCTTTTTCGCCATCTCTGCTCCCCCTCCTTAGGTGGACAGCCCCATTGAGCAACTGACCCGATTTCTTTAATCTGACCTTTCATTCATCTTTGATGTTCTTTAGAGGCCAACTGATATCAGTATCGAAGAGGATCTTTCTTGGTTGTTATAGAATGATCCCTCATCGAGCTTGCCATCTTGTGCCTTAGGGCCAATCTTTGCTCCATCCCACAACATTCCAAGTCTTGAGGGATTGTTTCTAGATACTTATTAATCTCCTCTCCTTTGTGCAGCGTCTTCGGGCCATTCTTAGGGAGGTCAACACATTTATAAGGAAGAGGCGCCTTTTAAAGGATGGACTTTCCTGACCAAACAGTACCCTAAATGGGTAGATGACCTGGTGGTGATCCATGGCGAGAAGTGGAAACGTCTTCATATCTACGAAGCCATTAGGCTCTCAACCATTGCTATTAAGTATGATTTTCCCATAGTAACAATATTAACATGCTGCTGGAACGCCTGTTACAATGCCTTTGTCCTCCCTGAGGACTTTTTAGGCATTATTCTTGAGGACATAGAGGCCCTAATGGGTCTTTCCTCTAGGGGAGAAGAGTTTCCCCTAGATTCGTTTGTTTCTCTTGAGACTAAAGCCTTTGCCTCCTCCTTCTCTATTACAGACTTACCTGGGGTTTATGAGTCTTTTGTTAAAAAGTTTCTAACAAAAGCTCATAGCTTTTTTGGGGTTCTGGAGAGGAGGAGGTATGCTTCTACTTGTTTTGGTTGAACAAGTTTTTCTTCGCAAACTCTTATAACTCAGTTCTCAAGTTCCTGAAGACCATGGCCATCAACCTAACTTTTAGTAATGGCTCTATATGCTTGGGACCATTGTTCTTGGCCCAGATCTATGGGTGCTCAAAGACATCATAGCCAATAACTATGCTGTCCACATAGGTGGTCCCTTGTTGCTGGTCTAACTATGGGCCCCAAGCCAATTTCCTTGAGTTATGTCCCAGTGGCCCCTATGCTCCCACAGGAGAGGGGGTTTCTTGTTTTGGTGAGTAATTTGCTCACTGTGAGGTCTAACTTTCTCTGGGATGGTCATTTGACCAATGCCTTTAGGGTTTAATATCCCCTCGAGAAAGGCGTGGGACTCGATAGACTCCTTTCAAGAGAAGGAACCTTGGTCCTGAATGATTCAGGAAACTGAACCTTCATAATGACATCTCAGTAGAGCAACTCCCAAACTTGGCAAGCAATCTTGTGCCCATAAGATTTATTCTTTCATCACCAAATTCATCTTGGTGTTGAGACGTATTGGCCTAGGTTGTTTTCCAGGCAATTTGGTATGGCCCAAGATGTACCATTTCTAACTATAAGGACCAAGAACCTTTGGTCTGCCAAGAGGGCTTCTCTTCGACCTGCTCACATTATCAAGCTTTGTGCTTTAAATCAAGAGATTAGATCTCTTTATGAGTATCCTATGGCTTATAGGTACACTCCATGTGCCACGCCACGCATTTCAGCTTGGTACCAAGTATATTTGTCCTCCTTGGAGGTCAGATGCACCACGCAACACTTTATGTCTCTGCTTGAGTTCGCAAGTTCTAGCTCTAGGAAAAGTTAGCTAGCCATCCCCAAGCCTACTCCATAGAAGACACAATCAGGTAGATAGCCACTTTGAAGCGTGGTTCAATTACTAGTGGCTTGAACAAGATCTAATCCTTGTTCTCTTACCTTTATAGTAGCTGTCCAAGTAACTTGTAAGAGTGCTAGGACCTGGGGCTTGACTCAGATGCTACTTGAGGAGCCTCCTCCAGGAACCTCTTCACTAGCCCCTGGGGTTGGTAGTTCTAAGAAGGGGAAGAAGGATGTTGCTCCACCAAATTTCGTAGCTGTAGCAGAGGATGACAAGGAAGAAGAAGAAGAAATATCCAACTCATAATTAGTCAGAAAAAGAAGGTCCATGCTTTTTTGCAATAGAGGTATTGGTCTTTCTTAATTGGTATTCTCATTTATCTCTTGTCAAAAAAGCTTCTAACATAGCTTTCAATTGCCATAGGAAGAGCTAGCTCTATATGTCACGGACATTTAAAACTCTCCATCTTTAGAGATAGCTTTAGAAACCCCTCAAGATAATAGCTTCAGATCCCCCTCAAGATACTGAATCAATGAGCTCAAGTGCTGGAGAAGAAAGAGACATGGCTAGTTCAGTCATGGAGCCAATCATCGGTTATCCTTCTGAAGAAATTTCTTCCCCAGTTAACTTTCACTAAGGCCTTATCCAGGCTCCTTTCCTTCTTCTTGGAGACTCAATCTCCGTTGAAGAGACCTCTGAAGGTAGGGCTCTATCTGATTTTGCATTCTTAATGTCTTTAAATCATGTTTTGGTCCCAACATCCAAGTATTGATTCTTAAGAGTCCTAACATGCAAGTATTAATTCTCAGGAACTTCCCTTAGCAAAGGCATAGCAGCGGTTGAAGAGCTAGCAACAACTTCATTGGCTAAGGCACCTACTAAAACCCAAATGGTGGAAGTATTTCTAGCATTGCCCCTGGAAGCTCCTCCAGCTACAGCACCTTCCGTGCCTTAGACTGAGGCCTCCGAGGTCAAGGCACTCCTTTTGAACCTTTGGTTTTTTTTTCCAAAGTTAAAGTTTTGCATAATTTGGTTAATTCTTTTCTAGGTCACTCCTCCCAGGGCCGTTCCCTCTTCAAGGCTAGCAAGTGATAGGCTGGCCTTCAACAGCTTGATTAGGAAACTCCCAAACTTCAAAGGCTAAGGGAGATCACGCATTTCCCTGTTCTGACCCTGGCTGAGGGAGTTATTTTTGAAGAAGCCATATCCCTCATGAGATATTTTAAAGAAGATCCAAAGGTAGCTCCCTCCATTACCAAAGAACTCAAGGGGCTTGAGGAAGTGCTCCTGAAAATCATCTAAGAGGTTCCAACTCTACATCAAAGGAAACGGCACTACCATAATGCCATTAAGACATTAGGGTGTTTAGCTAGCCTAGGAGGCTTGCAACTATTATTTGAGGGACTCCAAGTAGCAAGGAGAACTCAAGATCAACAAGCTCAAGGGATTAGAGGCTTGGAGGATGAGATCCATCACCTAGAGGAAAGATTACAACACCTTAAGGAAGAGCTGCTTTCTTTACGACAACAACATGCCTCTCAAGGTTCAGTGGTTGGTGGGCATGAAGAGACCCTTGTGGAAGCTTAGAGGAAGAGTCAAGCTCTTCATGAGGAAGCTCTCTCCTTAGGCTATGAGATTAATGATGCAACCAATAAACTATCCTCAATTGAGGAGTCCTTAGAGAGGATCAGGACTAAACGCTTTTGATTTTCAATTTTGAAAAAAGACTTTGGCTCTACAAGCTATTCACTTGTAATGTCTGTAACCCATGTATACTCTTCGAATTAATGAAATACGCATTTATTCTATACATCTCTCTATTTGGTGGTTCCTTTCTTTCTTTTTCTTCTTTTCCTTTAACCTATGGATCTTGAGATTGATCCTCTGGGCACTTGTACTAAAACTGAGCTCATAATTCTGGAAATCTATACCTAAGGACTTCCTTTTTAGAATCCCTAATAAATGGCACATATTTCTTTAGCAACCTACCATTAATGGCCCTTGGATGAGTCCTCCCATCTAGGTCTTGGAGTAAATAAGCATTTTTCTCCGAATATTTCAATAACTCTAAATGAGCCTTCCCAATTTGGAGATCATTTGCTAAAGCCACGATCTCTCTGGCCAATGAGCAAAACCACCATCTAAACTAGATCTCCCAAGTCAAGATACCTAGGTTTACCCCTTTTATTATAGGCTTTGGCAACTCTTTTCTTTTGAGTTTGTAATTTGTGCAGAGCATCAAGCCTCACTTGGTCTAAATTGGTAAGCTCTTCCATCATGGACTGCTCATATGCAAGTTTATAAAACTTCCCTTGATGAGCGAATCTAATAGACTAAACTATTACCTCCATGGGGAGTACTGCATCATGGCCATATGTCAAATGAAAAGGATTTGTCCCAGTGGCATCCCTTTTAGAAGTTCTATAACCCAAAGGGCATTTAGTAGGAACTCATGCCACCTTTTTGGATTGTCCTCAATCATCTTTTCAATGCTGGCTTTTAGAATCTTATTAGTTAATTCTGCTCGGCCATAATAAGGTGTTAAGTTTAAGATTTCTATATTGAAACTCTTGGTAAACTTTGTTACAACCCCGTTAAATACTTTAACTTGGTCCACTGTGATAGTCTCTGGAATACCAAACCTACACAGTAGATACTCTTTGATAAAATCAACCACATCATGTTGATGCTGTTATATGGTTTAGTCTTGACCCATTGATGAAGTAATCAGTGGCCACAAGAATATAAGAACGTTGTTTGCTGGAAGGAGGGTTAATTTCCCCTATAATGTCCATTGCCCAGCCTCTAATTGGCCATGGTTTAACAATGGCAGGCATCTTAGCAACATGGACTTTAGGTACATATGCCCATGTCTTTGGCGTGCTTTGCATCAATTGGCATACTTTATGCAATCATCCACCATTGATGGCCAATAATAACCATAATGCCTGATAAGCTAATGCATCATATTGCCAACTAGATGAGATCCACAGATACCCTCATGGGCTCCAACCACTACTAGCATCGCTTCATCCAAGTCAAGGCACTTGAGAAGCACTCCACTAGGGTCCCTTTTGTATAGTCTCCAGATTCATCATCTAGATGGAACCTATGAGCTCTTATTTTCTTTTTCCTATCCTTAGCAAAATCTTGAGGGTTGCTGAAGTAATCCATTAAAGGCTTCCTCCAATTCCCTTGCTGACTCGAGACAGTCTGATGTGCTTCATAGTGCTCAAAACATCCACTTGGTGCACCATCGAAGGACTCTGTCCACTTGATCTCATGTTCCAAAATCTTAGTCTCAATTACCATAGTTTCTTCACACCAAGTTCTAGGTAACTTGTACCCTGCTGCTAATTAAGCCAAGTCATTGGCTGCCTTGTTCTGCTTTCTAGGGATGTGCTCGAATGGCACCTTGTTAAATTTACTCAATAGCTTATGTACTACTGATATTAATTCAAGGTATCACTCAAACATTGAAACTCTCTGTTCTCCCAGCAAATTAGCAGTTGTGAATCTCCCTTGAACAAGACGTTGTGGACTTACATTTTTAAGAAGTTTGAAGGCCAATTATGAGAGCCTTGTACTCAGCCATGTTATTAGAGCATCTGCCCAACAAGGTGACAACCAATTTTGTGATGATTCTTTCTGGGGATTCTATCACAATTCCTACTCTAGCACTAGAGTTGGTCCATGATCCATTAAAGAACAATTTTCAAGACAGTCACTGTTAGGAGTTGTTATGGCGTTCACTATATATGTAGTTGTTATGGGTGGTCTACTACGAAGTCTGCTAGGGTGTCCCCTTTACTGACTTTTATGAGACATAAACCTACTCAAATTGAAGCAGAGCTAAGCTCTACTTAGTCAATCTTCCTCGCAAAAATGTCCTATCTAGCATATATTTAAGGACATCTGTTTGGGCAACCATGTATATAGTGAATGCTAAGAAATAATATCTCAATTTTGTAGATGCATAGAAAAAGATAAACACATTTTTTCAATTGAAGAATATTTTATTTCACACTCATTTAAACAACGATTAAGGTAGAACATAGCTTGTTTAAAACGTTGCTCATTGTCCTATACAAGCAAATAATCAATAGATTCCTCATAAGAAGAGACATAAATCCTCAAAGGCTTGCCGTGCTTTAGTGGAATAAGTATTGGCAGCCTAATCAAGTACTGTTTGATGGCCTCGAACATTGCTTGATGTGGCTCCTGCCACCTAAAGTCCTTCTCAGACTTGAGTCTATACAGTAGATAGAAGACTATTGTTTTTCCTGCGACATTTGAGATGAAACGTCTTAGAAAGTTCACTTGCCCAAAGAAGCGTTGAAGCTCCTTTTTATTTGAAGGTGGCTTGGCTGGATGGCCTTAGTCTTATTGATATCCACCTCAGTGCCCCTTTAGTGTACCAGAAAGCCTTGCAAGTTTCCAGCTAGTATGCCAAAAGCGCATTTTAATGGATTCAACTTAAGTTTATGGGCTTTCATCCTAAGAAATGCACCCCTTAAGTCATCCAAGTGTTTAACTTGGGATTTTGATTTGACCACAATGTCATTTATATAAACTTCCATGGTCTTGCCAACGAGGACGAAAAATCATGTTCATGACTCTTTGATAGGTAGCGCCAGAATTCTTCAAACCAAGAGGCATGACCACCCATTCAAACATCCCTATTGACCCTGAACATCTGAATGATGTCTTGTGGGTATCCTACGAAGTTATCATAACTTGGTAATACCTGCAGTAGCCATCCATGAGGGATAAAACCACATGCATTGAGGCTGAGTCAATGAGTACATCAACAATAGGCATTGGGTACTCATCCTTTGGGATGGCTGCATTCTGATCTTTGAAATAAATATAGACTTTGATTTTGCCTTTCTTTTTTATGACAGGGATAATATTAGCTAGCCACTCAATATACCTAGAAGTTCTGATGAGTTTGGCTTTTAGAAGGCTTTCAATTTCTTCCTTAACCAAGCCAATTACTTCTTGAGACATTCTTCTCTGGCTCTAAATGATGGGCTTGGATCCTGGCTTGATAGGAAGCCTATGCTCCACTACTTTTCTATCAAGGCCAGGCATCACAAGGTGGTCTTAACCGAAGCAATCCTTAAATTTGTGAAGCAAAGTCAAGTACTACTCTCTACTCCTCAAAAAGTAGAGCGCTCAGATAAGTAGGCCTTAGGTCTTTTGTTGACCCCAAATTCACCTCGGGGAGGGGGTCTTGGACTTTTGCCCTTAGATCCTCCATTTTGGATGGTGCTGCTCTTAAATTAGAGAGCTCCAACTCCTTTTCTTGTGCTGCATGCACTTGAAAACCATGATATGGCTATTCAGTCTAGAGCTGATCTTTAGCATGCCAGGCCATGAACTTCACTAATGCTGAAGATATGGTCTCTTAGGCCATTACTCAGAGGTCTTGGTGCCTCTACATGGCATTCTAGAGTGCTCTGGAAGTCCCCTTCATCCAAAAGGGTCTTCATGTATCCCCA
This sequence comes from Simmondsia chinensis, assembly GCA_018398585.1. Classification (NCBI taxonomy): domain Eukaryota; kingdom Viridiplantae; phylum Streptophyta; class Magnoliopsida; order Caryophyllales; family Simmondsiaceae; genus Simmondsia; species Simmondsia chinensis. The sequence continues at coordinate 7,257,044 of JAGTTD010000016.1, forward strand.
AAAGTTAGAATCCTCATACTCTACCTCCCACTTAACCAACCTCAGCTTTTGATTGTGGGCTGTCCAAGATGGCTATCGTATCTTGTTGTTGGTGCTAGGAACAGTGTCCTGAAATCCAGATTTATTATGGATATATTATTTTAATTAATAAATAAAATTAAAGTTCCAGTCGTTTCCTAGTCAAATTTGTGTATGTGAGCATTTATACTGCATGTGATTTTCTTTTGGGAGACATCCATGAGATGGGTGTAGTCCTTAGACTACAATTTACATGTTTGTTCTAACTGATTTATGAGACTAAGCCACATATAGACTTGGAACAAATGGTATGGATTGTTGTTTGAAAGACTTGTAGTCGAAGACAAGTTTGGACCACTTGTATGTTAAGACTATAATGTGACACTTTAGATAACTTATCTTGGTCATGTGGATGGAGATCCAAAAGTGTTAGGTTAGTATGTTTAATAAGATCGACACACTGAGTTGGACCATGTGGGTTACTTATTTCTAGACTACTATCGGAGATGAGTGATGCACGTTGTACTGTTTGAACGACGACTCTAAATCCTGAGGGTATTATGGACTTGTGCATGGAGCGTTAGTTACTTTGGTGTACTATAAGTAAGGTTTGAACGAATGACTGAAATCCCACGTACACTGGGTAGCAGCGTGAAGTGTGATAAGGATCAGGTATTCAATAGGGAATCTACAGTCACTTATGAGATACAGATGTCCCCTTAGTTGATTCGCAAATATTTGAATAGTTCGAAAACTTTGGCCAAGGTATTCTAAGTGTTTGACATTTGGAATTTATACTGTGAATATGTTTAAGTATAAATGAATTATTCAGTGAAGAGTGAGTTGGTAACTAATGGAGAAGCTGTGAGAAGGATAATGGTAGTGGTTATATTTACCCTTTGTCGTGGACATCTAGTGGAAGGGTTGTTGTCATCATTACAGTCTATTAGGGAGATATCGAATAAATAATTTATGTCTAGAGTGTAGTGAGATTTATTTAAGTCTCATTAAATGGTAATTAAATTAATATCATGAGATGGTTTAATTTAACCCATTTGGAGCTAGATTAAATTGTCCCTGAGGTCCCTAAGCAAGCCTCTATATATATTGCCATTGGAAAAATATTAAAGAATTCATGAGATGAATTATTTATCCATAAGATGGGTAAATTAATTTTGCCAAACATTATTCATGAGATGAATAAAAATTAAAAAAATTAAAAAATAAAATAATTTTGAAAATTAAAATTCATAAGATAAATTTTTACATATGGGAAACAAAGCAAATAAAAAAAAAACAAATATAAAAACTGTAAATGCACAGCTGTTAACAGTGTCAAACGCCAGTGACCAATCAGCGTGCGACATGTGTCACCCACTGATGGTCAGAAGGGTTGGATCCACGCCTTCGGGAGCGGACCAATTGCGTGCCGACACGTGGCACGCAATGATAAGCCAAAACACGTGTGAACTATGCATTGATACACAGCATTTTAATCGCTTCTTAAATAAAAAGGCGCGTTTTAATTTAAACTGGTAGTTCCTACATCGAAAAATTAGATTTTTTCGCTCCGGTATACTCCTATAAATAGAGATGCTTATTTCGAGGTTTGGCATTGAGTTTTGAAACAAGTCTTAGGGTTTCTGGAAATAGTTTCGAAGACCTAATTGGAGAGAAAAATTTTCATTGAAATTTTGCTTTCCTCAGTTTAATATTTTTCGGAGCACCCCCCGCCCTCCGTACAGTTCAAGGCCATTGCGTAGAAGGTCTCGGGGTCGTGATTTTGAAGAATATTTTTGTCTTTTTGGTTTTTCTTTTATTGAAAAAATTCCAGGTATGTTTTTCTTTTCTTCTTCTTTTAGTTTCGTTTTTCTATTTATTTACAGTATTCGTTATTATACCTGATTAACTTTATATATTGTTATGAATGTATTAGAGTAAAAGGCCTGTAGATCTAAATTAAGAATTTAGATCTGTTGATTTAAATTATGAATTTAAGTCAGTAGATTTAAAATGAGGAATTTTAAATCAACCCTAGGTTTAGAGTTATGAATTCTAAACCCGTTCCGCTGCGTTAACTTTATAAACTTTAGGTAGAATTTTTTAAATTTACCCCAACAACTGGTATTAGGGCAAAGGGTTTGCAGAGATAAACCTATTCCCGGGAAATCTCGCACGTGAGGTGTCACGAAGCGTGACGCTCCGACCGGGGGCTTAGGTAGAAAGAAGAATCTCCTACTCTAAGTGCTCTAATAGGAGCCTATTGTTGTGACCATAGTTGAGAACTGTGGACCTAATAGTCTGCATCAGAGTTTATTTTTCCAACAAAATTCATATCTTTTCCTGACAGTTGGTATCAGAGCCAGCCTCTGATTACATTCATAATATACATGACTAGGTACAATAAGATTGAAATAAATAGATTTGCGATTTAATAAAATAGTGATTTTATTAAGAAGGAAAAACTCGTTAGAATAAGTTATTTAAATTGTTTAAATCATTAAAGTAGTTAATTATTAATTAGAATATTTTAAAGTATCGATTTAATTATTTAAATTGGTTAAAAGAGTTAATAGTTAACTAAGTTATTTAAAGTAAAGATTTAAATTGTTTAAATTGTTAATAAATTAATAGTTAATCAGATTGCTTAAATAATGATTTAATTTATTTAAATCATTAATGAATTAATCGTTAATTCAGAACAATCCATAAATTTGCGATTTTGTTGTTCATATAATGAGATTGTACGCTCTTAGTCATGGTTTACGAAATCGGACAAAATTGGTCTAATAAGATTAGGTTCAAATATTTTTGATAGTGGATAAAATTGGTTTAATGAGATTAGATTGATTTAATTTTTGTAAAATTGGATAAAGTTGATCAAATGAGATTAGATTCAATTATTTTATACAAAATCGGATAAAATAGATCTAATGAGATTAGATTCAATTTATTTTAAAATTAAATATTTTAATTTTAAAAAAAAATATCTGGTGACGTCAGCATCTGACGTCACCTGCTGACGCTGATGTCAATGTATATTTTAAAAAAAAAATTATTTTTGGAACGAGATTCTCAATTAAATTATGAGACAATTTAAGTTGTAAATCAGTGTTATTTTAAATAAAAGTTATTTGATATTATTTTAGAATAAGATTCTAAAATAGGCTATGAGATAGTCTAAAGTTTGTTTATTTTTTAGAATAAGATTCTGAAATAGACTACGGGATAGTCTTAGGACAAATCACTATTGATTTTAAATAAAATTATCTTTAATTTAATTTTGGAATTATAATTTTAAAATTAGATTATGTGATAATCTAAATTAAATGTTGGTATTATTTTAATTAAAATTAATTAATTAATTTTATTGATTGGATTTTAGAATGAGATTCTAATGTAAGATTATGAGATAATGTACACTGTAAAACGATAGTATTTTAAATAAATAAATAAATTTTGGTTAATTTTTGAATGCGATTCTAAAGGAGATTATGAGATAATCCAGGTTGTAAATGCAAGTTAATTAAAAACCATTGGTTATAAAATTCAAGTGGGAGCGAGGTTCCAATTGTTGTAACCTCACGGTCTCCATTACCGGTCTAGCAGTATAGTAGATCGATAGACCTCCCTGCGGAGGATGTCGGTTTGCAGATTACAGGGTTAGACTTCTTTAGGATAAACTAAAGTGCAAAGAAGCGATGCGGCCACGTTGCCGTGGAGTATTTCGTGTATTTGTATGGAGGTTTAGGTAATGGTTTACACTTGACTAGCGTGAGTTAATCACGGGACCAAATTACTTTGCCTTGAAAAATAAGTTAGACTTACTCGCTACTCACAAGGGACCTACTAGAAAGAAAGGAAAGGGTAAGTTTGCTATTGTGGCAACCAAGTCCATAAGGAAGTCAGCAAAAGAAAAGTGTTTCTTTTGCAAGAAAACTAGGCCACTGGAGGAGAAACTACACTAAGTACATAGCTATTCTTCCCACAAAGACTGCCAAGCCATCTGGTGAAGGTATGTTGATATCTCACTTAGTTGAGTCATGCGTAGTTGAGATTCCATCGGTTTTCTGGTGGGTGGACTCAGGTTCAACTGAACATAGCTGTAATATGTTACAGGAGCTCAGGCTAGGCTAAAGGCTACATGATTGGTGTTGTACCTGATGGTCAGGGACAGTACAATAGTAGCGGTCTTAAGTGTAAGAGATGTTAGCTTAGATTTTAGTGATGGAGTTTTTTTTTTAAAGGATTGATTATTTAAACCTTCTCTGCACAAGAATTTGATTTCTATGTCAAGTTTTATGAATAATTGTTATTCAATTAATTTTGATAATGAAAAATTTTAATATGAGAAATAAATTATTTATTTGTACATGTACATGAATAAATTGTTTATTCATGTTATTTCCTTATCAAAACTATGGTAATTGTTTAAATAAATCTAACATAAGTTCACTTTTTCAATCTTTCAAAAGAAAACACCCTGAATGTGATAATACCTACACAAGGCACGAACGTTTAGGTCACATTAATTCAAACATGATCTGAAGACTGGTAAAAGATGGACTGATAGAGGCTTTGGACTTGAGGTCATTACCAGTCTGCAAATCCTGCATAGAAAGAAAGATGACAAAGTCTGTCTTTAAGAGTAAAGGCAACAGGGTTGGTGGCTTGCTTGAGCTGGTTCACATAGATGTATGTGGACCAATGCATGTTCAGGCAAGAGGTGGGTATGAGTATTTAATCCCGTTTAGTGATGATTACTCAAGGCATGGATATGTTTACCTGATTAGACATAAGTCGGACATTTTGCAGAAATTCAAAAAATAGAAAGTTGAACTTTAAAAGCTATTAGGTAGACAAATTAAGTCACTTCGATCAGATCGAGGTGGTGAATATTTTTCGGGTGAGTTTTTGGATTTCCAAACTGCAAATGAGATAAGATCTCAGTTTTCTGCTCTGGTTACACCGCAGCAGAATGGTGTTGCAAATAAAAGGAACAAGGACGATTTTTTCTACAATTTTATGATTTAAAAAGTTTTTTTTTAATAAATACTATGCAAAGCACTTAGAGAAGGATTTTGCAAGTAAGCTACAAAAGTAAAAACAAAATAGCATTGAAAGGAAAATGACAATAATTCTAAACAACACTACTTAAGTCATAGTGGAAGCATTAGATGCATCTACTAATAGGAACGAGAATGTTCCAGGTACACGAAAGCTTAGGTGCGGTGGGAGGATTGTCAGGACACCTGATAGGTTTATAGCGGGAGCCTTAGTCGTTGACCGTGGCCTTGAATCTGGTCCTTTTAGCCACAGTGAAGCAATTAAGTCTTCTAGTTTTGTGCAATCGGTTGCTCAAATCATGCGTGTATAAATGATATTGAGAGAAAGTAGTGACTTTCCTAGTATTATATGTCAACGATATACTACTCATTAAGAATGATGTAGGGGTGTCATTAGTTGTAAAGGTTTGGTTGTCAGGATAGCTCGATATGAAGGACATAGGAGAAGCCAGCTCCACTCTTGGGATTAAACTTATGCGAGGTCGTACGAGTAGGATGTTAGGTCTCTCTCCAGCCACTTATATTGACAACACGTTGTCAAGGTATAACACGGAGTCCCTCTCTCTTTTGAGTAGTGTTCTAGGACATCTCAAGAGCAGGAGCAATTAAGGAATATTTTGTATGCTTTGGCAGTGGGAGCCTCAGGTAATCCATGTTGTGCACGAGACTTGATGTCTACTATGCTATGGTATAGTAAGCAGGTGTTAGTCTAACATGGGTCTAATGGACTAGCTGGCAGTGAAGTATTTTCTCTAGTTCTTAAGAAGAACTAGAGATCCTATGCTGATCTTTCAAAGTGACGAGCTGGTTCCAGTTGGCTATACTGATTTAAGACTTCCAATCAGATTAAAATGATAAACATTGGACGTCTAAGCATGTCTTTACTCTTGGAGTGAGAGCCATTAGTGAGAGGAATGTCAAGCAGTATTATATTTTTGACTTCAGAATAAAGTAATTGTGCTCACTAAGGATTAGGCTCAGTAAACTTTTTGTTCAAACTTAAAAGGGGTGAGTATGGACTTTGTCATAAATTAGATTTAGGACAAGTGGCAGACTGTTAGGAACAGTGTCCTGAAATCTAGATTCATTCTGGATATATTATTTTAAGTAATAAATAAAATTAAAGTTCCAGTCGTTTTCTAGTTAAATTTGAGTATGTGAGCATTTATACTACATGTGAGTTTCTTTTAGGAGACATCCATGTGATGGGTGTAGTCCTTAGACTACAATTTACATGTTTGTTCTAACTAGTTTATGAGACTAAGCCACAGATAGACTTGGAGCAAATGGTATGGATTGTTGTTTGAAAGACTCATAGTCGAAGACGAGTTTGGACCACTTGTATGTCAAGACTATAACGTGACACTTTAGATGACTTGTCTTGGTCATGTGGATGGAGATCTAAAAGTGTTAGGTTAGTGTGTTTAATAAGATCGACACACTGAGTTGAACCATGTGGATTACTTATTTCTAGACTACTATCAGAGATGAGTGATTCACGTTGTACTGTTTGAACAACCACTCTAAATCCTGAGGATATTCTGGACTTGTGCATGGAGCGTTAGTTACTTTGGTGTACTATAAGTAAGGTCTAAACTAATGACTGAAATCCCACGTACATTGGGTAGCGGCATGAAGTGTGATAAGAATAAGGTATTCAATAGGGAATCTACAGTCTCTTATGAGATACAGATGTCCCCTTAGTTGATTCACAAATATTTGAATAGTTTGGAAACTTTGGCCAAAGTATTCTAAGTGTTTGACATTTGGAATTTATACTGTGAATAAGTTCAAGTGTAAATGAATTATTTAGTGAAGGGCAAGTCGGTAACTAATGGGCTGTAAGAAGGATAATGGTAGTGGTTATATGTATCCTTTGTCATAGACATCTAGTGGAGAGGTTATTGTCATCATTACAGTCTATTAGGGAGATATCGAATATATAATTTAAGTCTTGAGTGCAGTGAAATTTATTTAGTGAAATTAAGTCTTATTAAATGTTAATTAAATTAATATCATGAGATAATTTAATTTAACACATTTGGAGCTGGATTTAAATTGTTCCTGAGGTCCTTGCGCAAGCCTCTATATTTATTGTCATTGAAAAAATATTAAAGAATTCATGAGATGAATTATTTATCCATAAGATAGGTAAATTAATTTTGCCAAACATTATTCATGAGAAGAATAAAAATTATAAAATTATAAAATAAAATATTTTTGAAAATTAAAATTCATAAGATGAATTTTTACATATGGAAAACAAAGAAAAAAAAAATACAAAAACTGTAAATGCACAGCTGCTATCCGTGTCAAACGCCAGTGACCAATCAGTGCGCGACACGTGTCAAGCGCTGATGGTTAGAATGGATGGATCCGCGCCTTCGGGCGTGGACCAATCGCGTGCCGACACGTGGCACGCAATGATAAGCCAAACCACGCGTGAACTATGCATTGATACGCAGCATTTTAATCGCTTTTTAAATAAAACGATGCGTTTTAATTTAAACTGGGAGGTTCCCTCATCGAAAAATTAGATTTTTTCGCTCCGGTATACTCCTATAAATAGAGATGCTTATTCCGAGGTTTGGCATTGAGTTTTGAAACAAGTCTTAGGGTTTCTGGAAATAGTTTCGGAGACCCAATAGGAGAGAAAAATTTGCGTTGAAATTTTTCTTTCCTTAGTTTAATATTTTTCGGAGCCCACCCTCTAGGCAATTCGAGGTCATTGCTTAGAAGGTCTCAAGGTCTCGATTTTGAAGAATATTATTGTCTTTCTGGTTTTTCTTTTATTGGAGCAATTCCAGGTATATTTTTCTTTCCTTCTTTCAGTTTCGCTTTTCTATTTATTTACAGTATTCGTTATTATACCTGTTTAACTTTATGTAGTGTTACGAATGTATTAGAGTAAAAGGCCTGTAGATCTAAATTAAGAATTTGGATCTGTTGATTTAAATTATGAATTTAAGTTAGTAGATTTAAAATTAGGAATTTTAAATCAACCCTAGGTTTAGAGTTATGAATTCTAAACCCGTTCTGCTGCGTTAACCTTATAAACTTTAGGGAGAATTTTTTAAATTCGTCCCAACAATCGGTATTAGGGCAAAGGGTTTATAGAGATAAACCTATTTCCGGGAACTCTCGCACGTGAGGTGTCACGAAGCGTGACTGTCCGACCGGGGGCTTAGGTAGAGAGAAGAGTGTCCTACTCTAAGTGCTCTAATAGGTGCCTATTGTTGTGACCATAGTTGAGAACTGTGAACCCAATAGTCAGCATCAGAGTTTATTTTTCCAACAAAATTCATATCTTTTCCCAACTGTTGGGCATGTTGTGAAGTTGTTTTCTTAACATCTAGGGGTCCCATGCCATCTTCGTAGAATTTTGCCTCAACATAGTTAGAGCAAGCCATGAATGGCCTGTTATTTGCTATAACAACTTCATACTTGTCATGGTTTTAAAATATTAGCAACTGGTGCAGTGAAGATGGAACACAGCAATTGGCATGCAGCCAATCTTCACCAAGCAAAGCATTATAGCTCGACGTAGTTTCCACTAGAAAGAAAGTTGTCAACTTGCTTAAGCTACCAACTATTAATTCAATCGGGATCTCATTCAGATTTGGTGGTAGCTCCTAAGAAGCCACAAATCGCCACATCCGAAGTGATCAAGTTCTCTCGAGATGTACCAATGACCCCCAACATATATGAAGGCAATACATTGATGGCTTGGCCATTATCCACTAATACCCTATTTACCAAAATGCCAACGAATTTGGCCTTGATATATAGGGGCTTAATGGGTTTATTGGAAGCATTAGGCCCATCAAACATCATCTTCATTGTGTTACATAGATCATCAGGCAATCTGGATGTTGTAGCATTAACCTTAAAAGATAGGGGATCGAGTGTACCTTTAGTGGCTACTACTTCTGCCACGAGCTCCACTTGGGGCTCCTCATCCAATGCTATCACATCACCCTTGAGACCTTCTTGAGCATCAACTGCCATTAAGTCCAAGGGAAGGAGTAGGGCAGTTTTGATGCCAACCTTTTCAGGCAGCGTCCCGAACTATATTTGGATTACTTAGTCTTCCCCCTTCTCAAGGCTGTCAACCATGGTAGTACCTTGATCTTACTGTTGAGTGCTGCTTTTAGTTAGCATGTCCTACTCTTGAGGCTATCTCTTGAGATCAACCTCTGAGTTTCGAGATTCCTCCATTGGCTGGGGAGAATCTTCTTCGTGGAAATTGTTTTCGATGGCAAACCAAGTTGGATTGACACGATCCAGTGATTCCACCAAGTTGATGCTAAAAGGAAAGTACTCCTCCTCGTTCTCAAATAATTTTAGTGCTAGGGAGTCCTTAGCAAGGTGATTCCACTAAGATTCTTGCCCTTCCGAAGATGAGAGACTAGCCCATCTTTCAAGTTTTTTTTATGAGTTGGCCCTCTACCAGCAGTAAAAGGCCTAGACTCAGTCACTGGGTCTTCAAGATCCATATGCTTGGCTTACTTGCCCTTATGAACCCTGGTTTCTTCTTAAAAGAGCATGCTCAGGCAAGATTCAAGTGCAATTCTCCATTGAGTTGCCTTTTTCGCAACTGTCGTCTTTTTTGAGTTCAAGTAAGGTTGGAAGGACCAACTACATCCTAATCGAGGTTATTCCTCCTCAAAACATTACCAAACCTGACGCCTGATGGCTGGTACCGTGACTATCGTGGTACCGAACTGGTATCCACGTCCGGTAAAGTATATTTTGGGTTCCTCTTAGGGCGCCTTGTCAAAATTTGGGTACCGAATCCTTGACTAGATCACTTCTTCAAGATTTTTTCAGATGGTATCTTTAGCTCCAATAGAGGATCGATAGGGGATATATATTGGGGAAGCAGCTTGAGTTTCCTCATTGCAGCTTGTAGTCTCCCACAACATTGCTCAAAAATACAATATCTTTTCCAAGTCTTGAAAAACTTTCTCTTGATTGGTTAGATTTTTAGAAGATTCTTGATTACCACTGATCTTCATAGCCAGTTCCTCTACCACTGTGAGTGTAATGGCTGAATAATTGCGGAGCTTAATCAGCAGATTCTTGAAAACAGCACACCTATTAGTGGAGTGAAGCTAAGTGATGTGCCACTGGCATATCCCCTCATCCAAAGTGTGTACTAGTCTTGGAATCCAAGTATTCCTTGAATGACTAGCCATTCGAAAATGTGGTTAGCCACCCTTACCTTGTGACTGTCACTGAGAACCATCTTCCTCCTTTATAAGGAAAAAGGGTTAGTCTGGACATAATAGGTCACATTATCGACACCCATTTGTCCTTCTTCTGGGAAAATCAATTTCCTTGCTTCTATGGCGTCTTGAACCACGTTTCTAAAGATCATGAAGTTCTTCGTTGAATGAGTCAATGAATCATGCCACTTACAATATACCTTCCCTTTACTTGAGTTGGGATCCCGTTTTTTGTGTTTACCCCTGACTTTGAGTTTATTATTTGCCTCAAGCCAATCGAATATTACGTTGGCTTTAGAAAGGTCCAACGAATATTTTCTCAAGTCTTGGGATAGGTAAGACTTCCTAACATTGATTGTTGGGATGAATTTAAAAATTTTTCCCTATAAGTTTATTAAACTAATGCAGCGGAAGGGTTTAAAACACTTAATTTTAAACCTAAGGCTGATTTAAAATTCAAAATTTTAAATCTACATATTTAAATTCCTAATTTAAATCTATAGGCTTCTACTCTAATACATTCATAATAATTACATGAACTATAAGTAGCATAATAAGGAAACAGTAAATAAATAGAAAAGCAAAAAACTTAAAAGAGAAGGAAAGAAAGACACACCTGAAATTACTTCGATTTTTATTCATCTCATGAATAATGTTTGGCAAAATTAATTTACTCATCTCATGAATTCTTTAATATTTTTTCGATGGCAATAAAAAGAGAGGCTATGCAGGGACCTTTGGGACAATTTAAATCTTGCCCTAAATGAGTTAAATTTCATGATAAAATTTAATTACCTTTTAATGGGACTTAATACTAAATAAATCTCATTGCACTCTAGAATTGATTCATTTATTCAAAATTTTCCAAATAGACTGTATTGATGACAACAACCCCTTCACTAGATGTCCATGACCAAAAGTAATTATAGCTGCTACCATTATTTTTCTCACAGCTTTTCATTAGCTCCCGACTCACCCTTTTCCGAACAATTCACTTATACTTGAACAAATTCACAATATAAATTTTAAATGTCAAACACTTGGAACACTTTGGCCTAAGATTCCGAATCATTCAAACACTTGCGAATCAACTAAGGGGACATCTATATCTCATAAGAGACTGTAGATTACGTATTGAATACCTAATCCTTATCACGCTTCACGCCACTACCTAGTGTACGTGGTAATTTAGTCATTTATTTAGACCTTACTTATAGTACACCAAAGCAACTAAATTCATGCACTAGTCCAGAATACTCTCAGGATTTAAAGTCATCGTTCAAACAGTACAATATAAATCACTCATTTCCGATAGTAGCCTAGAAACAAGCAACTCACATGGTCCAATTCAATGTATCAATCTTGTTAAACACACCTATATAACACTTTTGGATTACCATCTACATGATCAAGACAAGTCATCTAAAGTGTCATGTTATAGTCTTAGCATGCAAGTGGTCCAAACTTGTACTTGATTACAAGTTCTTCAAACAACAATCCATACCATTTGTTCCAAGTCTATCTATGGGTTAATCTCATAAACCACTTAGAACAGACATGCAAATTGTAATATGAGGACTACAGCCATCTCATGGATGTTATCAAAAATAAAATCAATTGCGATACATATGCTCACTTACACAAATTTAACAATGAAACGATTGGAATTCAATTTTATTCATTAATAAAATAAAATTTACAAACAAATTTGGATTTTCAGGGTACTATTCCTAATAATCTCTCACTTGTCCTAAATCCAAATTACTATACACATTATACACATCCCTTCTTTGTGTGATCCAAAGGTCCACTGAGTCAAAGTCTTTATGAAATCAATTACTCTATTTGTAACAACATGCCTTCTTTGCAGCTTCTGAAGCTGCAACATGTTCGGCCTTTATGGTTTAGTTAGGAATGCAAGACTGCTTGACACTCCTCCCACTATGGCTCCTCCTCCAAGGGTAAAGATATAACTAGATGTCGCACGTCTGGCATCTCTATCTGACAGGATGTCTGAATCAGTATAGTCAACTAGAACCAGCTCATTACTATGAAAGATTAGCATACAATCTCTGGTTCTTCTCAAATACCTGAGAATATGCCTCACTGCCACCCAGTGCATCAAACCCGGGTCAAACTGATACCTACTTGCCATGCTAACAGCATAGCAGATATCTGATCTCGTGCACGGCATGACATACATAAGGCTTCCACAGCCGAAGCATATGGAACATTCCTCATCTGCTCCTTCTCTTGAGGTGTCTTAGGACACTGCTCTAAAGAAAGAGGGACTCCATGCCTAAAAGGAAAAAGCACTTTCTTGGAGTCCTCCATGTGATACCTTGACAACATCTTGTTAATATAAGTGGCTTGAGAAAGACCCAACATCCTACTTTTACGATCTCGTTAAAGCTTGATCCCAAGAATATAGCTGGCTTCTCCTAAGTCCTTCATATCGAGCTGACTTGACAACCAAATCTTTACAGCTGACAACACACTTACATCATTCCCCATAAGTAGTATATTGTCGACATACAATACTAAGAAAGTCACTACTTTCTCTTGATTTCATTTGTACACGCATGGTTCATCAACTAATTGCTTAAAACCATAAGACTTAATCGCTTCATTGAATCTAATATTCCATGAGTGTGATGCTTGCTTCAGTCTATATATAGACTTCTTTATTTTGTATACCATATGCTCCTGATTTTTGCCAATGAAACCGTCTGGTTGCACCATATGGATGTCTTCTTCATGACAACCACTAAAAAAGGCCGTTTTGACATCCATTTGCCAAATCTCATAATCATAATGAGCTACAATGGATGGGAGTATCCTTATGAACTTTGGCATGGCAACTGGTGAGAAGATCTCATCATAATCGAGTCCTTCCTTTTGGGAAAAACAGGTAGAAACCAGTCTTACCTTAAAAGTCTCGACCTTCTCGTCCACTCCTCTTTTCCTCTTGACCCACTTACATTCAAAGTGCTTAATGCCAACAAGCGCCTTTATAAGTTCCTAGACCTGATCTGAATACATAAATCCTATATCAGATTTCATTGCTAAGACCCATTGGTCAGTATCCTTATCTTTAATCACCTCATTATAGCTCAGAGGATCAGATTCAACGTCATGGCCAACCATTAAGCCTCCCGCCATGAACCTATTAGGTGCCCTGACAATCCTTTCACTACGCCTAGGCTTTCATGTACTTGGAACATTCTTGTCCCTTTCAATAGGTGCATCTAATGCATCCATTGTGTCCCGAGTTGTGTCTAGCTGTTCAGAATTAGTGTCATTTTCTTTTGATTCCTCTAACACTACTTCACTTTTACTATTATAGTCTACCACAAAATCCTCCTTTAAACGTTTCGTATTTACATTCACAAAAACCTTTTGATCAGAAGAATAGTAGAAAAGACCACCCTTGGGATAACCCTAAAAAGAGATTGGTAAAGTAGCATGACTCATCATGGACCTTACCATCTCTAGTAAAGTCCTATTCCTTCTTTCTGCAACACCATTCTGCTGCGGTGTACCCGAACGAGATAGCTGAGATCTTATATAAATTCATCCGAAAGATATTCTCCACTTTGATTTGATCAAAGCGACTTAACTTGTTTACCTAATTGCGTTTCAACTTTAGCTTTGCACTCTTTGAACTTTTCAAAAGAGTCCGACCTATATCTCATTAGGTAAACATACCCATACTTGGAGTAATTATGAATGAATATGATTAAGTACTCATACACATCTCTTGCTTGAACATTCATTGGTCCACATACATCTGTGTGAACCAACTTAAGCAAGTCACGAAACTTGTTACCTTTACTCTTAAAGACAGACTTGATCATCTTTCCTTCTACGCAGGATTCACATACTAGTAATAACTTCAAGTCCAAAGGTTCTATAAATCCATCTTTTACTAGTCTTTGGATCCTGTTCTATAAAAACCTTTAGGGTGTTTTCTTTTAGGAGATTGAACAAGTGAGCTAATGCTTAATGTGTTTTTACTTAACAAGTGCACTAAGTCATATCAAGTAATATAGAAATGAGTAGAGTATCATCCCACGAGGATTGTTATTGAATGAGTACCAAAATTAGAAGTTTCAACGCTATTTGAAAAACTGAAATTTGAATTTTTTGATATGATACAAAACAAAATGAAAAAGACCAAAAACAATTATTGATTTTTATGAAAGGTTTTTTATTTTTATGATTTAATAAAACTCAAGGCATCCGATTTCACCTAGTTGCATTAATACGCCTTTCTATTTTTGAACTTCAGGTTGTTATTACATGTTGATGGTCGAAAAACCTAATTTACTAAATATTCTTTCTTGAGCAACATTTAGCATGATCTTTTACATATTAACTCATCAATCTCTTGCATGAATTTAAACAAGAAAAGAGTTTTGAAGATCTATGATTTTCACTAAAGACCACACAAATTGCGTTAATCTATCTCTAGCATTCACTCAATTTGCATTGTTTATCACTTTAGCATTCATCATAAATCTCCTCTCGGACTCATTATGAATCATTATAGGCTTTGAATGGTGATCAAGCATTCAAAACTCATGAAGAACAACAATAAACACTCAAACAGCGCCATAAACAAACTTTGAATACGTTGAATTAGAAAAGAGCGTATATTACAATATAGACTACATCGTAGCCTTGGAAAAATAAAATTAGTTCATGGTATACAAAATATAAATTAAAACTAAGACAAAATCCATGAACTTCAAGAAAAAAAAGGATAGAAAAGAACTTGAAAATATGAAATTACAAACCAAATTTTCCTTCCTTCCTTCTCCTATGGTTTTCCTAAGTCTTCTGCTACTTTGTTTTGAGTTTTTTCTAAATCAATTGATGCCTAAAGAACTCCCAAAGACTCCTATTTATAGTGTTTGAGGTTGCAAATTCAAAAAATAAAAAATTACATAAGCTTTGCTCTCATTGCACCCCCCCCCCCCCCCCCCCCAAAAAAAAAAAAACCCCCACTTTGGTAAGTTGTATGTTTTGCGAATTTTGTTTAGTTTTTTCATCTTTCCACTGCTCAAGTTCAGTCCTTACATCATCTTGAACATGCTCTTGAAATGTACAAAGCATCCTTGCTCTTGATTTGTCCATTTTGCCGCCTAAAACTGCAATTTGTAACAAATTGTGTAAGTTGTTGTTGTTTCCTTGCTAAACCGTGTAGATTGGTATATTTAGCCCATTTTTTTCTTTTTTTTTTTTGATGTATCTTGCATTTACTTATTGATTTTGATGATAAAACCTAGCATGAATTAGCATAAAATGAGTGTTTTTGCTAGGAAATAACAATAGGAGCGAAAAAGAGCAAAAGCGAGCAAAAACTAGCAAAATTTGATGTAAAATAGTTTGAAAATGAACCAAAATGATATGAATAATTATATACTAAATTAGACTTATCATGAGGTTGTGTTGGATTCATTTAAACAAATATGAGAGTTTTGATCAGGAAACATCACAAATAATCCATCAACACATGTACCTTTGCAAATAAACAATTTATTTCTCGTAATAAATAGTTCAGAACTAAAATTCAATGAATAACCATTATCCACTGAACAAGAGACATAAATAAAATTCCTGCGCAATGCGGGTACAAATAACAATCCTTTAAAACCAAAACCATTCCACTAAAGACTAAGCTAACATCTCCTACTCCTAAGACCGCTACTCTTGTACCATCTCCAGTCGTCAGGTACAGCTCTCCATCATTCAACCTCTTGGGTAGCCTGAGCCCTTGGAACATATTACAGACATGGTCAGTTGAATCTGAGTCCATACATCAGAAACCTAGTGGACTGTCAACTACACATGACTCAACTAGGTGAGGTATCAACATACCTTCACCAGGTGGTTCAGTAGTCTTTGCAGGATATGCAACTAAGTCCTTAGTGCAGTCCCTTTTCTAGAGGCCCAATTCACCGCAAAGGAAACACTTTCCTTTGACTTATTGAATGTTACTCATCCCCAATTCATGGGCACTCTTCATGCCCCACATCATGTCCTCTGTTGCTTACAACTCTTTCATTAGTTCATGTTGCGAATAGTTTTTATTGTTTATGCAAAAATTTAGCTTGCACTAAGTCAATGAGCTTGACAAGACCTAAGGATGATATCCTGCTTAGTTTGACTATCAAACTCACCTTCGAGGATTTCCAGCTCAAAAAAACACGCCATCAAATTCATGATGTGTTCCTCAACAGGTATTCCTTCGAACATCTTCATATTTAGCAACTTCTTTTTGAGCTCTTACCTCACTGCTTTATATTGCGCCTCAAACATTTCTCCTAAATGTTCAACCATCTCAGCTGCTGTTTGCTTCTCAAGCATCTAATGCTTGAGTGCTTCTAACACTGAGGTCAATATATAGCACTTGGCTAACTCATCAGCCCCATGCCGGCTTTCTTTTAATGGATATTGTTTGCTACCAATGGTAAATATTTTTTCATCTTAAATTGATCAGATTGGATTTACACCAATGGAAACCATAAATTTCATACATAATAAATATATGGATAGATCTTTTTCTTTTTAGTTTTGAGATAGTAACTAGAGTTCTTCCATTTCATCCTATTCACTGGTATTGATGCTCTTTTTAAGTAGCTGTGCAATTAGCAGTGGGCATTGGTGGACAAGCTTAAACGAGAACAAACTCAAGAACCTTGTGAGTAATAACTAAGTCTAACTTGTTTTTCCAGGAAAAACAATTTGGTCCAGTAAGTACATTATGCATTAGAATCGAGTGAAGTTCACTAGTCGTATCCATTTCAAAACAAGGTAAATGCAAACATTGTGTAACTATCTAATATGAGTCATGTATAATGCGGTGATGCCTATTATTTTATTTTAGCAAACATAATGAGTCAAGTATCTACAGAACTGTACCATCCTGCATGCCATGATGACCCAAACACACTACTCTTTACTCCCTGTTAGCGAGGTCGTATGAAATTAGTTTGGATGAGAATTGTTCTCAATTAACATGTTTTCTAGTTACTTTTACTAAACATGGTTAACTCACCACGTTACCTTAGTCTCTAACATAACACAGCAAAGCTCCTCAGGGAGGCTAATGTATCCCGCTAGCCAAGTGTAAACCATTACCAAAACCTCCATGTAAATACATGTAATAATCCACAGCAGCATGGTTGTATCGCTTCTTTGCACTTTGATTTATCTTATAGAAATCTAGCCCTATAATCTGCAAACGGACATCCTCCATAGGGAGGTCTATCGATCTACAATACTGCTAGGCTAGTAATGGAGACCGTGAGGTTTCAACACTTGAACCTCACTCTCACTCGATTTTTCTAAACTAGTGGTTTTAATTAACTTGTATTTACAATTTAAATTATCTCATAATCTCCTTTAGAATCTCATTCTAAAAATTAAATTAAATAACAAAATCAATTAATTAAATTTTTTATTTAAAACAATACCGACTTACAACTTAGATTATCTCATAATCTACTTTAAAATCTCATTCTGAGAAAAATTAATTAATTATTAAAAATGTTTTTATTTATTATGTAAAACAATACTGCGACTTTACTACAATTTTATTTTTAAATGCCACATGTCAGCGACAAGTAAGCGCTATGTCAACACCATGCCAGTGCCACGTCAGTGCACAATTAGTGCCACGTTCATTTTTTTCTAATTTTATTTTATTTTATTAGCGTAATAATAAAAAAAATTTGAATCTAATCTTATTAGATCAATTTATCCTATTTCCTTGCTTAAATATGCACAATCTCATCATGCGAATAATATGAACGTAATTTGAATTAATCTTCATTGACATATCTGAATTAACTATTAATTCATTAATGATTTAAACAATTTTAACCATTAGCTTAAATAATCTTTCTTTCTTAATAAAATCTCAATTTTATTAAATCACAAGTCTATTTATTTCGATTTTCTTATACTTATTCATATATATTATGAATGTAATCAAAGGTTGGCTCTGATATCAATTGCTGAGACGAATTTTCCCTAAGCTTATTAAACTAGCGTAGCGAAACTGTTTAAAACACTTAATTTTAAGCTTAAGGTTGATTTAATTTCCTAATTTTAAATCTACATATTCAAATTCCTAATTTAAATCTACTTTTTTAAATCTACAGGCATGTACTATAATACATTCATAATAATTACACGAACTATAACTAGAAAATAAAGAAACTGTAAATAAATAGAAAAGCGAAAAACTAAAAAGAGAAGGAAAGGAAAACATACCCAGAATTACTCCAAATAATAAAAAGGGGAAGAACAATAAATTACTCTGAGAAAACCGAGACCTAGAAGCCTTCTACGCAATGACCTCAAAAATACCTAGAGTGTGGGCTCAAAAAAATATTAAACTGAGAAAAGAAAATTTTCAACAAAATTTTTTCTCTCCAATTAGATCTTCAAAAGTCAACACTTTTAGAAACCTTTAACTAACCAATTAATACCAAACCATGAAACTAGTACCTTTATTTATAGTAGGATACAAGAGTGAAAAAATCCTGAAAATTTGATGTGGGAGGAGCATGTTTAATTTAAAACGCGATGTTTCATTTAGAAAAACATCCAAAGCAAAGCGTTTGAGCTCCGGTTATTTTAACCCTGTCACTACGTGCCACGTGGCGGCACGCGATTGGTCGGCCACTGGGCCTGCGAATTGCCTACGTTTTTCTTTTTCTTTTTTTGTTTTTTTTTTGCTTTATTTGCCATATGTAAAAAAATCATCTTAAGAATTTTTGTTTTTTTAAAATTATTTTATTTTATAATTTATAATTTTTATTCATCTTATGAATAATGTTTGGCAAAATTAAATTTATCCATCTCATGAATTCTTTAATATTTTTTCGATGGCAATAGAAAGACAGGCTTGCACAAGGACCTCAGAGAAAATTTAAATCAGGCTCCAATGGGTTAAATCAATTATCATCTCATAATAAAATTTAATTACCAATTAACAGAATTTAATTCCATAAATAAATTCCATTGTACTCTAGGCTTCAATCATTTATTCGATAATTCCCAAATAGACTGTATCGATTACAACAACCCCTACACTAGATATCCATGACAAAAATAATTATAACTACTGCCATTATTTTTCTCATAACTTTTCATTAGTTCCCGGACTTTCCCTTTTCCGAACAATTCATTTATATTTGAACAAATTCACAATATAAGTTCCAAATGTCAAACACTTGGAACACTTTGGCTAAAGATTTCAAATCATTCAAACACTTACGAATCAACTAAGCGAACATCTATATCTCATAAGAGACTATAGATTCTGTATTGAATACTGATCCTGTCACACTTCACACCGCTACCCATTGTACATGGGAATTTCGTCATTTATTTAGACCTTACTTATAGTACACCAAAGCAACTAAAATTCCATGCACAAGTTCAAAATACTCTCAGAATTTAGAGCCATCGTTCAAACAGTACAACATAAACCATTCATTTCCGATAGTAGTGTAGAAACAAGTAACTCACATGATCCAACTCAGTGTATCCATCTTATTAAACACACCAGCATAACATTTTTGGTTTACCATCCATATGACCAAGACAAGTCATCTAAAGTGTCATGTTATAGTCTTAGCATATAAGTGGTCTAAACTTGTCTTTGACTACGAGTTTTTCAAACAACCATTCATACCATTTGTTCCAAGTCAATCTGTAGGCTAATCTCATAAATCACTTAGAACAAACATGTAAATTGTATTATGAGCACTACACACATCTCATAGATGTTACCAAAAAGAAAATCACATGTCGCATATATACTCACTTACACAAATTTAACAAGAAAAAGACTGGAACTTTTATTTTATTCATTAATAAAATAACATTTACAAAAAAAATATGGATTTTCAGGACACTTTTGCTAACATTGATATCCTTTTTAATCAAAGGATTACAAACCATGGGAGGTCCCTTAACGTATTCAGCCACGTCAATTTCATATGGAGGATCATCTTCCTCCACTATCAGGTCATGTACGTAGGTCTATACACGTTGTTTTTCTTAAAGCTTTCTTCTTTTAGGACTACTTTGTACCTAACGCTACATTCTTAGAGCTGAAGAAGCATTATAAAGTTAGAGCCCCCAAATTTCTTCTTGAATTCAATATCCAAGCCGTTAAGGGCCAGCTTGGCATACTCAACCTTAGGAAGGGCAACGGTACATTTTAACCTGGCTCGCTTGTACCGGTTAATATATTCTTTCATTGAATCGCCTAACTTTTGTCTCATTTGAGCCAAGTTCGACATGGAAGTTCCTAATTCAATTCTTGGGAATTGGGCCTAGAATTGTCTGGCCATATCATCCTAATAGTAGATAGAATTAGGGGGATGGCTGATGCATCACTAGAAAGTGGTCCCAATCAATGAGCTAGGGAACAACCTTAGCTTGAGATATTGGTTATCTACTGCCTGTCTACATTGGAAATTAAATCTTTCTAAGTGCTTGAGACGGGAAATCATCTCTTTCCCTGAAAAGAGGGTAAACTAAGGGATTTTGTATCATCGAGGAAAAGGGTAATCCCTGTTTATATAGTCAAGGTAAGGTTTACTATACAAGGGTTTGTTAACCCTAGCAAGGCTCAGCACATACATTTGCACAATGAGGGCGGCCAATTGATCTTGGAGGGGAAGGTTAGGCATATGATTATGCGCCTGCCACTGGCCCCAAAGTGGATGAGGATCTCGAGGGGACAGCAGGATACCCCTAAGCACCCATCACAATTGGGTGTGGGAATAGATGTTGCCCCCCAAACCCTAGGTAAACCCCTTAATCATAATGGCCATATGCTTGGTTAGCCATGAAGTATGTCCCAGCAAGACCCGAGTTATGTGGCATGCCTGAAAACATACCAATACCAGCAGATTGTTGGTTCATCCTTGCCTAATCAAACCCTAAGTCATGATCTTGAGGAAGTGGGTTGTTAATTTGCCCATTTTGGCCCCTAATGTGGTAAGTATGAAGAGGTCTACGCTGAGAAGCCTGGTTCCTAGAAGAAGGGACCTTACCTTGCATTCCTAGTACCAGGCCTTGGGTGGGCCTCGAGGTCACCGCTACCAATTGAGGAGGGTATGTACGGCTATGCCTCCTATCTTGAGGACAGGGAACGATGGCGTCATAGGGTTGAGGTCCCTTGAAGTCAGAGAGAAACTCTGGTTAGAAGGGCTAGCAACTCCTAGAGACACGTTATCATTTCTATGGCTGGGTGTATAACACCCGGAGTAGCCACAGTTGGGTTTCTTCGTTCTCTCAGGGATCGTGTGGTCAACCTAAAAGACTGGTAACCATGAGCTCAAAGGGGTCTCGCGAGTATAACCAGCGAGCACTGATGGTGGGGGTACAGGCCTAAGTTTCCTAATATCCTTCCTAACGGCTTGGACCAGGCCATTATCAGCCTCAACTTGTCTCATCAAAATAGGTTTGACCTCAACCACCATCTATCTAGCCACATCCTTGGCAATACAAGTAGTAATAGAAGATAAGGTCGAGTTCATTTCTATAAAGACTCTATTAGTCTCTTTATGAAGCCTTTCGTTCATAGAAGTTCCAACGTCATAAATTACAACTCTCATGGTAGCAGAGTTTTCAAGCTGAGTAGCTAGATTGCATTCTATTTCAGTATGTTGCCTCTCGAAAGCTTCTCTATTGGACTCTTTGGTCTGTAATCTCTAAACGGAGTTTGAGCATAACCATGAAACTCTTGCAAGAATGGCCATCAAGTCCAATACATTCATTTTCTGGGATATCATCATCACCGCCACTTTCACTACCGTGGCTGTGACTTAGCTTATCCCTTCGACATATGGGACTTTGCTCAAGAGGATGCACGAATGGGGATCCAATAAGGGCTAAGCCTTCTAGTTCCCCATGCTTGAGGGCATTAGACCTCCTAGTTCTGACCATTAACTAATGGTCGGCAATTACGTTCCGGCTATCCATGACAGGCTAAAAACAATGAAGTCTTGTTTCAAGCCTCCCACTGTGGTCAGCAAAAGGTGTGTTTGCTCTATTTTATTTCAAGTAATGTATGTGGGGTCACGGTATGATACAAAAACAAAACAAATGTGTAAAAGGGATTCACCACTACTAGGGAGTAAGCCTAATTACGAACCACACGTGCTTGACCTCCGTCACTCACCATTTTTGGAGAAAAGCTTGCGATATGTTGGTGTATCTGACTTCGGTTATACCGTGCGTTCTTCTTATGCTTCAATTAAGAAGAGTTTGTTAAATATTTTTTTTGTGGATCTTTTATGTACATTTATGACAAAAACTTAAAGGATATGAACCTAACTCAAATGGCCGTTACAGTTACGAAGCAGGGCCCACAGACACCTTTCCTCGTACACTTAAAAGTCAGTACAGCCTGAGTCAACAAGGTTTTTAAGCTTGGCACCCTGGACTTATAGTAACTCGAATGAGTTTAGTTCTAACAAGATTAAGGTGGAGCAAACCGTATTTAAGTCATTGGATCAGGACGAATGTAATCAAGGAACAAACCTTAGCCGCCAAAGCCCTAATCAATGGCGCGAACCTATGTTAACCTGACGTATTAAGCAATGACAGTAGTGTTAAGACCAATGCAATCAAGGGACAAAGCGTTAGGCGTCAAAGTCTTAAACTAAAACCTCAAATCTCAACTTGTCAATTTGTGGTAATAGATTAAAACTGGAAAGTCATAACCTGAAGCCCAAGTACTGTATTGAAAAGGAAGTAAGTACAGCAATGATCTATGTTAAGCTACGCCTAGCTAAGTTATGCTACTCCAAGGAAAGGGCATAAGTGTGCTGTAAAGAAAAACTTGAAGAAGTCTTTGCATTGACTGTATGTGTACTACTTTGGACTGACGTAGAGTCTGTTATTTATAAAAAAAGAAAATAACGGCTCCTCTTATTTTCACGGCAACTCCACCCACGTCGAGCTACTATGCTCCTCGTTCATGCTCATTCACTCTTTACCAACGTGTCCTAAGTTTTGGAGGGAAACATTCGGTTATTATTTAAAATAACTCTTATTTGCATGGATGGAACCCTCTGCCCTGATCCTGAACCTACTTCAGACTACTAGATGCCCATGTCTAGATTTTTAGTAGAAGTTTCCTCTAGAAACCCCACGTTCTATTGAATTAAGCTTAAGGCCCAAGCAACTAAAATTGCAGTCCAGGTAACTCCCCTGATCTTAGAAACTACCATTCTTGCAGCTTTCCTAGCAATTCCTCGAGCTCAAGCTTATTTCACCCTTCAGCCATCTCGAGCCTGGAGTGGCTGATACCCTTGTCAAGGGTAATAATGTTCCCAAGCACTAGGCTTGAGATTCCATTATCACTGTACCCAAAGGCCAGACTCCCCTAGAGGAGGACCACACGTGATGGCCACGTGGCACTTTATCCAAAATTGGCGTTGTCCTTGCCCTAATGAAGTTGGGGTGTAAACAATATTTTTGTGGATTATTTATATATATATATATACACGACATAAAATTAAAACATATAGACCTAAATTAAGTGGCAGTTATCAAGAGCTTAGCAATCCACTTTTAAGCCCGAGTCAGTTTGATTTTTAGGCCTAGCATCCTTCACTTGTAATAACTCGAATGAGTTAGAGTTTGACAAGATTAAGATGGAGCAAACCGTATTTGGGTTATTGGATGACGACCAATGCAATCAAGGTCAAGCTTTGGCTGTCAAGCCCTTAAACAATAACACAAACTTAAGTTCACCTGACTTATTAAGCAATGACATCAGTGCTAAGACTAATGCAATCAAGGTCAAGTCTTGGCCATCAAAGCCTTAAACCAACGCCCCAATTCTCAACTCGTCGATATGGGAATAGATTAAAATAGAGCTTTCATACCTGAAACCCAAAGTGTTGTATTACCCTAGAGAAAGCAAGTACAAAGATGATCTATGCCACGCTAAGTTAGCCTAAGTTACACTACTCCTTGGTAAAAAGTGCAAGTGTTACATAAAGAAACTTGAAGAAGTTTGTATTATGGTGTTGGACACTTTACAACTACAATAATGTCTTTTATTTATAGGAAACATGTTCCTCCGGCATTTCCTTCCCACGTCTTCCTCAATGCTTCTTTGGCACACTGAGTGGGTGTTGATCATGCCCTAAAATTGTGTGCTTGATCGTCTTTTTTAAAGCCCCATGTTTGCATAACTCATTGGAGTTCCATCCAGATGCCCCACGTTTTATTGGATAGACTTGAGGCTTGTTTTAGTAAACAAAGGCGAAATTAAATACATCAATTCTTGTTTGATAATAATTAATAAAAATTAATTATCCAAATAAGTATCCGGGTGGTGAAGCAAAGAGAAAGGCCCTTGCCCTACAGTCTCTATTTCCAAAGAATTGGGGGGCTAGTTAGAAGAGTATCTTATGAAAAGAATACCACTTATTTCCCTCTTTAGAGAGTTAAGTGCCAAGTAACTCTCTCGAGTTTCAGAAAAACCAGTCTTGTAGCCTTCTAGAAAATCCCTCGAGCTCGAGCCTTCTTTATCCCTTCAACCATCTCGAATGGTTGATACCCTTTAAGGGATTTTAACTCTTCAATCAACTGGGCTTGAGATTCCGTTCTCTTAATATCAGAAGGCCTAATATCCCTCGAGGATGGCCTCATGTTATGAATACGTGACATTTAGCCTCAAAATAGTGTCGTCCCAACTCCCTTGAGTTTGGGGTGTAAACAAACATAACCCGAGTTAAGGAGGTAATTGCAAGTGATGAAAAGTACATAGAGGATGATGCAAAAAATGAAGTTGAAGACATGGAAAACAAACTGAAGAGGATGAGCAAGAACAAAGGAATCTTGAGTTAATAAAGATGAGGCTAGAGGTGATATCAATGTCCCCGAGTTAGAGAAACTAAAGGTGATGCTGAACAGAAGAGGAGCCATAGTGAGAAGAGAGACGAAATGGAAGAAGGCAATGGAAGGAGTAAAGACGCTGAGGATCGCATTAAGAGTGACATCATATTAGAAGATTGGGACCATGATGGAGGTAGTGAAGATAATCAGGATGCTCGGGAGAAGCACTGTAAGGAAGGTGATGCTTCTAGTTAAGTCACCTATGACACGATTATCGTTCAGTAAACTGAGAATCTGACCAAGGTTAAGAAGAGTCAGGTAGCTAGAGATTGAAACTCCTTAAATGCAATAGGTATAGTAGAGAAAAAAGTGAATGCTCGTTTCTATTCAGAAGATAGCACACGCAAGAGCTATAACATTCTTAATGTCATGTGTGACTTGAGATCTGCACTAGCATCCAAATCCAAGACCCTTGATCGAACTTGGAAATAAGAGAGAATTGAGATCAACTTATGTAAGTGGTGTATTATCTGACAAGCATAGATGTGACTTTGTTATGGTTCTTCAAGAATTTAAAGATTGCTTCATTTAGATGTGCCATGAGAAGCTTGGACTAGATAGGAAGATTTTTGAACATACTCAACCAATCAAACCTACAGTAATCCGGTGATCCATGCCTAGATATGGATGTCTCAAGAAGTGATTGATAAGGTCAAGCAAGAAATTGACATGCTTTTGCAAGCCAAGTTTATTCAAATCACCAATCAAAGGTGCACTAAACCAGTGATCCATACCTAGAAATGGATGTCTCAAGAGCTGATTGACAAGGTCACAGAGAAAATTGACATGCTCCTACAAGCCAAGTTTATTCAAATCACCAGGTATGTTGAATGGTTAGCTAACATGTACTGATGGTCAAAAATGAGTGAAAAGATAAGGTTGCAATAATTTTAGGGACCTAAATGCAGCTACTCCAAAAGATGAGTACCTCATACTTATAATTGATGTGTTAATTGATTCAACATCGAGATATGAAGTATTATCTTTTATGGATGGGTATTGTGGATATTATAAGGTAGTGATTTCCTTGACAACTATAAACATGTAAATTATTGGGTGATCCTAAATTAATTGCGGGTGCAAAAAGAAAGCGTATAAAAGAAAGCCAAGATTTTAAAGCATACGTGATCCAAATGCCTGATCGGAGAAGAGCATAAGGAAGGGCTTTCACGGCCTCCCTTTGATTCAAATTACTAATCAAACTTGAATCTTCTTGGAAGAAAACTCAAGACAAAAAATAACAACCAATTTTATATACAAGGGTAAAACCTGCCTCTCCAAAAGGATTACAATCTTAAGTATTGCTTCCTCTCCTACTCAAATTAAAACTATAATTCTAATATGAAATTAAAGAGGAACATGGAATCAAAGCTTACTATAATTGTAGCTACTGAAAGAAAACAAAGAAAATGTGCTAAATCACAAGCTCAGTCCTCAAAGGATTCCGGTTGTTGCTTTTGGAAGGCTATCTCTCCCCTGGATCTTCACGCTTTTACTCTCCAAGGACCCTATTGACCAAGTCATCACATTTGCCAAGTGTCCCATCAAGTTCATCCTTTAGCTGTATCTCGGTTTACATCATCCTCTCTGAATAGGAAGAATTTGTCCTCAAATTGGAGCAGCATTGTCTTCTTTATTGTCACCAAAGTAAGGAATGAAATGCATGATGCTAAAAGCATCTAAAGTCTACATATCAGTAGGAAGCTGAAGATGATAGACATTAGTATTGATCTTCTTAACTACTCTCAAAGGATTGATCTTCCATGCTGACAACTTATAGCTTTCTCTTGTGGGGCACCTTTCTCACATTAGAATTTCCCATACTTGGTCAACCACATTGAATTCCAATAATCTTTGTTTCTTGTCTGCTGCCTTATACTTTGAATTCACCTATTAAAGTCATTTGTGAGCCTACTGGTGGACATTATGGAGATTAGATGAAGTCTTTAATTTTTCCATATATGTGTGTGAGGCCTGGAACCAGTGTGAGGTCGAGGGGTTAATGAGGGACAAACCCATATGCAATGAGAAAACGGCAAGAACCTAGAACCACAATTGAAGGAGAAATTATAGGCGAATTCTGCTTGATACAATTTTTGGTCCGAATTCTTCACATTATGGGCTACTAGGCATCTCAGCAAGTTCCCCATGGACGAGCTACTCACCTCGGTTTGGAAGTCTGTTTGCGAATGGGGAACATCATTGAAATTGCAAGATGTATTCACCAAAAGCCATAACCATCTCTGGAAGCGATTGATGAGACAAATGGCCCTATGGGAAACAATAGACATGTGTTGACTATGAAGGTGGTATACTTTTCATAAGTACAATTGAGCAACATATATCGCATCTGAAACCTTCTTATGCGCTAGGAAATATGCCATCTTTGAGAACTTGTTCACTAACATGAATGTGGAATCAACACGTCATTACAAGCAAGCTGAGTACAAAGTCCATATTGATATCTATCCAATGATGCCTCAGAATAGGAAATGGCATGTAAAGACCCGCATTATTTGGCTTACTTCAAAATTGAGAAATCCAGCAGTGACTAACCAACTACTTAACCGCCCTTCAAAGACTCGACTAGCAATAGGAATTCACCACAAGTCGCGATGTCTTATTTGGACCATGTGTTCGTTGTCATGTTTCTCATGGACGAACATAAGGTATACAGTGGAGGCAAGTATGCACTAGGGATGGCAATGGGGCATGTAATATTCATTACTTGCAATTTCCTGACCCATTTGGTGCAAGTATGGATGCTAGTGAGATGGATAGCGGGCATGAGTTGGGTACAAATACAAATACCCACCATGAGCATGGGGCATGTATGGTCTAATGTTATATCCGCCCCACTCCATACCCACCTTGTATCCACTCCATAATATTTGCCCCAATTTGTATTTAATTAATTTAAACATAAAATAATGAGATTACAAAAATAATTTCAAATAACTAAATGTGCGAATATATAAAACTGTCAGATACATAAATTAAGGCGAGTATGGGGCAGGTATTGGATACCTATGGGTAGTGGAGCAAATACGAGTATAGGTTTGCACCCACAGAGGTGGGTATGGCTATCTTCTTCATATGTGAGGTGGGTAATAAGGCGGGTATAGGTATGAATTTGGCTGGTTGATATGGGTATGGAGATAGCACCACCTTACCAGCATTTTTGTCAACCATAGTATGCACAATTGATTCCCTTGAAGACACACTTCTCATGCATTGCGTAACCAAGTGCCCCTTATTGGTTGCTTCTTGCCAAATGCATCCAAACATAAGATCTGTTAGGTACTGCTTTGCGAGCATGTCAACCTAAGTTCATTATACACTTGTTAGCTAGTACCATTGTTATTTGGCTCAAGGCGTCAACCACCTTGTTCTGAGCTCCCTTATGCTTCCAGATGAAATGAAGGGATTAAATGAATCCCACCCACTTCACATGCCTCTCAGAAAGCTTATGCTGGCTATCGATGTGCTTGAATGCGACATTGTCCGAGTAAAGTATGAACTCTCAGTTAGCAAGAAATGACTTCCAATGCCCGAGTTTTTGAACAACATTGATAATATTTCATCAGTCAACTACCGCATCTTACTTCATTTACACCCCAAATCGAAGGAGTTGGAACAACATCACTATAGGATAGTGAGACACGTGCTAAACTTATGGAGACATTCTTGAGACCCAGAAAGCTTGAGAAGTTGAAACAACATCATCTAGATGATAGCTGCTCCAATAACTTAAGTCCCAAAAATATGGTCACTCAAGGTGGCTGACTAGACTTACAGGCTCGAGCTTGAGAGTATTGCCAAGACTACTATGGGAAAGGTAACTACACAAGCTTGGAGTAGCTTTTCGAAATTTGGATTAGAAGCATGGGCCTCAAGTACATTTAGGCACAAATGCACAATCATGGGGAAGACTACATGACCTCAGGCATGTGCGTCCAAGCCTTTTCAAAGCTAGTCTAAGACCATGGAAGCATGGAGTCCAAACATGGGTAAAGAATGAGGCGAAACAAGGACGGAACAGTTTATTTTGTAGCTTATAAATAAGAACACCTGCAATTGTGCAAAGGGTCCCAACACTAATACAAACTCTTAAGCTTATTCCAATGGACTTATGCTTTTCTTTCTTTATCTTTTCCTCTTTCTTAGGAGTAGATATACATGTAGCTTCATTTTACTTCTCAATAATACAACAAGGGATCAATTGCAATGTACGGGAAGGTAATCCCTTCTGCCATAGTTTTCATCTAAAACCCTTTTGATTGATGACCAAGCCCAGAGCTTGATCGTGTTGGTCTTAGATTGGTAACACGACTTAGTACGTCATGTGAATTTAGGTTTGAGTCATCGTTTTTGGGCTTTGATGGCTAATGTTTTATATTTGATTGCATTGATACTAATCCAATGACCCGAGTACCGTTCTCCCCACCTAAATTTTTGTTAGGTTTAACTTCATACGAGTTAACACAAGTAAAGGATTCCAGGCCTAAAAATATGTAAACTCGAGCTTGAGGTAGGCTGTTGAGCTCTTAAACTTGTTTCTAACACAATTCCTTGCTCTTAAACATATGAGGTAAGGTGTTTGTAGGCTTTGCTCTATCACCCCAACCATTGCTTAGGGTGGGTCCATATCCTTTTTTATTTTCGCGCATTCAATTAACTCAAAAAATACCAAAACTAATATAACTAAAGTCTCCATAATTGGAGCACTGGTTGTATCCACATATATATGCAAACGGAAGTTAGATTGACCGAAAGTATCAACCCTCATTTCGGAGAGGTTGGTTGAGGGCACACACTTGCAATTCATAATTAGACTTACTCCCAAGTTATTGTAAGTCCCTTTGGCGCATTTGTCTCCTTCTTTTTATACGGTGACCACACATAAACAAAAACAAACACAAAAAATGGGGCAACATATTTTCACTCAACCTCTAATTGAAGTAAGCCATGGGTTATCCCTCCTGGCTTAGTACAATGCCTACCCGTATCATCAAAGCATTTATGTGAAGCTTGAATGTCTTGGAAAAATCTAGCAGCACTAAAATGAGTGCAGTTGTCAGTTTCTACTCGACCAAACCAAAGACAGTTGATGGTTATGGAATCCACCGGAAACTCCCTACATTCATAAACTTAGTGATTGGAGCCATAATTTTGATTAAGTGTGGAATGAATGATGTGCCTATATTTACATATTTTATTTTTCATTCCTGCAACATATTCGGCTTTTACATGTGTGCTTTGTTGTAATTTAGGTACATTGAGGCTTGGAGTGCAACAAAGCAAACAAATGTTGAAAAGCAGTATAATCAAGCATAATCGAGGCATATTTGAAGACTACTTTGAGAAACCCCACCACTTGTGCAAAAAAATGACCAATTGGGTTGTAATTAGGTAAATCAAATAGGTCTCATAAAGCTTCAGGCACTAAATGATCAATCGACATGAAGTATTGATCGGTTTGCGGCCCGCAACAGGACACGGTTTAAAGTGGGGCTCCCGATCAATTGGGAAATCGGGCCAATCAATCGGCCCGGCACAGTGACCAAGCCGATCGATCAGCCCAGTTTCTGCGACATGAGCACTGGGTCACGCCATAGGTATAAATAAAGAGGGGGAGACTTATTTTCACATCTTTTGGCCGTATCTCCTCTCCTTCTCTCCTTCCCAAAGCCGCTATGGGATCCAATGAGTTTTCAAACGCCAATTCGGAGGTGGTCAAAGTGCTGGAAGGATCAAAGTTGTGATCAACATCAACCAAATTGGGGGAGTCTCGGTTTCCTAGCTATTTCGATTGTTTCTTTCTTTATTTATTTTAATGATGAGAAAAAATCCTAAGGAGGAGTCGACTCTTTAGTTTAAGGATGAAGGACGGGTAGCTGTCTATATCGCATATTTATATTAGGCTTTTGACAATGGATTTATGTTATGCTATATATGCACTCCTGTGGGGAATTTATGATTGTTGCTTGGTGTTTCTTTGTCTATGCTTGTAGCCATAATATGCTCTCCATATTACTACCGTTCATTTACGAGCTTGTAGCATAGACCATAACATAACTGGTTTTTCACGTGTGGCTAGGGTTGAGGTTGCACCCAACCCTACACACAACCTTGTATATAAATTATTACTTATTTAAGAGTGACAAAGGAATTCGTTAGTGCTACTAAGATAATCCATGCTACACCTAGGGTGATAGGATGGGCTATACCCTTAGACTAGTTCATTACCCTAAGCCCTAACTTAAGTATTAATTCAAGTTTAATATTGAATTGGGAGCAAGAAAGGAATAAGTAGTGCTAATGAGATAACCTATGCTACACGTAGGGTGATATGATAAGTGATGCCTTTAAACTAGTTCATTACTCTAAGCCCTAGTTTAAATATTAACCCAGGCTGAGTGCTTGTAGCCTAAGCCACCTAAATCATTGTTATAGTATAATATAATGACGGGATATGAGTAAAACTACCCTGAATTCATGTCCTAAACTAACCTTGATTGATTTGACACTATTAGAGTAGATTTTATTGTTTCTTTAGTTAACTCTCCAAACAATCAACAAAAACCCAAAAATCCAATCACTCATTAGTAACGAAATCCGACTTAACTCTGATTCCCTATGGATACAACCCGTATACCCGGTTTAGCTACAACGATCTCGTACGATTGCAATTACATGGTTTTAAAACATCTTTCAAAATCACATCAACCTCCAATTGAGTAAAGCAAAGACATGAAAGTTGTGCACTTTAATCGACATATGTGATCTACCACCTTGCTCTCATTTGCGACAATGCAATCCTTGGACAACAAAAAACCAAGGAACCCCAATTGGCCATAAAGGCACACTTCTTCATGGTGGCAAACTAGTGTTTTTGTAAAGTGTCTAATACTACCCTTAGGTGCTCCAGATGTGTCTCTTTACCTAGCCTATAGATTAGAATGTCATTGAATTGTACCACCACATGATTCATGAATTGCATGAACATACTTGGAGCATTAGATAACCCAAATGGCATAACCATCCACTCATAGAGTCTTTCCTAGGTGTTGTAGGTCATCTTCCACTACTTGCTAACAAAATTCGGATTTGATAGTACCCACTCGTCAAATCCCTCTTGGTGAATACCTTATCACTACTCAATCAATCTAATAGATCATTGAGTCTTGGTTTTGGAAGTTGATAATACACTATGATCTTATTGACAGGCTAACTATCTGCGCAGATTTTCCAAGTATCATCATTCTTAGGCATCAAGAAAGCTGGAATTGCACACAGGCTCAAACTCTCTCATATCAAACCGCAGGCAAGTAACTCCTCAACATGGCACCTATGTTCTTCATTTTCTATTGGATTCATCTGGATATAAGCCCAATTTAGCAATGTGGCCCTTAGCACCAAATCAATCCTTTGTTGTATATCCCTCAATGATGGTAAGGAATTCAGGAGCTCTTCCTGGAAGATGGTGGTGAATTCTTTTAATAGAGTGATTAGTTTATTCATCAACTCCTCCCCCACATTTTTTAACTCTCTTCACCAATTAAGACATACACAATTTGAGTCGCATCAATGTATTTAGAGTATTGCTTTGGACAAGAGGCTAGGATTGTTATAGTATGCACTTCGAGAGCCTTCTCTTTCTTTGGAAAATAGCAAAATCTTCTGTACTCAAATAGGAAATTCTATGAATTATGGCAATCATCATTAGTAGCCACTTTATCGAACTGCCATGGACATTTTAGTAGAAGATGGCAAGTGTCCATAGTAGAATTACCCTTCTCCAAAAAAGAAAACTTTTATAGGTTGGGATAAGCTTTTGTCCTTAATCTAAGCTTCTTGGCAACCTCCTCAGAAATCACATTCTCACGATTGCTTGATTCTATCACTAGCCAACACTCCTTCCCACCAATAAAGTAGGTGGTTTGGAAGATGTTGTTCCTTAACCACTTATCTTCCTTGGTGTTACGAGGAGTAAGGCATACTCACCTCACTACTAGCAGATGACCCTCATCTCTAGCCACTTCTTCCTTGCCTACTAGTTCTTCAATGATCTCTACCATATCGATGGCAACCCAATGTTACTAGTTCTTTCAGCAAATAACTTTCCTTTTACGATATTCAACAGCACGGTATTTGGCCCCTCTAAATCTAAAGCATCACATTGTCGAACTATTGGATTGCTCCTAGTTATTCTTGTTGCTAGTACTAATTGGCCTCTTGAACTATCTTTGTATGCATATATTGGTTAGCTTTGTTGCATTCTCGGTTACTCGGCTGGCTTCCCCGAGAAAGAATGCTTTGATGCTGCCTTTACTGCCTTTAAATCTTAAGAGCAGGGTAAGCCTTCAAAATAGAAAAAAGGTTAAACATATTTAGTACCTCTTGGAAAGACTCTTAAAATAACTATTGTATCTATCTGCAAACTCTTGCTTTGTTTCTGCCAAGTCATTCCTAGCTACCAATGCGTGAAACTTCGTGGTGTAATCGTCAACAGACTAAGAGCATTGTCACTAATTTTGGATCTTTATAACACCAAGATGGTGTGATTGTGGGGTAAGAGGTAAGAAGACCCTTCACATCTGTTTCTTTATCTTACCCCAAGTCATGGTCTCACTCTTGCCTAATCTCAACCTTAATGTTTGAGTTGCTACCACCAATTGACAACTCTTCCTCGACGTCAAGTAGCCATAAAGGGAACCAGTTTGTGCTTAGATACTTCTTTGAACTCTAACACTTCTTTAACAAACACCAGTCCAACCAAGAACTCCTTAGGTTGCCTCCCCTTTTCGAATTTTGGGATCTCAATCCAGATTCCACCCAGAGTGGGTCTTTGGAATACCAAATGGTTCATAGGATAGCCTCTCTCTCTTTCTTGCCTACAACTTTGCTCATGAAAGTAGCTCGCTTTCCTGTCTTCCTTATCACTCACAATCTTGTGGATTTTGAGACTGAGTTTACTTGCAATATACCATTGTTATGTTGCTCCATATCGCCAACTCTAATCATTTGAATCATACCTCCATCTCGTCGAATTTCCTGTCTATCTAGCTGGTAATCATCCTTTCATAGATCTCACCCATGGTAACATACCTCTATTTCCCTTAGGCCATGATTGGAACATCGTAGCTTTGATATCGAAGTGATGTAGTTGCCTAATCTGAGAGAAGTGGAAGGAAGCACTATGACCCCCGTCCTTTGCTTAAAATTGCGAAACTTAAGACAGTTAAATGGAATAATCAAACTTGAATCTCAATGGAAGAAAACTCAAGAGAGAAATAAAAATGAATTTCATATATAACGGGACAAAACTATTGCAAATCATACAAGCTAAATATCTTGAAAAATCATAATCTCTTAAAAGTTTGTCCCACATAGGAAAAATGCTTGAAGGAGCCTCACTTCAAATATAGTAGTGGGTCTTAACCTCTTGAATTAAGTTAAGGATATAGGGTAAATGACAACCATACAGGCGGAAAAACTGCTTGCCATGCTAGGTAGATGAGGTCAAGGGCGAGGGTGTTCTTTTTCATATAAAATATTGTTTAATGGAAAATATTGAGACAAGGAATAGACTATATTGGCTCTTTCCGAAAGCAGTTCTCTTTTTCAGCATAACATTATTTAATTACCCCACTTTCTAGCTGCCTTATTTATTGATGGTACTAGTTGAGAGACTGAAGCACCTCTTCCCAACAAGTGCTATGTTTCCTATAAACACCCAATAATTGTTAAGGTTTCATCCATCCTCCTATAAACACCCAATAATTGTTAAGGTTTCATCCATCCAAAAATCATAAAACCTCTCTCCATCTCTATCCCTACTCCAAACTTTCTACTTCTTTTGGGCAGCACTCCTACATGACGACTAAGGAGTACACGTTAGCAGTCAGATCGCACTAATCCTATAGGACGGCTAACGGTAATATTGTACGCACCCGAGCAGAAAATCGTCGTTTAGAACAGTGATACTTTGCCACGTCTCAATATAAAAGTTTGTAAAATCCTCTCTTCCCTTTTTCATTGTTGTGTTTGAATATTACCAATTTTTCCAATAAAAACTACCTTCGCAAGAGGTTTACAAGCTTACTTGTAGCCTCGCTTCAAATAAAAATACAACTCAGATTCTAATGGAGGAAGGGAAGTCAAAACTTACTAAGATCCTATTTACTCAAAGAAAACAAAGAAAATGTCTTAAATTACAATGCTAAGTCTTGAAAGGATTCTAGTTGCTACTTGGGAAAGGAGCACTATCCCTCGTATCTCCGTGATTTTACATGCCAAGGACCGTACTCCCAAAGTGTCTTGTCAACTTCATCCCTAGCCCAATCTCGATTTGCATCAATACATACACAATGTTTGTACCCATAACTTTCATAAAGAAATATAAATTTTTATTTTTATGCAATATTATTCCATTTATCTATTTTGTTAAAAATTTTGTGCTTACATTGAACCCATAAAATTGTATTTGGAGTGCTCAGGGTCACTAAGCACCTTTGAGTGGTTTGCCATATCTTTTGGGCTCAACATTTTTAATCTACTTACCAGAGGGCCATGAATATGATTTTTCAAGACATGATTGGTAAAAATGTGGAAGTCTAGGTCAATGACACTATAGTGAAATTTGAGACCCAAACTAGTGACAAACTAATTTGTGGAATGCATTCCGGAAATGCGAAGCAACAATATCAAATGAACTCTTTGAAATGTGTATTTAGGTATGTAAATTTGAGTCTCAAGACCATCACATAACTAATTTGAGGAATGCATTCTTGAAAATGCAAAGCCACAATCTCAAAATGACCCCTTTAAAATGTGTATTTGAGGTCTGAATTGGTAATTTATTGGGCTTCATAGTGCATCAACAAGGGGCTGAGGTTGACCAGAAGAAGCAAAAGGCCATTTAGAATGCTAAGCTACCATTAAAAGCTAAAACAGTTTCTTGGTTAAGTCAATAAGAAAAAATTTCTCAAATGTTACAAGAAAACTAAGATGTTCTCTTCATTCTTGAAATTAGGGATTGAGAAACATTTGAGGTTGGAAGAGTTACACAATATGGATTTTAAACCTCCTATATTCATTCTTTAAGCACGGCAAATCGCAAAACTATATTTTTTTTTTTTTTTAAACAGAGAAAAGCTATATCTTTTAGTCTCTAATGAGTTTGCATGTTGTTTGTTGTACAAGACAATGAGCAAGGCTTTGAGAAGGCTATATTTATCTTAGCCATTGTTTAAATGAATTTGAAAAAATTACATTTTCAATGAAAAATTATGTTTGTCTTATATTTTGCATATGTTAAGGTATTATTTCTTGGTTTTCAAGATTTACGTGATTGTTGCAAAAGGTGCTTTGAAATATATGTTAGGTAGACCTCTTCCTCGAGGAAGGCTGATAAATGGAGTTGACCTTTATCTAACTTCACTTAGAATATGTCTCACAAATGATAGTGGAAGGTCAGGCTTTGGGAGAATTTCTCGCGAATAATACTACACTTGAACAAGTATATTCACTTAAGCAAGAGAAAACTCTAATGGATGAGATCATTTCTTGAAATGTGTACTTTAATTGTTCCAAGACTAAGTCCAACATGGGAGTTAGGATTGTGATTAAGTCCCTTTTAGGGACACTTACTAAGTTGGCAGTAACCTTGATAAGAAACTGCTCGAATAAAAGAGACGAGTTTGAGGATTTGGTTATAGGAATCAAAACTTTAGTTTAGAGAGGAATCACTCATTTTGAGATTATGGTTGATACACGACAATTCTAGTGCTTGAGTGGCACCTCAAGTTTGAACAGTTCAGGATATCTTATGTAATTTCATTTTGGATATAATTGACATCACTCCTCTGGCTAAAAAGAAGGCACCTAATGATCATACTCAATTAGTTTAAGGGTATAGGTCACCGAGAACTTGGCTTGAGGAATCCCTAGCCATTACTCCAAAATCTTGAATGATGAGCAGATAACAATAGACTGTTTGAAAAAGAAACTTTGGCTCAAAATTGTGAGAAATGGAGAAAAATTAGATTGATTACTTCTAAAATCCTCCACTAAGGACAAGTTAAATTTGAAAGAGTATAGATGACTTTGCCTGGAAAGTCATTGTTCCATTGGGGACAAAAGACAGAGTCTTTGGCACGTAGTCCCCGAACTAGGAAGGTCAATTTAAGATAATTGACCTATGATAAAAATACATATTTTCTTCAAGATCTAGATAGAAGAACCATCTGAGAGTCATCAAAGACAACTTGAAGAAATATGTACGTTCATTTTAGGTCACTAAAAAAGAAACAAATTTGACCCTTGGCCATGGTTCTTCAATAAACTAGTGCGTAATTTATCAAGAGAGTATATCAACGAGGGCTACGAACCTATGGAAATATGTATTCAATACCCCTAGCTTCCTTCGGGTACTTAGGCTCTATGGCTACAACATTTAGATCTCTATGGAAGTCAACAGAAGAGCTAATGATTATTCATGGTATGTTCACGAAGGAAAGAAGTGTTGCATTTAAAATAGCACATGCTAGTAAGCTCTTCGATTTGAACCTTCTGCGTGGATCCAAGAACTTAAATGCCTCAAGAACCTCCAGAAACTAGTAAAACCAGAACATGATTGATGGATTTGGAAGGGGTTATAATTGTGAAAACGAGGCTAGCCTAAATGCTGCTTGTTGCCTCTTCAAGAACTGAGTAATGAATTGCTCAACCTCTTATGAATTAACCTCCAAGGGCTGAAGAACATGAGTATAGGTTTAAGAGTGGGTCTTCCTTGGTGAATCTCTAATTTGATGATGTTGGAAGGGCCTTGAACTCCACCCTTTGTTTGGGGAGGTGCCTAAATCAAGCTAGGAAGACAAACATTTTGAGATGCCTAAATCAAGCTAGGAAGACATAAACATGTATCATAGGAGACAGGAATAAAGGATTTACGTCTTGAAATTGGTAACATGTAAGAATTAGCCTAAGGTATCATATGTGTTGCTTTATCATTCGAGATCGCCTCTACCTAATTAGAGAAGGTAAACTCTCTAACTCCTCCTCAACCTTTGGAAATGCTTCTCAAGCTAGCATTTCTAAAGTTGGTTGAAGCAATGCGATGGTTCTTGAAATGTTCCTCGAGTTGGAGGGTGTCAGGCTGCAACTATGGGACCACCTCAAGGTTGAGAGCAAGACTTTAAGGAGCTCAATTTCAACTATAGCAGGTTGCTTGGGTGGACTACAAGCAAAGAGAGCAGGCATTGATGACTCCTTATTTGCCGATGGAGGAGGCAGTAGGACATGATACTAAGAAATTTGAGATGGTGGTCAAGTGATTATTTCAGACTTGAGTGTTGTTGAAATGGCAAAGTGAGGAGGCCTTATATTAAAGAGGGATTCTTAGAGGACTCCTTAAGCTAGTTTCTATTGTTCCTTGAGCTTCATTGCCTATAGCTAGATCTTTACGAGAAAAACAACCAATGAAATAGTATTTGGCACATATGGACCCCAAGGAGTTCTAGTAAGTAGCATAATAAGCAATGAAAAAAGCTTATCGGCCTCAGACATATACCTATATGGTAGGGTTGTCATAGAGCCTTTCCAATGGTCACATAGGTTCTTAAAATATCCACACATTGAGCGACTGGTGCCTGCCTTTTGTGTTCATTAGAGGTTAGGGTCACACTAAAGGAAAGGGAATGGACTAAACTATTCCAAACTGTTCAACATTCAAATTGGGGCAATATGACTCAACTCTAGGCTTGGTCTAATGAAAAAGGAAAAGGTCTTATAGGCTTAGGATTATCTACTAGACAATCGAGTTAATGTTAATTAAAATTTTCGGGAGTGGAATGATGAAAGCTCTTCGAGTGAAGTATTCCCCCGCAACAACAGAAGCCTCCAAGGGTCAAGTCGCTAGGCCCCTAGGACGTAACGTTGGAAAATAAGCTTAAGCCCACAACTAGAGTAACCAGAAGTGGACCCCAATAGAATTGCTATAGCTCAAGGAAACCATTTGATGGCAACACTTGTAAAATGGTGTTTGCAATGTTGAAAATGAAAAATATGTTCAACCAAAACATTTATAAAGGC
Source organism: Simmondsia chinensis (assembly GCA_018398585.1). Lineage (NCBI taxonomy): Eukaryota > Viridiplantae > Streptophyta > Magnoliopsida > Caryophyllales > Simmondsiaceae > Simmondsia > Simmondsia chinensis. The sequence continues at coordinate 7,296,399 of JAGTTD010000016.1, forward strand.
CATATTAATGGCCAACTCAACCAAAACATTTATAAAGGACATATTAATGGCCAACATCTTTACAAAGTGCAAAATGGTTTTTGTGGTGTTACAAAAGAAAAATATGTTCAACCAAAACACATAAAAAAAAGATATATCGTCATCCTTCAAATATGATGATTCATCGTCGAATTCATTTCAGTAAAAATTGTCAAGCAGTAAATAACCGGTTTGCGAGATAATTGAGTATTGATAGTATTTAGCTTTATGTGACACACGTGTTTTCATATGAAGCTTGAAACTAGAGGAGAGAGGCATACCAAAGTCCTTTATGTCCTTGATGTTATACTGATAAAGCCTTTAGAAAGAACAAAAGCATTAAAGTAGTAGTTTTAGAAATAGGTTAAGAGCAGCCATCACCTAATAATTGAACTAGACGGGGTACATGTAGACCCGGAAAAATTTGACACGACACGAAGTTAGCAAGTTAGGACGGGGTTTTTGAAGCCAAGATGAATTTGGGTTGACCGTTTTAACCCGTTTAGATATTTGGGTTGAATTTAGGTTTGACTCATTTAACTTATTTTCGACACGCTTGACCTGTTTATATAGACATGTTAGATAATTGAGTGATATACTATTGTTATTGTGTATAAATTTTCGGTAGCCTAGTCCACATAAGATAATTTAAACTATGTTTAGTAATATTAATTTGATAGTTTGTTTTAATATTAAAAATATGTCATATATTTATAGCTAGTATGAACCATTAAGTATACTATTGGCATGTTTGTAAGCTGACAACCTAGCATTGAAAAAATACCAATATAATTTCAATGGATAACCTGTAGGTTATCCATTTAATAATTGGGTTGGGTCAGAGTTGAAAGTTCCTAAACCATAGAATAAACGGGTCGGGTTTGGGTTGACACCATTTCTAAGACCTCTAGCATAACACAAACACGAACACGGCACGTTTGCTACCCCTAGGTTGGAGACCTTGAGTGCCTCTTAAATGCAAGGGAGCTGAATAATGATAGTTTTTCGGTTTTACTATTTGTGCAATTCTCTCTCTCTCTCTCGCTCTCTCTCTCATTGTGTTCCTCGGAACATCGCTCTCAAAATCACATCCCCCAATGAAATTATGTGAAGATTGTGGGAAAGTTCGTTTTTGTCTCTGAAACGTGAGAAGACATTTGTGACTATGTCTGAAAGCCTAATGCAATCACCTGCTCCGAGTTATGTGGTAGGAAAAGATTCAACAACCTTCATTTATTTCTACCTGCCAAAGCTAAAAAAAATAAAGGGCAATAAACTCAATCGAAAACTCATGGAGAAACTTCAAGAGAGAAATAAATAACTTCTATACAAAGGGAAAAATTTGCCAAATCAAAGAATTACAACCCTATATATACGGTACTCTCCGAAATACAACTCCTACTCCTGATAAGATTACAAGGTTTTCTAGCCTGAAAACAAAACGATTTAAAAGTATAAAAGGAACAGTCTTACACTAAATAGGATTCTGACTTCTACAAAAGGGAAAAACAAGGAAGGTGTGCAAAATAAGGCAGCATTTAATCTCTAGCTAGCCTTTTGAGCTTCGGGAAGGTTTCCTCCTTTTGTTGGCCTATGTCTTTGTACTTGCCAATCCCCCTTACTAGCCAACTTCCTTACTCCCCAAGTCATTTGGCAAAGCTCGCTCATGAAACCGTATCTCGGTCCGCATAGAGCCTTTTGGCTCTATCAGCCTCTATGGCTACCAACTTTTAGTCGATAGTCGGCAAAATTGATAGTGGCGCTTGGTGGATGATTGAGGTGGTTCGATGCTCGAAGCTAATGTCGGGCCATAGCTAACGGATATTGACCTAAGTATCTTTCCTCAACCTTTGGCGGTTAAGAGAGGATTGTTCGGCTCTGATGGTTGGCAATAATAGAGCTCAGGGCCCCTAGTCAAAGATCTAATGTTAATGGTGAAGTTTGGCATGAAGCGGGAGAGACAACTTTGACCCTTGGTGGGAGAGATTGGAGGTCTTTTTCTATGATGGGGCTCCGTTGGAGGTGCTTGCCACAGAAGTAGCTCTAGTTCTTGATCTTATTCTATTTGGTCTCAACCGTGATAGGTAAGAGAGATCAGCATACCTCGGTGACTTTGGTTGGTCTCGCCTCCAATGGGAGAGGACTCAGATCCATGGTTAATGTTGAAGTTCAGCTTTCGGCAAGCTAGGTGAACTCTTGCCATTGGTAGGAGAGACGGGTAGTGGGTGAAGGTCGATGCCTGCCACAAGTGGGGGACCTCCATTCTCCCTGGCAGAGCATTAAGCTTACTCTAATGGAGCGGTAAGTGAAGGGGTTGATCTCAATACTAAGCGATTCTCTAAAGGGGGGTAGATGAGCGGGCGTCTTGGCCAAAGAAGTACTTAGCGGGGGTTACATACTCGAACAAACAAGGTACTCAGTATTGTGGGGGCAAGCTTGGTACTTTTTTTCGACCATGGGGTATTAGTGTTCGTCTCCTGGTGGTGGTACTCGCCTATTTTGATCTGGTTTTGTGTAGCTCGTTGTTGCTGCATTGTTGCTGTAATATGTAGTTTGAGCGCCTGTCATATGGTTTAGTAGAGTGCTGCATTTTGTTAAGTAAAATTGTAATATCGGTAGTTTGGCGCCAAAGCTTTTGAAATGTTAGTTAGGTCGGTTGTGGTCAAGATTGGGTCAATAGTGGCGGCTGGGCTTTTCTAAGTCGGTGAAATCTTGTCTTGAAGCAATGAATCTAGATTTCTATTAATAGCTTGTTCAAGTGTAAGATTGAGGCATTCAATGAAAATTCATAATATCTTTTGAGATATTTCTATCTAACTCTCATCTACTTCTCTAATCTCTCATCAAACGTTCAATTCTCTTCTCATCTAATCTCTCTCTTTCACAAGTTAACTTCAATCTTTGAATTGAAGCTTAACATTTGGTAGCAGAGCCAGGTTACTTGCTGTCAATCGATCATTTACAACTTGATTCGAGCTGGTGAAGCCTAAAAAGATCAATTCAAACATGTCTAGTGGAGTAACTACCAAATCAGGAGCGGGAGCTAGGAATCCAGCTACATTTGTGGATCCAAATGTGTCCTTTGCTACGATTGTTGGTGCTAATGCACCAAGGGAGGTGCAATTTGTTACAAATGATCAATTGAAGCAACACATGGATGAGATGTACATTCGGTTTCAGAATTTGCATCAGAATGGCATTGATCAATTGAGATAAATGCAATTAGATAGCAATAAGAAGCATGAAGATCTAATGTCGCAGAAGTTACAAAGTTTGGAGGACAAGCATACTGAATTGCAAAATCAGGTTAATAGACAAGGAGAGCCATTTGTAATTGGAGTCCTTCGACCTGCAAGTCAATTGATACCTCCACCTGAAGCAGTGCAATCACAAGCTCATAATGTAGTTGAGGAACCTAGAAACATATCACTCGATAGACCTCCTCCGGTTCAAGTGACTGCTAGGCCTCAAGATCGAATGCAATCAGCTGAGATCAGACCTCAAGAGGTTGAAACAGCTACAAGAACGCAAGATCATCCAATTGAGCAAGTGCAATCACGGTCAGCAGGCCTGAATTCAGAACAGAATGATCGTCCTCCTGATTCTTATGTGCAGTTCAGAACTCCTTCTGAGGACATTTGACATCAAGATCGTCCACTTGATCAGCATCATCATCATCGATCAGAAACCAATGATGCAGCATCGAATGGAAGAAGCAGTGCTGCCAGACAACCTCGAGTTCAGATTGATCCATTTGATGGCAAACAGCCTCAATCATGGTTAAGAAGGTGTGATCGGTATTTTCATTTCTACAACATAAGAGAAGCAGAGAAAGTGGAATTGGCAGCAGTCCACCTCCGTGGAGCTCATGAGGTATGGTTCTATAGTTTGTTGAAAAGCAATCCTACTCTTTCTTGGGCTGAATTTGTGGAAGAGTGATGCGAGCGTTATGGTGATGAGGATTCCAATGATATCGTTGATAACTTTAATAAGGTGTTTCAAACAACAATAGTAAGGGAGTATATGACGAGATTTGAGAATCTCAAGGCAAGTATGATAGCCACTTATCCTCAAGCAACCGAGGCATATTATGTCTCAAGTTTCATAAGTGGTTTGAAGCCAAGAATTAAAAATCTTGTGAAAGCAATTGGGCCTAGAACTCTATCTCAGGCTTATGCAAAAGCCAAGCTTCTTAAAGCTACTGCCCTCACTTCAAGTGACAGAACTAAGTTCAAGGGAGGAAGTTCTAAACCTTATCAGAAGGATTCAATTGGACCCAAGGCATCTCGTTCTGTTGAGAGGAAGCTCTCAAGATTGTGTTATATGTGTAATCAGCCTTATCAACCAAGGCACAAGTGCAGTTCTAAGTTCTTGATGTCTGCAAGAGGTGTTAAAGCTGGAATGTAATCCAATAGTAATGAATCTGAGGCTGATGAAGATAGTTCTGACCAAGAGTCACCAGAGGAAATCATTGATGATGAAATTGAAATCGCCATGAAGGCCCTGACTGGGAATGGAGCACAAAACACCATAAGAATCAAAGGAAAGGCTGGCAAGAGATCAATCATTGTTCTAATTGATAGCGGAAGTACTCACAGTTTTGTTGATCCTAAAGTGGTAAAGAAAGTGGGACATGAGGTGATCAAGACCCATTCCTTGGCAGTGACAGTTGCAGATGGGAACTCTATCCTCACTCAAAACAAATGTCAAGCATTTCAATGGTCTATGCAGGAGCACCAGTTTACTTATGACTTCAGGATTCTTCCCTTGGGTGGTTGCAATATGGTGTGAGGAGTTGACTGGATGAGGTCCTTCAGTCCAGTAATCTTTGATTTTGCAAAACTAACAGTGACTTTTGAGATTCAGAGTTCTAAAGTTGTCATACAAGGCATGTTAGATCAAGCCCAGCTGTAGTTGATTAAAGGTAAGAGCTTACAGGGCGGATTCAAGAAGATTGCCTATCAGTGGATTGGCTAACTGTTTGCAATCTCTCCAACTGATTTGGGAGGCATTCCTCAGCCTAAGGTGCAAACATTGATTGAGGAGTTTGAAGATATAATTGAACAGCTTAAGACCTTACCTCAAAAGAGGAATCTTAATCATGCCATTCCTCTTAAGTCTAATGCTGAGCCAGTAAAGCTAAAGCCTTATAAATATCCTCATGCTCAGAAGACCGAGATTGAGAAGCAAGTAGAGGAGTTGCTCAAGACTTGTTTCATTAGGCCAAGCCACAGCCCTTTAGCTTCTCCTGTGATATTAGTCAAAAAGAAGGATGGATCAGCTAGGATGCGCATCGATTATAGGCAGCTAAATTCTTGGACAGTAAAGGATAAGTTCCATATTCATGTCATAGATGACTTGTTAGATGAGTTATATGGAGCACATTTCTTCACCAAACTTGATCTGAGGCAAGGTTATCACCAAATCAGAGCTCTTGAGCATGACATATACAAGACTGCCTTTCAAACTCATCACAGGCATTATGAATTTGTGGTGATGCCATTTGGCTTAACCAATGCTCCAGCTACTTTCCAAGCTGCCATGAATGATGTCTTCAAATCATTCTTGAGAAGATTTGTGTTGGTCTTCTTTGATGATATCCTTATTTACAGTCCTTCTTTTGAAGATCATCTCAAGCATTTGAGAGAGATATTTCTGGTAATACGCAATCACAAGTTCTATGCAAAATTAACTAAGTGCTCATTTGTGCAGACACAATTAGAGTATTTAGGCCATGTGATATCACACAAGGGAGTTTCTACAGATCCTTCCAAAATTCAAGCCATGAAGGAATGGCCCATTCCAGTAACTCTAAAGTAGCTGCGGGGATTCTTGGGTTTAATAGGCTATTACCGAAAGTTTATAGCTGGATTTGGTTCTATTGCCAAGCCCTTAACCGAATTACTTAAGAAGGATGCATTTAGATGGACGGATCAGGCTTAGGTAGGATTTGAGGCTCTGAAATCAGCTATGTGTGAGGCTCCAATCTTAGCAATGCCAAACTTTGCTGAGGAGGTCATTCTTAAAACAGATGCAAGTGGAACTGGCATTGGAGCAGTCCTATCACAGAATGAGAGGCCAATTGCCTACCTCAGTTAGGCTCTAAGCCTCAAATATCAAGCAATGTCTACTTATGAGAAAGAATACTTGGCGATACTTCTAGCTGTAGACAAGTGGAGACATTATTTGGATGGGCACAGGTTTGTTATCAAAACTGAACATCAGAGTTTAAAGCATCTTCTAGAGCAAAAGATTGCTAAAAGAATTCAGAAGAAGGGGTTAATGAAGATGATGGGCCTTAAGTATAGAAAAGGAAAAATGAACATAGCTGCGGATGCATTATCGTGCAGACTGGAGGACTGTGAGCAAGGATTTTGTGGAGCTGTGTCCATTGTTCTTCCATCCTGGGTAGACGAGGTGTATAAATCCTATGAAGATGACTCTTTTTGCACAAGAGTGTATTACAGCCTTCAATGTGAAGGGGTCTAGAATGTTGTTACAGATGCTGATGTCTCGCTGACAAAAGGGATAATCAGATTGAAAGGAACTGGCTTGCGAGATCAGATTGTTAGTGCTTCTCATGAATTTGCTTGGGGAGGACACTCAGGGGTTGAAGGCACCTATCAAAGAATCAAAGCTTATTTCATTTGGCCTGGATTGAAAACGACAGTAGCAGAATTTGTTCAAGCTTGTGAAGTTTGTCAACAAACCAAGCTTGGAGATCATAGGGATCATGGTCTTTTACAACCTCTTCCGATTCCTGAAGGAGCTTGGGTCAACATAAGTATGGATTTCATCGAAGGATTGCCCAAGTCTGAAGGCAGGGAGGTGATTTGGATAGTGGTTGATCGTTTCACTAATTTTAGTCACTTCATCTCTTTGGTCCGGCCTGTTACAGTAGAGAAGTTGGCTAGATGCTTCTTGGACAACATTTACAAATTACATGGATTACCTCAATCCATTATATCTGATCAAGATAGGATCTTCACTAGTCACTTTTGGAAGGAGTTATTCAGCTTGTTGGGGACAACTTTGGCTCTTAGTTCATCTTACCATCCACAGACAGGTGGTCAGACAGAAAGAGTCAATTGGTGCATTGAGCAATACTTCAGAAGCATGGTGTTCACTTATCCAAAGGAGTGTAATAAATGGCTATCTTTTTAGCGGAGTATTGGTACAATACACATGCTCATGCTTCAATTGGGACTACTCCTTTCAAGGCACTTTATGGCTATGATCCTCCAAATCCATTTATGCTGCATATTTGATGCCTCCAATACCAGCAGTACCTGATTTGGTGCAGCAAAGAAGGCAATTGTTGCAATTATTGAAAGATAATCTTCATTAAGCCCAAGCAAGAATGAAGATGTATGCTGATAAGAAACGTTTGGACAAGAATTTTGAAGTCGGAGATATGGTTTTTCTCAAGCTCCAACCTTATAGATGATCCACCGTGGCTGTGAGGAAGAATGTCAAGCTGAGTGCTCAATTCTTTAGGCCATACAAGATTGTGGAAAGGATCAACAAAGTAGCATATAAGCTCGATTTACCTCCTAACTCATACATTCACCTAGTTTTCCATGTGTCATTGCTTAAGAAACAGGTGAAGGACTACAAGAGTGCAAAGGAACCACTAGAAGCTGGTTCAAATGGTGCAATGTTGCTGCAACCTTCTACTGTGTTGGCTACCAGGACGCTGAAGGTCGATGGCAGGACAATTCAAGAAGTATTGGTGCAATGGACTAACTTGGACAAGCAATTTGCAACATGGGAAGAATTTCCATTTTTGAAGAGTCAATTTCCCACATTTCTTCTTGAGGACAAGAAGGTTTTCAAGAGGAGGGGAGTGTTATGATCTGGTTTTGTGTAGCTCGTTGTTGCTGCATTGTTGTTCTAATATCTAGTTTGAGCGCATGTCATATGGTTTAGTAGAGTGCTGCGTTTTGTTAAGTAAAATTGTAATACCGATCCAAAGCTTTTGAAATGTTAGTTAAGTCGGTTGTGGTCAAGATTGAGTCAATAGTGGCGGCTAGGCTTTTCTAAGTTGGTGAAGTCTTGTCTTGAAGCAATGTATCGAGATTTCTATTAATAGCTTGTTCAAGTGTAAGATTGAGGCATTCAATGAAAATTCATAATATCTTTTGAGATATTTCTCTCTAACTCTCATCTACTTCTCTAATCTCTCATCTAACGTTCAATTCTCTTCTCATCTAATCTCTCTCTTTCACAAGTTATTCAATCTTTGAATTGAAGCTCAACATCACCCTTGGTCAAGGGCAAAGAAAGATGGTCAACAGAAAAAAAAAAAAAAAAAAAACCATTGCTGGTCAGCAGTCCCTAATGCCACGCTGGGCCACCTAACCTTTTTCCAATATTAAAGAATTTGTCATACTCGGATCACTTAAGGTGGGAGAAAAGGGCAGCACTCATTCTCAACCAGGTCCTCACTCGTTCCCAACCTTCCTCCCAAGATTAAAAAATTTGTCATATTCGGATCTAACCGGGTTCGCACTTTGCTCCTAGTTCATACCCTCAAGTGGTTGCCCTCTGGCGAGAATGGCAGCATGGTTAGCTCGGGGTCCTTGGACATGGTGGATGAGATGGGCTCTTACCTATTTCGCCCATAGAGGGCAAGTTGATTCTCTAGCCCATTGTAGGCGAGCGAAGTCCTCCCCCATGATGGTGAGGTTCCTCCATTTGGTTTTTACCTAGCAATAACCCAGTTATATTTTTATCAACACAAGCTAACAATAATAGTTCTTCCCTAAGCCTTAACCAGCAAGACAAGTTGATGGAGCAGTATATGTAACATAAAATGTGTATAATACTTATTTGAAATGTTGAATTAAACGTGATCTAGTTCACCTTCCTAAAAACAATGCCAATTTTATCTTTTTTTAATGGATTCATGAGGAAAGACGAGCAACTTTATGTATGGCATAACATGCAAGATGAACAAACAATAAGAGGAATCCATGAGTTTTGCCTCCAAGGCACCCCTCCGATTCTTCAATAAGAAAGGGTATAAAATAATAGTACTAGGAATAAAACTTAAGTGGTTGAGTATGACTTGGCTTAGAATGGAGATGAGTCCCTCAGCTAGGTATTTATGTTGAAAAGAGGAAGGGGACGAGCTGCCCCTGCTGAACACTTAACTTCATCCTTTAGCTAACACACGAAATTGATTTGGAAGAGCAGTCCACTTACATGACACGCGGTACCTGACCTCGTGGCCTGAGGTGGGCAAGTAGCCCTTTGAAGCCTTTAGGACCCAGTATGAACCTACTTATATTTTTATCAGCAAAATCATATACAAATTCCAAAACCAACAAAACAACATTTGTAAAATAAAGTTTTTAGTTTCTCAACAATCCAAAATTACAAACAAAAAATAATACCTAATAGCCCTATTTATCAAAACTTGCTTGTGTTGCACAAAGGAGGTGTTTTTTCACGTAAAAACTCATTGAGTTCAAATGCGAACATAATACATGCCAATTTCATACAATGCGTTAAAAACTATATTAAGAGCGTAAACTAAGAGTTTTCAATCAAAGACTGTTATTATGTTAGTTTGAAGGCGAAATGATTTTATACTCACATCTCATACTTTGGAACAAAACAAAATCCAATGAAACTAGAATAAGAAGAAAGAGGAAAAATAATATCCTAAGGTACAAGACTCCAACCATAGTACAATCTATAGAAAATCAAATAGACATAACCTTACACCAAGCTTCATGGATAGACAATTTCAAATATATATACTTGTAATCTTCATCTCATAGTAGAACAATCTTACTGATTATGACAAGGTGCACCCTAAACAAAAGAACTCCACTTTGGATATGGAACATTGAGGTATAGGGGTGAGCAGAGTTTGTCCACAAAATCCTGTAAATTTAATGGCGCTTTCATCATAGTTTCTGGTTTACATTTTTTGGTTTTTGAAAACCTTAAAACTGGGTTTAGGAAAATATTTTTCTTCTTTTTGGTTTTTCTAGTTTTCTGTTTTCACTTAAACTTAGAAAAAAAATAAAAATAAATAACAAATAACTAAAAAAAGTTGTTTTTAAAATGTATTTTTAGCTTCTCAAAAAACTAGAAAATACAAACAAAAATCAATACCAAACTGGCCCTAAAATAATCAGTGTCTGAGCCATGTCTACCCACCTTTACTAATCCCAAGATTTTAGGCACAATTCTCTTAAAAGTTTCTCTGCATGAAACAAGAAAAATTAGGACTCACCTTACCGTTGTCTATCCTGTGGGTTCTCTATATTATAAAACATTTTATTTCTTGTTTAGTGTCCAATAATTTCAATATTAAGACTTCCCAAAAAAAATAATAATAATAATAATATTAAGTACAAAATTTATGTCTTGTCATGTCATTTCACTAATTCGATTGTGATGTATTAATGTTTTGTCCTAGAACTAGGGTGTAAATGAGCCAAGCCAGCTCGCGAGGTATAAAGCTCGTATAGCTCAGCTCATCACGAGCTCGAGCTGAGCCGAGCCGACTCATTAAGATAAACGAGCCGAGCCTGAGCCTTATAAAGCTCAAGCTCGTGAGCTCGCAAGCCTAAACGAGCCTAAATATAAAATAATAATATAATTTTCATTTTAATCATAATAATTTTTTTTAAAAAATAGCCACATGCACACGGCTTCCAATCCGGCAATACATAAATTGCTATAGATGTCCCTAGAGCTTCCTCACGCCGTTCCAGAAATCATCAAGTTTCATTTTTACATTAATTGCTAAAGATGGCCCTTGAGCTTCCTTATGCCGTTTCAAATATCATCAAGTTTAATTTTTACATTAATTGCTAAAGATGGCCCTTGAGCTTCCGTACGCCATTTCAAGTATCATCAAGTTTCATTTTTTAATTCAATCTTTCCATTTTAGCTTTACTTATATAACATTAAGCAAAAACCAAAAAACAAAAAAGTTAACATTTAGATGATCTTTCAGGTTTATTTAGATGATCTTTCAGGTTTATAATCATGTCATTGAGATTTCAAAACAGGTATGTTTTCTCTCTCAATGTTTCTTATGATATTGAATTATTGTGGCTTGTTTTGCTTTTTAAAGATGCAAAATAAAAATCAAATAGTTTAATATATTTGTTTTATTTATCTTCTCCTTGTTCTATATATAGTTAAATTAATTATACTATACTATATATTCTTTTAAAATATGTTGTGAATTTATTTGACTTGTTTCTATTTTGTATGTAATTTATTTTGATTTTAGATGATAAGTACAAATTATTTTTATGTATAGCTATTATTTATTCCTTTTTTTTTTAAAAGATCAACTAATATGTATACAATACTTCATATATACCATTAAATGTTTTACACATGAACATTATATTTGAAAATTATGTAACAGATATAAATTAGTTTGAGCTTGAACCATAGGCAAGCCAAGCTCGAGTCTATGACTAGCCGAGTCCGAGCCCACAACGAGCCGAGCTCCAATCCGAAATTTCCAAGCTCGCCGAGCTAAATATTGACGAGCCGAACCTCGAGCCTAATGAGGTCGGGCTCGGCTCGGCTCATTTACACCCCTACCTAGAACATGAAAACACATAGTAAATATGCTGATTGAGTGGTTCAATTCGTTAACGTACCTTGTTATGTTTGAGTTTTTCTCATAATCTTTTATCATATACGAATTCTATTCAGAAAACAACTCCACTAGTAAACAAATGCCTATTTAAAAAAATCATTCTCAATACGACAAGAAAACGTCAGAGAAGATCTTAACAACTTTCCTTTTACGAGTTCCATATTCACTGAGCACCTAAGAGAGAACGTACCTGAACAAACTATGACAGGCTCGGTGGTTGCTGAGAGTCAGACCAGAGCATTACAGTAGCCAGAAGTGCAATGGTTGCAGTCTCAACTCGCAGGCGCTGTGGCCCAAGTCCAACTGCTGTAGCCCCTGCTTCTGTGATTAATCTCAGCTCTTTCTCCGTGAAATCTGCAGCATTGACGCATTAAATCCGTGGGAAAAACTAAATCATGGTCATAATATAATGGAAAATAGCCTACTTGTTGCATTCATGGAATCAAATAGTTCACAATTGCCTTGCCATAATTAAAAGCGTCAGAACCCCTTCAGGACAGTGTAACTGATACAACGATCATGTTGGAATTCTTCGGGGAACGTATGTGCTTTTATGCCTAATGTTTGCAAAAGTTTGAATTGAATGCCATAAGATCATGAATTTTAATTAGGACTGGCAAAATCTGACACGATACAATATGTCACAAACAACACGAAGATAGTGGGTTTGGGTCAGAGATTTTGAAGCCAGGTTGAATTTGGGTCGACATGATTAACCCATTTAGGTAATTAGGTTGAATTTGGGTTTTGACCTGTGTAACCCGTTTTCAATACACTTAACTGGTTTATATAGTTATTTTAGGTATTAGAGTGGTATACTACTATTATTAAATATACATTTTTTGAGCATATCGCATATAAGATAATTTAAACTGCATTTAGTAATATTTATTTGATAGTTTATTTTAACAATTATAAATATGACAAATACTCATTACTATTAACTATGAAGTGTATTATTAACATATTTATAAGTTGAAAACTAAATTGATAAACTAAATTTAATGAAAAAAAAATCATCAATATAATTAAATAGGTAACATGCAGGTTACCCGTTTAATAATTGGGTTGGGTAAGGGTTGAGGTACCTAAGCCATTTATTTAATAAACGGGTTGGGTTCAGGTTCACTCTTTTTCTAAGATCCCTCGCATAACATGAACACAAGCACAGCACGACACGACATATTTACCTCCTCTGATTTTAATGCCGCTTTTCATCTTCTTTAACACAAAAACACATATAGTGTAAGATTGTCTCGATAAATAAGATACAATATATATGTACCATTGAGGCTGTAAAAAAAGACCCCATCACGACAGGAGCAATCTCATATCAGCTAGTTCAGAATCAGCGGTCTTTATTTAATTCTATGGTTATATTACAACCATCCTTATGCAACAAGGAGTCAGAATGATACGTCCACAATACCCGATGGATACCCAGAGGAAGACTTTACATTAGAGATCCTTTATTACCTCCGAGTAGAAATGAATAGAGCCCTAAACCGAACAGCTCTTACATAGGGTCCGTTTGGTTGGGGAAAACAATTATTTTCCATAGGCAATTTTTTTTTCTTTTTGCTGTCTCAATATTTTCTTCTAACAATAAAATTTTCTATGGAAGTTTATTTATTATCATGACCCGGGATTTGGAGTTAAGTACTAATAAGTCTTTGAATTGTAATAAGTCCTTGAGTTGTAATAATCTAGGATAATTAGTATCTTCTATAGCTATTGTTAGCTATCTCTAGTAAATATGTACGATGGTAGTTAGTAAGAGGAGTCAAAGCTAGTCAAGAGTAGCGGCTAGGTCCTAAGTTGGTTAAATGTGCAATGTATCTAGCTTAGCCATCCTAGTATGAAGTTGTATAAGTATTTAGGCGATTCGCTTGTAATCAATCATTGATGAATGAAAACACTTGAATTCTCTCTCTCATCTAAACTCTCTCTATTTCTCATTTCTTTTCACTTCTTTCTCATCTCAAATTCTATTATCCCTAGGTCATGACTCAAATTTGATCTTGGATCATGACAATTGGTATCAAAGCTTGTCAAATTGCTTCCGGTTAAGTTGAATTAAGTTCAATTTGATTGCAAAGCATAGGTCAAGTTTATTGAATAACAAACTCTTGGTCAGGCTGTGTTTGATCAAGAACTCGTGCTTAATTGATCAGAATTTCAGATTGTGCTGTCAAGATTCAGGTACTGCTGATTCAGATTGCATTGGAGCAAGATTCAGTTCACGGCTTGCTGTTATTGTTCGGTAGCTGATTTTCTGTGATCTTGAATCATCGATCAAGCTGGAATTGGCTTCAATTCAGCTGTTGCATGTTATACCTCCTGAATTAACATCGAATCAAGCTATTATTTGAACTTGCTGAATTCACTTCGAGTTTACCTGCACTCTTGAGATCTAGATAGCTGAATTGCTGATCTTGATCTCTGGTGATCCGGCACGAAAGCATCGATCCAGCTGAGTTTTGAATTGCTTGCATTGACTGAGAAATGGATGTGGAAGCTGTGTCAGAATCGCTTCAGAATATGAAGGATTTAAACGCTGAAATGAGGCTGAGCACTCATGAGATTTTTGAACATTATTGGCCAAAGATTTTACCAAGTCTTCGAGCTATGTTTCCACCTCAAGCATTGCAGCAGGATACTTTGATTCAGCAAGATCAATAGCGAGAGTAATCATGCAGCAACTCAAATTAAGGTGGCGGTATTGCAATCTGAAGTTCAAGACGGATCGATTATTCAGCAAAATGATTCAAAGTTTTACGATGTTGAGCAGCAAGTCCTTAAATCAAGTAAAACTTTGGAGCAATTGAATGATGTAGCCGTGAAGACAAAGGCTGCAATGGAAGCACAAGTAAAGAAAACACAAGTGGATAAAAGAGCAACAAATCAAGCAAAATTAAGGCCTCTTGATCCGGGAAAGGAGGAGTTTAGTGATGCATTTGAGAGTAAACAAGAACAAATGAGATGGAATTGTGCTAAAAGTGTAAGGCTGGTGACAATCGTGATCATTGAGCTGGAATTTAGCTAATATTGAACAAGCTGCTGTTGGAATATCAAGTATTACAAGATTAACTTCAAGTGAGGATGTAATTGGGGCACCTAAATCACAAATTGGTGCAATACCATCTGAATTTGATGCGTTACAGCCTGAAGTGCAAAAGGTTGAATCACCAAAGTTGCTGAAATTGAACTACATGTGCAAATCGAGCTCTTGAGCATAAGGAAGTTGAGAGTTAAGTTCACATCACAGTTTGAAGGCGAGATCAACTTGAACATTCATTTAAAATTCAAGCAAGAAATGAGGGCAATGGAAAGTCCAAATGTGGTTTACAAGGGACTTGCACCAGATTTCTTGATTCTTGAGAGGAATGTCAAGGTTCTTGCAAGACTGTACGAGGCCAAGAAGTTGCATTTGAGGCAGCCTAAGGTGGTGTTGTGGTCAATTGAGCGGCTTAGAGCATCTTCTTGGATCAAAAGAATGATAAAAAAGGGCAAGGAAAGAAAACACCTCAAGCAACCAAGTCACGAGATCAGTATTGAGCCATGAAAATTGTACTGCAGTCCAACCACATTCAGAACAGATTGCTGCTTCTGATGAAGTAAATGTCACTGTTGGGTGTTGTGCTCAGGCTGGAACCAAAACTGAAGTAAATCAAATTGAGGAAATGAAGTATCTGATGCAAGAATTGCGTGCTGCGATTCAGTTAAGTGATCAAGAACTTCAACAGCTGCGCCTGCAGACCAAGGTTTTACAAGAGCAGCTCAATGGACAGCTTTTACCTGCTAGAGTTGGGAGTCATCTCTGATGTTATGCGCCCTCCTGTGTTCGAGGAAATGCTGCAGAAAGACACTTCTGAGGAATATGTGATGCGTTGAGGAATGGAGAGCAACAAGGTTATCTTTGCAACAAGGACTTGGAGAGGAATTTTATGTGACTTGTTTCATGGATGGCCTCCCTTCCACACTCAAAACATTTTATGAAGCTCCTTAATCCTAGTACTTGGCCATAGCATGTGCCAAGGCTAGATTATTTGAGTCATTAGTTCTTCCTCAAGTGGAAGAAAGTCTTCAAGTGGTTGTGACAAGAGGAGACATTGATCAAGTGTCAAAAGAAGCACCTCATTTCCCAAAATCAGATCCTATATTGAGCCTAAAGCCAGCAAGTCTGAATTACACAGTAAGCTCAAGTGCTAGAGGCAAGCTAAGTCCATTCAAGTGGACTAAATTGAAAAGAAAGCAACCTAAGTGAGCTGATCCTTGTGGTCTGCCAGCAGTGCATCCAGTTACTCAATTTCAGCTGGGAAAAGAACAGAATCAGTTAGAAGGGGAGGTTCTTGCAAGTGGAGTTGATACTTATTCATCCTTGAGTTCGAACAATAGACCACCTGAACTAAGGGACATGGAGCAAGAAGTTGAACCCAACCGAAATGAATTAAAAAGAGTCATGGTGAGGATAAGCATTGTGGCTAAGCAACCTCACTTATGGGCTCAAGGGAATGGAATAATTCCACCTAAAAGTAGCTCCAAGGTGAAGTATAAGGGGAGGAGGTTCCAAAGGATTAGAGATAAGAACAATCAAGGGAAAATCTTCGGAATTCTTGATGAGGCCAAGCTGAATCTGCTAGTTTGTTGTGATGAATCAACAGAGAAATGGGATCAGAAGTTAGATGCTTGGATTGGTCAAGCGAAGAGTCAAGAACATCTCCCTAGAATACAAGCCAATGTAAGGCCACCTAAATCCTTGGATCCTATCTTTCAACTGTAAGAAAATGCCTCAAGCGCAGCAACAAATTCACCTGCAAAACGATCAGCTAACCTTGAAAAGAATGATGAAGAGTCTTGTCATTTAAGTGTAGTTCAAGACTACATACAAATTGAGGGAATTGATCAGCTTAAAGGCTGTCATCAAAGTGCTAATATTGAGGAACTCAGAGTGAATCAAGAACATTGCTAGCTGATATAGTTTTGAAGCTCAGCGAAAGAATACAAAATACATCAGTTTTGAATTCAGATAGACTCCAAGCTGTATTGAAGTTTTCAGCAAAGGAATCAAAAATACAACTTGTGTTTGTTAATTTGGAAGCTTGGGCTGCTAGGTGTTTTTTGTGCAATCTCATTATACCTTGGCAAGTAAAGGGAGTGGAATTATGCAATGGGGATAGCAAGTATCAAGATCGATCTATTGTTAAATGTGCTACCGGTTTCGAAAGAAGAATGAATCTTCCATAGATTCAATTGGTCAATCTGGCATGCAGCAAGCAGATTTCAGGAAGGCCAATGTTAGTCCATTGGTAAGCTCAATTAAGCCGTGGGAAGCAGCTCTTAAGCAGGCTAAAAGAACAAGGGGCTATGCAAGTCTAGTTACAGAGAGCCTTTGGAACTTCAGATCTTCTGTGAGCCTTCTCCAAAGCAAGAAAGGAGCTGTGTTTTGCAGGGCTAACTGCAGCAGAACCCTTGGGTTCTATGGTGGAAGGATCAGGCAATTGAATTTCAGATTGAGGACTAAGGAATTTGGGCTCCAACTGCTACATCTCTGGCCATCAGTTCACATCAACTGCAGGAAGGTGTGGTTTGGCTGCACCCGTCACAGCAAGAGGTTTCACAGTGAGGTTATGGGCTGCACTAGAGTTATGGTTGAATTGGAATAGCAGTGGCAGATGTCATGGTCCTCGGATTCATGACTTAAGTTGAACAGAAAATTAAGAGAAGAATTCGGAATTAAGATGAGAATTGATAGAGATTTAGAAGTGAGATGAGATATAGAAGATGAATTAGACTTAAGATGAGAAGAAGAATTAGGGTTTTTGGTTGAGAAGAGAAATAGAGATGAGAGAAGGGATGAGTTCATCCATTCATCACATTTGGATTGATATCAATGGATGATTATTACATTCCTAAGCTCTTCTATTTATAGAGAATTAAAGGAATAATCGAAAAACTCCTAGAATATTACCTAACTCTTACAATAACTGAAATATTTGAGAAAAGGCAGGAAACATAAAAGAGCGGGAAAAGTATTTGAATTCAAAAGTGAGCGGGAAAAACGGTTGAAGATGAAGCTTCTAGAATCGGTTCCTCTAAGCGCGCATGGAGCTGGGAGCCTCGGGGTACCGGAGCCACCGGCTGAAAGATACGGAGCCTTGACACTCGCCGGGCATGGACCCTGGCATTCGCTGTGCACGACCTGACCTTGTCATGCGCTAGACCTGAACACCTAGGCTAGGCACAAGGCATGCACTGCCTTGTGCAGGTCTTGCGCACTCAAGTGCAAGTGGAGCGCACTCCAGAGCACCATGGAAGCGTCCTTGCGCTTAGTTTCTTCATCGTGTGACAATGAGCCTCTGACCCTTCCTGTCTTCCGTGCTTCTGCTGCTATGCAGTGCCATGTCACGGCTAGGGTCGTGACATTCCCTTCCCCTTCAGTTTGTCCTTGTCCTCAAGGACGTTATTAATCTTCTAACTATTACACGTATATTTCCCTAGTACATGTACTACTAGTAACATCTACTAACTTGATACTAAGTACTTAGATTTTTATTTATTACATCATTTCTTACTACTAAGTACTTTCTATACTATGTATTTCCTACCCAATCCCTTTCCTTACAATCAATTGGAAACGAGGTAGGTTTATGCGAGTGGCACTTCTTGCGCCAATTCCAGTTCGAGGAAGTGCACCCATGCTTGCGCCTTCTTCTTGAAGCCTCTTCGTGCACCTCTAGTCCAGGCACGGCAATCTAGACACTGTTTTGCCTTCGTTCGCTGCGGATCTTTGTGCAGTCGCGGAGCTGCTGTCTTGACAGTGATATCCTGCTGCCCTGCCTGCTGCACTAGTTGCTTTCGTTGAACATTATCAGTTTTGCCTTGGCCACCACCACGCTTGTGCTGCGATGCTTGCTGCTTCTCCTTGGCCAGAGTAAACATGTCCAATCGGATTGTTCTGTGCAGCCTCTCGCCTTGCATCATGAGGACTGTCAACTGGCCGCTGCTGTTCACCAGCCACGGCAGTGCTAAGACCCTGTTGAAGACTGTCACTCGCTTGCTGCGCTGTCATTATCTCATCCACAGCTACTGCATTGATGTCAACATCAGCATCCTCTTTGCATTTCGCACCTATTGCCACTGCCTCCTCAATGGTTATTATGTCAACATCAAGGTCATCTTCAGGTTCCGGACATGGTAAGGTAGCCTTCGACCATGATTCACACGAATCTTCAACATTAGTTGGCTCTTCAAGTTTCTCCCCATCGGCACCACGATCTGAATTGGCAACCTCCGCCTCTAATTTTGAACTCATTGTTTGTCACAAACCCAAAGGTTGGTGACGAGCTCTAATACCACTTTGTCACGAACCCAAGTCCGTGACTTGGATAAGTTTTGAGAAAAAAAGAGAATGAGAGAAGGAGAGAGAGAGGTAGAGGAGTTAGAAGAGATTGAGAAAGGAGTTAGAAGAAGAAGATGAGAAGTAGAAGTTAGAATTTAGAGTTAGAAGGGAGAGGGGGAATCGGTAAGAGCAAGAGAAGAGGGAAAGAGAAGATTCAAATTTTGGTTTGATTAGTTGATGATCCAAAATGCACACTTACAAGGTGTTTAAATAGACAATGTGGAGGGAAGGCCACCCTATACCCTACACCCTATTACTAGCCAACATTTTAATTAATGCTAAATATCATTACAATTTTAAACTAATCCTTGCCTCCTTCTTTTCCCTCCCAACCCTAAATTCAAATTTAAACTAACTTAAAATTAACTAATTTTACAATTTTACATTACATAATCGATACAAAATAATAAAAGCAAAAATGGGTTGTTCGGTACAAGGTCACGGTCAAGGATCGTGACAAACCCTTCCCCTTGAAAACATCCTTGTCCTCAAGGATGTAATGTGGCTTGAATGCTTCGTGCCGATCCCCGTTCTTGGAAAGCGCTCCCATACTCTTGCCTTGACCCTGATCTTTTTTGGCCTGAGTTGCCCAGCCTCTTGCCTTGCATCACGAGGGTTGTCCACAGGTGGTTGTCGTCCATCGGTCAAGGTAGTGATAAGGTAAGTTTGGGGACTTCCATTCATCTTTGGTGCTGCCATCATCTCGTCCATGATTTCTTTAACGATGTCAATGTCACTGTCTTCATCAAGGTCATCAATGTTCTTAAGAGTTGTGACGTCAACATCGAAATTCTCTTCAGATTCAAGTGATTCATATGCTGCAGCTGGATGAAGCTCGGTTATCTCTTCAAGCGTGGCTTCTTCATTACAGTTGCCCGTGGTTTCCTTAACCACGGCTAATTCATCCTGTTCATCCACAGTCCTCACCTTGTGGCCAACGTCATGTTGGCCTAGGATGTGCTAACATCTGTTCAATTTCTCGTCCATGGACTCGAGATTTGCTAGCACCTTTTCCAATTTCATTGCGATGTCCTCAAAGGGCTTGTATAATTGAATGTCCATCATACAACAATAGTCGTAGATGTTTCTTCCATGGAGCCCTTTAAGTGCGCTCTCCGCGTCTTTCCTTGAGTAATAGGTTACTAGAGCTTCAACCTTCGAGGAAGTCGTTGCAATGATTTCGATTTCATAAATCTGACCATACGGAGAGAAGACTTGGTTGAAGACGCTTGTGGTGATAATATAGAAAAGATTTGAAATCTTAACAACAAATGTAGATTCCCAATCCATTCTTGTGGTCATGATAACGATCTCTCTCTTAATTTTTTTTTAATTCAGAAAGAACACAGTGAAATTTTTTTTTTTTTTTTAATTCGGATTATTTTTTTCCGTTTTTTTTTTTCCTTTTTTTTTTTTGGTAGAACGAAAATGAAATGGATAGTTTGAGCCTCCGATCGAAAGATGGCTCTGATACCACTTTGTCACAAACCCAAAGGTTGGTGACAAGCTCTGATACCACTTTGTCACGAACCCAAGTCCGTGACTTGGATAAGTTTTGAGAAAGACAGAGAATGAGAGAAGGAGAGAGAGAGGTAGAGGAGTTAGAAGAGATTGAGAAAGGAGTTAGAAGAAATCTGCAGCGGGATGTACATATATATATGTACATACATATATATATATGTACATACCTATATATATATACATATATATATATTGTTTAGTTCGGTAGTGAGGTCCTTTGATCTCAAGAAGGCTATAAACGCAATGAATTTTTTTTTTTTTTGGGGGATATAATTAGCCTCGTGATCGGAAGCTAGCTCTAATACCACTTTGTCATGGTCCTAGGATTCATGACTTAACTCGAACAGGAAATTAAGAGAAGAATTCGGAATTAAGATGAGAATTGATAGAGATTTAGAAGTGAGATGAGCTATAGAAGATGAATTAGACTTAAGATGAGAAGAAGAATTAGGGTTTTTGGTTGAGAAAAGAAATAGAGATGAGAGAAGGGATGAGCTCATCCATTCACTACATTTGGATTGATTTCAATAAATGATTATTACATTCCTAAGCTCTTCTATTTATAGAGAATTAAAGGAATAATATAAAAACTCCTAGAATATTACCTAACTCTTACAATAACCGAAATATTTGAGAAAAGGCGGGAAACATAAAAAAGCGGGAAAAGTATTTGAATTCAAAAGTGAGCGGGAAAAACGACTAAAGATAAAGCTTCTAGAATTGGGTCCTCTAAGCCCGCGTATTGGAGCTGGGAGCCACCGGGTACTGAAACCACCGGCTGAAAGACACGGAGCCTTGACACTCGCTAGGCACAGCCCGACCTTGTCATGACATGCACTGGACCTGAACACCCAGGCTAGGCACAAGGCATGCGCCGCCTTGCGTAGGTCTTGCGCACTCAAATGCAAGTGGTGCACACTCCAGAGCACCATGGATGCGTCCTTGCGCTTAGTTTCTTCATCGTGTGACAATGAGCCTCTGATCCTTCCTGTCTTCCGTGCTTCTGCTGCTGTGCAGTGCCATGTCACCGCTAGGGTCGTGACAGCAGACCTCCTGAAGTATACTCTACAATTAGGTACAAGCATTGTGGCACTACAATCAGATGCAATCGGGTGCAACAGGAAGAAGCTACTTCAGATTCAGATTTAGAAGCAACAAACTCAGGTGTAATCACAGCACCAATAAGTACTTTTTCAGTTCCAAATTTTGTTGCAACAAGGGTTCTTCAAGTCACAACTTTCTACTAAAATTCTTGAGGACAAGAATTTCTAAAGGGGGGAGTATTATCATGACCCGGGATTTGGAGTTAAGTACTAATAAGTCTTTGAATTGTAATAAGTCCTTGAGTTGTAATAATCTAGGATAATTAGTATCTTCTATAGCTATTGTTAGCTATCTCTAGTTAATATGTACGGTGGTAGTTAGTAAGAGGAGTCAAAGCTAGTCAAGAGTGGCGGCTAAGTCCTAAGTTGGTTAGATGTGCAATGTATCTAGCTTAGCCATCCCAGTATGAGGTTGTATAAGTATTAGGTGATTCTCTTGTAATCAATCATTAATGAATGAAAACACTTGAATTCTCTCTCTCATCTAAATTCTCTCTCTATTTCTCATCTCTTTTCACTTCTTTCTTATCTCAAATTCTATTATCCCTAGGTCATGACTCAAGTTTGATCTTGGATCTTGACATTTATCATATAACAATGTATGAGCTAGGGTCAGCCCGAGATTTAGTTAGCATAAAGAATGTAAGATTGACAAGAAAACTATTCTTCTGTATGTAGGAAAATGACTTCCCTTTAATGGAAAGAGAGAGAGGTTTCGTCCAAAAGTCATTCACCAAATTATAAAAATGAAATGGAAAACGACATTCCAGCAATCAAACTACATGCACCTTTCTTGGTTCACTTCCAGAGAAGAACTTAAGTCTATTGTGGCAAGAAAGATTATAGTTTAGCATACCAATGGGTGTAATTGGGCCCAGCCATCTTGTTAGTTTGAAAGGCTTCAACTGTTGCAAGATTGAGTCCAGTCAAACCAAACTAATATAATTAAGAAAGGCGAGCCCCAACTTGAAATAATATGAGCTTGGCGGTTTTGATCAAAAAGAGAAGAAAAACCTTGGGCTAGGCGGTTCCTAAACAAGCCTAAATTATCCGACATCAAATTAAATTAATGATCCTAAGTGTGCCAAACGAGCCATAGTTGGAGCCTCAATAAGTCAAGCTTGAGCCTAAACAAGTCTACCTCAAGCCTATATAAGCCTAGACATGTCTAGCTCTGTTTAAAGCATGTTGAGACAAAGTCAAACCTACTTAAGCAGCAAGCTTGAGCTCATCCAAGTTAGCTCAAGCACTAAGTCTCTTAGACTCTGTGAGCTTTGAGTGGAGCAAAATGTTGGCGAGCCAACCCTCTGGATGAACAGGCTTGGGCTAGGCTCTTCTCGTTTACGTCCCTTAAATATATCAAGAGGGGACCAAGAGAAACAAAGATACACATGCGCGCACGCGCGCGCACACACACACACACATATATATATATGGAAATTATTACTTGAGTACCCTGAAATTTAAGCATTTATCACCTAGGTATACTAACACTTCAATATATACAATGACATGCTCTAAGGTTTGAATATTTTATCACCCAGGTATCCTATGTCGGAATTTGATAGATTTTTGTAAGAATCTAACCAATTTTATACAGAAAATGCTAAGGCAGTATATAATTATGATAATATACATAAGTCATCAATATTTTCAGCAAAAATTAAGAGAATTACGCTAAAAACTCCACCAAATTTTGATGTAAACCACCTACATGTTGCTGAAAATCATGTGTCATGCCAAAAAATTATCAAATTCTAACAAAGAGATTTATATATTATTGCAACCATGTTCCATTTTAGCATTTTCCAACTATAATCTATTTTCAGTAGAAAGGTATTGTTTACGATGAATTTGATTAGTGTGCTTATTCATCATATTTGAGTTAAGTTTGAGGAGTGGTTCATTAGGATGAGCTGAACTCAAGCTCTAGCTACACGCCCGACTTAATATTTCCTGCATGACCAAATAAATAGTTAGAGGGGGTCCCCTAAAAAGGTATTTTTGCTCCCATACTCATCCAAAGCTAAGTATTTTATGTTTATTTTACTTATTATCAAGTAAGGCTCAAGTTAGCCTATTCATCGTATTAGTCCACAACAGGCCTAGTTAGCAAAATCTTCATTTAATAGCCTATTAAACCTTTGAGGGGGTTTTAGGCCAATATTATACTGGCCCCTTTTATCATATTCCTTTTAGGAGTTTCAACCAAGTTTTTTTATATATTTATCTAACCCTATCAAATTGTTGACTCTTCATTATTATGTTTATTATTACCTAGCTTTATTATTATTTTATGAGATGGGAAGGCGTAACGCAGTCAGCCCAAGTGAGATACCCATTGAAGCATGGAAATACATCAGAGAGAGGGGCATCAATTGGCTAACTAAACTATCCAACCAAATTTTTCAAGGGAATAAGATGCCTGACGTGTGGAGGGATAGCACATTAACTCCAATCTATAGAAACAAAGACGACATTCAGAGTTGTGCCAACTATAGGGGTATCAAATTAATGAGTCACACTATGAAACTTTGGGAGCGGGTCCTAGAAAGAAGGCTACGGCAACAATCAAGGGTGTCAAAGAACCGATTTGGATTTCCATCTCCTAAGGCGGACGATAAAGCACTACAAAGACAAACAAAAGGATCTCCGCATGGTTTTCATTGATGTGGAGAAGGCATATGACAAAGTGCCAAGAGAAGTCCTTTCGAGGGTTTTGGAGAAGAAAGGCATCCACGTGCCCTATATCCGAGCCATTAAAGACATATACAAGGACGCATTAACCAATGTGCATACGACGTAAAGGGAGACAGACGTTTTCCCCATTACAGTTGGGGTTCACCAAGGATCGGCCTTGAGTCCCTTTTTGTTATTTTTGGTTACGGACGAGCTCACTAGGCACATCCAAGGGGGGTGCCTTGGTGCATGCTGTTTGCGAATGTTATAGTGTTGTTGGGGGGAGTCTAGAGAAGAGGTTAATGAGAAGCTGGAGCCTTAGAGAAGGGCCTTGGAATCGAAAGGCTTAAGACTCAATAGATTCAAGACCAAGTATATGGAACTCAAGTTCTGTACCTCAACCAGACAAAGCATAGTAGATGTCAAGAATGGATTGTAGCCCATTCCAAAAAAAGACTATTTTAAATATTTGGGTTCCATAATGCAAAAGGACGGTGAATTTCACGAGGATGTCAACTACCGGATTAAAATAGATTTGCATAAATGGAGGACGGCCTCTGCAATACTATGCGATAGAAAGTTCCCGTTAAAGTTAAAGAGAAAATACTATAAAGGGGTAGTGAGACCAGTTATGTCATACGATGCGAGGTGTTCGCCAGTTAAAGGACATCATAACCAAAAGTTGAAGGTAGAGGAGATGAGGATGTTGTGATGGATGTGTGGACTCACAAGAAGGATAGGATAAAAAATGACGTTACAAGAAGCAAATTAGCTGTGGCTCCAATAGAGGATAAGTTGAGGGAGCAATGCTTGCGGTGATTTGGGCATGCGAACAACTCCATACTACGTACGGGAGGAGAGGGAGAGGCAGGCCAAAGAAGAGTTGGATGGAGATGACCCGACATTGACCTCACCCACCTAAACCTAAATGAGGAGATGGCCTTAGATAGAGCTGAGTGGAGGGCTAATATAGATGTAGTCAATATAGCAATTTAGAATAGAGGGGCATACTATACTAGGCCTAGCGCCCTTAGGCTTATATGTTTGCCTGTTTGTTTTCACTTGTGCTATTGATGTGTGTTGTTGTGCGATGTATTGTTGCTCCGCGATACTATGTGCTTGTGGCTTGTTGTTATATTGCTCTATTGCTTATTGCATTGCCATGTATACAACAACAACAATAGTCCCAGTGCCTTGCGGCTCCCGCAGAATGCAGGGTCGGGGGGGGGGGTGGTGTACGCAGCCTTACCCCTTCCGGCAGGAAAGGAGACTGTTTCCAGGGACCCCCAACCTGAATGCTCATTGTTTTTGCTTTAATGTTTTCAGGTTGGGGGTCCTCGGACACGGCTTCTCTTTAGGATAGCACCATGAAGGGGTAAGGTTGCGTACATCTCATCCCCCGGACCTTGCATTGGCGGGAACCCTAAAGGCACTGGGTTTGTTGTTGTTTGTTGTATTGTTCCTGACTTGAGCGTCGGAAGGGTCCCCCATTTAATCCACTAGTCCCTCTAACCGTTTGTTTAGTCTTGTAGAAACTATCAAGTCAAGCGTGTAGCTAGAGCTTGCGTTTAGCTCATCCTAAAAACCCCACCTCAAACTTAACTCGAATATGACGAATAAGCACAATGATCAAATTCATCATAAACAAGGACCTAATTGATAACATTAAAAAACTTTAGGATACGTAAGTGCTAAAAGTTTTAACCTCAAGGTATGCCATCATAGATATTGAAATGTCATGTGAGTTGAGGAGTACTAACCCCCTTCAGGTCCAATAATAAGGGAACCTCGAGATTCAATTGTTGAGGAATCAAGTGCACTGATGATCGGATTGGCCTCTGCAGCAGCGATGAAAGATAGTTTTGACTGCCTCACCAGACCAGTTTATTGCAAACGTCAAGATTAAGATTATTAGTCCTTTCCACTGAAACCAAAAATAAAATATATGATCCTTTTAACTAATATGAAGTCCCATGCCTGAAATCAAATTACAGCTCATAGCTTGCGGTTTCGCAAAAGCGAAGTGTTGCAAACGTGACATAAGAAACCATGGCAATAGCATTGGATTTTTAGGGAAATAAGTTGCATCTAAGCCTCATATTTGCAAAGATTTGAAATTCATAGTCATAGAATCATTATTATATCCCCATTTTGTGGATTTTAACATACTCATATATTTATCTAATATATTGTAATACTAAAATACAATATATGTGTATTACAGAAGCCACTACAAAATATGTGTGTTACAGAAGCCACTACAAAATATGTGTATTACAGAAGCCACTACAAAAGCGCAATTACATGATCACATAACAATTAGTTCAAAATCCATTATGAAAAAGCCCTGACAAGACCCATTCATTCTCAACTTGGAACATGCTACTAGAGAATTCACAAATTTGAAATCTGCTTTTATTATTCCTCCTCAAATTGGTCTTGCGGAAGATTTGTCATGTAAAATAAATGTTGGAGAGTCCCACATTGCTTAGAATTTTGGCCTTATCTAACTTATACAGTGAGGACATCCCTTCCCGAATAAGTTGATTTTCTAGATAGAGTTAGATAAATATCCTTAAGGATCATGGTTGGATCGTTGGTGAACAAAAGTTCAAGTTTCCATAAACCAAAACGTTCATAAAAAATTGTACAGGAAGAAGCAGTAACTCACCAGGGGCAACATGCTATTAACTTCTATTGGAGGATTCAGTCTCATTTCATGCAACCGCTGACCTATGATAAAAGATGTATGTCAGATAAATAATCTATTATCTGTATTGCGTAAACGAGACTAAAATCAGAATCAGGAAATAATCTATTATCTGTATTGCATAAACGAGACTAAAATCAGAATCAGGAAGCCATTAGAACCATGAAAGTTTATGCTTTCGAATGGACTACAAGAATCGGACACACTATGTGTCCATGCTGTAAAACATAGTTGCACAAAGTGGGAGCAGAAGCAAAAATGGGGGAGTGGGTAGTCATGGAAGTTTCTGAGGTTGGCAGCATGGAGGGAACACTTATATTACTACACGTAGATATACAAGAAAAAATAATGATATTCACCATTGAGTTGTTAAAGCATAAATATCAAAACAAAGTCAATATCAAGTACTCCGATGAATAAGATCAAGAAAACTAACTTCAACATGTCCGCACAATTCAATCATTCTACCAACCAAGTGATATAATTAGCCAACGTATCATTTAATAAGTATCTTCTTATCAAAATGATTCATGATTGTTTGAATCAAGTTTTTTTTGTCGAGTTTAATACGTGTTGGAAATGCAAATCTGACTTCAAAACGTTGAATTGCATTTT
Organism: Simmondsia chinensis; assembly: GCA_018398585.1. Classification (NCBI taxonomy): domain Eukaryota; kingdom Viridiplantae; phylum Streptophyta; class Magnoliopsida; order Caryophyllales; family Simmondsiaceae; genus Simmondsia; species Simmondsia chinensis. The sequence continues at coordinate 7,324,088 of JAGTTD010000016.1, forward strand.
TAAGCTTGAAATGCTAGCATTTTAAGAGTTCCTGCAACTATGGTGCAAAACATCCACATGAAAGACAAAACACGACACACGAAAAAAGGAGACCAAGATTCATGTGATTCAACTTTGATAATAAAAACCTACATCCATGATGAGCCCAATAACAAATTGAGCCATTAAATGGGCACAACCAATTTTCACAAAGATTTCCTCCTTTCATAGTTCCAGAAGAAAACTGTTTCTTGATCACAACTCCAGTTTTTTCTCCCACTACTGTTTTTCTGCGGGCTCCATCTACCACAAGGGGGCTCGCCGATCTCCACCCTTGATGGGCTAAATAACAAATTGAACCACAAAACGAGCACAAATAAGCAATCCAAGGTCAGACTTGGCTATTTTCTAATATTTCTTGATATAGTTTGTCTAATTTAAAGTCCCTAAGTTTCACATCAATGTCCAATTATCCTTTTTAGACACGGGTATTCTAGGACAAAATACTGAGTCAAACCAATTATGAATATGACAAAAAAGCTTAGCCTCAGTAAATTACATTGTTTGGTTGCAGCAACTATGACTCTCTGCAGCCTGTCAACCCGATTTTCCGAGATTGCGGGAGAACGTTCAGTCAGAAGTGGACTTATACTACTGGCTCCCAGCTCCTGAAGCAAAACATGAACATGGGCCAGAAGAGGAAGTTATGGAATAAACACAGCTGTCAGGAATGATTTACTAAATTTGTTTAATGCTTTGGATGAAAGTTGGAATCCATTAAAGCATCAATTGTTTTTTCTCTTTCAGTAACTAGGCAGATCCAGGAATTTATTGATGCAGGGTCCATAATATAGTAAAAAGTATAAATAAATATAGGGTTTATGTCACAAGTCAGTATATCTATTCCACTGTATCAATAAAATCATTATACTTTTACTTATTTGACATTTTATCCCTACATTTTACATTATATCAATTTACTCCTACAATAAAGTTGATTATAAATTAGCAATGAAATTTTTAACAATTGGGTCATGGGTGACTTTATTGGCTCAACGGGGCGAGTTTGTATTCCATCATTTCTATCTAACTTGATGGACTGTTAAAAATTATATCAAATTAACTTTAGTTTTATCATATATCATACACATGAGTAGCATAATGTAAATTGCACAAAGATTATATTGTCGAAATTAAAAGTAGTACTATATTGACATGGTAGAAAAGATACAAGAACTTTTCACATAAAACACATAAAATATATAATTTAATTAATCTTAAAAAATCAAATAGAATGCATATATATACACGTGTATCTATTAAAATTATACTAACTAAATCTTAGTAAGGGCACTATTTTACAACACTGGGGAGTGAGGAATGAACAGCCCACAAAAATATAGAGAAAATGACAGATGCAGCAGACACAGAAATCGAACCCGAGACCTCAAGGCGAAAGAAAGTATTCCTAACCATCTGGGCATGGTACAAACTATGCTGTGGGTTCACACCGTTTTAAATATACCATTTATTTTAATTTTCTATATTTACGTATATATTTTAAAGGTTGAGTGGTAAAGCTACGGTGTCCATGCACCCCGGTACCCCTAACATAGATCTGCCATCGAGATACCCTGACTAGCCTACTCGCAACTCGAATAATCCTTGGCCGCACGAAAATCCCACTTGAAAGTTTCCCCACTTGCAATAAGGCAAGTTGAGGCCTACGAGCCAATGCGTCACCTCAAGGAAGTGTCCATTGCAAGATTAAAACCCTGACTAAATGCTTCATATGGATCAAGTTTAATTACCTACCACTTGAGCCAACCGCTTGGAGTTCTAACAACAAATGCTTGAAGTTCAAGTTAAACAAATTGAAATGCTGTGGCAACCTAGTGGTCACTAATTCATGAATTTAAATCCAGGAATTAAACAATTTGATGTTATATAACAGTACTTTGGTAATAGCCTCTATGATGCATATATATTGTAGGGATAATATTCAAAGAGACCCCCCGAACTATTCATCAAAATCAAAATGACCCCCCGAATTTTTATTTTCATCAAATACATCCCCTGAACTATTAGTCAAAATCAAGGTGACCCTCCGAACTTCTAAGTTCATCTAAAACACCCCTCAAACTATTGATGAAGATCACTATGACCCCCTCAACTTCTAATTAATATCAAAGACACCCTCGAACTATTAATGAAGATCAATTTGATCCTCTAACTTTAAATTTTATTAAAGACATCCAAAACAATTAAATATATATATCTATATATATATATATATAGGTTAGGTATTCTGAAGTTTGATAATATATTTTATGGGTGCTCTAAGATTTTAAAATATTATGAGCTATCCCAAACTTTCATAACTTTTTTTCAAGTATTCTCCCATAATTTCATTAGAATTTCATTAAATTAAGCTGGTGTGACCCATAAAGTAAACAAGAAAATACATCAAACATAATTTGATGATCATTTATATTTAAATTATTTATAAAATACAAAATAATTTTAAATATTTTAAAAATATGGAACTTCATACAATAAAGAATTTTGAAATTAAAAAATATTTTTTATTTTTAACTTAGTTTATTTTTTAAAAATATTGTAAAATGTTCTAAATATAAATGAAACTTTTTCCCTAGTTATATTATTTCTAATTATCACATTAGCTTAATTTAATAGAACCTTAGGGAGTTATGGGGATGATATCTAGAAAAAAAGGTTTCCAAAGTTAGTGTTGTCATAAAACTATTTTAAAACCTTAGGACACCTAAAAAGTATATTATCAAATCTTAGAATACCTTAAACAATTTCTTTGAATTTTTTTTTTTTTTAATTGTTTCCAATGTCTTTGATAAATTTTTGAAGCTGGGGAATCAAATTGATTTTAGTTAATAGTTCGAGGGGTGTTTTTTATGAAATTAGAAGTTCAGAGGGTCACATTGATTTTGACTAATAGTTCAGGAGGGTGTGTTTGATGGAATTAAAAGTTTAGAGAGTCACTTTGATGGGCAATAGTTCAGGGGGTCTATGAATATTATCCTATATTGTATTTCATTTTATTAAAATATGCTTATAAATAGATTTACATGTTAAAAAACCGTCGGAGGAGTCCAAAAATTAATGTCAGTATGGTTTTCATTCAATTTTTTACAAATATAAACTTTAAAAGCAATTTATGCTTGCTTAAAGTAACCAATGCAAATGCAATCACCGGGACCCACTATATGATGTCCATAATACCTCACTTTCGGAAACCACAACTTTCATGGCTGCCAATTGCGAAATGCTTCGATGATCTACAATAGCTACAAAGGTATAGCAACAATGCCCTAAAAGTTGAACATACATATGTATCATGTACACCAATGTTATCCAGACTTAGATATGAGAGCTGAACACTGGACATGTTTCCAAATGCCAGGCTTTGCTACTTGATAAAATTCTTCAATAATTCTAATCTAAATCAAAGTGTCTAAGTGTCGTAAAAAGTTTATATACTCTTACTGAACACCGGTACTTTGAAGTGGAAAGTAGAGTCGATGTAAATAGGATGTCGATAACATACTGTGCACTTCTCAACAAGCCAATCAGCGCGTCCACCTTTTAATGTACCTGAGCCGGTGCAGCCATATAAATGTCACAACAATCTGATTTTCTCCCAAAAAGCAAATATACTAACAGAAATATCTCGATTCATTTGGTATTTTTGTCCTTTGTCTTCAGTTTTTTTTGATCTCTTGTTTAGAGTTCTGCCCAGGGTTCATTTAACAGGCACTAATGCACTGGATCCCATTAGAACTCTGAAGTTAAGCGTGCTTGGGCGATGGGTGACCTCCTAGAAAGTCCTCGTGTTGCCAACCCAATAAGGTTGGGGGTCCTCGGAAACAATCTCTCAGCAGGGTAACATCCTAAAGAGGTAAGGCTGCGTACATCCCCCCCGGGGACGCTGCTTAGGCGGGAGCCCTTGAGGCACTGAATGTTCTATTGTTGTTGTTTAGAGTTCTGCCCAAATCTTTAAAAAACTGAAAAACAAAAAAAATTTAGACAAAGAAAGGTGGTTTGTACTACCCAGTTTGGCTTCTCAAAAAACCAAAAATCAAAAACAGAGACAATACCAAAAAAATTACCAAAAGCAGCAAACACATCCCATTGAGGTGTATGTGGATGTACTTGTACTGGGTCTTTTAGTGCAACAAAATCAAGTCCCGTTCGATCAATTTTCTGTATGCAGCCTTCAACCAGACCTCCCTTTCCATTGAAGAGTTCTAACCTTGCAATGGTCAAGCCATCCAGAAAGAACAGAGACTTTCAGATGCTCTTTTGGAACATATATAGCTCATCAATTAAATTTACATCAGAGAGATTAGACTTCAGATCTCGAGTTTGTTATATGAAGTCTCCTAAACATAGCTATCCAAATATCAAGTTTTTTTCAGGATTATCATGCTATACTGCCTTTTAGTTTACCAAGTGTGTGAATCTAGTACATATACTTTTAGTTTTATCAATTTAGTCCATTTATCAATGTTATCAATGAATTGAAAGAAAAACTTATGGATACTCTCACATGCACTGCATCTGACATCTCTCCTCCATTTGCTGACCAAACAGCATGCAACACACTAATAAACCAAAAAACTTGAAATTGACACAATTGAAGTATGGGAAATAAACTAACACACTTTACAGGTAATGGGATGTAAATAATTCGTTATGGTTCAAAAATTATTTACAAGATGTAAGCAAAGCCGGAAAAACATGAACTTATTACCTAGAGTTGACGCCCAATCTGAGAACTTTAGTCATATGCAAAAATTCATCTCCTTCAACCTGAACCACATTGCCCTGTAGCAAAACGGGAAAAATAAGAAACAATCATAGATGAAGCATGGATATTGGACATAATGAACCTTTGTCACTAACTGATGATAAGTGAAAAGTACCACCATAGAATCAAATAAAGGTTGTCATGTAACGGCGATGTAGTTAGAAAACAAAATTTAAGCTAGTCCTTACATTATGTGATTGAGAATGTGTCATGTCTGTGACATCCAGCTTAGCCACATCATGAAAGCGATGCAATAGCCCACTGGGTTTGATGCCAAGAAAAAAGAAGCAAAAAGGGGGCAGGAAAAGAAAGAAAAGAAGCATCCACAGAAAGGGCTGAAATTCAAACCAAACTTGATATAATGTGATCATAGATGGAAATAATTGATCATAGTTCTAGCAAGTTTCACCAAAAAAAATAGCCACATCATCTTCATTTGGGATACAAATGAGCCAACTTGAGCTGACGGTAAGGCCTAGCTCAATTGAGTTTGAACCTTGCTCAACAAGCTATGAGCTAAGCTCATCTCATTTAGGTTCATTTAAACTCGAGTTTGGCTTAGTTGTGCTCAAACTTGGCTTGATTGGCATATGTAGACTCATCAACCGCTAATCTCAAGTTTGTCTTGATTGCTCATTTAACTAAACAAGCGTTTCAACTCATTTACACCTGCAATCAACATATGATCAAAGTAAATGGAAACTACTATGCCAATGTACAACTAAATCAGATTCCACAATTTCATAGCTTCAACCAATATAATAAAGAATTCCATCACTCAAAATTGAACTCACTTTCTGTAAGGGATTTCACATGTAAATCTAATAACAAAGTCCCATGGCAAAGTTGTGACTAAAAGCGATCACATACAAGTTTCTAACCTTAATGCCAATTGACATGATCAAAAGAAACCACCTCACAGATCTGTCATGACAGTTCTTTATGCCACGCTCAGATCCGAACGAAATTCCTCATGATATCAGAGTAAGTGGAAGATTGTACACATCAAGTGTCAGCCCTCCTCCTCTTCTAACACTAACATTTGTGGTTTCATCTTATTGTTGTTGAATTTCATTGGGTGTTTCACCCAACCTACAGAGTTAGCATATATGATATTCACATATAAGCCCAAGCGAGGTTGCATCCTAAAAACAATTAGCATTAGATAGAGTAACCCACTAGACTTATATTTGGATCTCTTCTTTTCTACAACTCCTATTTGGGATTCACACTAAACTCACATGTGGAGTTCTTAACAATTGTCACTAGGTGGAGTAGTTGTTCAGCCGATATGCTGAATTTTCTCAAATACAATACTAATCCAGGACTTCTGTTTATCATAATTACAAAGACCCTTTTTATTACTGTAGTCGCACCTGAAATCCTGCTGTTAAGAGTATAAAGTCATTCCTATGACTTCATCCATAAGCTTAAATTTTTGGAATGGCTAGTTCCTTGATATGGTATCAAAGTCTTGTTGACCGATAGGTCACAAGTTCAAATCCCAACAGCCCTACTCTAACAACGACAATATGCATTATCTATATTTCAAGCGCAATGGGCTCACGGAAAGAGGCAGGTTGGTGTACAAAAAAAATTCAAACTATTAGCCTAAATTTTTAATACAGTTGGTTCCACGACACATGTTACTCTGAAATCAAACCCTTGAAAATACATGCGGATTAAGGAAGAAAAGCAAAAAAAAAAAGATCAAAGCAATAGGGAGATGAAGGAGAGAAAGAGTGCCTGGGAAGAGGGGAGGACATGGGAGAAGAAACGAGGGAGGCCACCGCGAGACTGGGTGGAGTAATCATGGGAAGTGAAGAATGCACTTGTAGTACTCAACCATTTCTTCCCTGGTCGATTCAACAGATGTGGTGCTCCCCCTAGCGTTGTGTAGACCTGCATTCATTCAACCAGCCCTAGCTTTGGTGGAAAGGATAAGGAGGCGGCCGGGGGGGTTTGTCGTAATTTTATTCTCATTTTTTCCCTCCTCGGGCTCAAAGTAAATTCGCGAATTATACGTGAATAATATGTGTATGTTATAATATTATAGACATATTATATTTTATAAAAAGAGAATAAAAAAAATCTAAATATGCTTTAAAAAATACCAAATATTTTATATTAAAATAAGATTATTTTATTAAAATATTTCTTCTCTCTTTCTTTTTTTTTTTCTTTTTTCTCTTTCTTTTCTTTTCTTTTCTTTTTCTCCTTTTTCATATTGTTGTTGTGCGTATATGTATATATACAAAAAGGTCGGGGAGGGGTGATTCATCCTTTTGGATGGCTTAGGTTGTGACAAGTGTCACAATTTAATTTGTGCTTAAATATCTATATATATATATATATATATATACGTAAATAGGTATTTTATATATTTTTTTATTTTCTATGATAATATCCAAACTCAATTCTGAAATTTGTATCCGAAAAATATCCAATATTTATAATAGTGTATGTATTTTAATGCTGCATAATGCTCGAGTTTCCGTATTTTTTTTTAAATATGAAAAAATTTACATTTTTTAATAAAGAACATATTATAATATTATACTATTTTATGATAAATACCCACTTTTTTTCAAAAATTCATTGTTCTTTAAATACTAATATTTATATTTTGAAATAAAAATTAGGTTAATCTCAATCCACTGCTTCTCTCGCTTTGCCTTGCCAAAATAAGGTTTCAAAATATACTTTGAAATATAGTTGGTTAAATACAGTAGTAGAATAAAAATTGTTACAAAAAATATGCAAATTTACTAACTATAATTACCTTTTGAAAAAAAAACTTTTCGATGGCTATTTCAAATATAGAAAAATAAAGGGAGCTATTATCCTTTTTTGAAAATTAAAGGGAGTTATTATTGATAGAGCAAAAATTGTTATTGTCAAAATAATAATGTGACTTATAAACAATGAGTAAAGAATAAAAGGAGTTGTTATTGTCATGCCAAAAATTATTATTGTCAGAGCAATTATGTGACTTACAAATAATGAGAGTTATAAAATTACCTTAAAAACTACGATCTTGCTCTAGGAATAACAACTTTGCTCTGACAATAAAATTACAAAAAAATAAATATTGTTTTTATTTCATATTTCAAATAGGTATTTAAAAAATATATTATTTATTTTGCAATACCAAATTATACATTAACAAAAAATTACCGATGTTAATATTGGTAATTGATCAAAAAAAAATTTAACTTTGCAAAGTGGTTTTCTGAAAAAACTAAAAAGTTGTAATTAAATGAAAAGTAACCTAAAAAAAAGAACAATAGAGGGCTATAAATTATTTCATAAAAAACTATATAGTTTTTCTAATATAACAAGATAAATAAATAATAGTAATAATTTCACCTAATTAAATTGATATAAAAAGTGTACATGTTATATGTGGTTTTGGAAAATTTATTTATCCAATAGATGATATTTTGGTAAACTATTTTATTTATACAATTCTCACTAGTGAATACTAGTCATGGAAATGATGATTTCAACCTTTTTCTCATCCACACTTTTAAAACGCATTCTCATTCTCACATTCCTACTCTCATAAATTCATTCGAACATACCAAATTTGTTCCTCAAATTTTCTTAAATCTCGCAGATATAACATATTTCAGTTACAATAATAGGAAAATAAAGGAAAACTATAAGAAATGAGTCAAACAAATGCCGTTGAATGACCCTTACTCGAGAGCTTCACATAAGACCGAACAACTTTTCACCCAAAGAGAAAAGTTCTTCTCTTTAGTCAAAAGTATTAGGGTAAGTACTATTGCAAAAAATGGTTTGTTGATAGAGATAGGAATTCAAGATATTTTACAAATTATCCATAGCATAAGAAGGAAAAAAAAGAATTATTATTGGTTTGAGGAATGAGGTAAGGAGTTGGACCACTAGGGAAAAAGAGCTCGCAAAAATTTTGAAAACGATTCTTCTTTAGCCAGTAGGGCTAACATGTGGCTTTCTTTCAGAGTATAGTGTCAACTGAAGAAACGCTTTTTGCTCACTTGCCAAAATTTTGAAAACGATTCTTCTCATGCTCCAGGTGCATTCTTATGAAACTCCAGGCCCTAGCGATTTTTTTACTTACTTCTTTCAACCTTATTGGGACCCAATACGACCTGAAGTAGCGGCGCCAACATGTGTTCTATTAGAATTAGTGTCCTGCATATCAAAATTATTTGGTTTTAAATATTAGTTAAATAAAATTATTTTATTTATTTAATGTTTGATAGTGTTTTACGAGTCAAACATACGTGTGATTGTTTTGTAAAACATTCCATGAGACGGACTTAGTCCAAGATGACATGTCAAAGTTTGGTGTAAGTGGTCATTATGTTTGAGCAACGGATAGACCTAAATCAAAATCGTGATATGTTGCCAAAATATGTTTGTAATATGTGGTAAGTTTAGGCCACTTGTTCGAGACTATAATATGATACTTTAGATGACTTGTCCTGGCCACATGGATAGGGATCCAAAAGTATAATGTGGTGTTTGTTAATAAAATTGGAACACTGAACTAAGTTGCTATGATTATTTATTTCTTAATTGCTATCAGAAATAAATGATTCATTGTATTAAGGCGATGCCTCTAAAGGAGCATACCCAGTGCCTCAAGGGCTCCCCCATACGCAGGGTCTTGGGGGCGGATGTACGCAGCCTTCCCCCTTCAGGGTGTTAACCTGAAGAGAGGATGTTTCCCAGTGCCCCCAACCTGAGGGTGAGACTTCTCAGGAGGTCACCCATCCTGGTACTGCTCTCGCCCAAGCACGCTTAACTTCGGAGTTCTAATGGGATTCGGTGACGGCGTGTTGGTTCCCTATTAAGGCGATGCCTCTAAATCATAATATTGTTTTTGACTTGTGTGCATAGTGCCTGTCACTTTAATGTACTTAAAAGTGAAGTCTCATTTTTTAGAATATTTTTAATTGAATTAATAAGATAAATTATTTATTTATAAGACAAATAATTTTTTATGCTAAATAATATCCATGTGATGAATATGTACCAATGGCACATGTGTAGTTGTGTGGTGAACATTACAACATCATCATCCAGGAAAAATTTATCAGGTTCTCCTATAGCTATGCAGACTCTCATTATATATATATGGTTTGATTACTTTCCCTTCAAATCCTAAGTTTTATGTTGACATATGGTTCCCATATATATTAACTAGAAACAAATTATAGACCACAGTGTCAAACCTAAGCTAAATTAAACCCAAAAAACACAACGTATTAGGCCCAGTCCAAAACACTGATATTATCAATGGCATTATGGTAACAAGCTTGAACTTTGGGGTCAAAGAAGAAGTCAAAATGGGTTTTACACACTTAATCTAATCTACCTGTTTTGTCCTTGCCCGAGCTACTTGCTCCCGGATTTTTTGCTGCCTAGTTCCCTCTTGTCCTTTGAAAGCTTCCTTGGGAAGCTTTGTGCCCTTTTTTAAGTATTTGAATGGATGGCCATGATGGTGCCACACGTCCCTATCCAAACGGTGCATTTTGTGTTTCTTTTGGCCCATTATCTACCGTTGATCTTAGGGATTTTTTGTGGCTGAGATTTGCTCCCACGGGTTGCACATGTTGGGAACAATTAACCTAGTTATTAATTAATCTAACTTTGATTCTAATTGTCAGGTTCACAGTTCTCCAACTGTGGTCACAACAAAGTTTACCTATCTGAGCATTTAGCGTAGGAGACTCTTCTCACTACCTAAGCCCCCGGTCCGAGAGTCACGCTTTGTGACACCTCATGCGCAAGAGTTCCCGAAAATAGGATTATCTGTATATATCCCTTTGCTCTGATACCAGTTGTGGGGCGAATTTAAAAATTTCTCCCTAATTTAATTAAGTTTATGCAGTGGAAGTGTTTAGAATTCCTAATTCGAAACCTAAGGTTGATTTAAAATTCGTAATTTTAAATCTATAGATTTAAATTCTTAATTTAAATCTACATGCCTCTACTCTAATATTCATAACAATATCATAAACTTAAACAGGCATAATAACAAATATTGTAAATAAATAGAAAAGCATAAACTAAAAGAGAAGGAAAGAAGAACATACTTGGATTTGCTCCAAATTAAGAATACCAGAAAATAATAATACCCCTCCAAAAAAAAAAAAAAAATCGAGATCCAACTGCCTTCTACGCAATGAACTGGAACTGCTCGAAGAGTAGGCTCCGAAAAATATTAAACTTTGAGGAAAAAAATTCAAAATAAATTTCTAGGTCTCCGAAAGTTAATACTTTAAGAAACCTTTAATTTAAAATTCTAAGTTGAATACCAAACCTTTGGACTAGGTACCTCTATTTATAGTAGTATACCGAAGCAAAAAAATATTATTTTTTCGATGTGAGATTCCCAGTTATACGACAAAACACAGCGTTTCATGACTAAACCAAGTAAAACACTGCATTTCTGTCCAGAACGCATCCCTTTTAACCATTTTCTGCGTGCCATGTGGCGGGCCATCATTGGCCAGTCCCTATGCACACGAATTCTCATCTTAGGACCCCAGCGCGAGGGTCCATCCGTGTGTATGCGGATTGCCAGACCTGTGCAAAATGTTGCGATTTTTTTGGCTTTGTTTTCCACATGTAAAAATTCATCTTATGAATTTAATTTTTAAAATTATTTTATTTTATAACTTTTTACTTTTAGTCATATCATGAATAATATTTAGCAAAATTAAATTTACCCATCTCATAGATAAATAATTCATCTCATGAAATCTTTTATATTTTTTCGATGGCAATAAATACAAAGGCTTGCGCAGGGACCTCAGAGACAATTTAAATCTAACTCCAAATGGGTTAAATTAATTATCATCTCATAATTAAATTTAATTACCATTTAATGAAACTTAATTTCACTAAATAAATCTCACTGCACTCTAGACTTAAACTATTTATTCGATATCTTCCAAATAGACTGTATTGATGACAATAGCCCCTCCACCTAGATCTCCATGACGAAGAATAAATATAACTACTACCATTATCCCTCTCACAGCTTTTCCGTTAGTTATCTACTCGCCCTTCACTGAATAACTCATTTATACTTGAACATGTTTATAGTATAAATTTCAAATGTCAAACACTTGGAATACTTTGGCCAAAGATTCCGAACTATTCAAATATTTGCAAATCAACTAAGGGGACATCTATACCTCATAAAAGATTATAGATTCCATATTGAATACATGATCTTTGTCACACTTCACGCCGCTACCCTATGTACGGGGGAATTCAATCATTCATTTAGACCTTACTTATAGTACACCAAAGTAACTATTACTCCATGCACAAGTCCAGAATACTCTCAGGATTTAGAGTCATCGTTCAAACAATACAACATGATTTACTCATCTTCGATAGTAGTATAGAAAAAAGAAACTCACATGATCGAACTCAGTGTATCAATTTTATTAAACACACCAACCTAACACTTTTAGATCACCATCCACATGACCAAGACAAGTTATCTAAAGTTTTAAGTCATGGTCCTAACAGAAAAGTAGCCCAAACTCATCATCGACCATGAGTTATTCAAATTATTAGGAACAGTGTTCTGCAATCCAGATTTATTTGGGATATATTATATTAATTACTAAATAAGATTGAAGTCCCAGTCGTTTTCTAGTTAAATTTGTGTAAATGAGCATTTATACTGCATGTGATTTTCTTTTTGGAGACATCAATGAGATGTGTGTAGTCCTCAGACTACGATTTATATGTTTATTCTAAGTAATTTATGAGACTAAGCCACATATAGACTTGGAACAAATGGTATGGATTGTTATTTGAAAGACTCGTAGTCAAAGACAAGTTTGGACCACTTGTATGTTAAGACTATAATGTTACACTTTAGATGACTTGTGTTGGTTATGTGGATGGAGATCGAAAAGTGTTAGGTTAGTGTGTTTAATAAGATTGACACACTGAGTTAGACCATGTGGGTTACTTATTTCTAGACTACTATTGAAGATAAGTGATTCATGTTGTATTGTTTGAACGACAACTCTAAATTATGAGGGTATTCTGGACTTGTGTATGGAGCGTTAGTTACTTTGGTGTACTATAAGTAAGGTCTAAACAAATGACTGAAATCCCACGTACACTGGGTAGCGGCGTGAAGTGTGATAAGGATCAGGTATTCAATATGGAATCTACAGTCTCTTATGAGATACATATGTCCCCTTAGTTGATTCGCAAATATTTGAATAGTTCGGAAACTTTGGCCAAAGTATTCTAAGTGTTCGACATTTGGAATTTATACTGTGAATTTGTTCAAGTATAAATGAATTATTCAGTGAAGGGCGAGTCGGTAACTAATGGAGAAGCTGTGAGAAGGATAATGATAGTAATTATATTTATCCTTTGTCCTGGATATCTAGTGGAGTCATTAATACAGTCTATTAGGGAGATATCGAATAAATAATTTAAGTCTGGAGTGCAGTGAGATTTATTTAGTGGAATTAAGTCTCATTAAATGGTAATTAAATTATTTCATGAGATGATTAATTTAACCCATTTGGAGCTAGATTCAAATTGTCCTTGAGGTCCCTGCGCATGCCTCTTTATTTATTGCCATCGAAAAAAATATTAAAGAATTCATGAGATGAATTATTTATCCACGAGATGGGTAAATTTAATTTTGTCAAATATTATTCATGAGATGAACAAAAGATGTAAATTATAAAATAAAATAATTTTGAAAAATTAAAATTCGTAAGATGAAATTTTATATGTGGGAAACAAAGCAAAAAAAAGGGCACGAAATAGTCGCACAGGGCTGGATCCGTGTGCTCACAGATCAACCTCGTGCTAGGTATTCCGATGGTGATCCACGTGAGCATGGGCAGGCAAATCACGGCCCGCCACGTGTCACGCTTTGTTCAAAATAAAAAAGAGAGCGATTTTGCTTTGAACCGAAACGACGTGTTTTGGGGTTGTTTTGTTTTGAAACATTGCGTTTTGTATTTTAATTGGAATTAATTTATGTGAGTCCCACATTGGTAGTTTTGTACTCTTTTTGCTCCGGTATACTCCTATAAATAGAGGTACCTATTCCAAGGGTTTGGCATTCAATTAAAAATTAACGGTTCCCAAAATAATGCTAAAAAAAAAAATATAAAAAATAATGTTGAAAATAAAATATTTATGTTTATACGGTTTTTCCATATTAAACGCGTTTAATTGAAGCAGTTCTTTTCAACATTATTTAAACTACTGTATTCATATTACGTAATTATTTGTATTAATTGTTATTAGGGATATATTATAATTAGGCAAAGGACATCAATAAAAAATTTTAACATTTAAAAGCTGAAAATCATGATAATTGTATGAAAATAGGATGCTTGGGATTTGCCACTGATATTAAACCGCGTTCCTGAAATGGGGTTCAATGACAGTTAGTAGAAGATGGGTGTTGTTGGGCACTGGTAGTAAGCCGCGTTTACTAAATGCAGGTTTATCGAAATTAAACCGCGTTAAGTGAACGCGGTTTACGTGCCGCGTTAAATAAAAGCTATTTAATGTTAAAAACGCGTTTCTTTGACGCGGTTTTATGTGAAAATAACCGCGTTTTGTTAGCACGGTATTATATGAAAATAACCGCATTTTCTTAATGCGGTTTATTTGTTGTCACGTGGACAGTAAACAAGTAAATATTTTATTTTCAGCATTATTTCTTTTATTTTTTTATTTTTGAGTATTATTTTGAGAACCGGCTCTTGTTTCAGAGACCTAATTAGAGAGAAAAATTTCCGTTAAATTTTTTCTTTCCTCAGTTTAGTATTTTTCAGAGCCCACCCTCTGGGCAGTTTGAGGTCATTGTGTAAAAGATGGCTGGGTCTCGATTTTGAAGATTATTATTATTTTCTTGTTTTTCTTTATTTGGATCAAATACAAGTATGTTTTTTTTTTTCTTCACTTTTAGTTTTCACTTTTCTATTTATTAACAGTATTCGTTATTATGTCTGTTTAAGTTTATGTATTATTATGAATGTATTAGAATAAAAGGCATGTAGATCTAAATTAGGAATTTAAATCTGTTTATGAATTTAAGTCAGTAGATTTAAAATTAGGAATTTTAAATCGACCCTGGGTTTAGAGTTATGAATTCTAAACCTGTTCCGTTGTGTAAACTTTAGGGAGAATTTTTGAAATTCATCCCAACAACTGGTATTAGTTATAGAGATAAACCTATTCTCGGGAATTCTCGCACTTGAGATGTCATGAAACGTGACTCTCCAACCGGGGGCTTAGGTAGAGAAAATAGTCTCCTACTCTAAGTGCTCTAATAGGTGCTTTTTGTTGTGACCATAGTTGAGAACTATGAACCCATTAATCGGTATCAGAGTTTATTTTTCAAACAAAATTCATGTCTTTTTCCAACACAAATAACATTCCATACCTTTTGTTCCAAGTCTATCTACGGCTTAATCTCATTATCCACTTAAAACAAATATGTAAAAATCTACGGACTCTGTCCAACTCATGGACAATACTTAAAAGAAAGTCACATGTAGTATAAGTACTCGCTTGCACAAATTTAACAAGGAAATGACTGAAATTTCAATTTATTCGTTAATAAAGTAATATTAATAGAATAAATCTAGATTTCAGGACACTATTCCTAATAATCTCCCACTTGTCCCAAATCCAATTTATTACAAACACTATACTCACCCCTTCTATGTATGAACCAAAGGTCTACTGAGTCAGGTCTTAGTAAAGTCAACTATTTTATCTGAACCTACATGCACTCTTTACAGCTTCTGAAGCTACAACGTATTTAGCCTCTATGGTGAAGTTAGCCATACAGTACTGCTTGACATTCCTCCCACTAATGGCTCCTACTCCAAGGGCAAAGTCATGCCCAGATGTCGAATGCCTAGCATCTCTATCCAACTGGAGGTCTGAATCAGTATAGCAAACTGGAACAAACTCGAACTGACTTGATAACCAAACCTTTACAGCTATTAACACACTGTATCATCCCAATGAGTAGTATATCATTGAGATACAATACTAAGAAAGTTACTGCTTTCTCTTGACATTGTTTATACACGCTTGGTTCATCAACCAATTGCTCAAAACCATAAGACTTAATCACTTCATTGAATATAATATTCCATGAGCGTGATGCTTGCTTCAGTCCATACATGGACTTCTTCAGTTCGCATACCATATACTCCTAATTTTTGCCAATGAAATTGTCTAGTTGCACCATATAGATGTCTTCTTCAAGACGACCATTCAAAACGGCCGTTTTGACTTCCATTTGCCATACCTCATAATGAGCTACAATGGATAGGAATATCCTTATGGACTTTAGCATGGCTATTGGTGAGAAGGTCTCGTCATAATGAATTACTTCCTTTTGGGTGAAACCCTTGGCAACTAGTCTTGTCATGAAGGACTCTACCTTCCCGTCCACTCCTATTTACTTCTTATAGACCCATTTACAACCAATGGGCTTAATGCCAACAGACACCTCTACAAGATTCCATACATGATTAAAATACATAGAACCTAACTCATATTTCATTGCTAAGACCTGTTGGTCAACATCCTTGCCTTTAACTGCCTCAGTGTAGCTGAGAGGATCAAATTCAATGTCACGGTCAACTATTAAGACTCCCACCATGAACCTGTCAGGCGCCCTGACAATCCTCCCACTAGACCTAGGCTGTCGTGTACTTACAACATTCTCAACCCTAATTGTAGGAGCATCTAATGCATCCATTGTATCCCGAGTTTTGTCTACTTGTTCAGAATTAGTGTCTGATGAGTCTCAGATTTATGCATCATTTAATTGTTATTTTAATTATTTTGCACCTATTTAATTATAGTTCTACACTCATTTTGGCAATTTTTATGTTTAACAGGTTTTAAATTAAAGTTCCAGAAATTGTCAAATTCTGGTGCAAATAAGACAAATTCGACACATAAACAATTAAATCAAGTCAATCGAGATTCGGGACAACGACCTATAAGCTCGGCCTGCTCTGACCCGACCCGCACCGTTATAGTACCCCAATCCCAACTCCTTCATCATCAACCTCAAACTCACGCACCAGAGCTCGTCACCTGCACAGCCCAAGTCAGACACGCACGGACCTACATCACCTTCGCCCAGCCCAGCAGCTCATCAATAGGCCCCGCTTCGTCCTCAGCCCAACATCCGCAGCCCCCCAGGCTGGTTCTCAGCCCATCTTCTTCAACCTCGAGCTCACACGCAAGCACAGTGGCCCATCTCTGCACCTCCGTCAACACCAGACCTCGGCCCAGCTTCACCACGCATATGGCCCAACACCAGCCCAGCACCGATTTAGGGTTTCGGGAATCAACGGCATCAATTTAAAAGGGGGATTGAGAGTGCTCTGTTTGGAGAAAAGGCCAACAACTCTCTCTGATTTTCTCTCTCTCTGCTTCTCAATTGCCTTTTCTTTTGTTTATTTTTTCGTTAAATTGGAATGAGAACGAAATTAGCGTGAAGACCAACATGAGTTCATACATCTCCTCCTTCACTGGATTATCCTTGATGAAGAGCTAACTTGCTCTTTGGGGTTAGACAAAGTCTTAGTCTTTTTACTTTTGTGTTACTTTTAATTTCGAGATAATTTGTTTGTTATGAATTGCTTGATTATGATTAATACTACAAAGTATTGTGCTTTAATAATTTATTCAATTAATATGATTATTAAGTTTGTGACATTTAATTGTTGACATTGATATTTATAAATTAATTCTTTGTGCTTGTGGCCTTAGGATTAATTAATCAAGTAATAGTATTAACCGAATTATTAATTAAAGCCTATCTTTCCTATGCTTTAGTTAGATAGGGTCAATACGAAATAATTAACAATACATTAGGCTGAGCCTATTTTTCTTATGCTTTAGTTAGATAGGGTTAATATACGAGACTAACAACATTTCCTTAGTAGGTTGAAGCTTCTAGCCTAAATCACTACTCGTGTGACAATTAATAATCCCAAGTTAAAAGTTAAAGCAAAAATAATTGGCTAATGATAGATTCGAAACTCTAGGTTCCAATTTAATACACCATTAAGCGTAGAAGTAGATTGCCTTAGTTTAATTTTTGTTTCATTAGATTAATCAATACAAAAATCTCTCAATTTTATTTAAATCAATTTAGGTTATAGAATAATTTCATGCACTCTTAGTCTCTGTGGTTCAACACCCTCTCGCTCTATACCATAATTTAGATGCATTTAGTAGATAGGGTTTTATATTAAATTTTGATTGACGTAAAAAAACACGTCAAGATTTTGGCACCGTTGCCAGGGACTAGGCATTGTTCGTGATTTTATTTTTGTGATTTTCTTTTATTTTTAATTTTCTTTAATTGTTTTTAATTGTTATTGTCCCTTTCTTTAAAAATAAAAAAATATATATATATATTAAAAAAAATTTTCTTTACTTTTCTTAAAAAGTTATTTATTTATTTATTTATTTTTAAAGCATTATTTATTTTGTGATTTTTGTACATAGGTTGATTTTAGGATAGTTTATTATTATTTTTTTTGTTTTTCTTTTTAAGTGTTTGTTTTGTTTGTTTTGCTAGTTTTAGTTTTTAGTTTTATTTGCTTCTTGTGATTGTTTATTCATGTACAGTCGCTGCTCTTTGTCTCTTGACCTTACTAGATTCGACCCTGAAATTAAAAGGATCTTAAGAGACTTTAGAGCCCAACACCGAGCACAAACCGTAATGGCTAACGAACAACAACCACATCCACTTATGGAGTATTTTTCTCCTCTCCACATACACCTCACCTTCATGCATTAGGTTGCCACTGGTAGCCCATCAGTTCGAGCTTAAGCCACATACCATACAAATACTTCCTTTATTCCACGGCTTAGGCAATGAGAACCAGTACACACACTTGGACAGTTTCATGGAGGTTTGCTCAACCTTCAGGATCCCTAATGTTAGTGATGACGCCATTACTTTGTATTTTTCCTTTCTCTTTGAAGGACAAGGCTAAGTACTGGTTAGGCACCTTACCTAATGGGACAATTAGTACTTGGACTCAAATACAGCAAGAATTTCTTAAGAAATTCTATCCCATTAGGAAGACCAACACTGCTAGGAGAGCCATTAAGACCTTCGCCCAACTCCCTACTGAGGAGTTTCACGAGAGTTGGGATAGGTTTAGGGAACTCTTATGAGCTTGTCCGCATCATGCTATCCCTAAATGGCAACTAGTCCAAAATTTCTATTATGGGTTAAATGAAAGGGTCAACAAACTGTTGATACCTCATGTGGTGGTTAGTTCCTTAGGAAGAATGAGGATCTTAGATAAGAAAGTAGACTCTCTTGCCTCTTCTGTGGAGCAGCTTACTTTCTTATTTAAGATGACATTGACTCCCTCTACTATGCCTAATGTGTCTAATGTTCAAAACATACATAGTGTCTGTTCTTCATGCTCTAGTGTCTCTCATTCTACACAGGATTGCTCGTCTACTTCACCTTTTGTTGACTGGTCGGAGGAACAGATTAATGTAGCCCAAGGATTTTTGAGGAACGATCTGTACTCGAACACATACAATTTGGGCTGGAGAAACCATCCAAACTTCTCCTGGAGGCAAGGAGAAGAAGGACAATTCGTGCCACAGCAACATAATCCATGACCTCAATAATCTAGTATGCCATGACCTCTCGGTTTTCAATTGCAAGGGTATGCTTTTAACTACTTTCAACCTTCTAATTTGAGCTCCAATTCGAATTTCGAAGAGAAGGTCTTGAGTGCACTGAAAGGTTTGGAAGCTAATTCTCAACTCCTCAAATCCCATATACAATCGATTTCAAAGCTAGAAATCCAAAATCGGTCAACCAGCTAACACTTTGAGTAGGAGAGATGAGGGAAGACTCCCTAACCAAACCGTAGAGAACCCTAGGAACTGTGTGAGACAAGACAATTATCCTCTCCATCAAAAACAAGCAAAGTCTATTACAATGTTAAGAAGTGGGAAGGAGGTTGACGATGGGGTCAGTGCTGAGAGTGAAGTACCCATAAATGGCGAGGCAGAAGAAAAGAGCGAGGAAAGAGAGAAGGAGACTGATGAGGTCATGCACCCTTCTCCCACTCCTAAGACCTCTGATCTTCCTTCCTCATATGTATCTAGAGTGCCCTTCCTCCAAGCTTTAGTTGCACCACATCCAAATGGGAAGGACAAGAAGTGGGAAGACATTTTGGAGACTTTTAGGCAAGTAAAGATAAACATTCCCCTTCTTGATGCAATTAAACAGATCCTGGCCTATGTGAAGTTTATTAAAGACCTTCTGAACCAAAAGAGGCAATCCAGAGCTCATCTGCCTAAAAAAGTATTTTTATCCAAGAAAGTGAGCTCTATTTTGAAGTGTGACACTCCAATTAAGTACAAAGACCCAGGTGTCCCCACCATCTCTTGTTCACTTGGAGACTACCTGATTGATAAAGCTTTACTGGACTTAAGTGTGAGTGTCAACATTATTCCTTACTCGGTTTATGAGAAGTTAGGCCTGGGAGAGTTGAAACCCACCATGGTGACCTTGCAGTTAGCAGATAGATCACCTAGGATCCCCCGTGGTGAGCTGATTGACGTGTTAGTGAGAGTAGACAGAGCCTTGTTTCTTGTTGATTTCCTCGTGCTTGATATGGAACCTTCTAGTCATTCAAAAAACCATGTCCCTGTCATTCTAGGTCGGCCTTTCTTAGCGACAGCCAATGCTACCATTAATTGTAGATCTGGGATAATGGACGTTAGTTTTGCAAACATGACTATTAGGTTGAACATTTTTAAGGCTTCGTTGTCACCCACTAGTGAGGATGAGTTGGAGCGTTTCTGGGTGGATGTTATTGATGATTTGGTTGACCAAACACTCCCCTCTATCTTAGTTAGTGATTCCCTTGGGCGAGCACTAGTATACGATTGTTTTGATGATTTTGAGATTGAAAATGACATTAGAGAGATGAATTATTTGCTTGAGTTATGTGCCCCCTTAGAGATTTGTCATTGGTTGTTAAAAGTAGAAGCCTTACCTACACTTTCGGATTCCCCTGCCTCGCCTTCCATAGCTTCACCACCCAAACTTGAACTTAAGTCATCGCCATCTACTCTTAAGTATGCTTTCTTAGGACCCGTCGAGACTTGACCTGTGATTATCTTTTCTCAGTTATCTAGGGAACAGGAGGATGAATTGATCATAGTGCTTAGTGATCATAAGAGTGCCATTGGGTGGTCTGTGGCTGATTTGAAGGGTATAGACCCCTCCATTTGCATGCATAGGATTTTTCTTGATGAGTGTGCTCGACCCAATAGAGAAATGCAAAGGAGGTTAAACCCTAACATGAAGGAAGTGGTAAAGAAAGAGATTGTGAAATTGCTTGATGCGGGTATCATTGACCTAATTTCTGATAGTAGGTGGGTTAGCCCTATTTAGGGAGTCTCAAAGAAGTTGGGCGTTACTATGGCTAGGGGTAGTGATGAAGAGTTAGTTCCTACTAGAGAAACCACGGGCTAGAGAGTGCATATTGACTATAGGAAGCTTAACTCTACCACAAGGAAGGACCATTTTCCTCTATCATTCATTGACCAGATTTTAGAGAGGCTAGCTGGTCAGAGCTTTTATTGTTTTCTTGATAGATATTCAGGATATAACCAGGTAGCAGTCTACCCAGAGGATTAGGAAAAAATGACTTTTACTTGCCCCTTTGGCATATTTGCCTACCATAGGATGCCATTTGGTTTATGTAATGCGCCCGCTACATTCCAGAGATGCATGATGTCTATCTTCTCTGACATGGTAGACAAATTTCTTAAGGTTCTCATGGATGATTTCTCTATTTTTAGACCTTCGTTTGATGAATGTTTGCAGAATTTGAGGCTTGTGCTAAAAGGATGTGAAGAGACCAATCTTGTTTTGAGTTGGGAGAAGAGTCACTTTATGGTTCAAGACCGGATTTTATTGGGTCATAGAGTGTCCAAGAAGGGTATTGAGGTTGATAAGGCTATGGTAGATCTGATTGCAAACTTACCCCCTCCCTCAAATGTGAAGCAAGTTAGATCCTTTCTAGGTCATACAGGTTTCTATAGGAGATTCATTAAGGACTTTGACAAGTTAGCCAGACCATTGACTAGCTTGCTAGTTAAGGAAATATCATTTGAGTTTGATGAGTCTTGCTTAGAAGCTTTCCAAAAGCTTATATCATTACTTGTGTCGGCCCCTATTATGCAGCCACCTGATTACTCTCTCACTTTTGAAATTATGTGTGATGATTCTAATTTTGCTGTAGGTGCTGTCCTAGGTCAAAGAGTGAAAAAAGTGCCTCATGTCGTTTATTATGCTAGTAAAACTCTTAATGATGCCTAACGCCATTACACCACCACTGAAAAAGTGTTGCTAGCTGTTGTGTTTGCTCTTGACAAGTTTCGTTCCTATCTTTTGAGGTCAAAAGTCATTATCTATTCTGACCATGTTGCATTAAAATATTTGCTCTCAATGAAAGAAACGAAATCTAGGCTCATTAGATGGATTTTTTTACTTCAAGAGTTTGACATTGAGATTAGAGATAAGAAAGGTGCAGAGAATGTGATAGCTGACCATCTCTCTAGGATTTCCTTTGAGCATCGTGATCCATCTATTTCAATGCATGGCTCTTTTCCTGATGAGCAACTTTTTGTTGTCTCCCATTCATGTGGCCCTTGGTTTGCAGATATTGTTAACTTTCTCGCCACAGGTACGATTCCATCTACTTGGTCTAAGCATGAAAAAGATAGGTTTCATTCTCAGGTCAAGCACTTTTATTGGGATGACCCTGATTTGTTTAAACATTGTGCGGATCAGTCATTCTTAGGTGTGTTCCAGAGTGTGAATATCATAGCATTTTATCTGTTTGTCACTCATATGCATGTGGAGGACACTTTGGTGGTCGTAGGACCGCTGCAGAAGTCCTACAATGTGGTTTTTAGTGGCCTACTTTGTTTAAGGATGCTCACGAGTTTTGTCTTGTATGTGAGCATTATCAGCGCACAGGTGCATTGACACGTCAAGACATGATGCCTTTAAACCTCATTTTGATTGTGGAAATATTCGATGTTTGGGGTATTAACTTCATGGGTCCATTTCCTCCGTCCCTATGTTTCTAACTGGATTGAAGCTTACCTACTACGACCAATGACCACAGGGTGGCCATGCAGTTTGTCAAAGACCACATCTTTAATCGTTTTGGTACCCCTAGAGCGCTCATTAGTGATGGTGGTACTCACTTTATTCACAGGTCATTTGAGGCACTTATTAGGAAGTACTCGATGCATCATAAAATTGCTGCCCGTACCACCCCCAAACTAGTGGTCAAGCAGAGCTTTCAAATCATGAGATTAAGTCTATACTTGAGAAAATAGTTTGTCCTGATAGGAAAGATTGGTCCCTTAGGTTGAATGATGCTCTTTGGGCTTACCGCACGGCCTATAAGACCCCACTTGGTATGTCACCTTATAGGTTAGTCTTTGGTAAGGCATGCCATTTACCTGTTGAGTTAGAACACCGTGCTTATTGGGCCACTAGGGCTTTGAATTTTGACTTAGACCAAGTTGGATCCAACCGAAAGCTTCAATTGATTGAACTTGAGGAGTTGAGAAATGAAGCTTATGAGAATGCAAAGATTTATGAAGTTAAAACCAAGTCTTTTCATGATAAACATGTTTTGAGGAAAACATTTGCTCCTGATCAAAAGGTTTGTCTTTTTAATTCTAAATTGTGTCTTTTTTCTGGTAAGTTGAGGTCTAGGTGGGATGGTCCTTTTGTGGTTAAGCAGGTGTACCCCTTGGGTGCTATTGAGACATGCCACCCAAAAGATGGTCGTACATTCACTGTAAATGGTCAAAGGCTCAAACCTGTAGTTGAGTTGGATGGTATTGTTGATCGACAGCTTATTGAAGTCGTCTTTTTGGTGGACACCATGATTGATACTTGATCTTTGTTGGATTCATTGAGCCCAGCTGAAGGTGTAAAACTTAGCGCTCCTAGGAGGCAGCCTAGGTTTTGTTAATTCTTGTTTTTAGTTTAGTTTTTAAATTAATTAGTTTCTTAGAGACTTGTTTTATCTCTTTTCAGGTTCTTGTCCTGGGTTGAAGAAGTCATATATAAATGTTCACACCGCCTTGTCAGGTTGTATTGCTCTATCTCACCTATTTCTTGTACTTTAATGATTTATGTTGTCGCATTGAGGACAATGCATGATTTAGGTGTCGGGGGTGAGGCTTATTTGCATGTGCTTATTTTTTGGGAAAATTTTTAAAATTTTGAACATCTTTCGTGCATTTTGAGTGTGCATTTTAACTGTTTAGCCAAGTTTTCCTTGATCGACGCATATGTTACGATGATGGTAGGATTAGCTGTTTATTTCATTCTCTTAATTCCATG
Organism: Simmondsia chinensis; assembly: GCA_018398585.1. Classification (NCBI taxonomy): domain Eukaryota; kingdom Viridiplantae; phylum Streptophyta; class Magnoliopsida; order Caryophyllales; family Simmondsiaceae; genus Simmondsia; species Simmondsia chinensis. The sequence goes on from JAGTTD010000016.1 coordinate 7,348,381, forward strand.
AAATTAAATGATTCTACTTCATAGTTGTTAGTGAGTATTGTCGATCAGTGTTGCTATTAATGGGTTCTACTCATGCGGCTCACATATTCACTATGCACAGGACTTTCATGTTGTGAAAAATTTGAAAATTTTGAGTAAACAGCCCTATATATCTTGAGTTTTGCAAGCCTGCCCTATTGGCTTATCCTAATCCTTGCCCTTGATGTAATGAAAAGTACTGGTTGGTCAATGTCAATTGTAATATTGAAGTACGTGTTATTAAAAAAAAGTCCAAAAATGGACAGAAAAGAAAGAGGAAACCAAAAAAAAAAAAAAATTGAAAAGAAAAACAGGGATTTCCTCCAAAAGAAAAAGGCAAAAGAAAAAGAAAAAGAAAAAGTGAAAACTGGCATACATACATGATAAAGATGTTCTTCTTTTGTACTATACTGAGGTTAGAATATTGTAAAGTGGTCACTCATATGCCACTTAAAATTTCTCTATGTATAGGCATGTGTTTAGGTGATTCAATGGTGTGGGTGCAAAAAACGTTTATATATTTGGTTGAAAGCAAGAATTTGAGGAGATTCTGTGATATGAAATCCTAATCACTTTCACTTGTGCGCTTAAATTGCTTGAGTAGTTCCTATTAGTTGATACAAGGTCAATGAAATTCTATGATGAGTTTTGAAGTTTAATGATCTAAATTCATGGAATTAGAGAATACTCTAGATGATTTAATCTTGTCTTGAATTGTAATATAGGTGTTAATCTCGGAAAACCTGGTAAAGGTTAGGATAGTTGGAGTAGTTGGTCACTGTAGTCTTTATGTTAAATCATATGCTTTGCTCGAGGGCTAGCAAAGGTTAGGTGTGGGGGTGTTGATGAGTCTTATATTTACGCATTTTTTAATTGTTATTTTAATTATTTTGCACCTATTTAATTATAGTTCTGCTCACATTTTCGCAATTTTTGTGTTTAGGTTTGAAATTAAAGTTCCGAAAATTGTCAAATTTTGGTGCAAATAAGACAAATTCGACGCATAAACAATTAAATCAAGTCAATTGAGATTCGGGACAACAACATATAAGCTCGGCCTGCTCCGACCCAACCCGCACCGCTATGATACCCCAAGCCCAACTCCTTCACCACCAACCTCAAACTCACGCACCAGAGCCGTCACCTGCACAGCCCAAGTCAAATATGCACGGACCTGCATCGCCTTCGCCCAGCCCAGCAGGTCATCAACAGGCCCAGCTTCGTCCTCAGCCCAGCATCTGCAGCCCCCCAGGCCCGTTCTCAGCGCATCTTCTTCAACCTCGAGCTCACACACAAGCACAGCGGCCCATCTTCGCACCTCCGTCAACACCAGATCTCGGCCCAGCTTCAGCACGAGTATGGCCCAACACCAGCCCAACACCGATTTAGGGTTTCGGGAATCAACAACATCGATTTAGAGGGAGGGGGGGGGGGGGGGGGGGGTCTGGGGTGCTTTATTTTGAGAAAAGGCCAACAACTCTCTCTGCCTCTCAATTGCCTTTTCTTTTATTTTTTTTTTTTTGTTAAATTGGAACGAGAGCGAAATTAACATAAAGACCAACATGAGTTCATACATCTTCTCCTTCACCAGATCATCCTTGATGTAGAGCTAACTTGCTCTTTGAGGTTAGATGAAGTCTTAGTCTTTTTACTTTTGTATTACTTTTATTTTTGAGACTATTTGATTGTTACATGAATTGCTTGATTATGATAAATATTATGAAGTCTTGTGCTTTAATTGTTTATTCAATTAATATAGTTATTGAGTTTGTAACCTTTAATTGTGAAGATTGATATTCATAAATTAATTCTTTGTGCTTGTAGCCTTAGGATTAATTAATCAAGTAATAGTATTAACCGAATTGTTAATTAAAGCCTATCTTCCCTATGCTTTAGTTAGATAGAGTTAATACGTAATAATTAAAAATACATTAGGTTGAGCCTATTTTCCTTATGCTTTAGTTAGATAGGGTCAATACGCAAGACTAACAGCATCTCCTTAGTAGTTTCAAGCTTGTAGCCTAAACCACTACCCGTGTGACAATTAATAATCCCAAGTTAAAAGTTAACACAAAAATAATTGGCTAATGATGGATTTGAAACCCTAGGTTCCAATTTAATACACCTTTGAGCATAGACGTAGATTGCCTTAGTTTAATTTTTCCAAACCACTACCTGTGTGACAATTAATAATCCCAAGTTAAAAGTTAACACAAAAATAATTGGCTAATAATGGATTTGAAACCCTAGGTTCCAATTTAATACACCTTTGAGCGTAGAAGTAGATTGCCTTAGTTTAATTTTCGTTTCTTTAATTAATCAATACAAAAATCTCTCAATTTTATTTAAATCAATTTAGGTTATAGAATAATTTCGCGCACTCTTAGTCCCTGTGGTTCGACACCCTCTCTCTCTATACTATAATTTAGATGTGTTTAGTAGATAGGGTTTTATATTAAATTTTGATAGACGCAAAATAAACACATCAGGCGTCATTTTCTTTAAAAACCCTCTAACACTAGTCTGTTTTTGCTTGTGTAGTTTATTACAAAATGCCCCTTTAAGTATTTCGCACTTACAATAAAAAACTTTTGATTAGAAGTACTGTAAAAAAGAAGACCACCCTTGTTCCTTTGGGATAACCCCAAAAAGCGATTGGTAAGGTAGCATGACTCATCATGGACCTTACCGTCTCTAACAATGTCCTATTCCTTCTTTCTACAATACTATTCCCCTACTGTGTTCCCGGAGCAGAAAGCTGAGATCTTTTCCCATTTGCAGTTAGGAAATCTAGAAACTCACCCGAAAGATGTTCACCACCTCGATCTGATCGAAGTGACTAAACTTGTTTGCCTAATTGCTTTTCAACTTCAGTTTTGTACTCTTTGAACTTTTCAAAAGAGTCTGACTAATGTCTCGTTAGGTAAACATATCTTGAATAATCATCATTAAATGTGATAATGTTATCATACCCACCTCTTACCTGAACGTTCATTGGTCCACATGCACATATTTGAACCAGCTCAAGCAAATCGCCAACCCTATTGCCTTCACTCTTAAAGACAGACTTGGTCACCTTTCATTCTATGCAGGATTCACAAACTGGTAATGACCTCAAGTCCAAAGCCTCTATTAGTCCATCTTTTACTAGTCTTTGGATCCTGTTCGAATTAATGTGATCTAAACATTGGTGCCATGCGTAGGCACAATCCCTTTTAGGGTGTTTTCTTTTAAGATTTTGAACAAGTGAGCTTGTGTTAGATTCATTTGAACAAATACCGGAGTTTTAATAAGGAAATAACATGAATAAATTATTTATACATGTACTTTTGCAAATAAACAATATATTTCTTGTAATGACATGTTCAAAACCAAATTTAACTGAATAACCATTGTTCAGAAAAGGAGACATATAAATCAAATCCCTACGCAATGCAGGTACAAAAAAAAAAAAAAAAAAAACAATCCTTTAAAATTAAAACTTTAGCACTAAGTACCAAGCTAACACCTCTTACTTCTAAGACCACTATTCTTATACTGTCCCTGACTATCAGGTACAGCTCCCCATCATGCATCCTCTTGGTTAGCCTGAGCTCCTGCAACATATTACAGACATAGTCAGTTGAACCTGAGTCCACACACTAGGAATCTGGTGGACTTTTAACTGCGTATAACTCAACTAAGTGAGATATCAACATATCTTCACCAGATGACTTAGCAGTCTTTGCTGGCAGAGAAGCTAAGTACTTGGTGTAGTTCTTCTTCTAATGGCCAATCTTCCTTTATGGACTTGATTGCTACATTAGCAACACTGCCCTTTCCTTTCTTTCCAGTAGGTCCTTTGTGAGTAATAACTAAGTCTAACTTGTTTTTTCAGGCAAAGTAATTTGGTCCAGTGAGTACATTATGCATTAGAATTGAATGAAGTTCACTAGCCGTATCCATTTTGAAAACACTATAAATGTAAACATTTGTGTAACTGTCTAACAAGAGTCATATATAATGCAGTGATATCTATGCTTTTATATTTAGCAAACACAATCAGTCAGGTATCCACTAAATTGTAACTATCATGCATATAATGATGACCTAAACGCACAGCTCGGGGTGGCACGAAGCTAGCTTAGGTGAGAACTATTCTCAATTAACTTGTTTTATTGTAACTCTTACTAACATGATTCACTCACCACTTTACCTTAGTCTCTAACATAACACAACAGAACTCCTCGGGGAGGCTAATGCATCATGCTAGTCAAGTGTAAACCATTAGCTAAACCTCCATACAAATACAGGTAATACTCCACGGCAGCATGGTCGCATCGCTTCTTTGCACTTTGACTTATTCCAATAGAAGTTTAACCCTGCAATCTACAAACCGACATCCTCCGCATGGAGGTCTATCAATCTACTAAACTGCGAGATCGGTAATGGAGACCGTGAGGTTTCAACAATTAGACCTCGCTCCCACTTGATTTTTATGAACTAGTGGTTTTCAATTAACTTGCATTTAGAACTTGGATTATCCCATAATCCTCTTTAAAATCTCATTATAAATATTAACTAACAAAATTAATTAGATAATAATTTTTTATTTAAACACTATCATTGTACAATATAGATTATCTCATAATCTACCTTAGAATCCCATTCTAAAATTAACCAATAAAATTAATTAATTAATTTTTATTTAAAACAGTACCAACTTTATTTTTTAGATTATCTCATAATCTATTTTAGAAACCCATTCTAAAAAAAGTAATTAATATAAAATAATTTTTATTTAAAATAATACCATCTTGTATCTTAGGTTATCCCATAATCTATTAAGGGTCTCATTCCAAAATATCAATTAATTTATAAAAATTATTTTTTATTATTATGTAAACCGGTACTGAAGTCTACACATCCTTAAAATACATTTTTTTAAATAGGCTGACGTCAGCGTCAGAAATATTTTTTATTTTTAAATTAAAATGTTTAATTTTAAAAATAATTGAATCTAATCTCATTAGATCAATTTTATCAGATTTTTTAAATATAATTCGATCTAATCTCATTATATCAATTTTATCCAATTTCGAAAAAATAATTGAATCTAATCTCATTCAAGCAATTTTATCCGATTTCGTAAATCAAGATTAAATATGCACAATCTCATCATACCTATAATATGAATGTAATTTCATGAATTGACAAATCCGAATTAACTATTAATTCATTAATGATTTAAACAATTTAAATCATTACCTCAAATGATCTAATTAACTATTAATTAATTAATGATTTAAACAATTCAAATTGTTACTTTATACAATCTTAATTAGTTATTAAATCATTAACAATTTAAACAATTTAAATCGTTACTTTATATTATCTAATTAACTATTAAATCTTTAAAGATTTAGACAATTTAAATCATTACTTTATACAATCTAATTAACTATTAATTCATTAAGAATTTAAATAATTTAAATCGTTACTTTAAATAATCTTTTCTTCTTAATAAAATCTTTATTTTATTAAATTGCAAGTCTATTTATTTTGATCTTATTATACCTATTCATGCATATTATGAATATAATCAGAAGCTGACTCTGATACCAATTGTTGGGAATAACTAACCTAGTTATTAATTAATCTAACTCTGATACTAATTGTTGGGTTCACAGTTCTCCAACTGTGGTCACAACAAAGTCCACCTATCAGAGCACTCAGCGTAGGAGACTCTTCTCATTACCTAAGCCCCCGGTCTTAGAGTCATGCTTCGTGACACCTCATGCACGAGAGCTCCCGGGAATAGGATTATCTGTATATATCCCTTTGCTCTAATACCAGTTGTGGCGCGAATTTCAAAAATTCTTCCTAATTTAATTAAGTTAACGCAGGTTGATTTAAAATTCCTAATTTTAAATCTACAAATTTAAATTTTAATTTAAATCTACAGGCCTCTACTCTAATACATTCATAACAATAACAGGAACTTAAACAGGCATAATAACAAATACTGTAAACAAATAGAAAAGTGTAAACTAAAAGAGAAAGAAAGAAGAACATACCTGGATTTGCTCCAAATTAAGAATACCAGAAAATAATAATACTCCTCCAAAAAAGGAGAAAATCGAGACCCAGTTGCCTTTTACGCAATGACCTCAAACTGCTCGAAGAGTGGGCTCCGAGAAATATTAAACTTTGAGGAAAGAAAAATTTCAAATTAATTTTTTCTCTCCCCTCAGGTCTTCGAAAGTCAATGCTTTTAGAAACCTTTAATTTGTAATTCTAAGTTGAATACCAAACCTTTGGAATAGGTACCTCTATTTATAGTAGTATGTCGGAGCGAAAAAAATCCGATTTGTTTGATGTAGGATTCCCAGTTATAAGACAAAACGCAATGTTTTATAACTAAACCAAGTAAAACACAGCGTTTCACTCCCGTTCAAAATGCATTCCTTTTAACCACTTTCTGCACGCCACGTGGTGGGCCCTCATTGGCCTGTCCCTGTGCACCCGGATTCTCATCTTAGGGTGTCGCGCGCTGGTTGGTCCATCCACGTGTACGTGGATCGCCAGACCTGTGCGAAATATTGCAATTTTTTTGCTTTGTTTTACACATGTAAAAATTCATCTTATGAATTTAATTTTATAATTTTTTACTTTTATTCATCTCATGAATAATGTTTGGCAAAATTAAATTTACCCATCTCATGAAATCTTTAATATTTTTTCAATGGCAACATACACAGAGGCTTGCGCAGGGACCTTAGGGACAATTTAAATCTAGCTCCAAATGGGTTAAATTAATTATTATCTCATGATAAAATTTAATTACCATTTAATGAGACTTAATTCCACTAAATAAATCTCACTGCACTCTAGACTTAAACCATTTATTCGATAACTCCCAAATAGAATGTATTGATGACAACAACCCATCCACCTAGATCTCAATGACAAAGAATAAATATAACTACTACCATTATCCCTCTCACAGCTTCTCCGTTAGTTACCGACTCGCCCTTCACTGAATAATTCATTTATACTTGAACATATTCATAGTATAAATTCCAAATGTCAAACACTTGAAATACTTTGGCTAAAGATTCCGAATTATTCAAATATTTGCGAATCAACTAAGGGGACATCTATACCTCATAAAAGATTGTAGATTCCATATTGAATACATGATCCTTGTCACACTTCATGACACTACCCAGTGTACGTGGGAATTCAGTCATTCATTTTGACCTTACTTATAGTACACCAAAGTAACTAACGTTCCATGTACAAGTCCAGAATACTGTCAGGATTTAGAGTCATCGTTCAAACAATACAACATGATTTACTCATCTCCGATAGTAGTTTAGAAACAAGCAACTCATATGATCTAACTCAGTGTATCAATCTTATTAAACACACCAACCTAACACTTTTGGATCACCATCCACATGACCAAGACAAGTCATCTAAAGTTTAAGTCATGGTTTTAAGAGACAAGTAGCCCAAGCTCATCATCGACCATAAGTTATTCAGATAATATTCCATACCTTTTGTTCCAAGTCTATTTGTGGCTTAAACTCATTATCCACTTAAAACAAATATGTAAAATGTAATATGAGGACTCTGTCCATCTCATGGACAATACTTAAAAGAAAGTCACATGTAGTATAAATGCTCGCTTGCACAAATTTAACAAGAAAACGATTGAAACTTCGTTAATAAAGTAATATTAACATAATAAATCTGGATTTCAGGAAACTATTTCGAACAACATATGGATCGTGGTTTTGTCTAATATAGGAGGGTTCTATTAATGCACAATACTTTTTTTGCTTTCTCTTCCTCCTTGAAACAACAACAACAACAACCACCCAGTGCCTCACGGGCCCCCACAAAAGTGGAGTCTGGGGAGGGTAGATGTACGCAGCCTTCCCCCTTCAGGGGGTTGCCTGTAAGGGAGGCTATTTCCGAGGACCCCCTGAAAAGCTTATCCACTCATCCGCAGTAATTGTAGCCTGGCAACCTAGCAGCACGAGAGCAAATAAGCATAAAGCAGGGCAAAGATAATCAAATAAAGGCAAAGACATAGCAAATTGCAAATATGCCAATAAACAACTAGTCAATCCAGAGTTCGGATCACACATAAGCGCGCCAGCTCTGGACTACCCTACAGGCCTAGAACACTAGAGATAGCACAAAAGCTGAACTACCCTACTCTACTCTGCTGCCTCTACTACTCCTATGTTAGCCCTCCATTGGGCTCTATCAAAGGCCATCTCCTCCAGAAGGTTTAGGTGGGTGAGGTCTTGTCTGATAGTCTCCAACCATCTCTTCTTTGGCCTGCCTCTCCTTCTCCTGCCTAGCATAGTATGAGGCTGCTTGTATCTCCTAACTTGAGCAGTGCTTGGTCTCTTCCTAACATGTCCGAACCACCTCAAACGTTGCTCCCTTAACTTATCCTCGATGGAGGCCATGCCCACTTCACCTCTTATGATGTCATTCCTGATCCTATCCTTCCTTGTGCATCCGCACATATACCGCATCATTCTCATTTCAGCCACCTTCATCTTCTGTGTCTGATGTTGTTTCATTGTCCTACACTCCTCCCCATAGGACATGGCCAGCCTCACTACCGTCTTATAGTATCTTCTCTTTAGCTTTGAGGGAAACTTTCTATCACTCTCTTCCTCCTTGAAAGTGAGACTAAAAGCTAGGGTTTCTGGTGTGTTTTTCCCTTCTTCCTTCCAAATTTGTTGTGGTGTTAACCTTTGGTGAGTAATTCAAGTTCTCTTTGGACGATCTTTAATGGAGGTTACATTTGTTAATGTACGGTATAGTTTATAATCTTTCTTTTAAGTTTCATTCTTTGAAGATATGTAAAGAAAGAGTCTGTATTTGTAGCTTAGGTTAAATAATGGTGTATAATTTGTAATTTGTAAGCGATTTGGTCTGTAATAATCTAAGTAGGCCTCTCTAGTGGTAGAGGAATCGTGAATGTAGGTCATTTAGTGCTGAATCATGTAAATCTCGTGTTGTTCTTGCATTTTTTTCGTTTGGTTTATTGTCAATTGTAATCTCATATCAAAATCCAGGTTAGAGATATTTTTCAAGAATGTTTTTCAATGACCTAAAACCTAACAAGTATAAAGCCCTAACAAGTGGTCTCAAAGCCAGGTTAGGAAAAAGTCCTTTAAAGTTCGATATCGAGAAGTTTGAAGGGGAGAACAATTTTGCTTTGTGGAAAATCAAGACCAAGACACTCCTAATGTCTGGAGGCATGGGAACTGCGCTAATGCTTCCTGACAAGCAACCATCTCCTATGATAGAGAAGGATAAGGTAGAAATTTTTCATCGTGCTTTTGGCTCTCTTGTTGTGTGCATTGATAATAATATTTTACCTCTTACTTTTGCTAATACTATTGTGGCTAAAATCTGGGAAAAACTAGAGGAACTCTATAAGATAGAATGTCTATCTAATAGAATATTGTATATGGAGATATTCTTTACTTATAGGATGGATGAAAATAAACCTTTAGATGACTCTTTAAATGAATTCAATATGATACTTCAAGACCTGAGAAATGTAAATGTAACCTTAGAGGATGAGGTCCGGACTGTGATACTATTATGTACCCTACCTAAATATCTGAGAGCTTTTAAGGACATACTTAGGTATGAAAGACATAAAATAAGCCTAGCAGAGGTTACTCAGGCCCTTATGAGTAAGATATTAGAATTAAAAAGCAAAGAAAAGTACCAGAACCATAAAAGTAGTGGTGAAGGCTTAAGTATGAGAGGTAGAACAAATAATAGGGAGAGCAATGAAATAATGAATCTCAAGGGTAAACTAATAATGTTGTTTCATTTGATTCTGATCTTGCTGAAGTTCTTTTATTTCATATGATTTGAATGATGTGAACATTGTGTGTGATGAGTTTGAGCACGAGAGTATGTTACATATTATATGAGACATAGAACATGAGTAGGTATTGGATTCTAGCTACAACTTATATATGACCTCAAATCAGGCCAACTTCATTGATTATAGACCATTGACTGGGGGAAGGGTTCTGCCATGAGATAATCGTGGCTGTAAAGTAGCTGGAAGTGGATCGATTAAGATAAAATTGACTAATGGAACATTGTATGTGCTTGAGAATGTTAGACATGTGCCTGATTTATGCAGAAACCTAATTTCATTAGGTTAGTTGGACCTTAAAGGACTATCTTTTAAGGCTGTTAATGGAGAATTAAAGATAATGAAAGGATCTTTAGTCTTAAAAAGATTTGCGCTACCGTTAAGGAAATGACCGAGGCGGAGCCCCCAGTCTTTAAAAGATTTGTGCTACTATTAAGGAAATGACCGAGGCGGAGTCCCCCAGTCTTAAAAAGATTTGCGCTACCGTTAAGGAAACGACCGAGGCGGAGTCCCCCAGTCTTAAAAATATTTGCGCTACTGTTGAAATGAAGTTCAGGCTGTGAATGGGGACGAAGTCCCCCATCCTTGAAATGATTTGCGCCACCGTTGGAATGAAGTTCAGGTTGTGAACGGGGACGAAGTCCCCCAGCCTTAAAACAATTTGTGCCACCATGAATAGGGAATCAAAAATGAAGGAAAAGTCTTCCAACTTCCCCTATTTATGAAATGATTCTTGACTTAGAGGTATTTTTGATTTATGATTTTACTTGATTTAGCGAGGCTAAACGGTATTTCCCAAAAGGTACTTATCATATAGCCGCGTCTTATTTCGAGAGATCTGCTTATGAAGTAAGTCAAGTATGGTGGAATTTTGTCTTTTTGACTAAATAACCCTTGCTAGTGCTTTGTAGATGAGTAACGAGCTTGATCGCGTATGGCGAGTAGCTTAGTTTTTACGGGTGACAATGATGTCCTGTATTCCTATTTGATGAATTGTATGCTTTGGAGTTGCTTTATGGGTGAATAGAATATATGGGTGAGAAATTCATGGAGTAGTTGGATTAGTGAATGATGGAAAGAGAAAATAAGCCTGTTTTGCGATTCCCGAGAGGGTTATAAGGTTTCTTGTATGTCCCAGCAAAATCTTTAGAGTGAATCATGTAACTTTGTCATCTCACTGTGGGTGCTTTTGGCACTTGCGAACTTGGCGCTTGTATGTATCTTTTGATTTGCACTCGTGTCCCCGAGTTGGACCGTGTACGCTTTGTGTCTTGGCATTGGTCCGTGTGTGGTTTGTGTTCCGGGATTTATAAAAGGTATGTTCGATGACTTCGTTCATTTAATATTCCGAACTTAGAATTGTTACGCTTACCTATTAATTCGACAATTTTTGGGTAAACGAAGTATGGCTTCTCATATGAAAGATGTATTATAGTGAAACTGATTGCTTGATATAGTGGTCGATAAGCATAGGCAAGCTCTCCTACTGAATGGCTAATGAAAATAATTTGCCTATTAGGGTCAGAGTAGTCTAAGATGGTAACAAAAAAAGACCCAATTAGTTGAATATAAATTGTAACAAAGATAGGTTCAATCAGGGTTGAATTGAGCTGAGATCATAATGATAATGATTCAATCAAGGCTTGATAGAATTGAGATTGTAACGCAAATTGGCTCAACAAAGGTTGAACTAAAATGAGTTTATATTAAGAATTGGTTTAAGTAGGGTTAAGTTAAGTGGATATGGTAGCGGGGATTCGTTTAAACAAAGTTGAACCAAACGGACATCGTAACGAGAAGTAATTGAAGCAAACTGATATTAGTCCAACGAGGGTTGAGCTACACTGAGACTATTACAGGAATTAATCGAATAGTATTGATCTAAATTGACAAATACAGGCTCCTGTACTACCAATAATCCTATGTTGAAGTGTGTGCATTCTCTTAAACATCAAGGCCTGCTTTTAGTCAAACTTATCAACCAACAGAAGCATTAGAAAGTGCAAGAGTTAACTACGCCACAAGCCAATTCGACCTTATGTACTGGAAATTGTAGCCTTCAATTCGTTTGTTTAAGGTGGTGATTGTTCAGGTAGAGTTTGACTAGAATGGAATTGTAGCGAGAGTTGGCTCAAACAAGAACCTATTAGGTTTGATTCGAAATGGGGTTGGCACGAAGATTGGTTAAGTTGTCTATTGAGGTTGCAACAATTTAAGTCATTGCATTATAGTTCTATTAGTCGATCTATAATGAGAGAAGTTTAGACATGTGTGGTATTTATGAGAAGCAGGTGATACGAATACTTTCATAACAAGTTCCACGCATAATTTGTGTGTGATTTTTAGCATTTAACAGGAGTGGATAGTAGAGATGATATGTACAGAAAGAAGCTGTAGTTGAGGTATCACCCAATGAACTTTTAATTTGTAAGTGATTAATAAAAGGAAATTATTATATTGTTCATTTTCTATGGAGTGTTCAGAGGAATTTAGTTGCTTGTGACTGACTGAGAGAAAAATGCGTAATTGAGACTTTAAGAATAAAAAGCGAGTAACTTTTAACTTTATATAATAGCTTAGTATATTACTAGGATAGACTGTCGATTAAGGCTGTATTATGAGCTAACAGTTGAAAGAGCCTTAATCTCAATAAGAACATGAGAGAGATTCGAATGCAATTATCAAAGCCATAAGAAATTATAACAAACCATACTCGAAGCTAGGATCACGTATGTGATGAATGACTTCAGTTGCTATATGAACAAATGGGAAAAAGTTAATTTAATTCGAATTTGATAGGATAGGAATGAAATGTAAGAAGACTATACTCAATTACAACTTGGTCAAATGGGAATTGGCTCAACATGAGTTATAACAAAAACTGGATTGAAACAAGATTTAGTTGAATCCGAATTATGACCCAAGTCGATCGTAGGATGGAAATGAAAACTGGCTACGTTGAGGTTTACTTGACATGGGATTGCAACTTGAAGTTATTGAGGTTAAGATGAAATTGGTTCAACAAGGATATAATTAAATCGAAATTGCTATGAATAGTTAGTTCAAGTAGGGTTGAACTAAAATGAGATGGTGGCAAGAATCAGTCCAACTAGGGCAGAGGTTACAATGAGGATTTCTTCATGAAGGTTGAGTTAAACTAAGATTACAGCCAGGATCAGTTCTATAAGGATTAAATTGAACAAGTGCTACAACGAGAATTTGTTCATACGAGGTTGAACTAAGCTGAGATTGTAGCAAAAATTGGTCTAATCCAGATCGAGTTAAATCGATTATTATAATGAAAATTAACACATGTTGAGCTGAAATAAATAAGAAATGTAATGAAATTGATTTGTCACAGCTGAACATGATTGAAATTGCAAGGAAAATTAATTCATTTAGATCTGGATTAAATTGAGATTGCTATTAAAAATTTGCTCAATCAAGGTTGAGCTATGTTGATATTGCGAATAAAATTAACCCTTTAAAGTTGAATGTAAGAGAGAGAAGACCACCAGTGGTGGCGGCTGAAGTGGGCTGTTAGTGGTAACACGACAGCACCAGAGTAAGGCAAACGGCGAACCACGAGTCAAGGTCATACAAGCGTGGGCAAGTCAAGATGCGGGCAAAAAAAAATAGGCGAACAAGGTCGAGCGAGCAGAGCTGCCATGATGCTAGACGCTATAGTTGGCAGTGGAGGTGATGTTTGTATGGTGTGTAGTCGATGGTCATGAAGAGAGGAAAATGGCGGTCAATGCCTAAATGGGTTGGTCAATAGGTGAAGAGAGAAAAGTGGCGGTCTATGCCTAAATGGGTGGTCAACGAATTATAGCTAGCCAAACCAAACTCTAAGAAGGCAACCCAAAAATAGCGGTCAAAGCCAAAGGTTTGGTCAATGAATTACCGCCAGTCAAACCAAACTCTAAGAAGACAAACCAAAAATAGCGGTCAAGGCCAAAGGTTTGGTCAACAAATTATAGCCATTCAAACCAAACTCTAAGAAGGGAAACCAAAAAAGCGGTCAAGGCCAAAGGTTTTGTCAATGAATTACAGCCGGTCAAACAAAACTCTAAGAAGGCAAACTAAAAATACGCCAAACATGGTTGGTCAAACATGCGCTATCAAACGTGGTTGGTCAAACCTGGAAGGTCAAACATGGGTGGTCAGATGTGGTAGGTCAAACATTGTCGGTCAAATGTGGTTGGTCAAACCTAGAAGGTCAAACGTGGGTGGTCAAATATGGTTGGTCAAACCTGGAAGCTTAAACCTGGGCAGTCAAACATGGAAGGTCAAACATGAGCGGTCAAACATGGGCGGTCAATCCTGGTAGGTCAAAGCTTTAGTATTCTTGACTTATTCTACTTATATTTCCTTTTCTTTTATTAAGTATCCTGTAACTTTAAACAGGCATAACTTTTAACTCGTTGCGAGTTAGAGTGCGAGTTGCATATCAAAGCGAAGCTCTAGAAGAGCTCTACGCAACCGGTATAATTTCTTATATTTTAAAGAAAAGATAGCAAAGACGTGGTTGGCATTTATCTAACATGGTGGTGATTGATGGCTTATATAAGTTGGCCCTAAGACTTAAACAAGTATAATTCTTAATCCCTGCAGAGCTACGAGCCAAATCACCCATCAAAACAAATCTCCTAAAGATTTCTAGATAACTACAATGACCTTTCAAGCTTTTGGATCAAAGAAAGCATAAAAAAGGTGAATCGAATCAATAGATCGCCCGTTGTGACTAGTTAACTTACCGTACAATTTAGAACAGGCTTAACTTTTGATCTATGGAGAGTTATAGATCGGATCTGATATCAAAACGATGCTCTTGAAGAGCTCTAGGTAGCCATATAAAGTTTTTTGATGTTTGATGACAAAAACTACCTAAAAAAAGCTCTAGGCGAGCTAAGCACAGGTAAGGCGTATAACTCACCTTACCACTTAAAACGGGCTTATCTTTTAATCCATGAAGAGTTATGAATTGAACTTTACATCAAAACAAAGCTCGTGAGGTGCCCTAGGTGCTTATCTTGATTTTTAAGATTTTTCAAAATTTTTTCCCAAAGAAGAAACGAAAAATGGGCGTAAAATGTACATCAACGCTTAAACTTGTCCAATCGAGCTTTCTTTATAAATTTTCATTTAGGTGGGCCTTCGTAGAGAGGGCTGAAAAACCCGAATAATACCAAAAATTACCTTGCTTGACCCTTAAGACGCTTGAGCCTTGCAAGAAACATCGAGCCAGGTGTGAGCTTGTAATCCTTCCCACAGATTGTGCCAATTATGTTTTTGACGAATTTGGTCAGTGAGCTTATTCATCGAATAAGAGTCCGATATGAGATGGGGTTCATAAGAATGAGCTGGACTCGAGCTCTAGCTGCACGCCCAATTTGATATTTCCTGTAAGATTCAAACAGGCAGTTAGAGGGACCCGCAGGGTAACCCACGGGGGGACCCCTTCGACGCTCAAATCAGTATTTATCTCATGAAATAATGTTAAAGGCAGGTAATAAATACATATAAAAAATATAAAAGACGTAGCTTGAGAAGAGTAGAAGGTTGAGTAATTATTGCTCCAGAGAGATGAACGTGAAGGATGATAGGAGGTTGAGACACGGAGTGGCCTATCTTAGACGAGGCTAGCCTCGGGGGGGAGAGAGAGTGTGGGAGAGAAAGGAAACGGGGGGGGGGGGGGGGGGGGGTTTGTGTTGAGGGAATTGTGCCCCCACCCCAAGTATTTATAGGCCACACGGTAGGGCTGGTCACCCGTGAGGGCGCCCAGGTGGGCCCGACGACCATGAGGTCGTCCGGCCATTGGGCAACTGGTCGCCCTGGTTGGTCGATGGTCGCCAGCCCATGGGTGACAGGGTGGTCACCCATGGTCGCCCAGAACATGGGCGACCACCCATGGGCGACACGACTTGGTGGTCGCCAGGCATCCGGGCGACCGTGTGGTCACCCATCACCCCTTGGGCGACCACTGCTTGGTGGTCACCAATTCTTTTGGGCACCTTTGGGCTGCTCGTTTGGTGTTGCAAGTATTTGGATGGGTGGACATTGAGTTAGCATTTAAGATATCTAACTGATATTTTAAAATACAGGGTAGCATTATAAACAGGCTTAGGATCTAACCATTGATAAAATGAATCAAAATAATGAAAGAATTGAAGCAATCCAATTCTCACTCTATTCAAGAGTGAATTGACAATATATCAAGCTTAGCCAATGCTAAGGACATGCCAGTTAACCTCAAAGATAAACAATAAAGAGAACTAGACAACTAGTGATGCTCAAGAAAACTTTACGAGAAGCTCGAAATTAAAATGTTAAAGCATAAGAGGACAAGAGCTTTTTAATCAAAGAATGCTTAGAGAGAATTGGATAATTAAAAACAAAGCATTAAAGTTCTATTTATAGGAAAATGGGGGCCTAGGGACATTCAAAATGTTAAGGAAAAAGTTTAGGAAAGAAATCAAATTAGAAGTAGCCATCTTGGAGCCTTTTTTAGGCTGTGTGTTGACTCATAGATGCTGTGTGTCGACACACAGAAGCTCTGGATGGCTATTATATGTTTGTGTGTCAACACATCCCTCTATGTAGCGACACTCAGCATGCCTGTGTAGATTTTGAATATTTTTGACCATTTAGCTTGATCTCTATGCATTATTTGCGACACTCATGACACTCAACATGTTTATTTGCTTATATGCTTTCAAGCTTACATGCTCACATGCTTATGTGTTTACATGCATACATGCTTCGCATGATCTTTATGCCTTTCATGTTCTTCATATAGGCTCTTCATAACTATCATCTATCAGGTTAGGGGTCCTTGAAAACAGTATCTCGTCAGGGTCTGACCCTGATGGGGTAAGGCTGCATACATCCTACCCTCCCTGACCTTGCACAAGCGGGAGCCCTTGAGGCACTGGGACTGTTATTGTTATTGTTGTAGCTTGATTGATTACTATATTAGCTTAATTTTTTGAATTTGCTTCCATGTTTGCCGTAATCATTTGAACGGTTGATTGATTCAATCAAGCTAGGATTCATTTACTAGGCACTAATGCAACCGGATTCCATTAAAACTCTGAAGTTAAGCATGCTTGGGGGAGAGTCGTACCAAGATGGGTGACCTCCTGGGAAGTTCTCATGTTGCCCAACCCTATAAGGTCAAGGATTCTCGGAAATAGCCCCTCGGCAGGGTTACACCTTGAAGGGGTGAGGTTGCATACATCCACCTCCTAGACCCCGCTTATGCAAAGCCATTGAGGCACTGGGTCTTCTATTGTTGTTGTTGTATTGATTCAATAAAGCTAAAATATCACCCTATTAAATTTTGATCTTGTTATTTTTAGGCATGCTTTTCATAATACTAATTTGAAAAATAATTTTATTGATAAACTAGATTGGCTTGGATTTGACTTGAATATTTTTCAAAAAACATTTGGAAATAAATTTCAAAAATATTTCAAAAATATTTTTGTTAGCGCATCACATATCAATATTGAGAATTGATTCAATTGACATATTCCAATCCTAAGTCCAAAAGTATATAAAAAATGACTTAAAGCGCTTGGACTTGGATCTCATTCTCTTCATTTTAGTTAAATCTTCATTTTTTTCTCTTGATCCATTGTCTTAGAAAGCTTGGTATCAATATGATTGGCCTTGATTTTTTTCTAACTTTCTTATGAGTCACTTTCAAACAAGATTAGAAAAATTTAAACATAATGACTCACTAAATGATTGTTTTCATCAAAATTACAATAAATATGGCCTTACGGCCAACACCCATCAATTTGAGGGCCAATTAGAACCCAGAGCTGTCAAAGGAGTCTTTCTAGGTTACCCTAATAGTGTTAAAGGGCTATAGAGTATGGATTAAGGATGGTAATAGAACCAATATCATAATAAGTAGGGATTTCACATTTAATGAGTCTGAAACACCCTACTTGGCTATTAAAAATAAAAAGTAGTGATCAATTCCCTAAAAACCAAAAAATTTGATGTTGAAAGGTATGAGTTAAAATAGAACCTCTAGAACTTGTTTACCGGAATAGGTCTGAACATGAGATAGAAAGAGATCCTAACACTGAAATTGAGAACAAAGAATCAAAATCTTAGGTGCTGATAAGAGCACAAATGAAGATGAGGATGTCATAACTGAAAATAATCTAGACAACTATCTATTGGCAAGAGATAGAGTTAGGAGAGATGTCAGACCATTTAACGCACCCATGCAGATTGTATTTCATTGCCCTAAGTACTGCATTAGAATATGTAGAATTAGAACATTTGACCTTTAAAGAAGTTGTTAATAGCCAACATTTAACATATTGGTTGAATGCCATGATGGCTGAAATGGAATCACTTAAGAAAAATCAGACCTTGACTCTAGTATGAAAACCAATGGGTAAAAAACGACCTGGATCTAAATGGGTTTTTAATGTTACCCAACACACCATCAGAGAAGCCTAAATTTAAGGCTAGACTAGTAGCAAAGGGTTTTACCCAAAGAGAAGGGTTTGATTATAATGAGATTTTTTTTTACTTGTAGTGAAGCACATGACCATTAGGATTGTAATAGCATTAACTGCCAATATGAATTGAACTTAGAATAAATGGATGTGACCACAACCTTTTTACATGGGAAGTCAAAGAAAGAAATATACATGGCCCAACCTAAGGGCTGTATATAACTTGGAAAGGAAAACCAAATATATACGTTGAGAAAATCCCAATATGGTTTAAAACAGTCCCCCAGGCAGTGTATAGATGGTTTGACCAGTTCATGACCAAAAATGGGTTTACCAAGTCAATTCATGATGTGTGCTTTTATATGAAAAATATTGGAAAGGATTTCGTGGTTTACCTTCTCATATGTGTGATGATATGCTGATAGTAAGTAGATGCATGGATGAGATTTTGAAACTAAAAGGATTGTTGAAACAAAATTTTGATATGAGAGACTCGGGTTAAGCCAAGAAAATTTTGGGAATGGAGATAAGTAGAAACAAGGATTTGAAAACAATTCACTTATCTCTCGATATTCAAGTTGTTATTACGTGTTGATGGTCAAAAACCCTAATTTACTAAATATTCTCTCTCGAGTAACATTTAGCATGCTCTTTTACATATTAAATCATCAATCTCTTTCGTGAATTTAAATAACAAAAGAGTTTTGAAGATACATGACCACACAAATCGCATTAATCTATCTCTAGCATTCGCTCAATTTGTGGTGTTTATCACTTTAGCATTCATCATAAATCTCCTCTCGAACTCGTTATGAATCATTATAAGCTTTGAATGGTGATCAAGCATTCAAAACTTATGAAGAATAATGATAAACACTCAAACAGCACAATAAACAAACTTTGAATATGTTGAATTAGAAAAGAGCATATATTACAACTTAGGCTACATCGTAGCCTTGGAAAAAAAAAAAATTAGTTCATGGAATACATAATATAAAGAAAAACTAAAAAAATAAAAATCCAAGAACTTAAAGAAAAAAAAGATAGAAAAAACTCAAAAGTGCAAAATTACAAACCAAACTTTCTTTTCCTCCCTTTTCTTCTTTCCCTCACATTTTTCTCTCCTTTTCTCTACTGTGCACTGTGTTTTTGCTGAATGAATGATGCAAAACACTTCCCAAATCTCCCTATTTATAGTACATGAGGTTGGAATAACATGAAATAAAAAATTTTGCAAGCTTCACTCTCATTTGCTCGTCTTGCCACCCATTGTAGCCCACCTTCCAACTTGCCGCTTTTAGCTGATTTTGTTCATTTTTTCATCATTCCACCACCCAAAATTAGTTCTTATGTCACCATGAACATGTTCTTGGAGTGCACAAGAAGTTGTTGCATTGGATTTGTCCATTTTGCCGCCCAAATTTGCAATTTGTAACAAATTATAGAAATTTGTTGTTCATCTTTGCTTAGCCGTGTAAAATGATATATTTAGCCCATTTTTTCCTTTTGTTTGATGTATCTTTCATTCACTTGTTAATATTGATGATAAAATCTAGCATGATTTAGCATAAAATGAGGGGTTTTTGCAAGGAAATAACGATAGGGGCGAAAAAGAGCAAAAGCGAGCAAAAGCAACAGAAGTTTGATTTAAAATGGTTTGAAAATGAATATAAATGATATGACTAATTATATACTAAATTAGACTTATTAATCCGAGCATGACTTCTTTCATACTGGGGTGAACTACTCTCACAACAAACATAAGAAACTAAAAAGTCACACAAACAGAACACTAAAAAGTCAATTTTCTCTCATACTTTTCCCTAACCTTGATGTCCGTTCTCACATTTTCACTTTGCTATCTATTCTTTTCTTCTCACTAACCTTATCTATTTAAGAAAAACAAACTCAAGTACAAAATTCAAAAATCAAAATGTGTTTAAAAAAAATTCAAAAATCAAAACAATTTAGGAAAATATTTTTATATATATACCAACAAAAAAAAGAATCCTTCTTTCTTTTTATTTGCTTTTTCTTCTTCTCTTTTCCTCTGTTTTTTGTTTTTTCCCATCATTTGTATGTTTACATATAACAATTTTGAGATCACAAATGTACCCAACAAATCTATTCATTTCAAAATTAATTTCCTTCCCACATATATATATCATTTCTTTTTTCAATTTCTCTCTTTTCTTATTTTATATATATATTTTTTGTCTTCTCTCTCTTTCTTTTCATCTCTCTTCCTTTTCACTAGGGGTGTAAATGATCCGAGGTGCTTGCGAGTAGCTTGAATAAAACTTGACTCGTACTCGAATTGACCGAGTTCGAGTATCAAAAGATACTCGATGAATAAACGAGTACGAGTCAAGTAGTGAATTACTTGGCTCGATACTCGATTAAATACTCGACTCGTTACCGTAATTGGTACTCGACTTGTATGAAGTAGTCCTTGTGTATTATTTTCTTTTGAAATGGATGGCTTGTGACATTAATCTTAGAATGAAAGAAGGAAAATTGAATTCCTTGTAAAAGATGACATGTTATATTTCTGGTAGAGTGAAAGAACATGTGTTTCGTTTGTTTTTATTTTTTAAAACTTAGGTTTTGATGCATAATTGCTATTAATATATCGGTAATTTATGGTTATATATGTTAATATATAGAGTAGATAATAATAGTATCCAAATTGAGTATAACTAATGTTTGAGTGTATGGATTAATATTGTACTTGAGCTAATATGTTAAACGTTCATATGCACAATAAAGGAGTACTCAAGTTGAGTCGAGTACTCGAATAGTTAATCGAGTTTGAGTTCGAGCAAAATTTACTACTCGAAACGAGTTTAGGTTCGAACACCACCGCTGGCGTTCACTCGCTGGAACACCTAACTGGCCACTAGGTCCTGGTTGCTTTTCTTAAACAAGCTTTTCATGACATGCATTGATGCTACTTAGCGCAAAAAAATCAAACATTCAACACGAGTGGAAGCAAAAATTTAACAAAATAACCAAACAATTAATACCAAAATTTATATGGAAACTCTCTTGCAACTAAAGGAAAAAACCACAAGAGCCAGAGGGGAGCTCCATCCACTTTGAAATTTGAGGAATTATAATCTCTAATCATATCCATCAAACTCCAAATTACAATCATCAATTCAGATTTGACTATTAAATGGTAAGTTACCAAATCTGTATGAAAAATAATAAAACTCTATGTTTGAAGTAAGAACAAAAAAGAAATGAAGATTCTTTTTTCAAATATTCATCCATGAAAATTACACACACACACACACACACACACACACACACACACATATATATATATACTAATTGTAAAACAACCAAAAAGAGATATTCTAGACAAGTAGTAAAAGTACATCTTAACACTCTTCCTCAAGTTCAAGATGAATTGGTCTAATTGATGACTTGATACAAGCTGCTCTACTAATTGCATAATTACATCTAATGACTAAATACATTGTTATAAATAATATATATATATATTGCACAAAATACATCTCAACACTCTCCCTCAATTTGAGCATGTAAATTAACAATGCGAAACATGCTAAGAAGTAAAAAAGAGGATAGGAATCCAAGACCTTTAGCGAAGATGTCTTCTAGCTTACTATTGCTTTGAACAAAAGAAGTCATGATTTTCTTTGCTAGAAACTGAGTGCCCATGTAGTATTGGCGCCCTTTTTTTTTTGTGGAAACCCCTCTTTGAGCATCAGGCTTATTCCTTATTTATCCAAAAAATGGAATGCCCGTGTAGTATTGGCCCATTTTAATTAGTTAGTTTTAATTGAACCCAATTTTATTAGCCTCTTTTGTTTTAGAGTTATATTGCCATAAGGATTTATCCTTGTGTTTATTAATTATGGATTTAGTTCATCATTATTTTATCTTTTATGGTTTAGTTTAATTGATGCGTTACGTGTAAATTCCCCTTTACGGTTAGCCATATAAGCCATTTAATACTCAATTGAAAGTTCTGAATAAAATATTTTGCATCCTTGAAGTAACCTACTATAAAACCCTCAACATTGTGCCGTGCACAGGGTGATGCCTGACATTAGGCGCATCATGCTCCGATCCTTACGCTTACATAGTCACTTGGTGTGCAAACCTCTAGTGCTTGGTTGGATGTCAGCGCCTATGTTTTGGCTACGACACGGGACATAACGGATCTTGACCCAAGCATGACTCAAAGAGGCCATGTGTGCTTGAAGTAGTGCATTGACCTAGTTAAGGACCACTAGTCAAGTGCATGATCTCGCTCAAGCGGGCGCACATTAGTTGCACAACACTAGTTAAGGATGGACCCTTGACTAAAAGCAATGCGCGAGATGTGCTGATACGAGACGGGCATCGATCAGGCACAAGTATAAGAGCAGTGTGCATCCTTTGCATGGATAAATAGGGCCTAACAGAAATGAGCCTGAGCATGACATCGACAACTGAGGACCATGCGCTTGTTGCACAGCGCTGACCCGATGCGCAGGACACAGGTAAGGCGCATTACGTGCACAAGCAAGCTAGCATGACAACGGACTTTCACCTAGACGCAGTATGGCACCGACACAAGACGGACATTGAGTGTGCCTGAGCATTGACACTGACTTAGAGTGGAGCCTAGAGACACTCTTAGGTTAAGGCCTTGACCAACATATAGGTCAAAGGTTTGCGCAAGAAATGCTTGGCACCGACAGGTAGTGTATGATGTATCTCATATTTACGCATCTTTTAGTTGCTATTTTAATTATTTTACACTTGATTAATTATAGTTTTACACTCACTTTGACAATTTTAATTTTTATAGGTTCAAAGATTAAAATATCAGAAGTTGTCAAATTTGGTGTAAATGAGACAAATTCGATGAATAAACAATTAAATCAAGTCAATCAAGATTTGGGACAAGAATATAGCCTTGGCCCAGCCCAGATCGTGTAACACCATTCCGCAACCCACACCATCATCTTCAACCCCGACATCAAGCCCAGCCCATCCACCTCCTCCATTGCTCACCACAGCCCAGTGCCCGACCTGCCGACCTGCACCTTAATTCCAGACCACAACCGAAGCCCAAGCCCAGGTCAACTTAAGCTCAGCCTCGGCCCAGCAGCAGCACCAACACCACAAGCCCAGCATTGCCTAGGACCTCACACCTACGTTGATACAATCCAAAAATATATATGTTAAGTGAGGGATAATTTTGATATTAAATAAGTAGGTTTAGTCCTTAATTACAATTATACCCTCTCCTAACTCTATAAATAGGGGACTTGTGTTAGAGAAGAAGTAGGATGAATGTTTGAAATTTAAGTCCTTCTCTCTCCTCTATCTCTCTAGCTCTCCCCCTTCTCTATCTCTCCCCTTTCTTCCCTTGTATTATGTAAATCTTCCTATTTCCTCTTACTACAAGTCTTATTCTACTAGATCTATTCTAGATCGTAACATTGGTATCAGAGCAAGACGCTCCTCGGCATCAACAATGGATTTCGCACTAAATCAAGTGGTTGTGGAGTTGTTGGATATGCAAAAGAAGTGTGAAAAAATGGTTTAAAGGTTTGATGAATTTCAGGTTGGTTATCAAGAGTGGCGAGAAGAGTGCAGATCTATGTGTAAAAGCACCCAAAATACCTCTATTGTCTTTGATACACCCCCTGCCGTTACCTAAACCGCCGGAGCACCAAAACCCTCGCCTGAGAACAAGATCGAAGTACCGGAGGTCCTCCCCGAGGCCGAAATCGAAGCGGAGGTCTTCGATCTAACTCTAGAACCGCTAGTGCCGATATTGGAAGAGGAAGACGGCGTTCTCATCATTGCCAAGGTGCCAGAACCTCTAAACCCGAGCCAGAGCCCGGGCACCAAAGAGAAGAAAAAGAAAAACGAGGAGGAGGTCGGTGGTGAGGGAGCCGGTGCCACTGTGGGCACCGCCGCTGGTCATCGCCGAGGAGCCGCCACCTCACGTCGTCCAGGAGTCACACCGCCAGCAGCTCGGGCAGGCTAGGGTTTCGCGTGGGTCAATGCACGGGAAGAAGGAGATGGGGTTGGGTATTAATTACAATGTTACCCCTACATTTTACATAAATATTTTAAAGAAAAAAATTATTAAAATTTTTGATATTTTTAAAAAATTTACGGGGTTAAAATTTATAATTTTAGTATTTGACCCTGGAGGGTTAACAATTTGGATATCAATACCTTGATCCTTGAGGACAAGGATTTTTAAAAGGGGAAGGTATTGATACAATCCAAAAATATATATGTCAAGTGAGGGATAATTTTGATATTAAATAAGTAGGTTTAGTCCTTAATTATAATTATACCATCTCCTAACTCTATATATAGGGGACTTGTGTTAGAGAAGAAGTAGGATGAATGTTTGAAATTTAAGTCCTTCTCTCTCCTCTATCTCTCTAGCTCTCCCCCTTCTCTATCTCTCCAGTCTATTTCTCCCCTTTCTTCCCTTGTATTATGTAAATCTTCCTATTTTCTATTAATACAAGTCTTATTCTACTAGATCATAACATGCGCACAAGCCATCGACACCAAGCCCAACAGCCCAAGACCACCACCAGTCCAGCCCACTATTGCAACCCAGCTCGAGTGCACAGAGGGCTTCACGGCAGCAAGGATTTAAGTTCAGATTTACACTCTCTTTTGGGATTTTTTGCTCTTGATTTTGTTCTCTGTTTTCCTCTGCAGCACCGCCTCTCAGCTTGGTCTCTCAATTCTCTTTTGGTTTATAATTTAGTTTTATTTTTCTTTTTTCTTTTGTTTTGGTCAAAATTGAAACGTGAGCGAAACCAGCGTGAAGACCGATATGGGTTCTGTTTCAGGGTTTTTTGGTGAGGTTCGAAAAGAGGGAACCAGACTCAAGTGCCTCTCCCTCTGCCTTCCTGTGCTCTTTGCTTTTATAGGGAATAAAGAGGGGTAGGCGGTAGTAGAGAGGGGTGGGCGGTATTTGGTGAGAGGAGACAGGCTCTCTTTGGAGTAAGAAAATAAGGTACCATGTGCTTATTAGTTAGGTAGGTAGTAAACGGCTATCAATCTTTCTTGAGAGCGTAGCGGTATGCCAGGGAAGAATTTTCCATGTGATTGCTGAATGGTACCGCCTTTATCAAGTGGACGGTACCGACTTTATTTAGGGGTATCCTCAACAGTTAGTCTCTAGCTTTGGGGCTAAAAGTACTTTTAGCCTCAAAGCGTTTTTCTATAAATACCCTAGTGGCTTGTCATTTTCTTCCATAACCCACCTCCCTTTATGCTTTATAAAATGCATGATATGAATCGTGAAATTCTATCTTGGCCTCCTGGAAAATCGATTTTAAGGTTTACTTGCGTCTCCTCCAGTTTTCGTGATTTCCTTTTGGATTATGATTTTGTGGAAAGACAATCTTTTCATACCCTTGACCGTTGTGCGGATGGATTTTTCCTGCCACCTGAGAGTGTTTTTTCGCGTGATCATTTAGAAGCATTCTCTTCATCGGGGGGACTTTTCCCAATCATGCCGCCTAAGGTGTTAGGAGTACTAACTGATAATGTTTGCATGGTTGGTGTTGCAGGTGGTTTATTATTGTGCCGGGATTACAACCTTTCTTAATTGTTTGTCTGTAACCCTGCTTTTGGAATACGCCAACTAAATGATTTTCCCGAGGGAATTCTAACGGGCTATCTAGATCCTCCTTTGAATTGGGTTTTTAGATGCTTTGATACCGCTGCCAATTTTTGGATTTTATTTGTTCCTGTTAACAATGGACTTGGCCCATCCTTTCCATGGCCCGTGGCTTAATAATATCAGTTATATTTTTGGAAAGGCATGTGGAATGCTTGAAGAATTCTTGATGTGGTGCCTAGGAACATAGCTATTGCGGATCACATCTGTCTTGGTGGAGAGTTG
Source organism: Simmondsia chinensis (assembly GCA_018398585.1). Classification (NCBI taxonomy): domain Eukaryota; kingdom Viridiplantae; phylum Streptophyta; class Magnoliopsida; order Caryophyllales; family Simmondsiaceae; genus Simmondsia; species Simmondsia chinensis. The sequence goes on from JAGTTD010000016.1 coordinate 7,374,707, forward strand.
TTCTTTTTGTCTAACTGGGGTAAGTATCTGGAGGATGTTCAGAACCGTCCTTATGTGGTTCGTTGGAATACCGTGATTGTTTTTTTGCACAGGTTCCTAGATGTTGTTTGCAAAAATCTATTCTCTTGCTGTGATGCTAAGATCTCAAAGTGGTGGGGTTCATCAACGGATTTGCCTTTTTTGTACCTGATCACTCTTCGAAGTCCTGTATTTACGGTGTGGACTTTGTCAGATGTGGAGGATCCTTCTTCTTGGGTAAGGCAATACCGCTTATATATCCAGCTACCTTGGTTAAGTGGCAGATGGGATCCTATTATTACAAGCTTCACGATATCTCGAGAGTACATTGCTTTCACTGCCCATGACCAAGTGTTCCAGTGCGCTCTTCATGGAGATCTACGTGGGCGTATATACCACTTGGGAATCACCGGGGTGATTTCCAAGTTCAGCTGTTTTCTTATTCGGGATCTTTTCGCTATGGAAATGATCCCATGATACTTTTTGCCGCTTTTGAGTAAGCGGAAAAGTTTGCGTAGGTTAGCTGACGGTTAGAGTTTTGTTCTTGTGGTAAACGGATGGTGTACTCGTTCTTTTGATATTTTGCTCGCAGATCTGTATTTTGTTAGCAGTAGCCGCTAATTTGAAGTCAATGTAATTTTGCTGTTTTGTATAATATTCGGCCTTTGTTGGGCAAATACTTATATGGCTAGCAAATTGCTTTGTGAAACTATGCTGGCGCATGTACTTGTATAAATTTCTTTTTGCTAGTTAAGATGTAGCTAGCTTCTTATCCTTGGTTATTAGATGAATTTGGATAACTGCAGACTTTTAACATTTAATGGAGTTTTTATAGATAAATAACTTCATGCTCTCAATCCTACTTGGAGCGAATCACAATCGCCAGCCCCCAGTGTTAGATGGGGCACAAACAACCGCGGACTCCCGATGTTAGTGGGAATTTACCGCCAGCCCATAGTGTTAGATGGGGCACAAATAATTGCGGACTCCCAACGTCAGTGGAAATTTACCACCAGCCCCCAGTGTTAGATGGGGCACAAACAATCCCGGACTCCGAATGTTAGTGGGAATTTAGGCCAGCCCCCAGTGTTAGATGGGGCACAAACAACCGTGGACTCCCAAATGTTAGTGGGATTTTACTATCAGCCCCGGTGTTAGATGGGGCACAAACAACCGCAGACTCCCTATGTTATGGAAATTTACCTACTAGCCCCCAGTGCTAGATGGGGTACAAACAACCGCAGACTCCTGATGTTAGTGGGAATTTACCGCTAGCCCCCAGTGTTAAATGGGGCACAAACAACCACAGACTCAAGATGTTAGTGGGAATTTACCGAGGGCCTCCAATGTTAGATGGGGCACAAACAATCGCAGACTCCTGATGTTAGTGGGAAATTACGGCCAGCCCCTAATGTTAGATGGGGCACAAACAACCGCGGACTCCCGATGTTAGTGGGAATTTACCGCCAGCTCCCAGTGTTAGAAAGGGCACAAACAACCGTGGACTCCCGATGTTAGTGGGAATTTACCACAAACCTCCAATGTTAGATGGGGCACAAACAACCGTGGACTCCCGATTTTAGTGGGCATTTACTGCCAGCCCCTAGTGTTGGATGTGGCATAAACAACCACGAACTCCCGATGTTAGTGGGAGTTTACCGCTAGTCCCTAGTGTTAGATGGGGCACAAACAACCGTGGACTCTCGATGTTAGTGGGAATTTACCGCCCTTGAATAATTCCACATTCCCAATTTTACTTGAAGCAGATTACAATCTCCATTCCCTCAGCCGTTAATTGGCTAAGGTATAAATAAATCACATAGTAGCATTAAGCCCCCAGTGTTTAATAAGGTTGAGTTAAAATAAAACATGTAAATAAACTTGCGGCCCCAGCCGTTAATAAGGAAGAGTTAAAATAAAACACGTAAAATACCCTGAGCCCCCAGCCGTTAATAAGGCTGAGTTCAAATAAAACACGTAACAAAACCCTTAGTCCCCAGCCGTTATTAAGGCTGAGTTAAAATAAAATACGTAAAAGACCCTGAGCCCCTAGCCGTTAATAAGGCTGAATTAAAATAAAACATGTAAATGACCTTGAGCCCCCAGTCGTTACTAAGGCTGAGTTAAAATAAACTGCTAACATGATAGTGCAAAAGCTTCTAGCCCTGGTTTTTGGATAAGTTATAAATCACAGTATTCGAGGCTCCTTTAATGTAGTGCCACGTGCAGCTGTCTTACTTATCTGGCTGTTTCTTTTTTCCCTTTTCTTAGGCTTGAACCCTCTTCCCCCTCATTTTTAAAAACACGCACCTACTCTCCTTTTGCTCCGAAATTTTCCCTATTCTTTCAATTCTTCTTCTTCGTCTCCCCTTTGGTCCTTGTTTTAACATGATTGCAAGGTAATTGATTGTTATCTTCACTTTATTATTGGAACAAGGTTGTATTCTACTTTCTTTTGCCCTTTTTTTTAAATTTTCTACCTCTTCACTTGGGCTTCCGTGGGGGAGCCTGATGAAGATGCCCAGTTTATGGATGATTTTTTTGCGATACTGGTTCACAACCCTATTTTTTTACCTCTAGAGGCGGGGGTGCCTCTTGACCAAATGGTTTCCCCTTCTTCCTGCTGACCTAGTTCTGAGAACGCATCCTCGATCTCCAAGATGAATGCCCCCGTTTTGCTGACAGGGAGCTCTGATGGGCAACCTAACAGTTGTCAGGGTAAAAATTTTCTAACCGGCTTTCTTTTTGGCTCTTTTTTCTTATTTTAGTGAAATGGCTCCAAAGCGTGCGCATCAGGACATTAAATGCAAAGGCCGAACTAGGGAGGCTTTCTCCGAAGAGGGTATAATGGTGGAGTTGTTGTCTTGGTTGGCTCCTTTACCCTTAAGATCCCCCGAAGAGATGACTGTGTGTGCTCAGTTTCCTGAGGCGGCTTTAACTCTTCCTTTAAGATCATTCGTATCTTCAATGTCCATGGCAGAGGGGACAAAGAGGTTTTGGGAGAAATACTATTTTCCTAATGATTATGAGATAATAGAGCTAGGGGAAAACTATAATTTATTGTACCCCCGTTGTCCTGATTCTTTCGCGGTTACTGTTGATTCTTTGGGAGCGAGGTTGAGGTTCCCTCTACCAAGTATATTAGAATGGGTTTTAGGCAATATTCTTTATGCCCTAGCCAAATTAGCCCTAATGATTTTCGGAACATCTACAGCTATTTGGCTACTTGCTTTGTGGCGGGGCTCAGTTCTTCTACTCGTAGTTTTGATTACCTATTTAGAGCTAGGAAGCTGAGGGGTGTGGTCACGTTTTAGGGCAAAGTAGGGATCAAATTTGTGGAGAGTAACCCCTACAAGCTGAATTTTTGGCATAATAAATTTGTTTGGGTGAGGCCCTTGCACCCAATCCAAATTCCTACCTATTGGACCATGTTGAATAAGGGTAGTATCCCTTTTAAGGATGAGTTATCTCCCCTTGATAAAGAGGTGGTCCGGTATTTTAAAAAGGATTTGGGCTCACAATTTTTGGCCACCAAGGAGATATTGGCACAAGAGAGGGAGCTAATTAAGGCGGGTTTATGTACCAAGCTGACTAGCAATGAGTGATTTTCTCTTTATGAGGGAATCCTTTTCTTATCTTAATTTTTCTGAACTTATATCACTTAACTTTGTTTTGGACTATTTTTATTATTTTCTTTTTAGGACATGAGGCTAATGTAGATACTGTCAAGTTTATGGAAGCCTGTCGTTACGAGGTAGAGAAGGCCGAGAAGAGAGGGAAGAGGAGTGCAGTTAAAGGCAAAAAGGCCTTTGGGAAAAGAAAGAATGCTGCTGCAAAGGGTAGGAAAGAGCTTCCTTCAGGGGCTTCACAGCCAAGGAGGAAAAATAGGGCAAAGGGCAAAGCCTAGACCACTGGCAGTACCCCTCTTCCAGGAATATCTTTGTCATGGGAGGATGTGCCCTGAGTCCTTATAGTCCAGGCATCTCTGTTTGGCGAGATGTTTTCTTCAACGTCTAATTTATAGGAAGTAGCTACGCTTGTACCCCAATTGAGTGAGAATATTCCTCCCTCTGAACCTCGTCCGAGGAGGACGGTATCGGATGAGCCTTCATATGAGGAGACCCTAGAAACGGTATCGGACGTCTCAATTCATGCAGGCGAGAGGATAAGGGAGGAACCGCCTCCTGCTCTTGCAGTATCATCCGGTGAGCGATCTATACCAGAGGAGGCCCTACCACGGGATGGGGAAATGGTGTCATCAGGGATTCCTTTTCAACCTGAGGTACCTATGCATGAGGAGGCAATTTCAACTCTTTCCCCAAAGACAGTTTCTTTGCCGGTAGAAACGCCATCATCAGCGCAGATGCCTTCAAGAGCAGAATTTTTTCCCGAGGTTTCTTCCCTAGCACCAATGCAATAGCCTTCTTTTGAAGGAGGGGAGAATGTGGATTTGGGAATCGGTAGAGATCTTGACTTGTTTCCTCCTTTTCGAATTGACCTTTAAGCTACTTTTGATCCCCTTCAAGATCCCCTTCCTGAGTTTGCTTCTCCCTCTTCGCGAAGCAGGTCTTTCACAGTTGGTGGGGCCTCTTCCCAGGAGTTTCCTCATTTTTAAAGCTCTTCTTCTCTTTTCCTCCATGAAGGTGTGAACTTTATCCAATGAGCTAGCATGGCAGCACTTCCGTCAGAAGGTCCCCCGCTCGTTACTGAGGACACAGTTGATACCTATGCTCTGAAGGTAGCATCTTTGTTTGTCCCATTGTTTTACGGTCATCCTAAACTCATACACTTGTGTTATGATTGCAGATTAGCTCTTGGTGCATTGCCATGGCTTTGGGATGGGCTCGTGAGAGGGACGCGATGATTAGGGAGCTCTCACAATTGAAGGAGGAGAACAAAAGAATAGCTGAGGTTGTACAGGGTATAAGGATCGAGAAGGAAACGTCTATTGGAGAGGCTGAAAGGCTGCACAAAAAGAAAGGGGTAATGGCCAAACAGATGGAGCTATTGAACGAGGAGAAGGAGAAAGCGGTAGCAGAGGCCAAAAGCCTTATGAAAGAGAAAGATGAATTCTCCGAGGAGAATCAAAAGTTAAAGGAAGATTTGTTTACCAACCGTTGATACGTGGCTCCAGCGTTCTTAAGTCTGAATGGCATGACTTTGTAATAGTATGTGCCTTTAGCAGTTATGCAGGACGTCTTTTCTTAATCATGTGGGTGCATCTGAATTTGATGATACCTCGAGAAGGCGTCCATGAAACTAAACAGGTCACATCCTGCAGTAAGTCTACCAGCCTATCGATCTTAGGCAAAGGATATGAATCTTTTGGACATGCTTCATTGAGGTCTGTAAAATCCACACATATCCTCCAACTCCCATTCGACTCTTTCACTAACACTACGTTAGCCAGCCATTCTGGAAAAAACACTTCCTTGACGAACCCAGCTTGTGTTAATTTTCGTGTCTTAGCTTTTATGGCTTCATTGCGTTATGTACAAAAGCTACGCCTTCACTGCTTAACAGGCTTCTGGTTAGTCTGTGTGTTGAGTCAATGGATAATCACTTCTGCAGTATTCCTGACATTTCTTCTGTGGTGAATGCAAAAACATCTCGATACTATTTTAAAAGTTTCCCAATTTCTTCTCTTAGACGCTGAGGCAGTGATGTACCCAAATGGGTATATCGTCCCTGTTCCAATTCATATTTTTCCAGGGGTGTAGGGGTTAAGTTCAAATTTGGAGATGGTCTGAGCTCGGTGGACTCAACAGCCATTATCACCGAGTCAGGGAAGGTATGGTAGTATTCAGAGATTGAGTCCTGATTACCGCATACTGTTATGATGTCGCCGGTATCAGACTCAAACTTCATAGCCAGATGATATGTGGAGACCACGGCATGTAAACGGTTCAAAGAGGGACTTCCCAGAATCAAGTTGTATGCAAAAGAAGGGTCTATGACTAGAAATTCAATCTTTATTGTTCGTTGTTCCCCATTTCCTTAAAAAGTCGTAGTTAACGTTATCTTGCCTAGCAGTACTATGGAATTTCCCGTGAATCCAACAATAAGGCATGATGAGGGGAGGAGTGCGGTAGTTGATATTCCCATTCTAGTAAAATAGTCTAAGAAAAGTACATTTATAGAACTCCCTTGGTCAATCAATATTCGGCGCACAATACTCCCGTAAATGTTTGCGGTAATGACAAGAGGATCTTCTTAAAGTACATCCACCCCCTGAGGATCTTCTTAAGTAAAACTTATGCATCTTGATTTCTTGTACACCGGACCCAACCTGTCTTTTTCCATGTTTGTTTTTTGTTTGTGTCGAGAGGATGGATGTTTTCCCACAATAGTGCCAACAACTTTTGGTGAATTGTTAGGGTTTTTAGTACCGCCATCATTATTTTGGCTCTTTCCGGTTTTTATTCTCTACAGATCCGTATATTCCACCCATTTCCCTGTGCATTTAGCCTCATTCATACAGTATTCTAAAGTGCGGCATTCTTCCGTGTTATGGGTAGAAATTTAGTGGTACGCACACCAGCTGGTCTTATCATTTTGATGGGGAGCGCTACGGGGGTCTTTGAATGGTTCTGTTGTCTTGACCTCCAAGAGTGGTCGTACGGTCTCTTGCTAGATGGGCGGTCTAAAAACGGGCCCAGAATTTCTTGTGGGGTGAAAGTTTCTTCATGGTGGCCTAAAATCTTCTTTTTGTCCAGAAGATGTCCCTGTGTGAACCCCTTCGGGCTTTGGTGTAACTTGCATTACATCTTCAGCAGAGATGTATTTATTTGCTTTATGCCAAAGCTCGTCAATTGTTAAAGGCGGCCCTCTGGCAAGTGCAAATTTGAAATTACAATTCTGTAATCCTTTGATGATGGCGGTCATGGCCGTTTCATCAGATAGGCTTGCAACATCAATCATAGAGCACGTAAAACGTCGTACATAGCTTCTTAGGGGTTCAAATTCATGTTACTGGAGCTTAAGGAGATGTGCGGCTGTCTTTCTTCTCCGTTTATTGCTGATGAAATGATGCACAAATAGCTTTGAAAGTTCAGAGAAACTATGAAAAAATGAGTTTAGGAGAGACGCAAACCAATTTTGTGCAACTCCCTTCAAGGTAGCCGGGAAGCATTTGCACCATATATCTTCTCCCACATCCTGTAAGTACATTCGTGCCATAAATCTGGTTAGGTGATGTTCCGGATCTTGAGTCCCATCGAATAAATCAATGCTTGGAATCTTCACCTTTCCCACTGGAGCCAAAAGGATCCGTGGTGTGAATGATGAGTGAGCCCCTAGCACAGGAGGCGTTGTGACTGATTCGGGGATCTTTTTGTTGTTCTTCTTTACGTGATTTTGATAGGTACTGGCTGTGGATTTGGTGACCTCGTTTGGGCTTTGAGCTCGGGGGTGTTGGGACATCCTTTGGGTAGCTGTAAACCGACTGGGATCCCGGATTTGTTCCGTATTATTACTACGGATTTATGCAAGGAGTTGGCTTATTCGATGTTGAAGCCGATTGAATTGTTCTTGAGTTACATAACCTGGATTACGAGGTCCTCCATTGGGACTAACAGAACGGCTGGTGTTTGACATGAGAAAAGTTTTAATACCCTTCCCACAGACGGCGCCAATTATTTCGGGGGGTTTTTTTTTGGTGAGGTTCAAGGTGAGGTTGGAAAAGGGGAAACCGGACTCAAGTTCCTCTCCCTTTGCCTTCCTGTGCTCTTTGCTTTTATAGGGAACGGAGAGGGGTAGGCGGTATTAGTGAGAGGAGGCAGTAGTGGAGAGAGGTGGGCGGTATTTGGTGGGAGGAGACAGGCCCTCTATGGAGTAAGAAAAGGGGGGTACCGTGTGCTTATTAGTTAGGTAGGTAGTAAACGGCTGTCAATCTTTCTTGAGAGCCTAGCGGTATGCCATGGAAGAGTTGCCCTTGTGATTGCTGGATGGTACCGCCTTTATGTAGTGGACGGTACTGTCTTTATTTAGGGGTATCCTCAACAAGTTCATTCATATCCTCCTTCATCGTTTCATCCTTAATGGAGAGTTAATTTCCTCTCTAGGGTTAGATGAAGTCTTAGCCTTTTTACTTTTGTATTACTTATAATTTGGGTTAATTTGATTCTTTACATCAATCGTTTGATTGAGATAAATACTTTAAAGTATTATGTTTTTATAGTTTATTCAATTGAGATGATTATTGAGTTTGTATTATTTGATCATTGATGTTGATATTTATAAATTAGTTCTTCGTGCTTGTAACCTTAGAATTAATTAATCAAGCAAAGTGTTCACCAAATTATAAATTTAAGCTTATCTTGCCTATGCTTTAATAAGATAGGGTCAATACACGATAACTAGCAACAATATGTTATGTAGAGCCTATTTTTCTTATGCTTTAGTTAGATAGGGTTGACACGTGATACTAACAATATCACCTTAGTAGGTTGAAGCTTGTAGCCTAAACCACTACTCGTGTGGCAATCAATAATCCTAATTTAATAGTTAACACAAGAATAATTGGCCAATGATAGATTCAAAACCCTAGGTTCTAATTCCAAACTCTTTTCCCTATTAAACATAGAATCCTTTAGTTTAATTGGCGTTTCCTTAGAATAGTTGACACACAACCCCTCAATTTTATTTGAATCAATTTAGGTTGTAAAATAAATTCACGTACTCTTAGCCCATGTGGTTCGACACCCGCTCATCCTAGACTTCAATTTAGATGCGGTTAGTAGACGGGGTTTAACTTTAAATTTTGATAGACTAGAAAAAACACATCAGTGCACAGGTACAGGTGCCAAGACCTAGGAGCTGGGCGTGCTGCGCAAGTGCGCAGCTGGGCGCATGGAGGTGCATAGGTGTGTTGGGATGTGCATTAATGCGCAAGCTTGCGCAAAGGGTGCGCCACGCTATGCACCTCAGTGTGCTTGCAGCGCACACACACAATAGCTAGTGCCAGGCACTGGCAGCACGTGGGGTGCGCACAGCGTGCACTACAGTAGGGATGCCAGCGCATGCCTTGTCATGGCGTAGCGCTGGGTGCGTGTGACACGATGCACGTCTGCTCCGGGACTCATGAATACTTGGGAAGCCTTGCACATACGGAAAGGTGCTTGACACGTGCGGGTCACGTGACCTAACGATTATTGAGCATGGGACGTGGTGCTTTGAAGGAAAAACCCTTGACCCTGAGTTCTAATAGGAGTTCTTGACCAGAACCTCGACCTAGTAATTGCCGCAGAAGTGGAGGGAAGCTGACCTTGCAGTCTTGGCTTAGTTTGACCTGATAAACCCTCCTTTGGCATTAAAAGCAGTGTCGCTCAAGGGAAGTGGGGAATCAAGCTCTCCTAAGGTGTTTCTAGCTATCCAGGCAGTTACTTTGCCACCAGATCATGGGGGAACTACTGGGAACTTCTATAAATGGCGTTGTTTGGCCAGAGTTGAAGGCATTTAGTTTTGCATTCAATTTTGTACTCAGTTCCTAAGCAAAGAAAGAGTTTTGTATACGGTTCAAAGCAAAGTGTGAGGGGTTTCCATTGTAATTCAAAGAGTGCTTAATAATAAAAAGTCATCCCTTTTGTCTTGCGCTTCATGTACCATGTTTACGTTTATTTATGTTTACTTCCACTGTGTTTGTGTGTGATTTCATGTGTTTTAGGCTGAGTGAGACGTAACCTCACTGCCATCATAAGTACTCAACAAATTTATGTTCAACAGCCTATCCTTTATTTTATTATGAAAATAATAAAATAAGAAGGAAAAAGTTGCTCAATTTCTCACAACTCCAAAAAGAGAAAAAACCCTGAATTTATGAATTAAAATTTGAAAATTATGAAAGCTAAAAAACCTTATATTTTCTTCCTTAAATATAGGAGTCAGTTGACTTAGAATAAAAGACTAAAAGATAATTATAAATAAAATCTGAAAACTATTCCGAATTGATATCAAACTCTAATCAAATTCACCTCCTGCATCCGCTCTCTCTGCTCTGCTCGCCAACTACCCTATTTGGCAAGTCGTACCCTCCAAGCCATTAACGGGCTACATCATCCTCCCGGGGTTGGAGATAATTCGCAAGGGGACTAACAAGATCATTCTCACCAAAGTAAGGAACAAGGTGTTTGACGTTGAACACGTCAAAGGTCCTCATGCTGGGTGAAAGCTGAAGATGATAAGTGTTGTCGTTGATCTTCTCAAGTACCGCCAAAGGTCCAATCTTGCGAGCAGTCAGCTTGTTATAATCCCATGCCGGAAATCGTTCCCTCGTCAAGATTGCCCAAACCTTGTCGTTACCAGAAATTGAACTGCCCGGCATCTCTTTTTACTTCCCGTCTTGTATTTGGCGGTAGCTTCCAGCAGCCGAGCTCTAGTTTGCTCATGGACATCTCTAAGGGTAGAGATGATGTCTTCCGTCTTTCCGTGAGGACGAGTTAGATCCGGAACGGGCCCCAAATTTATCGGAGATCGTGGCACAAATCCATAGATGACTTTAAATTGCGCGAAACCTTTACTCTTATTAACAACACTGTTATAGGCGAATGTAGCCTAGTGTAGCTACGCCTCCCATCCTCAAATGTTATCAGCAACAAGGCATCGGACGAGATTGCCTAATGAGGGGCTAGTGACCTCGGTTTGTCCATCTGTTTGAGGTTGATGGACAGTGCTGAAGGCGAGAGATGTGTTCGCCATCTTCCATATCGACTTCTAGAAGAAATTGATGATTCTGACTGTTGGTTTCATAGTTCTCTGATACCAATTGTGGGTTCACGGTTTTTCAACTGTGGTCACAACAAAGGGCACCTGTCAGAGCACTCTACATAGGAGACTCTTTTCACTACCTAAGCCCCTGGGCAGAGAGTCACCTTCATGACACCTCAGATGTGAGAGTTCTTGGGAATAGGGGTTGTCTCTATGGATCCCTTTGCTCTGATACCAATTGTTGGGATGAGTTTCAAAAATAGTCCCCAACTTAATAAAGTTTACCCATAATTTTAAACCTAGGGTTTATTTAAAATTCATAATTTTAAATCTACAGATCTAAATTCTTAAATTAAATCTACAGCCTCTACTCTAATACATTTATGACAATAACATAAACTTAAAACAGGCATAATAAGAAAAACTTTAAATAAATAAAAAATTGAAAACTTGAAAGGGAAGGAAAGAAAAATACCTAAAATTGCTCCAAAATAAAGAATACCGGAATGATAAAACTCCAAGAATAAAAACGAACTATGAGAAAGGAGAGAAAACTGAGACCCAACAAAAGTGACATGAGATAAACTCAAATTGTCACATTTGTTTAAAATGTTACCATAGGTAGTATTTAGATAACGCTTTTTAATTGTTGCATTTGCTTGATACCTAATGTAATGCTTCAGAATAACTGTTGCATTACCTAATTTAACATTTTAAAAGCATTGTTGCATAAGCCATATGAAGGTCCAAAAAGCAACCTAAGAGAGGGGGGGGGGGGGGGGGGTGAATTAGGTTCTTTCGAGATAAATGAAAATTTAAACTTTAAGAACCAAATTATCAATTAAAAGTTGAATATAAAATGCAGAAATTTAAAGGCAAGAAGAATAATGCACAGAGTTTTTTATAGTGGTTCACTTCCAACCCGGAAGCTAGTCTACTTTTCAAGTGACTACTCTTAGTCACTTGAGCCTTTGACTAAGCTCGATGATCCTTTTTAAAACCAGGCTCAGGATCCAACCTTTACAACCGGTCTTTTTAGACGTAGGCTCAAGACCAACCTTTTACAACCGATCCTTTTATAATCGTAGGTTCAGGATCCAACCTTTACAATAGAGCAATTTAGAATCAATTTGAATAAAGCAATGAAAGAATTAAGCACACAAATTCTTCACTCTTTCAAGAGTGAATTGACACTTTGATCAAGCTTAGCCAAAGCTAAGGATATGCCAATGTAAGCTCAAAGATCAATAAAAAGAAAACAAGTGATGCTCAAATAAAAACTTAAACAAAAGTTTAAATCAAACCGTTGAAAGCGCAATGAAAGAGAACCTGTATCAAAGAATGCTTGGAGAATGTTTTTGGGTGATTTGAGCTAAGGAAATCAACCCCTATTTATAGGTAAATAAGGGCCAAGAAGACGTTCAAAAAGTTGGAAAAAGTTTTGGAAAGAAATCAAGTCAAAAGTAACCGTTTTGGGGCAAATTCGGTTTGTGTGGAGACACACAGCTGCCCTCAGTGGCTACTGTAAGTCTGTGTGTTGACACATACCTGCTGTGTGTCGACACTCAGCCTACCCGGGTGCATTTACACGTTTTGATCACTTTGCTTGATTTGTGGGATATGTTTATCTCATTTCCAAAGTTAAAAATTTGATTGATTGGTTTCTATATTTATTCAAATTTGAATTTAATACCCACATGATTATAAACTAAGTTAATTGCATAAATCAAGCAAAATTATCACCCATCCATATTTTAATTAATTTTATTATGTCAATACCGATCTTGAAATGGTGTTTAAGTTATTAAGCTAGATTGGTTTAATTTCGACTTGAATATTTTTCAAATAAAATTTGAAAGTTAATTTTTCAAAAATATTTCAAAAACATTTTTGATAGAGCATCACATGTCAGTATTGAGCCTTGAGCTCAATTGATATATCCTGATCCTAAGTCCTCGACAATAAAAATAAATAATGTCGAGGTGCTTGAACTCGGATCACATTCTCTTTAATTTGATGAATCTTTGCTTCAACTGGTGCTCTTTTCTTCTCTTGATTGATCTTCTTGGAAAGTTTCTTGTCATCATGATTAATCTCGATGTTCCTAGCTTTCTTATGAGTCACTTAAAGACAAGATTAGAACAGCTTATATACCATGACTCACTACATGGTTGTTATCATCAAAATTACAATAATACTTGCTTTAGGGCCAACAATCTCCCCCTTTCTGATGATGACAAACATTTGGTGTTTTATCTTAAAAATATGAAAAGTAAGATGTAGAAATCACCGCACGAACATATACATGAAGATGTATTTCAAAGATGCATTATAGGAAATATAAACGCTCCCCTTGAGTTCATGCATTATGGAATTGAATATTCAAGGGGTTAGAACTTATTTTTAGCATAGCACTATGAAGCATGAATCATGAAACAAACAAACACATCATCTTTCTCCCCCTTTGTCATCAACAAAAAGTACAAGAGGAAGAAAAGGAACATATTCAATCATAAGATGAAAAGAAAAAAAATATTTGACACAAAAGGTAGACAAAATGTTGCTCCAATGTTTTTGAAAGAAGAAAAACCAAATAAATCTAAGGAGAAGGGGTCCGTTTCCTGTAAGCAAGAAAATCGAAAATCTTTTGGAAGTTGGATCGCGTTTCTTGCTGGAATTCGTCAATGGTGGATTGTAAGTGAGACTGTTGTGCATGAATGGAAGACACTTGTTCTTCTTTCACTCCTTTCTTTTTTTTTTTTTTTTTTTTTTTTTTTTTTTTTTGTAAGGCCCAAGTTGAGGTTCATCCTCATTAACCTCTTTTTCCTTATCAAAGTTTTCCTCTTCTTTGTCCTCGTCTCTAGGGTCATTTGTTTCCTCTATTCTCTTAATTCCTTTTTGCTTCTTTACCCATTCATTAGTATGAAGTTCAAAACCCATTTTTCTTAAAGAGGCCTCTATAGAGTCATCGTGATATGGAATAGCATGTGTAAGAGATGAACGAGGTAGTGTTCGTGGAGACACTTTTTTTTTTTTTTAGAAATAAAAATGGTCCAATCCTATACCCATGGATTGGATAAAAATACTTGGTCCTTTGGAGCCTTTTTTTATGTTGAGTTTTGAAACTCATAATGAAATGCAAACAATCAAGATCATGTTGTCAAGTTACACATTCCAAGTCTAGTTCTAATTCCACAAAAACTTTCTTCACCTAGAGGTTTAGTGAAGATGTCCGCTAATTGATCATTGGTGGGAACAAATTTTACAATGACATCTCCCTTAAGTACATGATCACGAATGAAGTGATGTCTAGCTTCAATATGTTTTGTCCTAGAGTGTTGAGCCGAATTTTTAGTTAAGCAAATAGCACTACTGTTATCGCACATAATAGGAGCATGGGTAATATTTATGCCATAGTCATTTATTTGATGCATTAACCACAACATTTGAGCACAACAACTTCCACATGCAACATATTCGGCCTCGGCGGTGGATAAAACAACAGAATTTTTCTTTTTCCTAAACCATGACACCAAAGCATGACCAAGAAATTGACAAGTACCACTAGTCGATTTTCGGTCCACTTTGTATTCGGCAAAATCCGCATCACTATATCCAACTAAATTGAAGAAATCACATTTATGGTAAAATATGCCTAAGGTAGGAGTACCAACTAGATGTCCAAATATTCTTTTTACGGCACACAAATGAGATTCTTTAGGACATGCTTGAAATCTTGCACATAAACATACACTAAACAATATATCAGGTCTACTAGCGGTAAGGTAAAGAAGGGATCCGATCATACCTTGATATAGCTTTTGGTCCACCTTTTTACCTTTTTCATCCATATCTAACTTAAGAGTTGAGCTCATTGGTGTTGCTATTTCCTTAGAGTTTTCCATGCCAAATTTCTTAAGCATTTCTCTAATGTACTTGGCTTGGTTGATGAAAATTCCTTCCTTGCTTTGCTTGATTTGTAATCCAAGGAAGTAGTTGAGCTCTCCCATCATACTCATTTCGAATTCCCTACTCATAAGGTTTGCAAAGTCTTCACAAAGAGATGGATTAGTAGCACCAAACACTATATCATCAACATAAATTTGTACAATAAGAATTTCATGGTTAGAGTGTTTGATAAAGAATGTGGTGTCAACTTTTCCTCTTAAAAATCCATTTTGCATTAAAAAGGAACTCAATCTCTCGTACCAAGCTCTAGGAGCTTGTTTCAATCCATAGAGTGCCTTTTTGAGTTTGAAAACATGATTGAAAAATTTGTCATCCTCAAATCTGGGCTGTTGCTCAACATAAACCTCTTCTTCAATAAGACCATTTAAAAATGCACTTTTAACATCCATTTGAAAAAGTTTAAAATTTTTAAATGAAGCAAATGCACATAAGAGCCTAATGGCTTCTAGCCTTGCCACGGGAGCAAAGGTTTCCTCATAGTCTATACTTTCTTCTTGGTTATAGCCTTTAGCTACTAACCTTGCCTTGTTTCTTACCACGTTACCTTCCTCATCTTTCTTGTTGCGGTAGACCCATTTGGTACCTATAACTTGATGATCTTGTGGTCTATCCACAAGTTCCTATACATCACTTCTCTTGAATTGGTTTAGCTCTTCTTCCATTGCCATTATCTAATTTGCGTCATTAAGAGCTTCTTTTATGTTCTTAGGTTCTTCAAGAGAGATGAATGCGGCAAGATAACAATATTCTGTTAATGCATGTCTAGTTTTTACGCCTTGAGAGGGATCTCCTAGGATTTGACCTGTTGGGTGATCCTTCAAGTATTTTAAATCTCGTGGTAAGTTTTTCTCTTTAGATTCTATATTTTGGTTATCTCCTTTTGATTCATCTGTTTGAGCATTAGGTATAACTTTTTCTTGCTCATCGGATGAGTGTGTGATGTTTATTGATTTGATTACTATGTCATCGTCGTCACAAGGAGTTCTAGAGGATAAGACATTTGTTTCATCAAAAACTACATGTATAGACTCTTCTACAACCTTTGTTTTCTTGTTATAAACTCTATACGCTTTGCTCGTTAAGGAATATCCAATAAAAATACCATCATCAACTCGTGAATCAAATTTGCCAAGATTTATTTTTCCGTTGTTATGAATGAAGCATTTGCATCCAAAATGTTTAAAATATGCAATGTTTGGCTTTCTACCTTTAAAAAGTTCGTATGATGTTTTCTTTAAAATTGGTCTTATTAAGGCTCGATTCAAAACATAACAAGCGGTGTTAATGGCTTCGGCCCAAAAAGACTTAGGCAAGTTATTTTCACAAATCATTGTTCTTGCCATTTCTTCAAGTGTTCTATTTTTTCTTTCAACTACTCCATTTTGTTGAGGAGTTCGAGGTGCTGAAAAATTATGGTTAATTCCAAAATAGTCACAATAGATTTCGAAATCATCATTTTCAAATTCCCTTCCATGATCGCTTCTAACCGAAATAATTTTTAAATCGTTTTCATTTTGAACCTTTTTACAGAACTTTTCAAATTTATCAAAGGCTTCACTCTTATGAGAAAGGAATAGGACCCAAGTAAAGCGTGAGTAATCATCAACAATTACAAGTCCATATCGCTTTCCACCAAGGCTTAAATGACAAGTAGGACCAAATAAGTCTATGTGTAAGAGTTCAAGATGTCTTGATGTTGAAACTATGTTTTTAGGCTTGAATGAAGATCTAGTTTGTTTGCCATGTTGACAAGCACCACAAATATGATCTTTTTCAAATTTAAGTTTTGGTAGACCTCTAACAAGATCATTTTTTGAAAGTTTTGAAATCAAATCCATACTAGCATGCCCAAATCTTCTATGCCAAATCCAAGGATCATTTTCATCCATGACACTAAAACATTTTAATGAATCTACACATTCAAGGTCAATCATATAGACATTTTCACATCGTTGCCCAATAAGCAGAATTTCGTCTGATTTAGAGTGTTTAACTGTGCATTTAGATGATTCAAAGATCACACAATAGCCTTTATCACATAATTGACTGATGCTTAGTAAGTTGTGTTTAAGACCTTCCACAAGTAGGACATCTTCAATGCAAGGAGAAGAGTTAGAGGCAACATTACCGATACCGATTATTTTTCCTTTCTTGTTGTCACCGAAGGTGACATTTCCTTTTCTTAGCATTAGAGAAGTGAACTTGGATTTATCTTCGGTCATATGTCTTGAGCAACCACTATCCAAGTACCACTTTTGGTTTTTGCTTTGGATTTTCATACACACCTATCACAGTTCAAACACTTTTAGGTACCCAAATTTTCTTGAGTCCTTTGTTGTTAGCCTTTGCGTTTGGTAGTTGAGATCCTTGTGAAACCCAAACCATCTTTGTCTTTTTCAAGTTTCTTTTGAAAGGACATTGGTGAACAATGTGCCCATGATCACCACAATAGTTACATCTTATAGAGTTTGTGGAGGGTGACGAGGCTTTAACAAAGAGAATATTCAAGTTTTTCTTTTGAATGTTTCCGTTATAACCAATTCCTTCTTTGTTTGTACATAGGGTTTTGGGATGAAAGGATTTTGTCAAGTGTTTCTTGACCTTTAAAAAATTTGCTTGATATTTTTGAAAGTTCTTCCATTTTTTCTTTTAGGGACTCATTTTCTTTTAAAAGTGATTCGTCTTCCTTGGATTTTTCTTTCTCATGTTCCTTTAAACTATAGAGTGTTTCTTCCAATAATTTCTTTTCGTTTGTTAGTTTGATGACAACCTTATTTAGAGACTCATTCTTTTTATTTAGGGATTCATTTTCAAGTTCTAGTAATAAAAGTTGTTTTGAATCTTTTTCCAATCCCTTCTTTTCAAGATCTTTTATAAAAATATTGTGTCGTTTTTTCAGTTTCTTATATTTCTCATATAAATCTTGAAAAGCAACAAGAAGTTCATCATAAGATAGATCGTTTACCTCATCTTCTTTGATGTTATCATCGTCAATTGCCATAAGATAGAGATTAGTCACTTCCTCTTCACTTTCTTCATAGGAGTCATCGTCGCTATCTCCCCAAGCCGCAAATGCTTCCGTTCTTCCTTTTTGTCTTTCTTTTTGAGTTTGTTGAAGAACTTCTTATTTTTTGGCTGAGGACAATCTCTTTTAAGATGTCCGACTTCTCCACACTCATAACAAGTTGGCTCATCTTTGGAAGAAGATGAACCCTTTTTAAAATTTTTCTTAAATCTTTTCTTTTCAAGATGCTTGTAAATTCTTTTTGCTAACATAACAATTTTATCATCACTTTTGTCACTTTCATCACTTAGAGATGATTTAAATGCTATGTTCTTGTTTTTCTTTTGTTTTCCCTCTTCTTTAAACTCTTTCATGTCAATCTCATGGGTCATGAGATTTCCAATAAGTTGGTCAAGTTTATAAGTAGAGAGGTTGTGAGCTTCCCGAATGGCAGTAACCTTGCCTTGCCATGAAATAGGAAGGCATCGAAGAATTTTACTAACTTGCTCCTCATTTGAATACGTTTTCCAAGAGCTTGAAGTTTATTAGTAATATCGGAAAATCTAGTGTACATCTCTTTTATTGATTCCTCCGGTTTCATTTTGAAAAGCTCGTAAGCTCTTACTAACATGTTTATTTTAGAAGATTTAACTTGATCCGTACCTTCATAGGTGACCTCTAACTTGTCCCAAATTTCTTTTGCCGATAGACAACCGGACACATGGTTAAAGACATTTGGGGCAATAACACATAATAGATGATAATGAGCTTTTGCATTTTTTGTAAGCTTTTCTTTATCATCACGCATAAGCTCATTTTCTTCTTTTTCAATGGATTTTTCACCTTGTATCTTTGATGGTATGTGATCACCATTTTTTGTAATAAGCCATAAGTCGAAATCTATAGATGTAATATATAGTCTCATTCTTAGTTTCCAATAGGGGAAATTTTTCCCATCAAAAAGAGGCGGTTTATTGGTCGATTGACCCTCGGCTAAGATTGGAGTGAAGGTTGCCATAGGATCACTATAAGATTGTTAGACCAAAACAAGAGTACTAGCTCTGATACCAATTGAAGGTCCAAAAAGCAACCTAAGAGGGGGGGGGGGGTGAATTAGGTTCTTTCGAGATAAATGAAAATTTAAACTTTAAGAACCAAATTATCAATTAAAAGTTGAATATAAAATGCAGAAATTTAAAGGCAAGAAGAATAATGCACAGAGATTTTTATAGTGGTTCACTTCCAACCCGGAAACTAGTTCACTTCTCAAGTGACTACTCTTAGTCACTTGAGCCTTTGACTAAGCTCGATGATCCTTTTTAAAAACAGGCTCAGGATCCAACCTTTACAACCGGTCTTTTGTACGTAGGCTCAAGACCAACCTTGTACAACCGATCCTTTTATAATTGTAGGTTCAGGATCCAACCTTTACAATAGAGCAATTTAGAATCAATTCGAATAAAGCAATGAAAGAATTAAGCACACAAATTCTTCACTCTTTCAAGAGTGAATTGACACTTTGATCAAGCTTAGCCAAAGCTAAGGATATGCCAATGTAAGCTCAAATATCAATAAAAAGAAAACAAGTGATGCTCAAATAAAAACTTAAACAAAAGTTTAAATCAAACCGTTGAAAGCGCAATGAAAGAGAACCTGTATCAAAGAATGCTTGGAGAATGTTTTTGGGTGATTTGAGCTAAGGAAATCAACCCCTATTTATAGGTAAATAAGGGCCAAGAAGACGTTCAAAAAGTTGGAAAAAGTTTTGGAAAGAAATCAAGTCAAAAGTAACCGTTTTGGGGCAAATTCGGTTTGTGTGTCGACACACAGAGGCTATGTATCGACACATTTATGGCAAATTCGGTTTGTGTGTCGACACACAGACTGTGTGTCGATACATAGCCTCTGTGTGTTGACACACAGCTGCCCTCAGTGGCTACTGTAAGTCTGTGTGTCGACACATACCTGCTGTGCGTCGACACTCAGCCTACCCGGGTGCATTTACACGTTTTGATCACTTTGCTTGATTTGTGGGATACGTTTATCTCATTTCCAAAGTTAAAAATTTGATTGATTGGTTTCTATATTTATTTACATTTGAATTTAATGCCCACATAATTATAAACTAAGTTAATTGCATAAATCAAGCAAAATTATCACCCATCCATATTTTAATTAATTTTATTATGTCAATACCAATCTTGAAACAGTGTTTTAAGTTATTAAGCTAGATTGGTTTAATTTTGACTTGAATATTTTTCAAATAAAATTTGAAAGTTAATTTTTCAAAAATATTTCAAAAACATTTTTGATAGAGCATCACATATCAGTATTGAGCCTTGAGCTCAATTGATATATCCTGATCCTAAGTCCTAGACAATAAAAATAAATAATGTCGAGGTGCTTGAACTCGGATCACATTCTCTTCAATTTGATGAATCTTTGCTTCAACTGGTGCTCTTTTCTTCTCTTGATTGATCTTCTTGAAAAGTTTCTTGTCATCATGATTAATCTCGATGTTCCTAGCTTTCTTATGAGTCACTTAAAGACAAGATTAGAACAGCTTAAATC
The DNA here is from genome assembly GCA_018398585.1 of Simmondsia chinensis. Classification (NCBI taxonomy): domain Eukaryota; kingdom Viridiplantae; phylum Streptophyta; class Magnoliopsida; order Caryophyllales; family Simmondsiaceae; genus Simmondsia; species Simmondsia chinensis. The sequence goes on from JAGTTD010000016.1 coordinate 7,394,973, forward strand.
CCATGACTCACTACATGGTTGTTATCATCAAAATTACAATAATACTGACTTTAGGGCCAACACCATATTATAGGCAACACTTTTTGTAAAGTGTTATATTTGTTGTATTTTGCAACATTTTACAATCTGTAACCTAAACCTTTTTTCATTTTTTAATAATTTATGTTTTGGTACATGAGAAACAAATAGTTTTAAGATCAAAATTTTGAGGGCAAATTATTACATAACAATGCTATGAGATTTTGTGTAGTAATTACTGTACACAAATTTTGTGAAATAGCATTTTTGTTCAAAAGTTACATATATTTTATAAAACAGTTAAAATTACGATGTCTAAGCATACAAAGGTGACTTTTTTGTTAGTAAACTCACAATGCCCTTGCAATAATTGCCTTCATTATTCGCGTGAACTACAATTTTATTGCTAATAAAACTATGTTACCTCGTTATACACTACTTTTTCGACTATTTTATTAAATATTTTTTATTTGAACCAAAATAATATTTAACAAAAATTATAGAATAAAACAACTATAACATCAAATTTTGAACTATTAATATATAACTTAACAAAATTTTATCATTAAATTTAATTTTATTCAACATTAATTTATTCACGAAAAAATTATTGCTAATTTGGGTTAAAACTTTCACCAAAAATGTTGGGGCTCAAGTAATTCAAAAAGAAAGTAAACTTACTATTCAAAGTTAACCGGTCCCTCTTCTACCACTCTTTCTCTCTCTTACATTCATCTTCATCTCTCTCTCTCTCTCTCTCTCTGACTCAAACTTTGCTTGTAGCCCTATCGCCGTCGTCGCCAGCCGCCCTGTCACCGTGGTCGCTCGCCGCCCGTCCACCGTCATTGCTTGTCCTTCCTTGCTGCTTGCTCAAGGCTCCTCTCTCTCTCTCTGTTGGCATCTCTCCCTCTCATTTTTGTTTTTACTTTTTTGTTAGTTTTTTCTTTGATTTTTGTTGATTTTTTATATTGTTGTTGGTTATGTCTTAAAATTAAACCATAGACACTGTTTTAAGGTCAATAAATGCGAACCCTAAACCTTATTTGCAACTCTTCAGATCAACCGATTTCTTCTTTTGTGAAAATAAACCCTAATTAACTCTTTTCACTATTTTTCTTAAGTTATTCTTTATTTTTGCGAATTTAAGTTGAAACAGCTTCCAAAAGTATGAAACCAACATTGGTGCTGATCTCTTAAGGTTGCTTTTTTCTTCTTTTGTAGTAAGCTTATATCTATTGGTTGTGAATTTGAGTTATGGATTTCAGTTGTTTGAATGTACTTGACCTAGGTAGTAGTATGTTAAGTTCATGATGATAAGCAATCTAGTTAGTTGAGGTAGAACATTGCTTGGTTTCTTGTGAATTTCATAATTTTTGGAGTAATGTTCGAACTTATATGAAATTCTATTCTAATAGCTTACATGTAGAATAATTCCAGATCAGATTGTCAACTGAGAATTTTTGGGAAATTGAATGCTCTAGAGCTAAACTATGGTGTTATCAAAGGGTTGAGAAAGTTTTGAGACCTTAGTAGCTATGCTATGAACCTTATAAGTAGTTAAGAGAGGAAAAAGTGTCATGTTTAACAAACTTTAAAAGAGTTATGAACCTTATAAGGTTTTTAAGTTTTTTGATTTTCGGGATCCTTTAAAGTGAGTTCTCATCTCTAAATTGTAGATGCCAAGTTGTTCTATGAATCACTTAGTGGGCAGGTGTGTCATGTTTCATACCCCTATCTTGTCAAATCAAGAAGAGATGAAATAGAATGTTGAAATTCTTTTGATAACAAAGAATTAAAAGACAAGGTTATGATGAAAATGACCAAGGGAGATAGTTGTTGGGTGATTAATCTAAGTCTAGTTAGCATTGACTATCTTTTGATTACAACTAGGAAGGATTGTGTGAAGACACTGAAAAGGATCAAAGCTCAAAACTTATGTATCCGGAGAGAAATCCTAACACTGAATAATCAAGAAATATACCAAAGTTTGGAGTATTGGAATTCAGGAACTTCATAATTTGGTGGGATTAGTTGATATTTTTGGATTAAGGATTTGTATGTGGGTTTTCCTTACTCACCGGATGAAGTGCCTAGAAATATAGATTGTGTTAAAACTTGGAGAGGCCTTGCCACATTCTAGTGAGGTTTACTGTTATGTATTTGAGGGGTAGCATGCTGGTTGACTAGCATTTCGCTTTTGTATGAAGAGAAATCATGGGTGAGGATTGGTTGATAAAGGATCTCCTAAGCATGAGCACTAGTGAAGACTAAGTTGTGATTTTGCTGTTGTGGAATTTTGGGACATATACGATTGGGGGTTAATGGTGCTTGTCACAGGATGGATGGGCAGTAAGTAATGCAGTGCAGGAATGGGTGTTGCGGGCAATAAGGTAGGGTGTTGCTGGCCTTGAGGTGCAATTGTCAGTGTGGAGTTTGCATACAAGTATTAGGTCACAAGGGAAAAAGGGGTCTCTAGAAGCTCTCTTAGGAGCAATTGATGGTGGTGTTTCTTTAGCTTTTGATTTAGTATGCTTGTCGTAGTTTTTGGGTGGGCATTGCTTATGAATTTCTGTGATACTCTTTTGTTGCAATGTTTTGTTTTGTGTGTGTTCTTTTGTCTATTTCTTTGGGCCTTATGTTTCGTAGGTGCGCCCTCCCTTGTATTGTGAGCTTTTGCTCCTAATTTATTGGAAAAAAAGTACATGTAGCATATTAAGCACACTAATGATAAGTAAAAGAAATACAAGGAAAATGGAAATGGCAAATGGTGCTAAGGGAAAAATATGGCCTAGAAGGTTTCTGGAAAAAAGAGCCCTCTTTAATTGATGGATTCATCACTAGAATTGGCTCTTATCATACTATAAGAGAGTTGAAGCAAACACATTCAATATTGTCGAAGGAAAATAGAGAAAACAATAGGTTAAAGGTGAGAAGTCTAATTTATTGGCGAGTAGCTGTGCAATGGGACATGGGAGTCGCTATGCAATAGGACATGGGGCTTTTGACATTTTTTTAGGTTTTGGGTGCATGGTTGAGCTGCTAAAGAGCTGATTTGTGGCTGTTCTTTGCAAAAGTACAAGCACGTAAGCAAGGGTAGCATTAGCATAAGGTATAGGCTGCCATAATATGCGCGCGCCGGGGGGGGGGGGGGGGGGGGGGGGGGGGAGCACATTGAATGTCGTCCACAGAAAACAGAGAAAATAATAGGTTAAAGGTGATAATTCTAATTTTATTATGGAGTAGCTATGTAATAGGACATGGGAGTAGCTATGCAGTAGGTCATGGGATTTTTTTTGGTTTTAGGTGCACGGTTGTGCTGCTAAAGAGCTTATTTTAGGCTGTTCTTTGCAAAAGTACAAGCAAGTAAGCAAAGGAAGCATGAGCATAAGGTATGGGCTTCTTAATATGCATGGGGTAGCTCACTTTTAGCTGTAATGTTTGGTTATAAAATTTTCTCTCCCACTAGGTCTTCGAAAGTCAACACATTCAGAAACATTTAATTTAGAACTGATTACCAAACCTTTGAAATAGGTATCTCTATATATAATAGTATACCGGAGCGAAAAAATATAAAATAAACGATGTGAGATTTGTAGGTCATGAAACAAAACACCTCGTATCAATTAAAATCAAAAGCAAAAAGCGTTGTTTCACCCGATCAAAGCCGCGTCCTTTTGGCTTGTTGCCGTGTGCCACATGGCACATGGTGATTGTTCTATGCCTAAAGGCATAGATCCTCCCCAGCACATGTCACGCCCTGTATACGCGGATTGACCCATGTGCAAAGCGATATTTTTTTGAATTTTCTTCCCACATGTAAAAATTTAACTTATGAATTTTAATTCTCAAAATTATTTTATTTTATACTTTTAAACTTTTATTCATCTCATGAATAATGTTTGGCAAAATTAAATTTACTCATCTCATGAATAAATAATTCGTTTCATGAGTTCTTTAATATTTTTTCGATGGCAATAAATACAGAGGCTTGTGCAGGGACCTCAGGGATAATTTAAATCTAGCTCTAAATTGGTTAAATTAACCATCTCATTATATAATTTAATTACCATTTAATGCGATTTAATTCCACTAAATAAATCTCACTGCACTCTGGACTTAAACCATTTATTCGATATCTCCCTAATAGACTGCATGGATGACAAAAATCTCTCCACTAGATGTCCATGACGAAGAATAAATATTACTACTACCATTATTCTTCCCACAGCTTCTCCATTAGTTACCGACTCGCCCTTCACTGAATGATTTATTTATATTTGAACATATTCATAGTATAAATTCCATTTGCCAAATACTTGGAACACTTTGGCCAAAGTTTCCGAATCATTCAAACACTTGCGAATCAACTGAGGGGACATCTGTATCTCATAAGAGACTGTAGATTCCCTATTGAATACCTGAACCTTGTCACATTTCACGCTGCTACCCAGTGTACTTGGGAATTTTATCATATTTAGACCTTACTTATAGTACACCAAAGTAACTAACGCTCCATGCACAAATCCAGAATACTCTCAGGATTTAGAGTCATCGTTCAAACAGTACAACATAAATCACTCATCTCTAATACTAGTTTAGAAACAAGTAACTTACATGGTTCAACTCAGTATGTCAATCTCATTAAACACACCAACATAACACTTTTGGATCACCATCCACATGACCAAGACAAGCTATCTAAAGTGTGACGTTATAATCTTAGCATACAAGTGGTCCAAACTTGTCTTTGACTACAAGTTTTTCAAACAACAATCCATACCATTTGTTCCAAGTCTATTTGTAGGTTAATCTCATAAACCATTTAGAACCTACATGTAAATTGTAGTATGAGGACTACACACATCTCATGGTTGTTACAAAAAAGAAAATCGCATGCAATATAAATGCTCGTTTACACAAATTTTAACAAGGAAACAACTTGAACTTTAATTTTATTCATTAATAAAATAACATTTACAGGACATATTTGAATTTTTAGGACACCATTCCTAACAATCTCCCACTTGTTCTAAATCCAAACTACTAACACCTTCTACCCATCCCATCTATAAAAGTCTACTTAGTCAAAGTCTTAGTGAAGACAATTACTCTATCTGAACCAACACGCCCTCTTTTCAACTTCTGAAGCTGCAATGTATTGAGCCTCTATGGTGAAGTCAGTAATACAATACTACTTGACACTCATCTCGCTAATGGCTCCTAAACCAAGGGTAAAGACATGCTCAGACTTCGAACGTTTGGCATCCCTATCTGATTGGAAGTCTGACTCAGTATAGCCAACCAGAGCCAACTTGAACTGACTAAACAACTAAATCTTTATAGCGATTAACACCTTATATCATTCCTAATGAGTAGTACATCATTGACATATAATACTAAGAAAGTCACTACTTTCTCTTGATGTCGTTTGTACACACATGGTTCGTCAACCAATTACTCAAAACCATAAGAATTAATTGCTTCATTTAATCTAGTATTCGGTGAGCGTGATGTTTGCTTTAGTCCATATATGCACTTCTTCAGTTTGCATATGATATGCTCCTAATTTTTGCCAATGAAACTGTCTGGTTGCACCATATAGATGTTTTCTTCAAGACCACCATTCAAAAAAGGACCGTTTTGAACTGCAAAGGATAGGAGTATCCTTATAGACTTTCACATGGCTACTGGTGAGAAGGTCTCATCATAATGAATTCCTTCCTTTTGGGTAAAACACTTAGCAACTAGTCTTGCCATGAATTTCTCTACCTTCCTATCCACTCCTCTTTTTATCTTATAGACCCATTCATAACCAATGGGCTTAATGCCAATAGGCGTATCTACAAGATTCCAGACTTGATTAGAATACATAGATCCCATCTCAAATTTTATTACTAAGACCTACTAGTTAGCATCCTTATCTTCAATTGCCTCATTGTAGCTGAGAGGATCAGATTCAATGTTACAATTAACCATTAAGACTCCCACCATGAACCTGTCGGGTGCTTGGACAATCCTCCCACTACACCTAGACTCTCGTGTACTAAGAAAATTCTCAACCCTAACAGTAGGTGCATCTAATGTATCCACTGTATCCTAAGTTGTTTCTAGTTGTATAGAATTAGCGTCATTTTTTTTTTTAACTCCTCTCTAACATTACTCTATTTTTGCTTTTGTAGTCTACTACAAAATCCGCATTTAAAAATTTTGCATTTACATTTACAAAAACATCTTAATCAGAAGGACTGTAGAAAAGACCACCTTTATTCCTTTAAGATAACCCTAAAAAGATATTGGTAAAGTAGCATGACTCATCATGGACCTTACCATTTCTAACAATGTTCTATTCCTTCTCTGCAACACCATTCTGCTACGGTACACCCAGAGCAGAAAGCTAAGATCTCATCGCATTAGCAGTTAGGAAATCTAAAGACTCACTCGAAGGATATTCTCCACTTCGATCTGGTCCAAGTGACTTAACTTGTTTATCTAATTACTTTTCAACTGTAGCTTTGTGCTCTTTGAACTTTTCAAAAAAGTCCGACTTATATCTCATTAGGTAAACATATTCATTCCATGAGTAATCATTAATTAATGTGATGAAGTACTCATACCTACCTCTTGCCTAAACATTAAGTGGCCCGCCTACATTTGCGTCAACCAGCTCAAGCAAGTCACCAACCCTGTTGCCTTTACTCTTAAAGATAGACTTGGTCATCTTTCCTTCTAAGTAGGATTGGTAGACTAATAATGACTTCAAGTCCAAAGCCTCTATCAATCGATCTTTCACAAGTCTTTGGATCCTATTCGAATTGATGTGACCTAAACATTGGTGCCATATGTATGCATGATCCCTTTCAAGATGTTTTCTTTTAGTAGTTTGAAGAAGTGAGCTTATGTTAGATTCATTCAGGAAATACCAAAGTTTTGATCATAAAATAACATGAATAAACATTTATACATGTACCTTTTGAAAATAAACAATTTATTTTGCATAGCAATAGGTTCACAAACAATACTAATTGAATAACCATTATCCAGAAAAGGAGACATAGAAATCAAATCCTTGTGCAATGCAGGTACAAATAAACAATCCTAGTATGGATCCTATCATACAGCTTCCCGATAAGCTTTAGTCCCTGTAACATATTACAAACGTGGTCAGTTGAATCTGAGCCCACACACTAGGAACTTGGTGGACTCTCAACTGCGCATGCCTCAACCAAGTGAGATATCAACATATCTTTGCCAGATGGCTTAGCAGTCTTTGTAGGAAGAGAAGATAAGTACTTAGTGTAGTTCTTTTTCTAGTGGCCTGTCTTCTTGCAAAAGAAACACTTTCCTTTTGCTGACTTTTTATGGAGTTGGTTGCTACACTAGCGATCTTGCCCTTTCCTTTCTTTATAGTAGGTCCCTTGTTAGTAATAACTAAGTCCAACTTGTTTTTGGAGACAAAGTAATTTGTTCCTATGAGTACATTATGCATTAGAATCGAGTGAAGTTTACCGGCCTTATCTATTGTAAAATACTATAAATGCAAACATTTGTGTAACTGTTTAATAAGAGTCATGTATAATGAAGTGATACCTATTCTTTTATTAGAGCAAACACAATCAGTCAGGTATCCACAAAACTATACTATCACGCATGCCATGATGGCCCAAACACACCACTCCTTACTCCCCGGCAGCGGGGTCACACGAAGCTAGTTTGGGTGAGAGTGATTCTCAATTAACATGTTTTCTTATAACTCTCATTAAACATGATTAACTCAATACTTTACCTTAGTCTTTGATATGACACAACAGAGCTCCTCGAGGAGGCTAATGCATCACGCTAGTCAAGTGTAAACCATTACTTAAACCTTTATACAAATACACGTAATACTCCACAGCAGCGTGGTTGCATCACTTCCTTGCACTTTGGTTTATCCGAATAGAAGTCTAACCCTATAATCTGCAAACCAACATCCTCTGCGAGGAGGTCTATCAATCTACTATATTACTAGACTGGTAATGGAGACTGTGAGGTTTCAACAATTGAACCTCGCCCCCACTTGATTTTTGTAAACTAGTAGTTTTTAATTAACTTGCATTTACAACTTGGATTATGTCATAATCCCCTTTAGAATCTCATTCTAAAAAACAATTAGCAAAATAATTAGTTAATTTTTTATTTAAAACACTACCGCCTTGTAACATAGATTATCTCATAATCTACCTTAAAATCTCATTCTAAAATTAACCAATAAAATTAATTAATTAATTTTTATTTAAAACAATACGATAACTTATATTATCTTATAATCTATTTTAGAATCTCATTCTAAAATTAAATTAATTAATAAAAATTAATTTTAATTTAATTAAAAAAGTACCATCTTACAATTTAGATTATCTTAAAATCTATTTTAGAATCTCATTCTAAAATTAAATTAATTAATAAATAAAAATTAATTTTAATTATTATGTAACCCGCTGCTGAAGTCTACGCGTCCCCAAAAAAGAAATGTTTTTTTTAAATTCTGACGTCAGCCCTGACAGCTAACGTCAGCGGCTAACGCAGCTTTCATAGAATTTTTTTAAAATTAAAATAATTAATTTAAAAAAGTAATTGAATCTAATCTCATTAAATCAATTTTATCCAATTTTGTAAAAAATAATTTAATCTAGTCTCATTATATCAACTTTATCAATTTTGTAAAAATTAATTGAATCTAATCTCATTATATCAATTTTATCCGATTTCATAAATCATGATTAAATATGCACAATCTCATCATGCAAATAATATGAAGGTAATTTCTTGATTTGACAAATCCGAATTAACTAATAATTCATTAACGATTTAAACAATTTAAATCGCTATCTTAAACAATCTAATTAACTATTAATTCATTAATGATTTAAATAATTTAAATCGTTACTTTAAACTATCTAATTAACTATTAATTCATAAATGATTTAAACAATTTAAATCATTACTTTAAACAATCTTTCCTACTTAATAAGATCTCTATTTTATTAAATCACAAGTCTATTTATTTTGATCTTATTATACCTATTCGTATATATTATGAATGTAATTAGAGGCCTGCTCTGATACCAATTATTGGGTTCACTGTTCTCTGATGCCAATTGTGGGTTCACAGTCCTCCAATTGTGGTCACAACAAAGGGCACCTATCAGAGCACTCAGCCCAAGAAACTCTTCTCACTATCTAGGCTCCCGGGCGGAGAGTCACCTTCGTGACACCTCACATGCGAGAGTTCTTGAGAATAGGGTTATCTCTATAGATCCCTTTACTCTTATACCAATTGTTGAGACGACTTTGAAGAATTTTCCCTAACTTAATAAAGTTTACGCAGCGGAAAGGTTTAAAATTCATAATTTTAAATCTAGGGTTTATTTAAAATTCCTAATTTTAAATTTACAGATTTAAGTTCTTAATTTAATTCTAGACACGGTTACCTATTTTCCTTTCTTGAGCCATGATAACTTGTATGAACTTGGATGAGCTTCCATTTTTAGCCCCAACTTGGCGACTGCCTTCGAAAATCATGTTCTTACAACTTCCCGAGTCTATCACCATGTGGCATTCTCTACCGCCAATGGTGCAGGTAGTTTGGAAGATGTTATTCCTCAGCAATCCATCTCCCGATTCTTCTCTTGACGCAAAGCAAGCGCGCCTAATCAGAAGTAGGCATCCTTCATCACGTATCAAAGTATCTTCTTCCAGTGGTTCCAACTCAGTCTGGGTTTCTTCCTCACCAACACCACCATCTTCTCTGTGGAACTCTTTAATGAAAAGACCCTTGCCAGGTCTGTCACCCTTACGACACTCAGCAACTTGGTGTCCCAACTCTCCACACTTGAAGCAATGGGTTCTTGAAGTACCTGCAAAGTCCTAAGTAGCCGATTTACTGGTATTGGCGACTAATGGCCTGTTTCGTGAGCTTTGATTTGGTGGTGCTCTCACTTAGTGTCGCCCACCAACCTGTGCCCCCCAGGCTTTGCCAATTTGGCGACGCCTTTGCTTTTGCTCAACGTTCACAGCTCTCTGTCTTGCCTTTGAGACGGAAAAGATGTCGAACATGCTCAACACCTCCTGTATAGACTACTTCAACTCGCCAATGTAACGATCCGCCTATTGCTCTCCCGTCTCCGCCAAGTCATTCCTAGCGACTAATGAGTAGAACTCTGCCGTGTACTCCTCCACTTATCTAGAGTCATGACGCAACCCTTGCAGTTGTTGGTACATCACCTTGGAGTAATTGTAAGGTAGGAAGGCGCCTCTCACATGTCTCTTCATCTTCTCCCACGTCTCTATCTTTGCCTTCCCCCGACGAACCCCATAATCTAGTAGCAACCAATGGTTCCTATTTCCTCTCCGGCACCTCCTTTAACTCGAGAACCTCCTCCACCGCAGCAAGCCAATCCCAGAAATCCTTTGGGCATCCTCCTCCGTTAAACTCCGGGATCTCAATCCGGAGACCAAATTCCCACATTCGATCATCGTAATTAGTGCTGTTGCTGGTATGCGGGTGACGCCTCCTCAGCCTCCAATACAGTAATTCAACGTCCGGGAACGGGTTTTGAAAGCTCTCGTCGGTCTCGTCCTCGCCACCCCTCACTGGTGGGTTTTGAGGTTGCTCGTCCCGGTCTTGATTTGGGTTTGCACCCAATTGATTCAAGCACCTTTCGATGCGCTAAAATCTCTCTTCCATATCCTGAAATCTCTTCTCATTCTGCCTTTGCACGTCTCTCTCGTAAACGTCTTCGACAACATAGTAACTTTGTCGCCCATGAGCCATCTTAGAAGTCGTTATGTGCTCTGATACCAACTGATGTAGCGAGTAAAGTGAAAAATTTGGGAACGAGAAAGTTCAACGGCCTTCCCTTTAATTTTATTACGAAAATAATAAAACAAGGGGGAAAAAGTCGCCTATTTTCTCACAACCCACGAAAGAGAGAAAATCCTATATTTATAAATTAAAATTTGGAAATTATGAAAGCTAAAAAAACCTAGATCTCCTTTTCCTTAAATAGAGGAGTTATTTAACTTAAAATAAAAGACTAAAAAGATAATTATAAGTAAAATCTGAAAGCTAATCCTAATTGAAATCAAACTCTAATCAAATTCACCTCCCGCGTCCGCGTCTCTTTGCTTTGCTCTGCTCGCCAACTACCCTATCCGCCATGTCGTACCCGCCAAGTGTCCGCTAAGCCATTAACGGGCTGCATCTTTTCTTGTTTTCAGCGAGGTGTTTAGCTGGTTATGTGAGTGTTAGGTTCTCTCGTTCAAGCTTGTTCTGTTAGTTTGCTACTTTTGTTTAAGTATTCATTCCTTTTTTTTTTCATGGTATCCGTGCAGCTCGATTAGGATTTGCCTTGGAGGTGGTGAATGGCGTTTCCTCAGAAGTCAATGCAGTAGCTTTAGTTCTTTTTTAGCTCTCATTTTCTTTATGGGTTTATGTGTTTTAGTTCATCTCTTTTGTACTCTTGTGTATTTTTTTATTGTTGTATCTTCAATTATCGAAAAGAAAAATTGTCAAGGAACTGACTATTTAAAAAGTTTAAACTAATCGATGAAGGTCCAGAAATAGTTTTATACTCTAACATACTCCCTAACTTAAAGGCCCATTGGCTTGAAGCGTCGATAGGGTATAAGCCAATTTTATACCTTGTGCTTAAATTACTTTTAATATTGAAAGTGGGGGCTGTTGAAATTCGAACTCTTAATCTCTTAATCAACAAGGCTTTGATACTATATCAAGAAACCATCTTTCATAAAAATTTAAACTGATAGACGAAAACTCATTAATAGTTTTATACTCTAACAAAAAATTAAATACTGTATCACTTAAAGTTTGTGTATGAGTAAAATAATGGACCCGGTCTGACATGGGGGAGTTAAGTTGTCTCCTTTGACCAAATTAATGTTCATTTATACGTCTTAATGTATGCTTCTTGATGGTCAACGCCCCCTTTAATTGAGCATTTAAAAATCTTAATCAAACTTTAAGGCTCCGTTTATTTAGGGTAAAAACTATATTTTAGGAAGTAGTTTTCCTCCTTTTCATTGTTTGGCGCCTTTTGCTTCCTTCAAATGACGAAAAATGACTTCCTTTCAAAATGGGGAAAGTCATGATTGTAAGTGGCCAAAGAACCTTCACATAATTATCATGCAAATCTAGATTGAATCGAAATAAGCTAGACTGGATTGTAGACATCTAACGTCACAATATCGAGCAAGAATTAGACCGAATATTTAAAAGCAGCTTAGATATTACTTTGTTATAGTTGCAATAGAACAATTTTAATTAAGTTCAATTATTATATATTATTATACGAAAAACTTATCTAGGTGTCCTAATATTTAGCATTTATTACATATATATTATGATATTTCAATAATATATAATGATTTACTTTGGAGTTTAAAAATTTTCTCATGAATCAAGCATCTTTTGCCAAAATTTAGTAGATTTTAAATATAAACAACAATCTATATGTATTTTCTATCATAATGCGTAAGTTTTTTTTGTCCAAAAATGCCAACATGACACTTTTTTTTGATAATATATAAGTAATTTTTGTCAGAATGTGGACAATATTTTAATAATATGATTATAGTTTATACAAAAGTAGTTTTGGCAGAAATTAGCCAAATTTTAATAAAAATTTATCAAATTTTAACGTAGTATATATACAAGTGATAAAATTTTTTATCTCAGAGCACCTTATTATATATATTAAAATAATAAGGTATTTAGATGTTAAATGCTCAAATTTTAAAATATTTAAGAAAAAGTTTTTCTAATTTATACAACTTTCATATTTAACTTTTTTTTTGCTTTTGTTACTTCATATATCTTGTATTATTACTTATATTGTCCTATAATAAGATATAAAATGATTGGTGAAAAATATTTTTTTTTATAACATACAAGAAGACATCATAATGGAGAATTAAGTTTTCCTTTGAAACAAACAACCGGAAGCCCTACTCATAATTTATATTTCATTGAAAAACCTTTTTCAAAAAAAAATTAATTATTAAATTCTACTTTTCAGTTAAAAAAAAAGGGAGCCTAAATCAACAATTGGTCTAAAAATAACCTAACTATACGTCAATTTACCAAAAAAATAATCCAACTCATTTTTCTAACAAAAAAATAACCCAACTCTATTTTCTATCTAAAAAGTAATCCAACTTCAACTTTTCTACCAAAAAATAACCAAACTCTAATTTTTGTACCAAAAAATAATCAAATTCTAAAATTAATTTAAAAAAATACTGAATTGATGGCTAAGTAGGGTGTGTGGTATGACACTCCGATAATATATTTTTCTTTTATGTATTTTTAGTTTGGCTTGATTTTTTTTTTCCTCACCTAACCAAAATAAAAGTACATTTTTCTGATAATTGAGTACAATCCCACAAAAAGACAACATCTCGGGGCAAAGAATAAGCAAAACAACCAAGGAGTACAACTAGAGAACTAGAGCTGCAAAGGTGTCGAGCCGAACTACAATTTGATTGGCTCAGCTCGGCTCGTTAACTAAATGAGACCGGCTCGATATTGGTATCATTTATATAACCGAGGTGTATATTTGTGCTCTCTCAGCTCGCTTATTAAATGAGACCGTCTACAGATAACAAGCCAAACCTAAAATACGTAGAAGAAAAATATACTGTCGGGAGCATCGTAATTTAGTATTTTTAAATCAAATTTTTAGAGTTGGGTTATTTTTTAGATTAATTTTAGAGTTTGGTTATTTTTTGGTAGAAAAATTAGAGTTGGATTATTTTTTGGTTAGAAAATAGAGTTGGCTTATTTTTTGGTATGTTGACATATAGTTGGGTTACTTTTAGATTAATTGTTGAACTTTAAATATAGGAGTTAATTAGGTATTTCAAGTTCACGTATTTATCATTTAATTACTCGGTCTTTTTAGTGTATACAATGAGGTAACAGGAACTTTGCAAAATGTATTGCTTGAGTACCACTGCCAAAATCAGGTGAATTTTTGTCGGAATTTGACATTTTTTTGTAGGAAAATTTTACGGCACATAAAAAAAAGGAACATACCCAGTGCCTCAAGGGCTCCTGCCTGTGCAGGGTCTGGGAAAATTTTACAGCACATGATTGTGAGAATATATAAGTATCACATCAACATTTTTTTGCAAAAATTCTCTAAAATATAATAAAAATTCACCGGATTTAAAGTGGAAAGAACTTATAAATTGTCTAAATCATGTGACACTTCAGTATTTTTTCCGAAAAAATCACCAAATCTTGGGGGAAAGACCCCTAAATATTGTCGTAAACATGTTTTATAATGATAGCAAATTTTCAGAGAAAATTCACTCAGAGTAACCAAGTGATAGAGTTTCTTAATCTCATGATGGATTGTTACATGCATTAATTCCACCTACGAATTAAACTCTAATCTGAAACAAGATTTATAATATTTTATATATGTTCTTCTAGAACATGTTTAAAAATGGAAAGAAATTAATTAGTAAAATATGAGATCGAAGGTATTGTTAAAATTAATCCTACTAGGGGGTGCTTTTAGTTCAACTTATTTCAACATATCTGTTTCAATAACATTTGTCCATTTAAAATATGTATCCTTTTACAGTGAAGTGTTTAGTTGTCTAGTGCAGAAAGATTGTTTTTATAGAATAAAGTGCTTTCATATGAGTTTTAAAAAGTAACTTATTTATTATAATGCTAAAAATGACTTAATAATACTAATCAACTAATAATAGTAGGTAAGAGAATCACGATAATAGCGAGCATTAGTAGTGGACAGTGGTGATTATAGGGACCCATGGGCGTAAAAGAAGTTGCAGTAGTTGCGAGTGGTGATACTAAGTAAAAGTCGGTTATGGTGGTGAAAATTTAATATTAATATGTGTTTTAAAATGTTTTTCTAAAATAAGTTGGGAAAAGGATCTAGTTTTGCATCTTTTTCTTCTTAATTATAAAATAACTTTTTCATCTTTCCATCTAAGCTATGAAAAAGATGTAAAAAGATCTTTTCTATCAGCTAAATACAAGCCTTACAGTCAGCTACAGGTTTTTCATAATTTTAAGGTATCAAAAATTTGAACCAAACGAAGTCCAGATGAGGGTCAAAATTCTAACTACTTTTACTTCATGTTGAGGCATTGCTATTATTATTATGATTTTTTTTTTGGTGTTTGGGGGGGGGGGGGGGGGGGGGGGGGGGGGGGGGGTGTGGTGGTGGTTGTGTTGCATAAATTGATGAGGATAAGATCACAAGATGTAAATCTTTCTCAACAAAGTATGAAGTTCCCTCACTTGTAGATAAAGTGTGATAGCCTAAATCAACAATATATGTATCTAGTTAGTTTAGATGATGTATTCAATCTTATCTAGTTTTTCGATGATGTATTCAGTCATATCTAATATTTGTTACCAATCCTTGTATCTTCTTTTATAAATACAAAGTATAGTGCTCGGTGGCAATCATCACCGAGCCTTCCTAAGTCTCTCTTAGTTCAAATTCTCTTCATGGTATTAGAGTTTTAATCTAGCCCTAGATACGTCCTTCTTCTTTTACTCTTTCCTTTCCTTAATCAAAGGCAGAAAGTTCATCAAATAAATTAACCTTAACCGCATCTAATCTTCAACATTTGATTGTAGTTAGTGTAATCAAGTTGAGCCTGGAGATGTACCTTTTATGGCGTACTCAAATGCTACAACTTATTGAAACTGTGAAGGCCCTAAACCTGATCGAAGAATACCCACCTGAAGAGGAGATCAAAGCTAGTCATGGCAATACTATTAAAAACCCCAAATTTGAGGAGTGGACTGAAAAAGACGTTCTTCTCAGAAGTTGGCTCATGGCGATGCTAGAGAAAGAATGCGCTTTTCTTATTATTGGTTGCAAAACGGGCAAAGAAATTTGGCAATGCCTAGAAGACCACTATCTACAATCTACTAAGGAGAGAGGGTTCCAATTGAAAGACAAGTTGCAAAGCATGCAACTTGGAAATCGTTCATTGAAAGAATATCTTAAAGAAATTAAAATTGCTTCTAATGGATTAACTGTGATAAAACATCCTCTTCTCGAAGATGACAAAGTTCTACTCTTTGCCAAAGGACTTGTGTTACAGTAGATGCAGCAAGAAGCGCAAGTAGAGATGAAGAAAATTGAGTTAAATCACTTTGATCACTTTGTTCTGTTTTTAGGCGGGAAAATCTGTTTTTAGCCGAGCCCCGTGCTGGGCACGTGACAGCAAGGGAATCAGATTTGGTTAGAATTGCAGAGTTGGTTATAGATATTCCTTTGGATATTCCTAATTAGATATTATCCATTTATTTTCTTTATTTTCTCAATTCCCTGTCATCTCTTTAAATAGTGAAGTGTTGTCATGTAGGGTTTATGAACTAATCAATATATGAATACAAACTTTTCTTTTCTCCCTTAAAACTCTCATTCTTTCTCTCCCTTAGACCTCTTATTTCAATTTAATTGCAATTGGTTAACCTAGATTTTTCTAGGTTAACATTGGTATTAGAGCAACGATCCTTAATCAGAGAGGCTGATAACAAGCGATCCGTGGCTGAATTGCGTAGGGTTGAAGAATCCATGACAGTGCACTTAAGAACCAATGCAGAAAAGCAAGATGCCATAGTTGAACAGCTCTGTTTGAGCTCAGAAAAGCAAGACAAGGCCCAGGAGGAGATGCGATCTGTTCTGCTCAGCATTAGAGATGCCTTACAAGGGTTGACGGTGCGGCTTGACCCTTCTGGGGGTGGGGCAGGAGCAGCTACTGGAGGATCATCATCAGCTGTGCCTACTGCCACACGAGCAACCCATGACAATGTGATTGCAAGGGAAGCTGCTCAGCTAGCTCCTACGGGTAACAATTCTTACTCTACATACTTGACTAAAGTAGAGTTCGCTATTTTCCATGGGGAAGATGTTAATGGATGGATGTTCACATGTGAACAATTTTTCACCATTGACCAAACGGCTGAGCAAGAAAAGGTTAGACAAGCCTCGGTGCATATGAGGGGTTTAGCTCTTCAATGGCATCGAAAATACCTTCTTGCAAGGGGTAACTTGCCACTTCCCAGCTGGAATGAGTATTGTAGTGCCTTAAGGATGAGATTGGTAACGCATTTGAAGATCCTGTATCCGAAGTAGTAAGCCTCAAACAGCAAGGGACGGTAGCTGATTATGCTGCCAGATTTGATGCAGCAGCTGTTCGGGCTGACCTTAGCGAGGCCTAGCTCATAAGTTGCTTCCTCACTGGGCTAAGAGAAGACATTGCCCTTGAGGTGAGGTCCTCCCAACCAGCCATCTTGTACCACGCAGTATGTTTGGCCAAATTGGCTGAAGCAAAATTTGAAGCATTGTCCAAACAACTAAGGTATTCCAAAGTTCCCCTTCTTCCCACTCCACATACCCAAAAATCAACTCTAAATCCCTACAGATCCAACACCACGAGACCAAATTTTCCAGCTCAAAATAACCCAAACTCCTTTAGATCCCAAAAGACTATGACTAGAGCTAAAATGCAAGATCAAATAGCAAAAGGGTTATGTTACTTTTGTGATGAAAAATTCGAGATGGGTCATAGGTGCAAAAATAGGAGCCCTCAACTCTTTGTGATTGCAGCAGAGGAGGAGTTGGATGAGGAGGAGCCCCCGGATGGTGAGGTTGAGCGAGTAGTTGATGAAAATGAGGAGCAAACAGCCCAAATCTCATTACATGCCTTGTCTGGTGCACCCACATATCAAACACTGAGAGTAGCTAGTGCAATCAGGAGCAAATCTGTTCACATCTTGGTGGATTCTGGGTCCACTCACAATTTCATTGACGCATCCTTAGCTCGCAGGTTGCAATGCTCCCTGAAACCCATTCCTGCAGTGGCTGCATCAGTAGCAGATGGCAGCAACCTCAGCTGCAAGTATCATTGCCCGGATCTCACCTGGAAAATGCAGGGGATATCATACACTTCTAACTTCTTGATCATTCCCTTAGGTGGTTGAGACATGGTATTGGGTATTGAATGGCTCTCCACCTTGGGAGAGATCATGTGTGACTTCAAAAACCTTACCATGTCTTATACCTATGAAGGGACCACAAGGCAGTTGAAAGGGGAATCCTCTGTGTACTGCAAGATAGTGGGTGCCAAGGTCCTTTCCAAGGCCCTCATGACTTCTCCCATCATAGCCTTATTACAAGTAAATCCTAGCGGTACCAAAGAACAACAAGCAGCATTATCAGCTTTGGACCTGAATCTGGGAAAGTTTCAGCATCACTCTCCACCTCACGAGATCTTTGCACTTCTGAATCAGTATGCAGGTCTTTTTGAAGAGCCTCAGCAACTACCTCCTCGAAGAGGGCCCTTTGACTACAAGATCAATCTCAAAGAGGGGACACAACCCATTAATAAAAGACCATACCGCTACCCTTCTTTATAGAAAGATGTCATGGAAAAAATGATTCAAGAGCTGCTGCAGAAGGGTTATATTCAGCACAGCTTCAGCCCATTCGCTGCAGCAGTTGTCATGGTGCGCAAAAAGGATGGGGGATGGAGGATGTGCGTAGACTACAGGGACTTAAACAATGCTACTGTTAAGGATAAATTCCCTATTCCCTTAGTAGAGGAATTATTTGATGAGCTAGGGAGTGCAAGGCTATTTACTAAGCTTGATTTACGATCAGGGTATTATCAGATTCGTATGCAAGAAGAGGATGTTCAAAAAACTACATTCAAGACACATTTTGGGCATTTCTAATTTTAGTGATGCCCTTTGGGCTCACCAATGCTCCCTCTACATTCCAAGCCCTTATGAACTCAATTTTTGGCCCGTACCTCAGAAAATTCGTCCTGGTTTTTTTTGATGACATATTGGTGTATAGTGGTCAGCTACATGATCATTTACAACACTTGCAAACTGTTTTTGAGGAACTAAAACAAAATCAGCTCTTTGTCAAGATGAGTAAGTGCTCGTTTGCCGCATCCAAGATCTAGTATTTAGGCCATATCATCTTTGAAGGCAAGGTAGCCACCGATCCTCAAAAAGTAGCTGCTGTACGGGATTGGCCAGAGCCTAAAACCATGAAGCAATTAAGGGGATTTTTGGGGCTGGCTGGATACTACAGGAGGTTCATCAAAGGCTATGGTGTGATAGAAAAACCTTTGTCTGCACTCACGGGAAGGGAAAAGCTGGAATGGACCAAGGAGGCTCAGCAAGCGTTCAGTTTGTTAAAAAATTCAGTCACTTCAGCTCCCATTCTAGCTCTGCCTAACTTTTCATTGCCTTTTGAGATTGAATCAGATGCAAGTGGTCGAGGCATAGGGGTTGTTTTGACTTAGCAAGGCCATCCTATTGCTTATTTCAGCAAGAGTTTGAGCAATCGACAGCAAGCTTTTTCAGTATATGAAAGGGAACTCATGGCCTTAGTCGCGGCTGTGCAGAAATGGCACCAATACCTTATGAATAACACCTTCATAGTAAAGACTGATCAAAAAAGCCTTAAGTTCCTTTTGGAACAAAAGGTTAACACACACTTTTAGCGACTTTGGTTAGCGACGTTAATGGGATTCAGCTATGTGATCGAGTATAAGAAGGGCAAAGATAATGTCGTGGCTGATGCTCTCTCAAGAATAACCAGCCAGCAAATAACATGTCATCTCCTGTCTACGGTGGTCAGTAACCTGTACAATATGATTCAGCTGGGGTGGCAGTCTGACCCAGCACTACAGCACATCATCGCAAGCCTCTCCAGTGGCTCCCAGCAGTACCCGACTTACAGTTGGCAATCAGGCCAACTTAAGAGGAAGGGCAAGTTGGTTATCAGCAACGATGCAGATCTGAAACAAAAAATCATGCAGTGGCTCCATTCTTCTTCTAGTGGTGGTCACTCCGGAAGGGATGCTACACTTCAGAGGGTGAAATCCCTTTTCTCTTGGAAGGGAATGACCAACGACATAGCTGAATTTGTCCGAAAATGTCAAGTATGTCAAGCCTGTAATTCTGAAACAGTAGCTTCTCCAGGCCTCTTGCAGCCTTTGCCTATTCCTCAGACAGTTTGGACTGATATCTCTATGGATTTCACAGAGGGTCTTCCTCAATCGTATGGCAAGGATGTAATCTTCGTGGTGGTGGATCGTCTCAGTAAAGCGGCACACTTTCTAGCTCTTTCCCACCCTTACACCGCCCTCTCTGTTGCTCAGGTTTTCATGGATCATGTATACAAGCTTCATGGGTTGCCTCAGTCCATTGTGAGTGATGGGGATACAATTTTCCAAAGCGACTTTTGGCAGGCTCTCTTTTCCATCCAAGGAGTTGAACTCCACCTTTCTACAGCATACCATCCCCAAACAGATGGTCAGACAGAAATTGTAAACAAAGGGTTGGAGACCTACCTTCGTTGTATGTGCAGTTCACAATCCCATCATTGGTCCAAATGGTTACCCCTCGCCGAATGGTGGTATAACACCACATGGCACACCTCTCATCAAAAAACACCTTATGAAGTAGTGTATGGCCAACCTCCACCACTACACATTCCTTACATACCCGGGGAGACTAACATTGATGCTGTGGATAGAAGCTTGCAACAAAGAGAGGAAGCTTTAAGGGTCATCAAATACCATTTAGCTTGAGCCCAAAATCGCATGAAGCAGCAAGCTGATAAGCATCAGATAGGTCCTTCCAACCCGGGGATTGGGTGTACCTGAAATTGCATCCATACAGACAAATTTCGGTCGCTCATAGAAGCTCACACAAACTCTCTCCAAAGTACTTTGGTCCTTATATGGTCTTAGTAGCCATAGGTAAGGTTGCCTACAGGCTGGAACTTCCACCCTCCTCTCAGATTCACGATGTGTTTCATGTGTCACAGCTCAAGGCTTACCATGGACCCCTGCCACCTGCCATGACACACATTCCCGGTGATATTGAAGCACCTCCACAGAAAATACCCGAGCTGGTTCTGGACAGAAAAATGGTAAAACGCAACAATCGAGCCGCTACAAAGGTCCTCGTTAAATGGAAGAACTTGCCAAGGGAAGAAGTT
This sequence comes from Simmondsia chinensis, assembly GCA_018398585.1. Classification (NCBI taxonomy): domain Eukaryota; kingdom Viridiplantae; phylum Streptophyta; class Magnoliopsida; order Caryophyllales; family Simmondsiaceae; genus Simmondsia; species Simmondsia chinensis. The sequence continues at coordinate 7,416,071 of JAGTTD010000016.1, forward strand.
TCATGGGAGTTCCTGTACGACTTGCAACTCAAATACCCTGAATTTCACCCTTGAGGACAAGGGTAAATTAAAGGGGGAAGTATTGTTACAGTAGATGCAGCAAGAAGCGCAAGTAGAGATGAAGAAAATTGAGTTAAATCACTTTGATCACTTTGTTCTGTTTTTAGGCAGGAAAATCTGTTTTTTTAGTTGAGCTGATGCAGCCGAGCCCCGTGCCGGGCACGTGACAGCAAGGGAATCAGATTTGGTTAGAATTGCAGAGTTGGTTACAGATATTCCTTTGGATATTCCTAATTAGATATTATCCATTTATTTTCTTTATTTTCTCAATTCCATGTCATCTTTTTAAATAGTGAAGTGTTGTCATGTAGGGCTTATGAACCAATCAATATATGAACACAAACTTTTCTTTTCTCCCTTAATGCTCTCATTCTTTCTCTCCCTTAGACCTCTTATTTCAATTTAATTGCAATTTGGTTAACCTAGATTTTTCTAGGTTAACAACTTGGTCCAAAATATCGCCTTATTAGAACCATGCTTGGCAAACCACCTTCCTTTGTTGATTTTGGTGAGGGGAATCACCACGGACTATAAAATTAAAGTGGGGCTTATAGTTTAGCCCAAAACTACGGCCTCTATCTCTACTGTTTCCTCTACCACGTCTAGTTTGAACACAGAAAGCATAATTGGGGTCAAGTGCAGCAGGTTTTTCCTCATCATGTGATTCTCTTAAATCAAATGCTTCTATTGCATGGAAAAATTGATTAAATGCTGGAAAAGGTGCTCCAAATCATGGTTTGTGTCTTTTCTCCAGTAGCTCCCTTCATGTGAATGGTTTTTCTGATACCGATTAGGCTGGTTGTCCTCTCACTCGACGTTCGACTACCGGTCCTTGTGTTTTTCTTGGTGAAAACTGTATCTCATGGTCTTCTAAGAAACAACCTACCGTGGCTAAGTCAAGCACTGAAGCCAAGTATCGCTCTTTATCATCTGCAACATCAGAATTAGCATGGATTTCATACATCCTACATGATATTGTAATTATTATTACACACACACCTGTTTTGTTTTGTGATAACCTCAGTGCAATTCATCTCACATTAGATCCCATTCTTCATGGTCGTACCAAGCATATCGAGCTTCACTACCATTATGTACATGAGAAGGATGCAGATGGCTCTCTTTGAGCTTGCTTTGTTCGCTCTCCAGCTCAAGTCGCTGATATATTCACCAAAGCTCTTCCTCGACAATCATTTTACTCACTCAAACGCAAGCTCGGACTCGTTGATGCACTTCCTCCCAGCTTGAGGGGGAGTGATAAGGATAAGATCACAAGATGCAAATCTTCCTCAACAAAGTATCAAGATTCCCTCACTTGTAGATAAAGTATGATAGCCTAAACCAACAATATATGTATCTAGTTAGTTTAGATGATGTATTCAATCATATCTAATTTTTGTTACCAATCCTTGTATCTTCTCTTATAAATACAAAGAATAGCTCTTGGTGGCAATCATCATCGAGCCTTCCTAATTCTCTCTTAGCTCAAATTCTCTTCATAAATAAGAAGTAATATGTCTTAAATAAAGATCGAACATGAGTGGCTTCATGAGGCGTCATCTTCATCAATCATGTAATATATGTTGTATTCTAATTATATTTATATTAAAAATATGGATCGTTAGAATTTGAATTTGTGACCTTTTAGTCAATAAACTCTATTACTAGATGAAAGAACTGACTATTCAAAGAACCTGAACTAACAAGGAAAAACCTAGGAATCAATTCCCGAGACTTGGGAGGCGGTATGCGAGTCCTGAATTGATTTCCACCTTCATTAAGGATTAGGGGATTTAATAAAACAAAACAAAAAAAGGTTGTATTGGAAGCATTTGTCCTAAATGTGTAAGTCGAAATTGATATGGGGAATTTGAGGAGGGTTGACCCAAGGTTGAACATTGTCCCACGCAGCCCAAGCAAGCGTTTAGAGCCCCCAATTTTAAGGGTTATGCTTCTAATTTCTCAACTATTAATCCCAGCTATTGATTAGGAATTTTCCCCTGAAGTTTGAAATATAGATAATCTGCTCTCTGTGTGTTAGTGTATTTGTTATTTTTGAGTTGTTGTTTTGGTAGGCCCTTTTCGGTTGGTAGTTTTGTTTTATGTTGGTGGCAAACTTGTCTTGTTTTAGTTTGTTTTTGCCTTCGTGCCTTCCTTTGCACTTTCATGCCTTTGGAGCTTGTATTCCAGTTGTTAAAACAAAATTGTAAATATTAATAAGTTTAAGATTAAAATTTGTAAATGTTATTGTATAAGTGTTATGTTGTTAAGAAAAAGTATATTATATTTGAAGGGCCATATTTGAAATGTTCACTTGCAGCCCAAAAGTATCAGGTCTCGTCCTAAGTTGACCCCTTATGCAACCTAATAAGATTGTAAGAAAAATGGTCCACAAGTAATTTTACACTCTGAAATGCAAACATACATAAATACATACATACATACATACATATATACATATATACATATATGTGTGTGTGTGTGTGAAGTGAAATTTCTTGAACAATGAAAATCAGATACTAGACTCAAACAACATTTGTTTCTTGCACGCACAAGTTGCCGAAAATTCAAAAATGTGTGTTCGTTTAAAACATACGATCTTTTTAAGCGAAAAGCATTTAAAGGTGTCTTCAATAACAATGTCATGATTTTGGGAAATGCTAAAAAGCACGAGAAAAATTACACGAAAAAAAGCACTAGTAGGGATTCAAACCCCAGCCCTCGCATGTATTGGGTACACTATCCCCATCCGAGCTACCATTCCCTTAGTGATCCACTAGGGTGAATAAAATATTTAAAGTTTATTACAATGGTGTCACCTCGTGTCCTTTTGTGTCCATTTTCTCGTGATGTATAGAAGCATCCCATGATCTTTATCATAATAATATTATGATTTTAAAAGTCTACGATTTTGATAGTAAAAATGACCCTCGAATTCAACATTTTACACTCTAACATTTGTTGTCAATTTTTCTTATTAATAAATCTTAAATAATTGTACATTTTTCATGTTTCAACTCATCCTAAGGGAGAGGACTAACCCAACCTCACAACCTTTGATTCATTGTTACTAAACTGGTAGGTATGAAGTAATGAATTAGTGTCAAAAAAAAAAAAAAAGTAACAAATTTCAGCATCATCACTAGGGAATAGGATAATGCAAAAGTTAGGTACCCCAACAACAACAACTGATCTAAGGGTTCCCACATCAGCAGGGTCTGGAAGGGGTGAATGTATGCAGCCTTACCTCTTCAGGGTGTAACCTTGCCAAAAGGCTGTTTTGGAGTACCTCCAACCTTATAGGGGCGGCAACATGAGAACTTTCCAGGAGGTCACCCATCCTGGTACTACTCTTGCCCAAACACGCTTAAATTTGAAGTTCTAATAGGATCCGGTTGCATTAGTGCCTGGTCAATGAACCCTATAATTGAAAAGGTAGGTGATTCTTCAAAATAAGGATAATGTAAAAGATGGAAATATGTATAAGAAAGATATAAATTTGCATAGCATGATCCTTTCCCTACCAGCACGGGATGAATTGGAATTCTACGCGTGGAAATCAATAGGTATTGAGAGTTGTGTCTCATTTGCAGTGTGATGCTTTGAAATATATTCGTGTAGGTTTGGAATATTTCTCTACTTTCTTGGGAGTTCTTCTTTAGTTTGATGGGATGGTGTTTCTTGTCTACACGAGGTGCTTATTGGGGGGTTGTCTTTGGTAATATTTGACTATATTTCGTATGTTTCATAGTGAATGCATAATTAGGTTTCTTTATTTAGTTTTTAGCTGTTTGATTATCAAATGGCTTTAGTGGGAGTCTTTATATTTGATGCAAATAGGGATTAAAGTAACCCAATTGAGACTAATTATGATTTTATTTATTAATGTTTAATTTTTCTAAATTATGCAATTAGATTTAAGGTTTTAGAGTTAGATTACAATTAAGAGTGGCAAAGTTTGGTTTACAGTAGGATTAGTTTTTAGAGTTGAATTATTATGAGTATAGTCTTTTATGCCTACAAATATGCCTTAGTTTATAGTTTTAGGGAGTTTTTGATTAATGGAAATATTTGACGAGTTTTATATTTGGAGTTTGTTGATGTATTTTCAAAATGTGTGTTGAATAATACGTAAAATGTGGTTGAATATGTATATAAATATGTTAAAGGTTGTCCCATATCAAATTCTAAGTGTTTAAGGCTTGTAAGGGATGTGTGTCGACACATAGGCCATGTGTGTCGACACACAATCCAATAGAACCTCAGGGGAATAGCTGTGTGTCGACACACAACCTTTTTACAGAAGCACACGGAGGCACTTTGTGTGTCGACACACAGATCTGCAGTAAGCTTATGTGTTAATGTGTGTGTCGACACATAGGAGCTGTGAGTCGACACACAGCTTCGACACACAGGTCGGTTTTGACAGTTTTCTTGCACAGTTTTTCCCAGTTTTTGGTAGTTCTTCTTGGCCTCTTTTAGGACTTCTCTCTACCTTAAACACATACATATTCCCCCAGATTTATTTACTTGATTTTGCATTGAAAGGAAAGAGAGAAAGAGCAAAAGAAGAACATTGATTGTTCTTGTGTGATTGTGTTCAAGTAAAGTTTGCAAACTTCAATCTCTCTACACCTTTCTCAATCTCTTCCTTTACCCATCTTTACTTCATATTTGGTTTTTGTTGTATCCCCGTGGATATTTTATAGACTAAAATAAACTTTAAGGAAAGTGATTACACGGCCTCAACACCTGAGATCTTTTGGTTACCCGTTTGCCAGTATTTTGCAAGTATTTTGAAGATTTGCTCCAACAATCTTAATGTTTAAATTTTGGATTTTGGATATGGCTTCATCACCGAGGGAAATGACAGCCAATTTCATGAAGTTAGATAGGTTTGATGGCGGTAATTTCCGCCAATGGGAGAGGAAGATGCACTTCCTCATTACAACTTTGAATGTGGTGTATGTGTTGAATACACCATTCCTGTCCCCCGCTTCTAAGGAGGAAGAGACTTTGGCCGAGCAGAGGGCCAGACTGAAGTGGGAAAATGATGACTACATCTGCAGAGGGAACATACTAAATGGTATGATTGACGCCTTGTTTAACATCTACTCGAATGTGCCATCCACGAAGGAACTATGGGATGCACTCGAGGCACGCTACATGGCTGAGGATGCAATGAGCAAAAAATTTTTGGTTAGTCAATTTGATAATTATAAAATGGTAGATGATTATCCTGTCATGGAGCAATTCTATGAAATTGAACTAATTTTGAATAATTTAAAACAACATAGTATGAACATGGACAACACCATAGTTATTTCATCCTTGATTAACAAACTTCCTCCATCATGGAGAGACGTTAAGAAAAGTCTCAAACATAAGAAGGAAGATATGTCAATGGAGGAATTGGCAAACCATTTACACATTGAGGAAGGCTATAGGGTACAGGATGACAACAAGGACTGCTCCAGTGAGGTTGGGAAAATCAACATCACAGAAGAAGGCCAGTCCGAGTAAAGGAACCAAGAGAATCGAACACTTCCAAAAGAAGAAATATGACAAGAGGCCGAAAATGGTCTATTGGGAATGTCAAAAGCCCGGTCACCTACGGAGGGACTGTTACCGCCTTAAAAATAAGAAAGGCAAGGGGCTTGATCATCGCACAAAAAATTCGAACAATAGGTTTGTGGCGATGATATTAGAAGTCAATCTAGTCAAGAATGATAACTATTGGTGGGTTGACTTGGGGGCTATGAAACATGTGTGTAAGGACAAGGGGTTCTTCACGACTTTTAAACCCATGGACAACGGAACTGTGTTGTTCGTGGCAATGGGGTGACTATGCCGGTTAAAGGGAAGGGAAAATTGATTTTCTTTTTACCTCGGGTAGAACCCTTACTTTAACCAATATATGTTATGCTCCGGATGTGAAGAAAAATCTCGTGTCTGGTGGCCTCTTAAATCGGTTTGGGTTCAAGTTGGTCTTCGAGGCCGACAAGGTTGTATTGTCGAAAGGAGGGGTCTTTGTTGGTAAAGGTTATCTTTGTGAGGGAATGTTCAAGATGAACATTGATAATAAAATTGATAATTCTGTTTATATGCTTGACTTGTTGTTTTTGTGGCATCAAATTGTTGTTTTTGTGGCATCAAATATTAGGTCATATAAATTTTCGTAGATTACATGAAATGGTTAATTCTTCAGTGATATCTCACATAGACAAGATTGATAATAAATGCAAAACGTGCATTTTAACAAAAATAATGAGATTGCCATTTCCCTCGATGCAAAGAGAGACTAATTTACTTGATCTTGTATATAGCGATTTATGTGATTTCAAGAACACGCTGAGTTTAGGTGGAAAGCGATATTTTATGACATTTATAGATGATTGTTCGAGATTTTGTTATGTATATCTCATAAATCACAAGGATGACTCATTAGATAGATTCAAAGCATAAAAGCAGAAATCGAACTGCACTGTGAGACCTTCCTCAAGTGCCATAGGCCAGACCGTGGTGGGGAATACCCTAATCCCAAGTATTTTGAAACCACCATAATTGTACATGAGATCACATCTCTGTATACATCACAACAGAATGGCGTGGTTGAGAGGAAAAACTGGACTCTAACTGAAATGGTTAACTCAATGTTATTCTATTCCGGTCTCAAAAATGGATTTTAGGGTGAGGCAATGTTAATGGCCTGTCATATATTGAGTAGAGTTCCAAATAACAGAAATAAAATAACCCCGTATGAATTACGGAATAAAAGAGCCCCTAATATGAATTATCTCAAGGTGTGGGGGTGTAGGGCAGTTGTTTAAGTTCCCGAGCCTAAACGTAAGAAGTTAGGTGAAAGAGGCATTGATTGCATCTTTGTTGGATATGTACCTTATAGTAAGGCATATCGGTTCTATGTAATTGAATCTAATGATTGTAACAATGTAAATACAATAGTAGACTTGAGGGATGCCATCTTTATGAGAATCGATTTATCTCTATCCCCAGACCGAGGGATTATGTGTTAGTTGAGAATGACACTTAAGTGTCATGTGATGATGTTCATCATGAGAGGGAAAATGTCCCTAAAAGTGCTCTAGAACTTCGAAGGAGTAAGAGAGCAAAAAAAGAGAAATTTTTCGGTTCAGACTTCTACACATTTTTGGAAAAAGGCTTGAGGAATGATCTGGATCAAGTGGTTCCATATTGTTATGCCATCGAAGTTGATCCCGTGACGTCTAGTGAGGCAATGAGGTCTCATGGTGCCTCTTTTTGGCGAGAGGCAGTGAATGATGAGATGGATTCCATCTTAGGTAATAATACTTGGATCCTAGGGGACCTTCCACAAGGTAGTAAGCCCTTCGGGTGTAAATGGATCTTCGAAAAGAAGATGAAGGTCGATGGAATGATTGATAAGTTCAAGGCCCGATTGAAGGCTAAAGGGTTCACCCAAAAACACGGGTTGGACTACTTTGACATATATGCCCCCGTGGTAAGAATATCGTCGATAACGGTTTTGATAGCCCTTGCCTTAATTTATAAACTAGCGATTTAACAAATGGATGTCAAAATAGCACTTCTGAATGGTGGGCTAGAGGAGGAAGTGTACATGGAACAACTGGAAGGTTTTGTTGTTCCAGGCCAAGAGAGAAAAGTATGTAAACTCATACGCTCTCTATATGGGCTAAAGCAAGCCCCAAAGCAATGGCACCAGAAATTTGATCAAGTTGTGCTTAACAACGGATTCATTAAAAATGAATTAGATAAATGCGTCTCTAGCAAGTTTGAAATGGCAAAGGGATCATTAAATGTTTGTATGTCGATGACATGCTGATATTCAGTACTGATGTGGAACAAGTGGCGAAAGCTAAACAGTTTCTCTCGAAAAACTTTACTATGAAAAACATGGGTGAGGCGGAGATAATCCTCAGTATAAGAATTGTAAGGAAAGGTGATACCATTTCCTTGACACTGTCTCACTACATTGAAAATGTATTGAAAAGGTTCCGCTTTGATGAGTATGCACCGGTGTCCATTCTAATGGACCCTAGAGTGAAACTAGTACCGAATGAGGGAGTTCTAGTGTCCCAAGTAAGATATGCCCAAGTCATTGGTTGTCTTATGTACACCATGATGAGCAAAAGGCTTGACATAGCCTTTGCTGTTAGAAGGCTGAGTAGGTGTACTAGCAATCCAAGTAAGATACACTGCCATGCAGTGGATCGTGTAATGAAATGCCTTAAGAAGACTATGAACCGTGGTCTTTTTTATGTAGGGTATCCTCCTATTTCGGAGGTGTACTCTGATGCGAGTTGGATCTCCGATGTGGAGGATCATGCATCCACAAGTGGATGGGTATTCCTATTTGGTTGGGGTGTGGTTTCTTGGGGTTCCAAGAAACAGACTTACATATCTGATTCTACTATGGCGGCAGAGCTTATAGCTCTTGCGTCTGCGGCTAAAGAGGTTGAGTGGTTAAAGGATCTCTTGTATGAGATACCTTTGTCACCTAAGCCGATATCACCAATATCTATCTACTGTGATAGTCAAGCTATGCTTTCTAGAGCGTACAGTGAAGTATATAACGGGAAGTCCGGACACATTGGTATAAGGCACAGTATAGTGAGAGACCTTATTCGAGAAGGTGTTATCACTGTGGACTTCGTGAGAACAAGTCAGAATCTAGCGGATCCATTTACAAAAGGCCTGGCTAGAGACTTGGTTCTGAAAACTAGTGAAGGGATGGAGTTAAAACATGTCATTTTTAGTTGCCCATGATAGGCCCTCAACTCGGCGCCTAGTATGACACTAGGTCTTTAGTTCAATAAGTGAGACTTGTCATCTGTGTGACTGCAGGTACTAAATGAGAATTTTTTATCCCAAGTTTGAAGTGCTTGATACTTGCGTCAGAGAAGCTAAGAGGATGAGCTAATGCTCTAAATGAACCAGGCTTTAGAGCTTATTGAATGTTGCGTCTTAGGAACATGATCAATGAGGTCCACCTTAGTGTGTTTTGAAGTTTGGCCATTTCAAAGGAGTGATTTTTCACTAAGGGTTTGGCCTTGAAACACTCACGAAGGGTAAGGACACAAGGCCATAAATGTGCCGATCTGGAAGTTGTAAGGTGTGTAAGGGGAGTACGTCTTGTGCGTGACTAGATAGTCGGTTAGTCAAATGGATTGTATGGTTCAAAGCTTGGTCTACCATTTTCGATTTGATTAACTGTATGGTCTTTTCACTAGCCTGAGGTTCAATCGGGAGACACCCTCGTTGATGCCCAATAAGGCGTCCTTTATTCGAGATGTTGTTTTGAGATTGACTGTATTTTAAAATGGTGGGGGAATGTTGATGTATTTTCAAAATGTATGTTGAATAATATGTAAAATGTTGTTGAATATGTATATAAATATGTTAAAGGTTGTCCCGTATCAAATTCTAAGTGTTTAAGGCTTGATAAGGGATGTGTGTCGACACGTAGGCCATGTGTGTCAAGACACAATCCAATAGAACCGCAGGGAAACAACTGTGTGTCGACACACATGACCCGATGTCAACACACGGCCTTTTTACAGAAGCACACGAAGGCACTCTGTGCGTCGACATGCAGATCTGCAGTAAGCCTGTGTGTCGATGTGTGTGTCGACACGTAGGAGCTATGAGTCGACACACAGCTTCAACACACAGGTCGGTTTTGACAGTTTTCTTGCGCGGTTTTTTCCAGTTTTTGGCGATTCTTCTTGACCTCTTTTGGGACATCTCTCTACCATAAATACATACATATTCCCCTAGATTTATTTAGTTGATTTTGCATTGAAAGGAAAGAGAGAAAAAGCAAAAGAAGAACATTGATTGTTCTTGTGTTATAGTGTGATTATGTTCAAGTAAAGTTTGCAAACTTCAATCTCTCTACATCTCTCTCAATCTTTCCCTTTAAAGATCCTCACTTTATATTTGGTTGTTGTTGTATCCCGAGGATATTTCGTATACCGAAATAAACCTTAAGAAAAGTGATTACACGATCTCAAAACCTGAGATCTTTCAGTTACCTGTTTGCAAGTATTTTGAAGATTTGCTCTAACAGAGTTGATCTTTGTAGTTTTTTATTTTGAATGAATTCAATAAAAATTAGATGACTTCTCTTTTATATTATTGTTTGGGTATTTGCAGAATCGACGAGTTTTAGCTAGTTCCTCTTAATCCGGCATTGTTGTGTATAATAAACGGGTTAGAGGTACCCTATTCCTTCCCAATATGCATCATCGAGGTTCGAGGCCACAGTGCAACCTTTAGGCGCACTACATGAGCGTTATTTTTCCCTTTTCCACATTGTACGAGTCTTTCAGGTCACCTGTTGTGGGATGTTAGTTTCTGTATCGGAAGTTCTGATACTACATTTCAAAAAATATACGTATATGGCATGAATTTTGACCAAGGCGCCACGCATGCATGTAAAGTTCATTTATAATTGTAATTGAGTATTTTATTTTAACCCAACTGGTATTCCTAGAGTACCACATTTGGCTTTACATCGATACCTTCTTTTCATAATAATTAAAGTTAATGCTAAACATCAATACAAAGTTCACAAACAAGAAGGCAGAGCAAGTACTTAGAAACAAAATGGAAAAAAAAACATACCCAAGACAAAATAAAAATGGCGAGGGTAAGAAGAGCGCATTCTTGTTAACTGAAAAATGGATTGTACGTCATGTCCATCTTCATTGGCGGATCCAATATATAAGCATTAGGGGCAAGTGTCAATGAATTTTAGAATAGATCCATAAAAGATATTTTACACAATATATTTATTTACGCTAAAATAAATCGCCCCAACCACTTTTTGAATATTTACTTAATGTTTTCATTTCTTTATTTCCATAAGCACGTGAGTTTTTCTTAGGTCATAAATAACACATAATAACATTATATTTATTATATATCTGAATTGCATATTCATATTTTCTTGATCTACAACTATCTATCATCTACTCCGTGCTTCCCATCAGCTCCACAAAGTTCATATTTTTTTTATTACCTACAACTCCAATGTAAAACTCATTACTAGACTCATATTTGAATTTTCCAACAAGAATGTATGTATCCTAATCCCTTAGGGGAAGGGCACATAATGAGTCAATCTTTTTATCGTTCTGGTCTTACTGTTCTGGGTTCTTGGGTCGTTTAGTTGTCATGTCGAGTATCTTTCTTTGTCTTCATCTTTGTCTTTATCCTATTTGTTGCATGCCTAAGGTTTTTATTCTTATCTAGAGTTCTTATGAGTAGTAGTCAAGTTGTAGGCTGTCTTAGGTGTTTTGGCTTCTCGTGGCATGGTCGGTTCTTTGTCACTCGGGGTTTCCATTTTGGGCTTGTCATTTTAGGTGTTCGGCATTTCGGGAGTTGGAATATGAATTGCGGGCAGTCTGCCTTGCGTGTTTGGTGTTATGGTTGTTTGCCTTAGGGCCATACTCTATACTTCTATGCTTTCTCGAACAAATACTCTAATTATCGAAACAAAAGGACGTGTCAAACTGTTGATCCATTTTCTTTAGAGTCAAGTGGATGCTTTGTATTAGTACAAGATGGTGAAGAAAGGCAAAAATGTTAAAGACAGTGAAATTTGCTTGCCATGGAGTGAGTTTGGGCATAAATAAGAAGCTTGGACTGAGTTCAATGGACACTAATCAATTATGCTCAAGCAGATCGCAATAATGAATAAGAGATATGGTCAGTTTGCATCTCTATCCATAATATTTGTATATTTATTTAAATTAGCCTTTAATATCTCCTGTGATTTTCCTGTATAGTCTTCTCGGGTTGTGCTATTATCTTTTGTTTTATTTCTTTATGCTGCGCACTTTTACACGGGCTACCTCAAGTCTCGCTTTTGCAAGTATGTTTGTTTTATGTATCAACTTTTTTCGCTAATTACTGAGAAAAAATGGTCTTGGCAACGTCCTTATGCTACCAAATGACACAAAACTCAACAATGCACACGTGATCATTACCTAATGTATATAGATCTGATGTCTAATATGATGATTAAGGTATCTTTTCTTTAATTAAATGAGATTATTCCAATCTAATCCATCAATTTGAATTGTGTTGAAGTATTTGTTTCATTAAGCAATCATATTTTCGTTTTCTTTATCAGATTAAATTACGAGTTATTATTTTTTATTATTGTTGCTTAATTGGCGGCACCAGAAGGCTTTTTATTTTTTATTTTATTTTATTTTTTGAGTAAAACCAAAAAGCATAAATTGGTTGTTGGTTTCTTGCTAATATGTCTAGGCGATCTTCAAAAAATATTTTACTAAATGAATATATTAGATATCATAACGATTGATGTTTTATTAGTTAGATATGTTAGCTCTAGGAGATTAAAAAAGTTTTATTATTTGGATATTCTCATTTAAAAATTGGCAAATTTTTATCACAAAATGATAATAGAATATGCTTTTACTAATGTGGATGTCCTTTTTGAAATTCAATGAATTTGATAGAAAATGTTGATGGATATGATGTGAAAAATATATTGATATTTTTCGCTGAAATCCAGTTAATCTTTGTTTGTCATTTTCAAAAATATCATTACTTTACAATTATTTGGACTTAATAATTATTTAGAATATAGGACTATTAGCCCTCTTTGGATTATTTTTAGGTAAACTACATAATAATACCCTTAATTCAGTATAGTAATTTTTTTTGTTTATAAATTTTATCAAATAATGTTTTAGCTCAAAAATTATGTGTATTTATTAAAATAGTTCAAATAATGTTATGAAATAGTATAAAACCTTTTATTATTTGTTGGTAAATCCACAATCCTCTCATTATTCCCCTTAATTCACATACGAACTGATATATTGTGACACTACAAATAAAAATTGGTTAAGAGGTCTATTTCATACCCTTTCCCATCGATTTTTACTATATTATTAAATGCTTATAACTTTTGGGCTAAAATATTATTTGACAAAATTTGTTAACTAAAAAAATTAATACCCAAATTATATAATATCAATGTATAATTCATCTTGATAAAATATATATATATATATATATATATATATATATATATATATATATATATATATATATATATATATGTACCCAATATTTTTTTAAAGCAAAGAGGGCAGACATGAAATAACAGCAGATTCGGAGAAGATTCTTGCAGAAGAGTAACGAGATTCCATGAAAGGTGGGAATATAATGATATCCACAAGGAAATTGTAATATCAACATAACCAAACAGCCCCCTAAGTATAGCATGGGGTGGTCGTTCTAAGTTTGGTTAAAGAAAACTTTTTGTGAATCTATTCCACTTATAAGTGTATTTTTCTTTCTAAAGTCTTCAATCCCGTAACCTAATTATTCTCGCCTACAACAAATTTAAAATTTAAAAAAAATTAAATAGATTAAATATTCATATTTTTCTCAATCATCTCTTCATATCCATTAGCCAGAAAAAAAAAAAAAAAAAAAAAACCACCATCCAATTGCCAATATTCTAGGGTTCCACCAAATCCACTATCCACTCTCCACTCTCTTCACATTCAACGCCAAGAAATATTTCCACGACTCATTACTCTTATTCCAAAATTAAATTAAATTTTGCAGTATGCACACTCTATTTCCAAAATATTGAAAACCTTTACATGGCCTACCAACAAGAAATTACATCAGTCTACCCAACAATACCATCAATATATCCAAAAAAACTCAAAACTCGAGGCATTCTCAAAGGCTAGACTGCTTAAATCTTTTTTAATGCCTAAAAAGGGGCTACAAAACTTTCTTTGAAAGTTTAATCATAGTGATTGATCATAGCATTACAATTTTAATACAATATAATACTTCTTACAAAGAAACGAATTGTAGTAATTGTGCATTGCACGAGATTTTGCTAGTTTATTATGAAGTATTTATCATATCTTATTTGTTATAACCCCATTTTCCTCCCTATCAACTAAAAAATAATTTTTTGGACATTTATTATCTAAATATTTTAATATTTTGCTTCAAATAGATGTAGTATGTGTGACTCCCACAATGTATATAAGTCACATTAACATTTTGGCAAAAGATGCCATCAATTGTACAATACAAAGTCCTCAAGCCAGGTTAGTGTTTCGTACTCCTCCACACCCGACTTCAAACCCTCACACACCGTCTTCTAGTGGTGTGTGTAGGCCTAGGAAGCCGCCTCAACCGCCGCCGAAGTGACACGGTTGGTGTCGCCGGCTGTCCATCTACTGCCTACCCCTATTTCTCATAAGATAGGGGCGGCGACCATTTATCCGGGGAAACCTGCTCCTCAGCTACCGAGACTTATGTCAGTGGCCTAACAAAAGGAAGATGTTAAAAAGTGAGGTGGCAAAAACCATTGTCAGAGGGACAAACAAAGGATGTACCCTCTTCGTTGACAACTTGTCTCGCAGCATGACAAAGGATTGGTTAAAAAGGATATTCAACAATCATGGATTTGTAATTGATACACATGTACCGGAAAGAATGAGAAGTAATAGAACACTGAGATATGAATTTGTTAGCTATAGAATCGTTAGGGAGGCGCAAGCCACTGCCATGGAAGCAAATGGATGCTGGGTAAATGAGTATAAGTTGTGGGTTCAAATTGCAAGATTCAACAAGGGAGAAAAGAAAGCATATAGAGGAGGAATGAATAACAGAGAAGAGCATTACCTAGCACAACAAAATAACAATGACCAAAGATCATATGCTCAGGTACTGATAAGTGAAAGGCAATTTGAGAGACCAGAATCCAGGGGGAGGGAAGGCAAAAATGGCAACAAGGAAGGGGAGCAGTGTATTGAATATAGGTCAAGTGAAGAAGATAAAGTTATATATGGTATTTCGCATGACTACAGAAAGGAAAAGCTGAAGAGAAGCATTATAGTGGAAGCTCAGGATGATGTAAAGACAGAGGAAATACAAGAGAAGCTGCAGAAAAATGGAGTACAAGAAACACATGTACAACATATGGGCGGCACTGAGTATGTCATTGCATTTCAGTCAATGGAAGAGAGAGATTTGCTGGTCAGAAACAACCCGGAATGGCTGAGGGATCTATTCATTAAGGTGAAAAAATGGTCTGAATTTGATACATCTAGGAAAAGAAAGGTATGGTTATCCTGCTATGGTGTACCACTCCATGCGTGGAGTGTCCATAATTTCACTGAGATAGGGATGTTCTAGGGTAGAGTTGTAGCGGTGGACAGCACTTGTAAAGCAGAAGGATCCCTGGAAGTGGGTAGGATTCTCGTAGAAACTGAGGAACCATCCTTCATTGATGAGACCGCTGAGTACATTGTAGGACAGGGTAGACATATAATACAAGTGATTGAAGGAGGGTCGATTCAATCCGAGAAAGTGGTGGATTGGGTTAGAGAGAAGAGGAAACAAGAGGAAAGTAAAGAAGGACAGGAGGTAGGGAAACAACAGGGCAGGAGAACAGAGAACGAGGTAATTGCTGATACACAACAAACGCCCATACCGGAGAGGAGGAATAACCAGATAGATGAAAGTGGAAATGATGAAGTTGTAGAGATGGAAAAGGAAACAGTTCATGAAAACAAGCAAGCTGAAGGAACAACAGTAGGAAAGGAACAAAGGGAAGCTGAAAAGATGGAGTTTTTACAAATAAAGGAACAAAGGACAGGCATTGGAGTAGCAGTCACACCACAAAAGAAATCACCATGGCTATACGGAAGGCATAGAGTGGGAAGTGCCTGTCAGTACACAGGTAAAGCTAATAGCTTCCATAGCCATGGTCAAACCACAGAGCTCGATGAGTCTGATGATGAGTTCCCTCCTGGATTTGTCAATTTGTTTGACGTTAACGTGGTGGTAGAAACTCCAACTGACAAAGAGGAATCAAGTCACCAACAACATAGAAATACGGATAAGGAAAGCAACAACAGTGGTGAAGAATTTACTGAATCTGAAGAAAGCACTCCTGAGAACTCGCGAAGAAATAGTTCTACAAGGAAGCAAGCGAGGAAGATTTGGAAAGCAGGGAACGAGTTAGGTCTTCACTGGAATGACTGTGGTGTGAACAACATTGAGGAGCATTTAAGGAAAGCAAAGGGACTCAAGAGAGTAGAGAAGAGGCGGAAACAAGTGGATACCAAAAGGAACAGGAGGTAATGAGGAGGGCTCAGAAAACTACAGAACAATAAGGATACTTGTATGGATTGAGTGTGAGTATGAAGTGTGGGTTAAATATAATGACAAAGTAGAGATGATCTAACGAGCAAGGAATGTCCTGAAGCTTTGAATGACCCATCCTTATTAATGGTGCATGAACAAGGTATTGAAGTGGGTGATCGACTTCGATTATCAAAGATTGTAAGAAGTTTGTAGGAATTCAGAACATGAATTGAAGGCAACAAGCTACTTGACCTCCCTCTCATGGGCAGAATATATACTTGGTGAAAGGGATTGAATTCAGCGGGATTGATTGATCTTCTGTATCGTAGGTATTCCCTGTAGGAGCCTTGATGGTGGGTTGAATTGGTGGAACCTCCCTTACAAATTGAATCCACATAAGAGAGTACTGAGATGGGCAGCTTCAACCATCAGTGTATTGAAGATAAGATCTTACTGGCTCTCTAGCAAAGAAAGCAGCGTCAATTCAGAATTGGATAGAATCATGGATGTTAGAGATTATACTGCGCAAAGAAGGAATCCTGTGTTTTTTGTCTTTGATATCTTGTGATGTCATATGACAAATTTTGATTAATGAAATACCAATTATCAAAAAAAAAAAAAAAAACATTTTGGCAAAAGATTTTAGGCTGTAACAATGAAGGATATTTTCATCAAAAAAAAAAGTGAAAAATATATATTATTAGAATCATATATTATATCAACGAGTTTTGAAGAAAAATATATTCTATGTTACCATTTTTCTACAAACTTTAACAAGATTTTGACGTATACTTACAAAATTTTTATAACTTATTGTACGTTATTTTATATTTTACAATATTAAAGTAATTAAATGATATAGTACTATACCTCTGAATTTATGAGAGACAAATTCTCTATAGTTTTCCATCATACATATCTTTTTATATATTATGGCTAAGTGGGTATTCATTCCTTTAAAATGTACCAAAATTCCATTCAAGCTATGGTTGAGTGTGATGCAGCCTGTGAAGGCCTCTCTGGCTTGGTGGGGCGAGACCAAAGTACGTCTGTCAAGCTTGGCAGGACACGTGCTTGGCGGGACGAAATCTCAGCCACATCTTCAGCCTTGATTTTAGGGACAGTTTTAACAACTTTGATTCATTTTTGATTTTGCTTTATCTCTTTCCTTATTTGTTGCACGTTCTGAATTATTTCCTTTTGTCAACTCCTCTATATAAAGGAGAAAGTTAGGACTAGGTTTAGTTGGTCAATTTTTCCAATTAAAATTCAGATTATCTTGTACTTGTTTCTTGACTTGTGAGAAACCGAGCTACCCATCCTCTTTGTGAATTTGTTATTAAGTTAATAAAATTCAAAGGGAAGGACGTGAACCTTCCCATACCCCTTTTTTCCGTTACACACGTTGCATCAGTTTGTATCAGAGCTCAGAATGCTTTCTGAGATGGCCCCAAGACGTCAAAGGAACATCCCCATTGAAGACGTTACTGACCATTACGGACATCAACAATGCGAGAGGATATTTGAGGATTTGAAGGAGAAATTCCGGCGAATTGAGCGCTGCTTGATTCAACTCGGGACAAATCCCGATCTCCCACAAGGAGTTTGGCCCCAACACACTTTTGCACTTGGCGCAAGGGGTGAACAAATGGATGAATGGTTCCCAAACGAATTTCAAGAAGAAGAGTTACCGGGGCCAAGGTTGAGATGCCATTAGCACAATGTTGGCGATTTCAAAGACCGTGATGATCGAAGGTGGGAATCCGGCCTTCGGATTGGGATCCTGGAGTTCAATGTAGAAGAACATCCAAAAGAGTTCCTTAATTGGCTCATTGCCATCGAGGAGATCCTAGAGTTTAGGGAAATCCCGAAGAGGACAAAGGGGCTGATTGTTGCTACTCGCCTTTGAAGTATAGCAGCCACCTAGTGGCACAAATTGAAGCAGATCCGGCTTCAGCAAGGGAAGTCCAAGATTGAGTCTTGGGAAAAGATGAAAAAAATATTTGTGATGTGCCTTCTTGCCTCACAACCATGACCGGATGATGTACCAGCGCCTGCAGCGGCTTCGCTAGGGCTGAAGGATCGTGGAAGAGTACACAACGGAGTTTAATGCCTTAGTCTCCAAGAATGACTTGGCGGAGTCAGGGGAACAATTGGCGGACCATTATATTAGCGGTTTACGAGAGAATATTCAAGACGTGCTTAACATGTTTGACATTTTCACCGTATCAGAGGCAGCCTAGAGAGCCGTTGATGTGGAGCGGCAACAAAGGCACTGCCAAGTTAGTAGAACATGGAATGCAAAAACTGGCGGGAGAGATTAGACTCGGGTGCCGCCAATGCAGAGTGCATAGTTCAGGCCACCGTCCGCCAACATGAAGAGACAGCTCAATCTAGAAGTGGCGGGTTCGTCTAAAACTTGCTGCTTCAAATGTGGTGAATTTGGTCACTGCGCCAACGATTGCCGAAAGGGAGACAGATCGGGTAAAGCTCTCTTCATTGATGAACCAATAGGAGAGGAAGGCATGGCCATTGATGAGGATGGTCAAGAAGAATTGGCGGACCAAGGGGAGGATGCCATAGAAGATGATGAAGGGCAAATGTTGGTTGTAAGGTGTGTTTGCTTCACCCTAAAAAAGAGGGGGAGGGGGGATAGTTGGTTGAGAAACAATATCTTCTAAACATCATGTAAAATCGGTGGGGTGTAGTTATTGATTCGGGGAGTTGCGAGAATATGATTTTGGAGGAAGCAATTACTAAGTTGGGATTGAAGATGGAAGCATATCCCCATCCTTACAAACTCTCATGGCTGAAGAAAGGGAACTAGGTGACGGTTTTCAAGCGTGGTTTTATAAATTTCTCAATTGGACCTAAGTATAAAGAGGGAGTTTGGTGCGACATCGGTGCCATGGACACCTCCCATTTGCTCTTGGGACGCCCTTGGCAATTTGACAGGGGTGCTACCCATGATGGGAGAAAGAACACATACAGCTTTCTCTTTGAGGGTACTAGAATCGTACTTTTGCCCAAGAAAGAAGAGGCGCCGAAGATATCCGAAGCTTAGTATCCCAACGTCTAGGGTCGCGCCATGTTTTCCAGAGAAGTTGGCAAGATCAAAGCTGTATTCGTCTTGATTGGAAAAGAAAGCGCTGTTATCCCCAAGGACTTACCGAGTGGTCACGGCATTATTGGAGGAATACGCTGATGTATTTCCGGAGGAGCTGCCCACAACATTACCACCTTTGAGAGATGTTCAAAATTGCATTGATCTGGTTCCAGGTGCCTCTTTGCTGAATAGACCTCATTACCGGATGAGCCCAACCGAACATGAAGAGATGAGATGCCAAGTGGAGGACCTTCCCGCCAAAGGCTTCATCAGAGAGAGTTTGAGTTCTTGCGCTGTTCTAGCCTTGATAACGCCCAAGAAGGATGGAAGTTGGAGGATGTGTGTGGATAGCAGAGCCATAAACAAGATCACGGTGCGTTACCACTTTCCCATTCCAAGGTTGGATGATTTGTTAGATCAATTGCAATGCGCCAAGGTATTGACCAAGGTGAATCTCAAGAGTGGCTAACACCAAATCCAAATCTCGGTCCAAGATGAATGGAAGATAGCTTTCAAGACAAGGGAGGGACTTTATGAGTGATTGGTCATGCCGTTTGGGTTGTCCAATGCACATAGCACTTTGATGAGGTTTATGAATCAAGTATTGCGGCCCTTCATGGGAAAGTTCGTCGTCCTTTATTTTGATGACATTTTGATCTACAGCCAAGGCCGTATTGAACATGTCATTCTTCTAAAGGAAATGCTTCATACCTTAAGAACTCAGAGTCTATTTGCTGCCTTCAAGAAATGTGAGTTCATAAGGGACAAGGTGACCTTCCATGGGTTCATTGTATCCAAGGATAGCATCTTCGCTGATAAGGGAAAGATCGAAGCTATCTGTGACTGGCCACAACCAAGGCTGATTGGCGAGGCTCGCAGTTTCCATGTCCTGGCGTCATTTGACAGATTCTATGTTCCTGGCTTCAGCTCAATCATGACGCCCGTCACAGACTGTTTGAATAAGGGATCTTTTGTTTGGACACCTCACGCAGTAAATGCCTTTAGCAAAATCAAGGAGAAATTGATCACGGCACCAGTGTTAGCCCTCCCCGACTTTCAGAAGACATTCGAGCTACACATGGATGCTGCAAAAATTGGTATTGGCACTGTGCTCAGTCAAGATGGAAGGCCAATTGCCTATTTTTGTGAGAAGCTTACTTGACATATGACTTGGAGTTCTACGCCTTAGTGAGAGCATCAAGGCATTAGAGATCATACTTAGCCAATCAGGAGTTCATCTTATATTATGATAACGTTGCCCTCAAGTACATTATCACCTAAGACAAGCTCTTAGATAGACATGCAAAGTGGGCCAGCTACTTGCAACTTTTTCACTTCGTCATTAACCACAAATTCGGCTTGTTGAGCAAGGTAGCAGATGCACTAAGCAGGCACAATCTAATCTTGGAGCAGAGTAGGGTGGAGGTGACAGGGTTTGAACAGATGGCGAAGATGTACAGTGATGATCCCCCCTGTTGGCAGCATTTGGTGTGAGGCACAGTCAGATTCAATTCCCGAATATTCCTTTCATCATGGGTTCTTGTTCAAGGGGAATCGGTCATGTGTCTCGAGCTCGAGTTGTCGGCTAAGGATTATTGAAGAAAAACACAACGGAGGACATGTTGGCAAAGAGAAGACACTCCAGCTCATTATCGCCAACTACTACTGGTGAACAATTCACCGAGAAGTTGAGAGGTATGTCAAGTGTTGTCGTATTTGTCAGATTTCTAAGGGCGGGGTGACAAATGCTGGGCTCTACATGCCGTTTCCAGTGCCACGTCAACCATGGACGGACGTTAGCACTGATTTTGTGTTGTGAGAAGTACAGTTCCAAATTGGTGACAAGGTTTGGGAAGTCTTGACTCAAGAAAGTTTTTCCGCTCGGGAATATAACAAGCTCACGGCATGAAAGATTGGCTCATTACAGGTTGTGGAAAAGATCAACAACAACACCTACCGTCTTCAACTTCCACCAGGGAATGCGGATGTTTGACATCTTCAATGTCAAGCACCTTACTCCTTACTTTAGTGAAAATGATACTACCGGTCATCTACTGAATTTGAGGCCGAATTCTCTCCAACCCAGGGAGGGTGATGCAGCCCATGAAGGCCTCTCTAGCTTGGTGAGGCGAGACCAAAGCGCGTCCGTTAAGCTTCGCGGGACACGTGCTTGGCGGGACGAGTTCAGCAACACGGAAGACAAATCTCAGCCGGACCTTCAGCCTTGATTTTAGGGACAGTTTTAACAACTATGATTCATTTCCAATTTTGCTTTGTCTCTTTCCTTATTTGTTACATGTTTTGAATTGTTTCGTTTGGTCAACTCCTCTTTCTAAAGGAGAAGCTAGGACTAGGTTTATTTGGTCAATTTTCCAATTAAAATTCAGATTATCATGTCCTCATTTCCTGACCTATGAGAAATCGAGCTACACAACCTCTTTGTTATTTTGTTATTAAGTTAATAAAATTCAAAGGGAAGGCCGTGAACCTTCTTGTACCCCTATTTCCCGTTACATGCGCTGCATCAGAGTGTCCTCCCATGCATTCAAGTTTCCACCATATGAAAATTACAATTAATAAAGTACATAAATTGGACAACTAATTCAAAATGTACATGAAATGTTTATACAATGACAATGTGTGAATTAAAATTGTTTATAGTGTAAACATCATGTGAAAGACTAGTGAAAATATTTATATTAAAGCATTTATTGTTCAAATTCCTTTATTATCTCGCATAGAAACTTTGGAGGTGGAAAAGTCTTTGTATACCCCCTTCTTCTTGAACTTTGTAAAGTTTAGTGGATCTAGAATGAGCTAAGCGCGCTCGACGTGCACATGCACACTGCCCCGCCACACTAGCCAGCTATCTTCCTAGTGTGTTATGGTGCAAATTTTTTTCAACCCAACTTTTATTTTTATAGGCATTACTATAATAGTCCTTACTTTTACACCGAATTCGAGCTTGAGAGTTGCAAGCTCGAGCTCAAGATATAATTGTTGACTAATTCAACATTCCACTTCTCCATATCTACTCTTTACTTAACTGGGCCGGATTTCTTGAAATCAATTCATGTGGTGGATTGTTGGGAATTTTAGGTTTTTGCTGCAATTTTGTTCAAGTTCTTTTATCACACATAGAATTGGGGTAGGGAAATACTGTTTTATCCCCTTCTCCTTGGAGTTTGTAAAGTCATGCGATCTAGAGTGTGCTTGGTTGGGCCACACAAGTGCATATGCCCCGCCTTGCCGACTTGTGTGGCGCATCACGTTGTGGTGCTCGGCACGTTGCATTATGGATTGCTTTCTGACCTAGACCTATATAAAAAGGTAGGGAAATACTCTTTATATACCCCTTCTCCTTGAAGTTGGTAAAGTCATGTGGCCTAGAGTGCGCTTGGTTGGGCCACACACCCCGCATGCGCCCTACCTTGATGTGTCTGGCTGCACGTCGCGTACGGCATGTTGTGGTGCAGAATTTTTTTGACTTGAACCTTTATCCTCGTTATTTTTTTATTTGTTTAGACAAAGTCAAAAACGTGGGAAAACTTCTTTTCTTGGCCTTTACTTTATGTTAAAGCTCAAAGTTGCAAGATCGAGCACACGATGTTGACCTTTGTTAGTCAACTAATCACTTCTTCCATGTCTAGCAATTGCCAAACTTGTAGAAATTCACCTATAAATTGAATTCCTTGGAGGAATAATTGATATACAAAAAAATTCTGAATTCCTTCATCATTTCTCTTGTTCTTCACATTCTCTGTTTCTTTGATTGTTGAGCAAGTTGAGGCATACTCTAGTTTATTACTCAGAACTATAGTGTAGTGGTGAATGCCACATTAATCATATGAGTTGAAGCAACAATGGATCCCGTTTGTATTAGTGCTAGGGCATAAACGACTTAAGGCACCGGTGAACTCCACTACATAATAATTTCCTTCAATTTGATCTTTCCTCTCCGTTTCTCCTTCAATTTGTTGGTTAATTACCTTTGATTGAGGTTATCTTACTCAAATTCGAGGCACAGTGAGTTCAGATTCGAGGTCCTTGTGTTCAAGGGCGTCTGTCAGTTGTTTGAATTTAATCTAATATCTTGAATAAACCTTTTCTATGTGTAGTTTATGTTTCTGGTTACGCATTTGCATTACTCTTCTAACTATATATTGATGCAACCATGCCTCTGCCTCTATGGTTGGCAGGTTTCTTGGGGGATAGTACTTGGCGAGATGGTGAGACGTGTGGCCGCGGTGAATGGGTTTGAGAACATTATATCAGGTAGGAAACTTAGTTTAGGTGAGTTGATTTTTTTATTTATCTTTGTATTTATCTCTTTTTTTAAGGTTAATTAAATCCTCTATTCAAGGAAGAGGAAGCCTAGGGCTCAATTATTCAATTTCCTGTTAGATTTTTATGTGTTTTATCATTTTCTCCTATTCTCGAGTTGTGAAGATTACAGTTAACTATTTGCCCCTTGCCTCCCTAATTGTTTTAGTAATAAGAGTTTAAAGGAAAGCCATTCAGCCTTCCGCCAATTTTCTTCTTATCTGCATTGCATCAGTTGGTATCAAATATATATATTATATGGTTCCACATGAGAAACCAGTACGAATATAACCTACATGTCCAATTGAACTATGAGCTAGAAGTCTTTTTACTTTCGTTTGGGCCATGGCGGCTAGTGCTTCTAAGCGTTGTTAGGTGCTCCATTTTTTCCCATTGAGGTCGAACCTAAACCTGTGCTCGAGCCGTCCATTGGAATTAATGGTTAAGACTGACCCCTTTTTTCATGGGTATTAAAAAAAAAAAATTCCCCTCCCCACCTCCCCCTTCCATCTCTCCGTCCCCCCAACCCATCCTTCCTCACTCTCTCACCTCACCACTACCGTTGCCGGCCACCGCGACCCTTCGCCGCTGGCCACTGCTTCTTGCCTTTGCCAGCCACCACTACCCACCGCTGCCACCGTCAGCCATAGCTGACATCGTCGCCCCTCCTTTTCCTCTTTCTTCCAATACCCCTTTCTCGCCCTCCCCGCAACCCTTCACCCCCACCACCTGCTGTTCCCCCGCCCTTCCTTTTGTCTCTCTTCCAATACCCCCTTCTCTCTCCTCCCGGCAGTGGGCAGCGAGGAATGAAGATATATGGGCGAGAGAGAAGGGGGTATTGGAAGAGAGACAAAAGGAAGGGCCGTGGCGGCGGGTGGTCAGGGTGAGAGAGAGAAAGGAAGGATTGGGAGAGGGAGGGGCAAGGGGTAAGGAAGAAATATATATATATTTTTTTTGAATCCCATAAAAGAGGGCCAATCTTGACCATCCATTGTAAGGAATAGCCAAGATCTATCTATCTCACCCTTTCATCTTCTCAAAAGAATTGTACACTATACATGGAGGATCGGAGGTGAGAATCCGGCCTTCGGATTGAAATTTTGGAGTTTGCCGGCAGGAGGCAACCGAAGGAGTTCAATGATTGACATGCTATGGTGGAAGTAGTGCTCGAGTTCGTGGAGGCTCTGTAGCACAAGTAGGCATCGCTAGTTACTACTTGGTTGAGGGGTAGGGCTGCCGCCTGGCGGTAGCAGCTGAAACATACCCAGCTTAAGCTAGGTAAATTGAAGATTGAGACATGGGAAAAGATGAAGAAGTATATGCGGAATGCCATTGTTCCCCAAAATCATACAAGGGTGATTTACCAACGCCTTCAAAACTTATGTTAGGATTCTCGGTTTGTGGAGGAGTACATGGCAGAGTTCTACTCCCTAGTCACCAGGAATTACTTGTTAAAGTTGGAGGAATGTTGGCCCCCAGGTATATTGGTGGGTTGAAGGAGTCAATACAGGAGGTGTTAAACATGTTTTGCATCTTTTCGGTCTCGGATTCAAACCAGAGGGCTTTCAACATCTAGAAGCAACAAAAGCGGCGTCAAGCTAGCGGTACTTGAAACTCCCAAAATAGTGGGCATAAGTGTATAGGTTCAACCGGTTGTCGCCAACCGATGCAAACTGAGTAATCAAGACTTTTCTAGTGTGGACAGATGAGACATTGTACTGCCAAGTGTCAAAAGTGTGATCGACCTGCAAGGGGTTGTACGTCGAAGGTCTCCGAACTAAGAATTGCATGGTAGTAGAGGAAGAGGTTCAGGATGAGTTGGTGCCAGACACGAAGAAGTTTTTGCTGGTGACAAGGGCCACTTACTAGTGGTTAAGCAAGTATGCTTTGCACCTAAGAAAGTAGAGGGAGACTACTGGCTGCGAAATAACATCTTAGATTACTTGTACCATAGGTGGAAGGGTGTGCTGCCTAATCATTGGTTCAGGCAGCTGTGAGAATGCTATTTCTGAGGCAGTCCAGAAGTTGGGGATGAAGACAAAGGAGAATCATAACCCTTACAAATTATCTTGGCTCAAGAAAGGAAACCAGATAACATTCTTAAAATGTTGTTTGGTTATTTTTTCTATTGGGACAAAGTGGCGGGATAGAGTTTGGTTCGATGTGGTTACCATAGACGTGTGCCACTTGTTGCTTGCTCAGCCATGGCAATTTGACAGAGGTGCCACCCATGACGGGAGGAAGAATAAGTATAGCTTTGTCTTTTAGGGCACAAAGATCATCTTGTTACCTAAGAAGGACAAGGCACCACGTACGTTGGTAGCTGAGAATCCAAATCTACAAACAAGGGCCATATTCACCAAGGAGGTTGGCGAGAACAAAGTTGCATTTGTGTTAATTGGCAAGGAGAGTCAGGCAGAACCAGGAAAGATATCGAGAGAGGTTGAGGACCTATTGAAGGAGTTTGCTGATGTGTTTCCGGAGGAGCTATGGGATACTTACCGCCTTTGAGGGACATCAAACACCAAATTAATCAAATGCCGGGAGTCGCCTTACCGAGTAGGCCACACTATACGATGAGTCCCGCGGAGCATGATGAGCTTAGGCGACAAGTTGAGGAGTTACTCGCCAGGGGCTTTATTCTGGAAAGTTTAAGTCCATGCGCAGTTCCAGCTCTTTTTATGCCAAAGAAGGATGGTACTTGGCCTATGTGCTGTTGGAATTGGTATCTTGAAAATCCAATTAGCTAGTTTTAAATATTAAAGAAATTGTTATATTTATTTATTGTTTGATTATGTTTTACGAGTCAAATATGCGTGTGATTGTTTTCTAAAATATTCCATGAGATGGACATAGTCCAAGATGACATGTCAAGTTTGACTTAAGTGGTTCACGAGATTGAGCCATAGATAGACTTAAATCAAATTAGTGATATATTGTCAAAGTACATTCTTAGTCGATGATAAATTTAGACAACTTGTCTAATAGACTATAATATGACACTTTAGATAATTTATCTTGGTCATGTGGATAGGGATCCAAGAGTGTTATATTGGTGTTGTCAATATGATTAGAACACTGAGCAGGACCACCTGAATTATTTGTTTCTTTACGGCTATTAGAAATAATTAATTATATAAAACAATAACTCTAAATCTAGAAAATCATCTGAACTTATGCATGGATTGCTTGTTGCTTTGATGTGCTAAAATGATTAGTCATAATGCATTGACTTAAATTTTACGTGCGTTGGGCAACGATATGAAGTGTAGCAGGAACAAGTGTTTTACATGGAACCTATGGTCTCTTAAGAGAGAAAGATGCCCTCTTAATTGATTCGTAAGCATATAAACATATTCTAGAATCTTTAGCCAAAGTATTCCATATGTTTTACATTTGAAATTAGTACATAAATTATTTTCTATATTATTGAATTTTTCGAGAAAGGCAAGTCGCTAACTACGGTGAAAAATGTGAGAAGGATAATGGCAGTAGTTAAAGTTATTTTTGCTCCTGAATATCTAGCAGAGGGGTTGAGTGTAATGATCATAATAAAAGTTATATGAAAATTCTTGAGTAAATATATTTAACTCTAGAGTGCAACAATATTTATTTAGTGGAATTAAGTGTTAAATTGTATCATTGTCATCAAGAGTTTATGATTAGATTTGACCCATTTGGAGCTAGAATCAGATTGTCCATGAAGTCTCTTGCAAGCCTCAATTTAAGCATCGTTTGAAAATATTCAAAAATGAATTTATAAGATAAATTATTTATTTATGAGAAAAATAAATTTTTAAGCTAAACAAATATTAATGAGATTAATATATAATACAATAAATTACATCATGCTTTAAAAAAAAAAGGGATGCATCAGCAGTCCCGCATGTGGGGGAGGAATGGGCGCATGTCATGTACACTCCCGCTTGAGCTCCCCTTTGTGAAGGGAAAACTGTTGCTGACGTCATGATTATGTCAGCAACAGGGTTTGTATACACTTAATCAACGTGTTTCCAACTGACGTCATGTGTGACGTCAATGGCTGCGTGGTTTACATACATACATACATACATACATACATATATATATATATATATATATATATATATATATATATATATATATATATATATATATGGCGTTTTTATGAGAGGGTGAGAGCGTAAGAGGGGCGAATCCTTACTCTTCATTGTAATGGACGGCCAAGATTTATTGGATATTGAAAAAAATAATAATTTACGACCAAGATTTCTTTTGTTGAGTATTAAAAAAAAAAAAATTTCCCTCCCTTATCCCGTTTTTCTTTCTACCCCATGAAGGGATATGGGCCGTAAGTTATTTTTTTTAATGTTCAACAAATATTGGCCATCCGTTACAATGGAGGGTTAGGATTCACCCCTCTCACGCTCTTATCTCTCACAAGAATGCAATATATATATATATATGTTCGCATATTTTACAAAAACATTAGATGAGGTTTTGGTACATGGTTTTTTCTTATGTCAAAAACCCTAAAAATTATTTTTGGGACTTTTTTTTTTCTATAATTTAGCATAATTTTTCTGAAAAATTATGTTTTGGAAAGATTGAAAGGAAAATTTTTATTTTGAAACTTTTTACTAAATCAAATATTTTGGGAGCCCACATTCCTGATTCTCAAGGAGGTCGTTGCGAAGAAGAACTTGAGGCGTCTTCTTCTATTTTCAGATCTTCAAAGCTAGTGTTTTCGCCCTAATTTCAAAGGGCTAGGATGAATGCATTTTGAGCAAAGTGCCACGTGTTTGACACGTGAGGCTTCCCTCAAGGGGAATTAAGCCTTTAGGTGCTGAGATAACGGCGTCTCAAGTCCAACATCCTTAAAGAATTATTACCGTTGACAAGGGTATCAAACACTCAAGACTCGAGATGGTTGAGGGGTGAAATGAGCTCGAGCTTGAGAGGCCATTAGGAAGGCTTCAAGACAGGTGGTTCCCAGGCTTGAGGCAGTTACTTGGAGAAGAATTTTAGTTACTTGGACGTTAAGCTTAATTCAAGAAAATGTGGGATTTCGAGAATGGACTTCCACTAAGATTACGGACATGGGCACCAAAGATTTCCCTCCAACATTGAATTCAGGACATGTTCATTAAAGATTGGCGTGCACAAAAGAAGCTTACTGGCCAGACATGGGTGAAGTTGCAGCAGAAATATGGGCAGTCGCTATTTCTAGCTTCTATAAATAAAGGACTCTGTGTTGGTCCAAACTAGTACACGAACTCATTATAAAACTTCTTCAAGTTTTCTTTTACAGCACACTTGTGCTTTTTCCCTCGGGGTAGCATAACTTACCTAGGAGTAGAGTAACATAAATCTCTGATGTACTTACCTTCAAAGTAATACAGTTCTCAGGCTTCAGGTATGACTTTCTAGTTTTAATATGTTCCCGCAAATCAATAAGTAGAGATTATAGGCTTTAGTTAAAGGATTTGATAGCCAAGGCTTGTCCCTCGATTGCATTGGTCATAACACTATTGTTAATGCTTGATAAGTCAAGTTGAACTTAGGTTTGTGCCATTGATTAGGGCTTTAACGGCCAAGTCTTGTCCCTTGATTGCACTGATCCTAATCCAGTGACTCGAATACAGTTATCTCCATCTTAATCTTGTCAGACCTAAACACATTCAAGTTATTATAAGTTAAGGGTGCAAGGCTTAAAAACCTGATTGGCTCGGGCTTGTTAAGTGGACTGCTGAGCTCTTGGGTTTGTCTCCACCCCAATTACTGACTTTTAAGTGTACAAGGAAAGGTGTCTATGGGCCCTGCTTCATCACTGTAACTGCCACTTGAGTTAGGTCTATATCCTTAATTTTTCTGCCATAAAAGTACATAAAAATCCAGAAAAACATTTCACAAAGTCTTCTTAATCGAATCATAAGCAGAACTCACGGTATAACCGAAGATGGATACACCAATATATCATAACCTTTTCTCTGAAAACTATAAGTGGTTCAGGTCAAAGACGTGTGGTTCGTAATTAGGCTCACTCCCTAGTCGCGGTCAGTCCCTTTTGCATGCTTGTTTTGTTTTCACATTTACGGTGACCACTCACACAGAACTTGAAATAACATAAAGCAAACATGCCTTTTTGTAACCACAGTGGGAGGCTTGAAATGAGACTTCATTGTCTTTAGTCGATTAAGGATTACTAGAACGTACTTGCCGGCCATTCACTGATGGTCAGGACCAAGAGGTCTAGTGCCCTTGAGCATGAGGAACCACAAGGCTTAACACTGGTTGGATCCCCGCTTGAGCGTTCTCACGAGCACATTCCCATATCGCGAAGGGATGAACTAAGTCACAGCCACGGTAGTGAAAGTGGTGGTGGTGGTGATGATGACATCCCAAAAGATGAATGTATTAGGCTCGATGGCCATTCTCTCAGGAGTTTCATGGCTATACTCAAATGTCATTTAGAGATTGTTGACCAAAGAGTCTAGTAAACAATGAGAGAGGCCTTCAAGAGACAATGTGCTGAAACAAAGCGCAATCTAGCAGCTCAGTGTGAAAACTCTGCTGCCATGAGTGCCGTAATTAACAACGTTGGAATCTCTATGAATGAAAGGTTTCACAAAGAAATTAATAGAGTCTTAGTTGAAATGAACTCAACCGTGTCCTGTACAACTACCCTTATTGCTAAGGACATGGCTAGACAAACGGTGGTTGAAGTCAAACCTATCTTGGTTAGACAAATTGAGGCTCATAATGGCTAGGTCCAAGCTGTTGGGGCGAATACCAGGCAGCTTAGGCCTTTATCTTTTCCATCAATACCAATTGGATATCCTGGTGAGACACCCTTGAGCTCATAGTACCAGCTACTTAGGTAGACTATAACGTCCCTAAGAGAACGGAGAACCCAACTATGGCCAACCCGGGTGTTACACACTCGGAATCTAGCCATAGAAACGTCAATGTGCCTCTTGAAATTGTTGGGCCTTTGAATCAGAGTTTCTCTCTGACCATGAGGGACCTCAACGCCAATGAGCTGGTGTTACCTACCCTCGAGACAAGACGGCATAACCGTTTATAGCCTCCTTTAGTTGTAGAGGTTGCCCCGAGGCCCACTAAAGGCCTTGAAGTTGGAGTGTAAGGCCGGGTCCCAACTTTCGGGAACCAGACTTCTCATCTTAGACCTCTTTGTGCTTATAACACTTAAGGGAAGAATAACAACCCACTTTCTCAAGATCATGACTTGGGGATCGATCGGGCAAGGATGAACCAACAACCTACTAAGACTGGTGTGCTTCCAAGCATTTAAGGTAATACAGGTCCTGCTAGGACATACTTCCTGGCTAATCAAGTGCATAGCCATTATGATCGAGAGGTTTACCTAGGGTTTGTGGGGAAACAACGCCACACCCGATTGTGATGGGTGCTCAAGGATATCCTTGAGATCCCCCTCGAGATCCTCACCCAATTGTGGGGCAATGGCAGGCGCATAATCGTGTTCCTAGCCTGCCCCTCCAGAACCAATTGACCGCTCTCATTGAGCGTATGTATAGGATGGGTCTCACAAGGATCAACAGACCCTTCTATTGTAAATGTTACCCTAACTACCTAGACAGGGATTACCCTATCTTCGAGGATATAAAATCTCTGAGTTTACCCTCTTTTAAGCAGAAGGGACTGTTTCTGCCCTTAAGCACTAGTCAAGATTTAATTGCCAATATAGAGAAGCAGTAGATAATTTATATCTCAAATTAAGCTGTTGCCTGGCTCATTAATTGGGACAGCTTTCCAGTGGCCAGGAATTTCCTGGCCCAATTCCCGAGAATGAAATTAGGAACTTCCATGTTAAACTTTGCTCAAATGTGATAGAAGCCAGGCGAGTCAGTGGAAGACTATATTAACCAATTCAAAAGAGCTAGGTTAGAATGTACTTTAGCCCTTCCTGAACTTGAGTACGCCGAGCTAGCCTTAAACAGCTTGGATATTGAATTCAGAAAGAAATTCAAAGGATCTAACTTTACGAAGGTGATAGAATGTGCCGCTAGATACGAGGTTGTTTTAAAAGAAGAAAGCCTTAAGAAAAATAGCATGTATGAGACTTTTGTGCATGGCTTAATATAAGAGGAAGAAGATCCTCCATGCGAGATTGATGTTGCTGAATACGTCAAAGGACCTCCTATTGTTTGTAATCCATTGATCAAGAAGGATACTAAAGCCATGAAGTCTTTTCAATCCCAAGACTTAAGAAATATTTATTTTGACCTCTCTAGAGCTGATGTAATATTTGATTGGTTGGAGGCAAATAACAAACTCAAGATTAGGGGTAAACACAAAAAACTTGATCCAAATTCTTACTAGAGAAAGGTGTACTATAAGGGGCATGATTCGTTGACGCATTCAACGAAGAACTATGCAATCTTTAGAAACGTGGTTCAAGATGCCATAGAAGCAAGGGAATTGACCTTCAAGGGAAGACAAATGGGTGTCGATAAAGACCCCTTCCCTAGTCTTGCTCAGGTTAATGTAGTTTAGGTAGTAAAACCTTATCATCCCCATCAGAGCCAAACTAATGGCGAATCTCTATGGAGGATGAATGCAGACAAAGATGATATGGTTGTGGATGACACTTTATTTGACAGGCTGCTTGAATCAAGAACACTGAGGTTCCCCCGAACCATGTTGAGATTGCTAGAAGATTACCGTAAATGGCACATCATGGTTGAACACTCTATAACGATTGCGAAGCGTTCAGAAGATTCATAAAGAAGCAATTAGAGGAAAGTACCGTCCCCCTCTCTAATGAAGAAGAGTTAGCAATGGCGATTCTCACATATGACCATTGGCAGATAGTTTTCGCTTCTAAAAGATAGGTGTTAAGGAAACTCCTGCACGTCACCTATGACCTCTGTGGGGGTTGTGGTCATAAGCTGGCATCCAAGATGAAGAAGCTCAACCTTATTCCAAAGAAAAAGCTGGCTCCTCCAACAAAGACATCATCGTTAGGGCTTTCTTGAGGCTCTCTGTCGAAGACTCAGGTCGTCATGAGGACAGGGTATCCCAAGTGGAATTCAAAGTACATCTTACTGGATGTGGACACTAGTCTGGCACCACGGTAGTTAAGATATCAGCCTTCGGGTGTTAGGTTTGGTAATGTCTGGAGGAGGAATCACCTTGATCAAAAGGTAGGTGGTTCTTACCTTACCCGAGCCTAGAAAAGGAGGCAGTTGTGCAAAACGGTAGCTCAACGGAGGATTGCGCTTGATTTCTGTTTGGCCAAGCTCTCTCAAGAAGAGACCAAGGACCAAAAGGGCAAGCAAACCAAGCATATGGGTCTTGATGATTGAAATGGCCGAGTCCAAACCTATGGGCACAAGAAAAGGGCCAGCTAGAAAAAAAGCTTAAGAGATGGGCTAGTTCTTCATCATCTGAAGGGTTAGAATCATGGTGGGATCAGCTTGCCAAGGGCCCCTTAGTGCTGAAATCTGCTGATGATGAGGAGGAATACTCCCCTCTCAGCATTAACTTAGTGGAATGTCTAGGCTGTGTCAACCCAATATGGTCTCACATCAAGCATGATTTCCACAAATAAGATTCCCCCTAGCCTATTGACGAATCTCAAACCCTAGAGGTTGATTTTGAGGACCAACCTCAAGAATAGGACATGCTAACTAATGGCAGTCCTCAGCAGCAGAATCAATATACATGCATGGTTGTCAGACCTAAGAAAGTAGTAGACCAAGGGATCCGGATGTAATTCGGGACGCTCCCTGAAAAGGTTGATGTTAAAACTGCCTTACTTCTTCTCCTGGAGCTCATGGAAGCTGATGCTCAAGAACGTTTCGAGGGTGATGTGATAGCATTAGATGAGGAGCCTCAAGTAGAGCTCATGGCTGAAGTAGCAGCCACTAAAAGTACATTCAACCCTTTGTCTTTTAATGTTAAGGCTACAACATCAAAATTGCTTTATGACACACTTGACATAATGAAGATGAAGTTTGATGGGCGTAACACCCCCAATAAACACATAAAACCCCTATACATAAAGGCCAAATTTGTGGGCATTCTGGTGAACAGGGTCTTGGTGGATAATGGCGCAGCCATCAACGTGTTTCCTTCACATATGTTAGGGGTCACTGGTAAGTCTCGAGAACACTTAATCACTTCATATGTGGCAATCTGTGGCTTTTCTGGAGCTACTATCAAATCTGAATGAGTCATCCCAATTGACTTAACTGTAGGTGGCTTAAGCAAGCTGACAACTTTCTCTGTGGTCAAAACTACCTTGAGTTATAATGCTTTGCCAGTAGGGATTGGCTACTTGCCAATTGTTGTATTCTATTTTCACTTCGCCAGTTGCTAATCTTCTGGAACCATGACAAATATGAGATCGTTATGGCAGATAACAAGCCATTCATGGCGTGCTCCAACTGTGTTGAGGCAAAATTCTATGAGGATGGCATGGGACCTCTAGATATCAAAATTACCACTCCACAATCTGCCCAACAGTAGGACACGATAGCCATCCTTGACAGCCCACTAATTGAAGCTGAGGTTGGTTAAACAAATGTCGAGTCTGAAAGCTCTGACTTCTGAGGATGCATGAGGGCCCTTCTTAATGTAGGAGACTTCCAAGGCACTCCATAATCCCGATGCAGAGGCACTAAGACCTCTTAGTAATGGCTTAAGAGCCCATTTCCTCAAGACTAGCAATGCTTGTGGCCTAGCACGCTGAGAATTAACTTTGGACTGAGCAACCATTCAATGGTTTTCAAGTCCATACAACACAACAAAAAGAGCTGGAACTCTCCGATTTAAGAGTAGCACCAGCCAAAATGGAGGTTCTAAGGGCTAAAGTCTAAGGCCTCCTCCTCAAGGTTAATTTGGGTTCGAAAGAAGACCCAAGACCTACTTATCTAAGCTCTCTGCTTTTTGAGGAGTAGAGAGAGCGGTACCTAACTTAGCTTTGCAAATTTAAGGACTACTTCGCTTAGGACCATCATGAAATGCCTGGCCTATGCTTCCTATTAAGCCAGGCTGGAGGCCCATCATGCAAGCCTAGAGAAGGATGTCCCAAGGAGTCATTGATTTGGTTAAGGAAGAAAGTGAGAGACTCTTAAAGGCCAAATTCATCAGAACTTTCAGGTATGTTGAGTGGCAAGCAAATATTATTCCTGTCATTAAAAAGAAAGGAAAATATTAGGGTTTATGTTGATTTCAAAGATCTGAATGCAGCCACCCCGAAGGACGAATATCCAATACCTTTTGCGGATGTGCTCATTGACTCAGCCTCGAGGCATGTGGTTTTGTGCTTTATGGTTGGCTACTGTGAATACAACCAAGTTGTGATTGCTTCAAAGATACCCATAGAACGGCATTTAGATGTCTTGGGTCAATATGAACATTTGAACGGGTGGCTATGCCCTTTGGTTTGAGGGACACAGGAGCGACCTACCAATGGGCCATGAACATGATTTTTCATGACCTCATTGGCAAGACCATGGAAGCCTATATAGACGAAATTATGGTCACATCAAAATTCCAAGTCAAACACCTGGAGGACATGAGGGGTATGTTCCATAGATGAGGGCCCATAACCTCAAGATATAGCAACAACAACAACAGACCCCGTGCCTCAATGGCTCCCACATAAGCAGGGTCTAGGAGGGGTGGATGTACGTAGCCTTATCCCGTTAGGGTATAACCCTATCGAGAGGCTGTTTCCGAGGACGCCAACCATATGGGGTTGGCAATACGAGGACTTCCCAGAAGGTCACCCATCCTGGTACTACTCTCGCCTAAGCACGCTTAACTTTGGAGTTTTAATGGGATCCGGTGCCTTAATGCTTGGTAAATGAACCCTCCATAACCTCAAGATAAATCCACTAAAATGCGCCTTCGGTGTATGAACTAGAAAATTTCTTAGTTTTCTGGTGCACCAAAGGGGCATCGAGGTGGATATTAATAAGAATAAGGCCATCCAACAGGAAAAACCGCCTTCCAAGAAAAAGGAACTTCAACGCTTCCTTAGGCAGGCTAACTTCCTAAAATGTTCCATCTCGAATGTCGCAGGGAAAACAAAAGTCTTCTATTCATTGCGGAGACTCAAGTCTCAAAAGGACTTCAAGTGGGAGGAGACATATCAAGCAGCATTCAAGGTTATCAAGGAGTACTTGATCAGGCTGCCAGTACTTATTTGGCCAAAGCTGCGCAAGCCTTTGAAGATCTATGCCTTTGCTTCTAAGGAACTATTTGTTGTTTGCTTGTACAAGGCAATGAGCAAGGTTTTTTAATAGGCTGTGTTCCACCTAAGCCATTGCCTATGAATGTGATATAATGTATTCCTCAATTGAGAAATTGTGTCCATCATTATTTTATGCATCAACAAAATTGAGACATTTTTTTCCTAGCGTTTACTATAGACAGATGTCCTCAAGTAGATGCTAGATACACCATTTCTAAGAGGGTGTCTCAATAAGTGGAGCTTAGCTCTACTTCAGTTTGAGTTGATTTATGTCTCATGAAAGTTAGTAAAACCTTAGCAAACTTTTTAGTTGACCACTCAAACATCCATACTAGCTTAAACAAAGAGCAAAACAGCTTCTAGTGGTAGAATTGGTTCCTTGGAAATTGTTCTTTGATGGTTTTGAGGACCAATTCAAGTGCTGGATTTTGAATTGTGAGAGAATCCCCCAATGAGATCATCACAAAATCGGTTGTCACCCTTGTAGATAAATGTTCCAACAACATGGCAGAGTATGAGGCATTGATAATTGGACTTCAAACTCTTCTGAAAATGCTAGTCCTCAATGTTATTACCAAGGGGGATTCATAGTTGGTAATTTTCCAAGTAAAAGGGAAATTTCAATGTTTAAGTGATAACTCGAATCGATACCTATCAGTAGTTCAAAAGCTATTGAGTAAATTCGATGGTATGTTGTTCGAACATATTTCCAAGGAACAGAATATGGCAACCAACAACTTGGCTCAGTTGGGATCTTGGTACAAATTGTCTAGAACTTGGTGTCGAGGAACCATGGTCATCAAGACGAAGGTTTTGGATCATGGCATCAAGTACACTGAGTCCTCTACCCTTGTTAGTAAAGGCACACCAAGTAGACAACTGGAGTACTATGAGGCGAATCGAACTATCCTAAGTCAATGAGAGGATTGGAGGAAGCCTTTGGTTAATTGCTTCAAGAACCCTCAAGATTACATTAAGGACAGAAAGATAAAAATGATAACTCATAGATTCTATCTTGATGATGAGTCTGGAGGGTTATACAAAAGGGATGCTAGTGGAGTGCTTTTCAAGTGTCTTGACTTAGATGAAGCTATGCTAGTAATTGTAGGAGCCCATAGGGGTACCTGTGGGTCCACTACAAGAAAGCTGGCTTTTAACGACCGAAGGAATTTTTTTTGGTCGTTAAAAGTGTGTATGCAGTGCCTAGTTGCCTCAGGATTAAAATACCGTCGTTAAAAGGTGGTACATGTTGGGCTTATAACAACGGGCACTAAACAAGGTCGTTAATTCTATCCATAACCGTCATTAATAGGCTCAAGTAAGCGGTAAAATTTTGGTCAAAAAAGTTAAAATTCGTTATTTTTAAAAATTAGGTGCTTTTTTTGAAATTTATTATTGCAAATATTTTTATTCTCTTAAAATTTCTAATTGCAATTTCACCCATCCATACTGTAATTCAAGTTCGAGAATCAAATAATATCGCAATGGATACTTAACTCAACATTTGACTGTTTAAGTATTTTTCAATTGTACTTGATAATTTTTTATTTTAGATACTAAAATATATTTTTTAATTAATTAAAAAATATAATAATTGAAACAATTAAAAAACACACACACACACACACACACACACACACACACACACATCAATTGAAATTTCATTTTATACAAAATCAATTTCCCATTCTCTTTTACCCATTACCCGCATTTTGCTCATGTTGAAACCCTAACCTGCCATATATCTCCGAACCTCAGACAAAGCATAGGCAGCAGCGACGCAAGGAGTGAAGCAATGAAGCAAATCGAAGCCGCAAAGTAGGTGATTAACAACCCTGAGAAATTTGTTTGCTTTCAATTCAAAATTGTAAGAGCGAGAATTTGCATTTTAATGTGCGTTTCTATTCTGAATTTTATAGCTATTTTTATAGGGATGTTCTATGATGAATTGAAATTGGATTGTATTTTGATTGAATTTAGTGTGACACAAATCTAGGGCTTGGAATTAGGGATACAATTTGAATGCTTGATATCTGACATTCTTTACTATATTGACCTTTTCGAACGATTTTTTGCTAGAATGTAAAAGCATCAAAGCGAATTTGTATTGTTTGTTGGTAGCTTATGGTTTGTTTGCTAAATAACAAATTAGTGAGTAGTTCATGTTTGTTATAAGCTCATGTCTGTTGTTGGTGATTAACAACCCTAATTTTGTTTTTTGTTGTATTAATCCACTATACTCAGATTTTGAATGATTTTTTGTTAGATTGACAAGGCTTCCTATTAAGCCAGGCTCATTTTAGCGGTCGTTGATCCCACATAGTATTAACATCAAAAGCAATAATAATGACAAACGATGGGAAGTTTCCCCCGTCATTAATAGTATTAACGATGGTAAACCAGACTTGTAACGACAAAAATCACTATCGTTAATGACCCTTTTTTTTTGTAGTGGTCCCATTAAGCTGCCAACAAAATGCATTGGCTCATTAGGGGTTATGGCTACTATTGGCTATCAATGATGGATGATTTTGTAAAGTATGCTAAGGGATGTAGAGCATGTCAAAAACATGCACATGTGCCAAGAGTCTCTTTTTTTTGGGTAAGTCAGCAATTTTATTTTTTATTACCAAAAAGAGCAAAGTACAGGAGTACAGGAGCATTCCCCTAACAAGTCCAGACAGCCTACAAGCCAGGCGGGGACAAAACAAAGCGAAAGTCGCACAGAAGCCAAACCAAGAAGGAGAATCAAGGCAAATAAAGCCTAAGAAAAAGGAGAAAAACTCCTACAAATAAAATACAAGAGAGAAAGACAGAAAAGAAAGAAAAGAAAAAAGAAAAAAAGGAGACTAAGGGGAGATCAGTCCCCACGAAAAGTAGCAACAGCAGCAGCCTTAGCAGCTGCTCGAGTCATCCGACGCTCCGCCTTTCTCGAGCGACGAGAGGAGGCATCAGTCCAACCAGTGTCAGAAGAGTAAACAGCAGAAGAGGATGAATACATCACTACACTAGCACCTCGGGGAAGAGGAGCAAAACTCGGAACACTAGCCTCGCGGTTCAGAGGACACTGAATAGGTGTAGCCAATATTTGCGAGTCATGAGAATCCGAGGAAATACAGAAATCAGAGAGCCCCGGAGGAACTAAGCGACCCCGAAACCGATCAGAAGCGGCAACAGGACCGGGCTCGGCGGAGGACCTCTGAACCCGGGAGCCCGAAGACCCCGGGGAATTCGAGAGTCCGAGGAAAGAAACAGCATCCAAAGCATCCGAAACAAGGGGTCGAGAGCCCCTAAGACGAAAGGAATCCAAACCAATGAGTCCCGACTCCAGAGAAGAATCGGCATCCAGAGTAGAGGGGGTCGAAGGAATGCAAGAGCCCGAACATTCTGACGTGGTTGGCCTCGAAACGAACTTGAAACAGTAGCAGCAGCCCGAGGAGATAAAATAGGGCCCGGGTGGGCTGGAAGCACCACGGCTTCCAGCCCCCGTGAGCCCAGCAGGGGGCTGCGCGCCCCCTGCTGGGGCCGAATTGGGTCTAAGAGGCCCAGCGCCTCTCAGACCTGAAATAGCAGGGGGTAGCGTGCCCCATGCTGCACGATTGGGCCTGGGAGGCCCTGGGCCTCCCGGGTCCAAAGCAGCTGGGCGCCGGACGGGACAGTCGAAATGCTGGGCCAAACCAAGGGGTGGGCTAAGAGGCCCACCCAAGTGTGTGTCATGGGTGAGATCCCTTGGGCCTTGAACTTGATTTTTTGGCCCAATACCATCTTGAGCAAATTTTTCAGGCCCAATATCATGTGCTCCCATCCCATCAACCTTCATATTTTTCCCGAGCCCACTATCCGCTCTCATTTTGCGTTGCCGCCCTCGATGACGGGCGTTAGCACCATGAACGATCTCAATCGGTGGACGAGGAGATGAGTCCAGACAAGAGTTACCAAAGGTCGAACACTTAGAACATATAGGGGGCAAACCTTCATACTTGAAAGTGATCGGGATTCGAAGATCCTCAAAGTGAACCTCCATATCACTAGGTAGCGGTCTCCGCGCATCAATTTCCACGCATACACGAGCATATTGAATTGAAGTCCCATCAAGTGTCGGTTGATCCATGTAGAGGGGGCGACCAACCCCACTAGCAATCGAGCTTAAGGCCTTACTCGTCCAAAGGGGCGCATGTAGCCCATGAACTTGGACCCAAATCGGAAGGGTTGAGGGTTCAACCCGAGGTGTGACGTCATCAAGAAACCAATGATGAAGGGCTAAATAATGACCTTTAAAGTGCCAAGGGCCCCCTTGGAGAACTCTATGGGCGTCATCATAAGAGCAAAAACGAAAGAAGTAGCCCGTTTTAGAGGGAATGACACATTCAAGACCTTTAGAGCTCTAAAGAGATGAAGCAATAGTAGAACAACACGAGAGTGCAACTCGCCCCCCAATAAAGCGACCCGTGCGACAACGACTCCATTTGGAAAAACCCGGGGCTACATCATCACGAGATACAGTTGCAACGATTTTGTCATTGATAGATTTAGGAGGAACGAAAGAGAGGGTGCTTGTCGAAGGGGCATTTATCTAGGCATGCCAATCATCAAACAACTCCCCTGAACTCTTGTCCCAAAAATCATTCGTTAACCAATCCGATAGCATTTCATCATCCCGAGGCACAGTCCTCGAGGCCACAACGGTAACCAAGAGAAGGACAAAAAGAATCTCTAACCACCTTAACAAACCTCCTAACAACCTAACAACCCAACCACCAAGCACAACCACCAACCCCCACCTTCCAAGCCACCCACCACCACCAAATACCTCACGCGCCAACGTGCCACCCCCCAAACCACCGCCAAATGACCCAGAAATCCCAGCCACCATCGAACAGCCACAACCACCACCAAGAGTCCCTACTGCTGAGATGTATGCTATTGTCAAACCATGGCTGTTTAGGGGTTGGGCATTGGACATCCTATGGGGAGTTTAACCATCCTTTTTGTAAACATCACTCTTATATTATGGTGGCCACTGACTATCTAACAAAGTGGGTAGAAGCTAAACCAAGATGTGATTGAGTTCGTCAAAGAGTACATCCTGTGTAGGTTTGGTATCCTAGAAACCATCATAGTGGACCAGGCTAGAGTGTTTAATGGAGCTGAGTTTAGGTGTTTACCAAGAGTTTCGACATAGAAATCTTGAACTCAACATGTTATTATACTCAGGCTAATGGCTAGTCAGAGTCAACTAATAAGATTCTGAAGGCCAACATTGAAAAGCTAAGTGAGGATAATCCCAGGACGTGGCATGAGTTGCTACTACATGCCCTTTGGGCTTACATAACCTTTAAACGAGATGCAATTGAGACAACTCCTTTCCATTTGACGTATGGCCATGATGTTGTGCCCCCAGTGGAAGTAATAATTCAATTTGTTAGACTAACTCATCAAGGGAGATTTTTTGAACTTGAATATAAGTAGTCCATGATGGACGAGCTTACTAATTTAGACTAAATGAGGCTTGATGCTCTTCGTAAGTTGGAAACTCAAAAGAAGAGGGTTGCCAAAGCCTACAACAAAAAAGCCAAACCAAAGTTTTTTGACTTAGGGGATCTTGTCCGGAAAGTGGCTTTTCCCTTTGACCAGAAAGATCAAGTCTTTGGGAAATGGTCCCCAAACTGGGAGAGCCCATTCAGAGTCATAGAGGTATTTGGAGGTAATGACAATTTGCTCCAAGACTTAGATGGAAGAACTCACCCAAGGAC
Source organism: Simmondsia chinensis (assembly GCA_018398585.1). Classification (NCBI taxonomy): domain Eukaryota; kingdom Viridiplantae; phylum Streptophyta; class Magnoliopsida; order Caryophyllales; family Simmondsiaceae; genus Simmondsia; species Simmondsia chinensis. Next base: position 7,457,721 of record JAGTTD010000016.1, read on the forward strand.
CATCAATGGCAGGTTCTTAAAGAAATACCCACCATCAATCTAGGATTCTAACAAGAAAGTCCTTGAGTATAGATTCTTAGAGCTATAGGATCAATTTTAGTACCAATGTCTTGAGGATCAACCTCATGATCCTTAAATTAAGACAAAAAGAAAAGAAAAGAACCACCAATCTAAGAGACGTATTGAATAAAATGCGTATTTCATTAGTTTTGGAAAGAGTACATGTCTTATATACAAAAGAAAAAAAATTCACAAGTGAGTAACTTGTACCGCCAAAATCTCTTTACAAGGACTAAAAATACCAAAAGAGTAGTGTCCTAATCGTCACTAAGTATTCCTCTATTGAGAATAGTTGATTGGTGTGTCATTCCATTCATGATTAAGGGAGAGGGCTTCTTCTTGAAGGGTTGATTGTTCCTTTGAGCCTCCATGGTGGCCTCTTCGAGTCCTCCAACCACTGAACCTTAAGGGGTATGTTGCAGTCTCAACAAGAGCAGGTCTTCTTTAAGGTGATTTAGCCTCCCCTCTAAATGATGGATCTTGTCTTCCAGACTTCTGATCCCTTGAGCTTAATGTTTTTGTATCCTTCTCGCTGCTTAGAGCTCTTCAAACAACAGCTGCAGGCAACCTAGGCTAACTGAATGCCTAAGGCTTCTAACGGCATCTTGGCAATGCCGCTTCCCCTGAAAAAGGATTGGGACATCTTGGCTCACCTTCAAGAATACCTCCTCAAGGACTTCGAGTTCCCTAGCAATAGAGGGAGCCACCTTTGGATTTTCTTTCAGGGATCTTACCAGGGAAATGACCTCCTTAAAAATGGCCCCCTTAGCAAGGGATAAAATAGGGAGATGTGTGATTTCTCTCAGTCATTGGAGTTTGGGAGACTCTTGTTCAAGTTGTTGGAATGCCAATCTACCACTTGCACTAAACTTCTCTAAAGAAGAAGACATTCCCCCAGCCTTAAGGAAGGAATGGCTATTGAAGAAGTGATCTGCAAAAGGTCAACGATAAAAAATTTAGGCAAGATTTTCACTTTGGAGGACAATCGAGGTTAAAAGAAATCCCTTGACCTCCATGGCCTCAGTTAGAGGTGCAAAAGGGGCCTTTATTGGCGTTACTTCCATGGGTAGGGGTGTAAATGAGCCGAGCCGGCGCACGAGCCCTCGCGAGCCGGCTCATCTTAAAGCTCGGAAAGCTCAGCTCGCTTTGAGCTCAAGCCAAGCCGAGCTGGCTCATTGAGCTTATCGAGCCGAGCCTGAGCCTGAGCCTGAGCCTGAGCCTATTGAAGCTCGAGCTCGTAGGCTCACGAGCCTAAGCGAACTTTTTTTAATTGATATATTTGATTAAATATTGCCCAATGAATTCATATTGGAGCCTAAATGAGCCGAAACCGAGCTTAAACGAGCCTACATTGTGCTTAAATGAGCCAAAATATTGCAAGCCTAATTTGAAGCTCACTGAGCTTAGATCGAGCCGAGTTGAGCCCGAGCTTTTGACGAGCCAAGTTCGAGCCCGAATTTTCAAAGCTCGGCGAGTTTTGACCCGAGCCCGAGCCTAGCAGGCTCTAGCTCGGCTCGGCTCAAATACACCCCTAGCTATGAGAGCTTTTAATGGTACATCCGTCATTGAAGTTTCAATAGGTGTCTCAACTGTTGGAACTGTTGCTGGCTTTTTAGCCACTGATACACCTTCCTTGAAAGGAGCTTCTGGAGAATAAGGCTTGCATGTTAGAACCAAACATGGTCTAAAACATCAAGAATTGGAAAATAGAGAGGCCTTTACTTTCAACAATCTATTTAGTAGAGATTGGGCCTCTTAAAAGTAGAAAGGGAGCTTACACAAGACCCTGGCTCAAGATAGTTAGGAGGGGTACATCTTCGGGGGGGGGGGGGGGGGGGGGGGGGGGGGGGTGGGGGGGGGGGGGGGGGGGGGGGGGGGGGGGGGGGGTTGTCACTTGCGATTGGCTCCATAACTAAGACAGCCATATCACCTTCTTCTTCTTCAGTACTCGAGTTTAGCGATTCAGTCTCCTCATGAGGCTCTAGTGTAGTCTCTCGAGATGGAGAATCTGGCATCTCCACACTATATGGAGCTGGCTCTTCTTATGGCTATAAAAGGCCATGTTAGAAGCTGCTTTGATAGAGATGAATGAGAGCACCAATTAAGAAAGGCTAATACCTCTTATACAGGGAGTTTGACTCTTCTTTTTATCACTAATTATGAGATGGGTATATCTTCTTCTTCTTCTTCTTTTACTGTGGCAGCAGCAGGGAGAGTTGGAGGAACAACATCCTTCTTCCTCTTTCTTGAGCCACCAACCTCGAGGTTTGGTGAAGAGGTGTCCAAAGGGGACTCCTCTAGCAGCATTTGAGTAAAATGTCTAGTCCTAGCACTCCTAGGGGTTGCCTAGACGGATGCTGAAAATAAAAGAACAGAGATTTGTCTTTGTTCGAGCCACTAAAATAAGATTGAAGTATACTTCAGAAGTGGCTGTTTGCCGGATTGTGCCTTCTGTGGGGTTGGTCTGATACTGATTAGCTAGCTTCTTCCTCAGCTGGGACCTAAAAGCTCAGACAAGGTATAAAATACTGCTCGGCACCTTTGGCCTCCAAGGAGGACAAATAGGCTTCATACCAAGTTGAAAAACGTGGTGTGGCACATGGGATGTACCTTCAAGCAACTGGGTACCCATAAAGGGATCTGATTTCTTGATTCAGGACATGAAACTCTAGAAGCTGAGCAGGTTGAGGAGAAGTCCTCTTGGCCCACTAGAAGTTCTTGGTCCTTAGGCTTGGAAAAGATATATGTTGGACCATACCAATTTGCTTGGCAAACAACCCTGGCCTATATGTCTCTACACCAAGGTGATCCTGGTGATAAAAGAACAAATCTTATGGGCATAAGATTGTTTGCCAAATTTGGGAGTTGATGTCCACTGAGACATCGTTGTGAAGGTCCAGTTTCTTGAACCATTCAGGACCAAGATTCCTTCTCCTAAAGGGACTTCGTTGAGTCCCTCGCCCACCTCAAGGAGACATCAATGTTTCTAGACATTGGTCAAATGACCATTCTCAAGGAAGTTGGACCTCAGAGCGGCCAAACTGCTCACCAAAACAAGAAACCCTCTCACCTGTGGGAGCGTAAGGGCCTCCGAGGCACAACTTAAGGGAAATAAGCTAGTGCCCAAAGTTGGACCAGCCACAAAGGACCACCTATGTAGAAAAGTAGTTTTTGGTTACGATGTCTCTAAGGCAACCATATACTTGTGCCAAAAGCAATAGACCCAAGGATAAAGAGCCATTACTATAAGCTAAGTTGACATCCATGGTCCTAAAGAATTTAAGAACTAAGTTAGAAGAGTTTGCAAAGAAAAACTTATTCAACTAAAACAAGTAGAAGCACACCTCCTCCTCATTGGAACCTTGCCCAGAGTCATGAACCTTTTTTAAAAACTTTTTGTCAAAAGACTCATAACCTTCAAGTAAGTTTATGACAGAGAAGGAGAAGGAAAAAGCTTCCGCTTTTGAAGAATCCAAAAAATTAAGGGGTAACTCTAATGTTATATAAAGTTTGACTTTAATGTTTCTTTTTTTTTTTGTTTTGTTTATTCTAAATACCGTGTTGTTATCTGTTTTATTTGATATTTTCGTTTGTCATATTATAACCCTATCAGAGTAAGATTGAGATTTAATTAAATAGTTTAATTAGATAGGCATTTAGATTTAAATTTAAGAATTTTAAATTTGTTTCCGTTACACCCGCTCCAGCCATTTATGAAATATTTTTAAAATATTTCCAACATGTTCATTGACAGTAGAGCCATTAACAAGGTCATGGCACGTGACCGATTTCCTATTCCGAGATTGGATGACTTACTTGATCAGCTTTAAAATTCGCAAGTGTTTAGCAAGCCGGACCTGAAAAACGGATACCATCAGATCCTTATCTCATCAGGTGATGAGTAGAAGATCACCTTCAAAACCCGTGAAGGATTGTATGAGTGGCTCGTGATGCCATTTGGGTCATTTAACGCGCCCAATACATTTATGATACTCATGAACCAGGTGCTATTGTCGTCTACTTTGACGACATTTTGATCTATAACCGAAACCCGATTGAACACTTCGAGCACCTTCAACAGGTGTTGAATATCTTAAGAGAGCTACACTTGTTCGCCGCATTGAAGGGGTGTGAGTTCATGGAGGACTGGGTGACTTTCCTGGGGTTTGGCGTGTCCAAGAATGGAATTGTAGCTGATGAAGGTAAGATAGAGGCAGTTCGGAATAGGCCACAACCAAGATTGATAAGTGAGGTACATGGCTTCCGTGGCTTGACTTCGTTTTATCACAAGTTTGTGCCGGGTTTCAATTCTATCATGGCACCAATCACAAATTGCATAAAGGGGAGTACCTTCAGTTGGACTCTGGAGGCATCTGATGCCCTTAAAGAGGTCAAGCGGAGATTGACCACGGCACCAGTATTAAACTTACCAAATTTTTAGAAGATGTTCGAGTTACACACTAATGCCTCCAGGGTTATTATTGGCGCAATGCTTAGTCAGGAGGGACGTCTTATAGCTTACTTCAGTGAGAAGCTTGATGAAAGTAAATTGAACTATCCAACTTATGATGGTTAGTTTTATGCCGTGGTGAGAACTTTGAGGCATTAGGAGTCGTATCTTGCCAACAAGGAATTTCTGTTGTGCTTGGATAATGTTGCACTTAAATACATCAGTAGTTAAGACAAGCCTTTTGACCGACATGCGAAGTGGGCGAGTTACACCCAGCGCTTTGACTTTGGGATCAAGCACAAGTCCGAAGCATTGAACAAGGTTGTTGATGCCTTAAGTAGGCATACACCGATTATGACTGACAGCCAAGCTTCAGTACTCGGTTTTGACAAGTTGGTGGAGCAATATGAAGATGAACTTGCCTTTTTGGGAGATTTGGTGAGACGCTCAGGCCGGGTCTGTACCAGATTACTCAATACATGATCGATTTCTCTTCAAGTGGAATCAACTCTGCATTCAAGATTCAAGTTTGCGCCTTAAGATCATTACAGAGAAGTACAATGAAGGAGATATGGGCCGAGACAAGGCGCTCAAGCTGGTGAGCGCTACTTACTTTTGGCCTTGGATGCGAAAGGAGATTGAACAATTTGACAAAAAGTGCTGCATTTGTTAGATATTGAAAGGCGGCATGTCCACTGCGGGGTTGTAACTAACTTCATTGATTTCGAGTCAGCCTTGAGCTGATATTAGTATAGATTTTGGGCCAAGGTTTCAGAGGATGCATGGAGGTATAGATTCCATCTTTGTTGTTGTGGATCGATTCTCTAAGATGGGGCACTTCATACGTTGCAAGAAAGCCGCTAACGCAGTACATGTGGCTCAGTTGTATTTTCGAGAAGTGCACAAGCTTCAGGGGTTACCGGCTATCATAATCTTTGATAGGGATGTGCAGTTGTGCACCATTTCTGGAACATATTGTGGAAGATGGCGAACACCTCGCTTACCTTTAGCATTGTTCATCAACCTCTGACGGATGGCCAGACAAAGGTGACAAATAGATCTTTGGGAAACCTGCTCTGTTGTCTTGTCACCGAGAACATCAAAGGTTGGGATCCAAAGTTGTACTAAGTCGAGTTTGCTTATAACAAGCTCAGTTAACAGGAGATCGGTCTTTCCGTCCTTCAAAGTTTTCTACAGTTTTGTACCTTGTTCTTTGATAGACCTTGCTCCGTTACTCGATCTTACTTCATCTCAACCTTCAAAAGATTCGTGAGCAGACTCAAGCATGGCTACTTGAGGCAAGCGCCAAGTTTAAGTTGGTGAGTGACAAGCGACACAGGGCAGTTCAATTACCGGTTAGTGATCAAATATGGGATATTCTGACTATGGAACACTTTCCAGCGTGGGAGAATAATAAGTTGACGGCTCAGAAGATTTGTCCTTTGCTAATTATTGATAAGGTCAACAACAATTCTCACCGTCTATAGTTGCCGACTAGTATGAAGACTTCGAACGTTTTCAATATCAAGCACCTTGTCCTTGACTTTGGCGAGAATGACCCAGGTGAACCATTGGCTAATTCGAGGGAAAATTCTCTTCAACCTGAGGAGGATGATGCAGCCACGCCTCTATGTTTGGTGGGTTTCATGGCGGATAGTACTTGGTGAAATGGGGAGGATTGGCGTGATGGCGAGACGCATGACAAGGGTGAACGGGCTTGAGGAGATTAACGTCAAGTGGGAAACTTAGTTTAGATTAATGATTTTATTATTTATCTTTGTATTTATCTCTTTTTTTAGGTTTTTTTTTTTTTTTTTAGGCCAATTAGCTCCTTTATTTAAGAAAGAGGAAGCCTAGGATTCAATTATTCAATTTCTTGTTAGATTTTTATGTACTTCAGTGTTTTCTCCTTTTCTCAGGTTGTGAGAATTCGGATTAACTATTTTCTCCTTTGCTTCGTAATTGTTTTAGCAATAAGAGTTTAAAGGAAGGTCGTTAAACCTTTCGTTCCGAATTTTCTTTTTATCTGCACTGCATCATGTATAAAATGCAAAACATAATTTGTCATAGCCTATTGTAACAAAAATTTATCAAATTTTTTGAATCACTACATGACTAAAAATTTTCAAATCTTAATATAACTCATTATATATATCTGTCAAGTTTTTTGGGCTTTGGCTATTAGTGGATTTATCCTGAGATTTGTGCTTATGGATGATCTTTCACATACAAACATCATATCTGCAAAAATATCTTATGGGAATTTAATCTCTCCTATCCCTCATATTCCTTTTATTAGGCCTATTACGTCTAAAATTGGAAGGGTCGTTTATGATGGGGGCTATGTTGTTCACTTAGTTCTGCAACGACTAAGAGACATATAAGAGGTTGTTTGAGGTAGTGGAAGGGTCCTGTGGAGAACGGACAAGATCAGGTCATTTGGGACGATGTTGTTAAGACCAAATGCGCTTTCAGGTTTAAATGTAGAAGGATAATCAAGCCATAAAGATTCTCAAATTGGATCATTATCTCTTAATCCATTTTCCAGTATCTTCTAAAATTTAAGGGTCGAGGTGAGTCATGTGGCCTGAACAATATAATTCAAGACTGAGCTTTTAAGGTGGGGAGGATTATTGGCTCAGGGACAAGAGAATTAGGCCACATGCTGTGTTTCTACATGAGCAGTAAGGAGAATGATTGGTTGATTGAGGTGTAAGGACAAGTGGGGGGCATGGACAATGCATTTTGGAACAGACAAGAATTAGGCCACATGCCTTTTTGAAGAGACTTAAGGCATACCCAAATATATACATACATAACAAATGCTATGCAAATGTGAACTAATGCATTTTCAGGTTATTATAAAGGCCGATAATGACATAATGAACTTTTATCTTTTTAGTAGGTATAAAAATAGGGGTCAAAAGTAACCTGGAAAATTTTTGAAGATGAATTGGGAAAATTTAACTTTTTTATACAAATAAATAAACTACATATAATAGCTAAGAGGCATTTGTATCCAATGCCAAATGCTCTCCCTCCCCTCTCTTCCAGCTGCTCCCTAGGCCTTGGAAGCCTTTTTCCCTGATATGCTTGGGGTCCGTGTTTTATTGAGAATGTATGTGATGCAATGCAAGACAAGAATAACCCAATCAAGATAAGGAATTAGAAGATAGAATCCTTTCTAAGGACATATTCCTCTGAGCAAACGCACAATTGGCAAGCATGGATAACAGAAGCGGACAGACAGAGTTATATTTAATGTAGGATTAATTACTAAAATTAAATAATTATTAGGAGTAGTAGAGTTTTGTTTAAAGTAGTATTAGTTCTTAGAGTTAGATTATTACTAGAGTAGGGTTTTTGATGCCCATAAATAGGCCTGTTATGTTTTGTTTCATAAGCTTTTTAATTAGTGAATTATTTTGTTGAGTTTTGTGTTTTGAGTTGATTTCGTAGTTATATATGAAAGAGTTTAATAAAACTATATAGCTCCTCTTTAGGTTGTTGCTCGAGTATTCGCAGAATTAGCAAGTTTTAGCCATATGCCATAACCACTCAGTATGGCATCGAAAGGAACCTATCGAGTGCCTCAAGGGCTCCCGCCTACGTAGGGTCTGGGGGGGCAGATGTACGCAGCCTTCCCCCTTCAGGGTGTTAACCTGAAGAGAGGCTGTTTTCGAATGTCCCCAACCTGAGGGTGAGGACTTCCCAGGAGGTCACCCATCGTGATACTACTCTCGCCCAAGCACGCTTACTCTCGCCCAAGAGAGGCTGTTAATCGTTGGGTACAATTAACAAGTTAGAGACCGCCTATCCTGCCTATCACATAGCATCGAGGTTCAAGGCTGTAGTGCAACCTTTAGACCGTGCTACATTAGTTGGTATCAGAGCAAAGGCATGCTTTCGAGCTATGCCACCGAGAAGATGACAAATTGTGTAAATTCTCTGGGATGAGAATTTGAAGAGGGGCGAAGAGAGGTTCTAGAAGATAGAAGTTTAGATAAAGGAGAGGTTCGACCATCTCCTCCACTATATGCTCCTTCAACGTCCGTTATAAATAGGACTTAAGCTTGAGGGTTAAGAGGAGAGAAGAAAAGTGAGAAAAGATGGGAGGGTTTAAGGGTTTTGTAAAGGCGTTCCCAGAGGGCAGAAGTGTTATTTTTAAGATATGCTTTGTTTTGAGAGTTGTTCTGATTGTGGCATTGATGAGAGTTCGTAGCTTCCTGTTTGCAGAGCTACTTTGAGGATTGTTATTGGCTCATCGTGCAGAAGCTACATTATAAGAGGGTCGATGACTCACCATGCAATAGTTACATTGTGGGAGGGTGGGGAGCCTACCGTGCACAAGCTACATTAAGGAGGGTTGGTGACTTGTTGTTCAGCAATTACATTTTGAGTGGGTTGGGGACTTACCATGTAATAGTCACATTGATACTGATAATTGATGATGATATTGTAATATGGGCTTGTGAGTCATAATTAGAGATTGTAATTTTTAAATTTCATAATGGATGAGGCATGGAGAGAGGGTTTCCATGTACATAGTAGTGTTATTATTTCGATGCTTTGATGTTTTTGCTTCTGTTGTGCTTGATTGTGTGAATTTTCCCAATACACCGCCATGATGATCTTTTTCAGGCTCACCAAATATCATCGTCCACCTACCAATATCACTCCAAAACGCCGCCCACGCTACCACCACACTGACCGACTGAAACCACCAAAATTAGTAATCAACCACTACTTGAGATCAGCGCCAGTGCCAGGCTAACATAGTCCATCAAGTCCATTTCTCCTCCCGACCAAAATAAATAATGAACCTTTTCATGATTTTTCTTCTTAGCCAATCCTTTTTTTTAAGCCCATAAATGATGAATCAACCTATGATGAGGAGATACATGAGAATGTTGAGATTCCATACTCACTACCACCCACCAAACTGTTGGGAAAAACGTCTTATTTCTCTCTTTGTGTTAATCAAATAGGCAATCATATAAACCACCATAAATCACAATCAAGAATGGAACAACGATCAAACAAATCAACCTACAAAAACAAAAGAAAGAGACATACGATTTTTTACGTAGAAAACCCTCCAATGTGAAGGGTAAAAATCATGGGACCGTCAATAAGCGGTACCTTCTTCCACTATCACCAAATCACAAGTGGGTACACCAATTTATCTTCTCTAGGCCAAGCTAGAGGCATACAACACATCAAGAATGATCTTGGAATAATAAATCTCCCAACAATCTCACTCTAAGGTGGAAAACATAAATAATTTGTATAGAAGAAAGGGCTAAGTGAAATACCGACTTTGGGAAGGCAAAATGACAATCCGACCATTTGATATGAAGATCAAGATGGCAGGAACAACATACTAAGATTTCATCCCGATAAGAGAACGTTTGAGCATCGAACGAGGCCGGGAAAGCTCTTGCACAACTCCTTCTCTCTCCTGCGATTTTTGTCTCTCTCTCTCTGCGTTTTTGTGTGCTTTTTCTGCAGAAATTTCTCACCCCTAAAAGCACTTTTTTTTTATTTTATTTTATAATTAAACATTGGGTCAACTAAGTAAGCAAGTCCAAAAATAAAAATTGGGCTTCATCCTCTAATTGGAGAGAATACCCAGCACATATCTCATCCTAATACTAGAAAATCTCATAGTCAAGTTTAGTAATTTGATAAAGGGCCGGCATGAAGATCAGGATTTTTTGGAGTATTAGGATGAGAACCAAGTTCTGACTTAAGGACCAGTGTGAGAAACTCTCTTACTCTACCAATGAAATTGCTGGGAATATTGAATGTATAAAATGTTGGAGCAGCACCGAACTAAGATTTTAAACATCTGATGCATTGAAGTTGCCTTTGTCGTTCCAATGGTACTTCTAGACTTGACTTGTACTTGCAAAAGGCCGTTCTTCATTGCTGCACATTGGGGTTGGATGATTGGGTTAGCATTAGGTTGGTTTTGCTTTTTGATCCTATTGGTTGTGCATTGTTATTTTGTTCTAGGATGGTTTCTTATATGTTTTTCCTTGCTATTGTCTGTTTTTCTTGTGGGCTCTGTTTCCCTCAAATGTGCCCTACATGTATTGGTTATGCTGTCCATTTTGGAACTATTATTACTTTGTATGATAAAATTTTTATTTTCAGTGACTACATCACTTGTTATTTTAATGACATAGCAATATATGATTAAATATTGTGCGCATCGCACAGTAACTTTACCTTAGTTTTAAAGTAAAGGGCTCAATGATCATAGATTTAAGGGTTATTTAAGTTAAAGTTTCATGTACTTTGTGTAATGTGCCAATTTAATCCATTACTATTTACATTATGTCAATTTGGTCCTTGAGTAAAACTTAACAATGAAATTTCTCATATATCAGTCACTTGTTAGTTTAAATTAGATCAATATATGAGTTTATCTTAGGTTACTTAAATCTAATGTGGTTGTAAAGTTAAAATTTACTTCATTCACTTAACTTATTCATACGTTTTGGGCTAAATTGAAACAACCACTTTACATGAAGACCGGGGTAAAGATCATTACGCAATTGTCGAATAGATCTTTCGGTATCTTCATGGTACTTCTAGTGTTTCTTTATGTTTTGGCTCATGACAACCTATGTTAGCTAGTTACATAGATGCAGATATGTCTATAGATGTTGATTCTTGTGAGTTTACTTCGGGTTATTTGATGACTTTTGTAGGGGGGAGCCGTGTCTTTGCAATTGAAGTTGCAAAAATATTTTACATCGTCAACTACTGAGGCTTAGTATAATTGTAGCAGTTCGAGCTGGTAAGGAATTGATATGGATGATGATTTTCTTGTAAGTATGAAGCATGAAAAATATATTCTACACTATGATAATCAAGGTGCCATCCACCTTGCCAACATTGCCACTTATCATTATCGAACCAAGCATATTGGTAGAAGACATCATCGGATTCGCGATGTGCTAGAGTCCAAGTTTTTACAACTTGAGAGGATCCACACCAAGGACATGGTGCGGACATGTTCATGAAGGCCATACCGAAGTAGAGTCTTGTTGCTTGTTGAAAGAGAGCGTGTTTGTTTGTGTGGAAATATAATAAAGTAAAACAAGCACACATAACACAAGCAATTGTTATATTAGTTTTGGATAATGACAATGAGGTTACAAGAGGGCTTTGTATAGGGAGCCATAACCGTACGAAGTAAGAATCACTATGATATCCTAGGGATCTCTAGGATATGCAATATTATCACGAGAGATGTGATATGATCACAAGAGATCTTCAGGATAATTGTATTACTCTAATACACCCCCTAAATTTGTGCGGGGGGAAGCACACGAAGATTGGTCTTATGCTGGTAGAACCGGTCAGCTGGTAGACCTTTTGTGAAGATGTCAGTAACTTTCTTGGTTGTACGAGTATAGCGGACTTGGAGGTCACCCTTGAGCACTTCTTCCCGGACATAGTGAAAATCAACATCAACGTGTTTGCTTCTGTCATTGGATACCTGATTTGCAGCAAGGTGGGAGGCAGAGAAATTGTCGCAATTTACTGTAATTGGCCCAGGATGGCAAAGCCCAAGGTCCCGCATCAGATAGAGAATCCAATCACTCTCAGTAACCGATTGAGCAATCGCCTTGTACTCGAATTTAGTTGTGGACTTGGAAACCGTTATCTGTTTCTTGGCACGCTAAGAGACAAAATTGGGACCAAGATATAGAGCATAACCTGTGGTGGATTGTCAGGTATCGAGTTAGCCACCCCAGTCAGCATCAGCTAAAACAGTGACAGTGGGTGAGGGGGCGGGTATGATGGAGAGAGCGTGGTCCAAGGTAGCTTTAAGGTACCGTAGGATGCGCTTGACAGCTTGCCAGTGAGGAGTACGAGGAGCATGCATAAACTGAGAGACAAGGTTGACAGCATAGCAGATACCGGGGCGAGTCAATGTCAGGTATTGTAGGGCCCCCACTGCACTCCTATACTCAGTTGGGTCCTCAAGAATCTCCCCGTCACTCAAGGACAAGTGTGTTCATGTGGGAAGGGGGGTCTTAATGGGTTTTGCATCACATAGGTTATGTTTGCTAAGAAGATTTATGGTGTATTTGTGTTGAGAAAGGAAAAGATGATTTTTGGTTCGGTGGGCTTCAATCCCAAGGAAAAATGAAAAGGGCCAAGTTCTTTTAGAGCAAATTGGGTTAATAGGGACTCTACTAATGCAGAGAGATGGGGTGGGTCAGTACCTGTGAGAATGATGTCATCGACATACAATAGGAGGCAAGTGAGATGAGATGTGGTTCTATGTGTGAATAACGACGGGTCAGCGCGACAGCAAAGAAAACCAAGACTAAGGAGAAATGCACTAAACCTCTGGAACCATGCTCGTGGTGCCTGTTTGAGGCCATACAATGCCTTTCGCAAACGGCACACATGATTTAGAAATTTGGGGTGTATAAAGCCCTGTGGTTGTTTCATATAAACTTCTTTTTTAAGGTGACCGTGTAGAAGGCATTTTTGACATCCAACTGTTGAACAGGCCAACTGTATGTGATAGCAAGTGTAAGAATAAAGCGTTTTACAACTGGGCTAAAGGTTTCCTTGTAATCAAGACCCTCACGTTAGTGAAACCCTTAAGCCACAAGGCGAGCCTTGAATCGTTCAACAGATCCATCTGCTTTATATTTAACTTTATATTTTCAAGTGCTTCCTACTAGGTTTTTAGAGGGGTCATATGGTACCAGTTCCTATGTGTTATTAAGAATGAGGGCATTGAATTTTTCCGCCATGGCCTCTTGCCATTGGGGATTTTTCACAGCCTGTGAGTAACATGTGGGTCCTTGTACTGTAGTAGAAGTAAGAGAGAGGGGGTACTTGGTTTTGCGAATGCTTGCTTTAAGTTTAGTTTGCATATGGTGCGTGTTGAGACTTGACTCCGATGTACCAGTGGACGGGACAGGACAAGACTTGGGTGCTGCGGGTGTGGGTAGCAGGGGATGCCACCGAATCGAGGGCGGGGATGCCGGGTTAGGGATCCGGGGGGTTCGAGACTGTGGGGTTGGGGATCCAGGGGGTTCGGGTGCTGCAGGTTCGGTGAGGGCAGGAGGCATCGGTGGGGATCAAGGTCCCGATGGCAAATGCCGAGGCCGGTACGTCACCGTCAATGATAGTGGTGGACACCCATAATTAGGAGTGTATTGTTAGGGGAGGGGGATATGTGATATCAGAGGCTAATCTATTGGGGTCCACAAGGTCAACTTAAGGGAAGTGAGTTTCGTCAAAAACTACATGTCGGCTTATATACATTTGTTTCTGTTTGGGGTCAAAACATCTATATCTTTTATAGCGACCATCATATCCTAAGAAAATGCAGGGGGTGGAGCGAGGGGCAAGTTTATGAGGAGCACAGGATGTAATGTTAGGATAACATGCACACCCAAAGACGCAAAAACGATGGAAGTTCGGGTTAGTGTGAAAAAGCTTTTGAAAAGGAGAGGTGTTTGAAATCGTAGGAGTATGGAGACGATTTATAGTAAAACATGCAGTGCAAAAAGCATCATCCCAAAATTCATTAGGCAATTTAGTGTGAATAAGTAGTGTCTGTGCCATTTCAGATAAACGTCGATGCTTGCGTTCCGTCACCCCATTTTGTTCTGGAGTATCAGGACGAGATAGGCGAAAGTAAATTCCGGCATCACGGTAAAGAGCATTCATGAGCCGGTGATCGAATTCCCCTCCGCCATCACTTTAGAAAATCTTAATTTTTGTGTTAAACTGATTTTCAACAAGGTTTTGAAAACAGTAAAAATTTCTTAAACATCAGATTTTCGCTGCATTGGATAAAGCCATGTGAATCTTGAAAAATCATCTCTAAAATGGACATAGTATTTATGTGTTGCAAAGGAGGATACATGAGACTGCCAAACATCAGAATCTATTAATTGTAAAGGCATGAAAGAGTTATATAATGGATGTTCAAATGGAAGTTTTTGAGATTTACCTAAACAGCAGGAGGTACATTTATTCAAAAATTTAACATGCGGAAAAAAAATGTTTCTGACATAACATATTCAGGACAGCACTACCTAAATGACCTAATCTCTGATGCCACAGTTCTCCATTCTTGACTTGTGCTATGAGGCTAGAAGCTGTACAGTGACCCATCACTGGGTACTCGTAGAAGTAGCGGCCCCGAAGCCGTGTCCTTAACACAGAAGGAATTAGAGTCAAATTCAACCCTACAATTGTTATCATGGCGTAGTTGTTTAATGGATAGTAGATTATGGGTGAGATTAGGGACAAGCATGACATTAGGTAATTTTAATGGGGTTTGAGTTGTGCAAATAGTAGAAGAACCCACATGTGTTACTGGAAGGAGAGCACCATTGCCAACTAAAACACTTTTTTAACCAGAATAAGGAAGAAGATTATCAAGGATACTTGGATTAGGCGTCATATGGTTTGAAGCACTGGAGTTCGGATACCAATTGTAATCATGTGGCTTCCAATAGTCATAGCAGCAAAAGAGTGGGAGGGATCAAGATAAGAGGTAACATCAAATTGGTAGGGACAAGCAATTGCCATGTGTCTAGTTTGGGAGCATATATGAAAATATAAGGGACCAAGGCCGAGCACACTTACACTTGAGTTAGGAGGAGGTCGAACTAGGGAAGGGGTGCTAGGGTGGGTAACCCCACCGTGGGGTTGAGAGTGGGCAGTGGGGCCCGAGGGTGACCCTTGGCCACCACGCCCTTCGCGTTTGTTGTGGCCACGACCACTGCCGCAGCCTCTGTGGTTCGGTTGGGATCCGTTGGATCCATGGGAGTGAGCAACCATGACATGAGTCTTGTCGGAGCAAGGACGTCCATTAGATCGAGTTAGGGCAACTTCTTCGTCAAGGAGTGAAGTTTTTAATTTTTCATATGTGTATTGCTTGTTAGTTTGATGTGTAAAAGTTGCAAAAGCGGCATACTCAGGGGGTAGGCCATAAATAGCAAAGTGTTGAAATTCTCGTCGTGAAACAGGGGAGTCAATATCAACTAAATCATCCACGATTGATTTTGATTCTAAGAGGTAATCATCCATTGTTTTGCCATCTTTGTGGTGATTAATGAGTTGGGCACGGAGATCAAACTCCTGAGCCATAGAGTGATCTGGAAAACGTTTAGTTAGGGCATCCCACATAGCTTTTGTCGTAGAATGGGGTACAATGTCATTTAGGAGGGTTCGGGAAAGGGTAGCGTCGATGCACGATTGAAGACTTTGATCTGTGTGAAGCCAATCAATATAATCAGGGTTAGGTTGGGTCGATCCATGTAGTAATGTGAGTTGGCCAAGGGGCCAAGGCAAAGAACTATCTATAAACCCTTGTAATTGATGAGCAATTAATAGCATATTAAACTATTCACGCCAGGGGGGATAATCAGTTGTAAACTCAAGTTTTATAGTGACAATACTTGTAATGTTTAAAATCGGAATTGTAATTGGGGAAGGCAGAGTATTATTGGGGTTTGTCACATTAGGGTTTATAAAGTTAGGGGGAGAGGGTGTCCTTTGGGTGAAAGGAAGAACAACCTCCCCATCGACAGCATAGTGTAGCGGGGGGGTTAAGGCGCCACCGCCACTGCTGGTGCTTGAGTAAGCGCCGGTCATAGTCGGACCAGCGAACCCAAAGGCATGAGAGGAGAGAGAAAATAACGGGGGAAGGGATGAAAGGATGCCCAAACTAAAAGTCAGATGCACTGGAGGCCTCCCAATTGGTGGTGGAGTACCAAAGATGGTGACACCGGTATTGACCGACCAAAGAAGCAAGACATCGGAGTTGATGGGACCGACATTGGAGTGGTTGATCACCACCCCTGAGGTACCGGTATGAGAAGGTCCGGCTGTGGCTGATGGGGCACCGGTATGACAGTGATCGGACTCCATCAGATGCACCGACTCACCGGTTTGGGGAGAGAGGGAGAGTGCATTAGCATAGAATCGATTTGGGTTAGTTGCCATTGACAAAATTGGAGAGAAAAAGGAGAAGAAAAATTAACAATGAGAATAAACAAGAAATTCAACACAATGCTAAAAAAAATCAATTAGAGAGCAGAAACAAAAGTCAAGAGATCAAAGTTGCTCTAATACCATATAGCAATATAATAAAGTAAAACAAGAACACATAACACAAGCAATTGTTATATTAGTTTTGGATAATGACAATGAGGTTACATAACACATAAAGAGATCAGAGCTCCTTTGCAATGGAGGTGCAACCTTGGGTCTTCCTTTAGTGCCTCCACAATGGATAAGGCTTCTTGATTGTTGGCTTTTGTGGCCAGAGATTGAATTTGAAGGTGAGTTAAGGCACCCAGCCTTTGGAATCTTGGGGAAGCCTTCTGATCCAATTGTTAAAAGACTAGACTTCAACTCACTCCCAACCTTTTCAAGAGGAAGTGATTCTTGATTTAAAAAAAAAAAAAGGGTGGTGGAGTAGCCTAGTTTAAAATGGAAAACACATTAGAGTGAATCGTAACTTTGCAATGAAAGCCAAAGTGGAAAAAATTAAGGCTCACCTCTGGGGCTTCAGTTGGCGTTGAGGGCTAGGTTGTTGCTTATTCCTCTTGTGTTTGGACATTTGCTTCCAAAGTTGGCTTTGAAAGAAAATTATGGTTATAACCAACTCATGGTTTTTAAGAAAAAAAAAAAAAAACTCATGACAATGGAGGGAGTTATTACCTTCATGAATCTCTTTAATGATGATCGGTGGCTCCCAAGGAAGAAGGAATGGAATTTAGATAAGATTTTTCCTCAAGGACGTCAAAATAGGGGTCCCTTCCAATATGTCACTTTTGAAAGCTTCTAGAATTAAGCTAATGGAGTCTTATGCTTATTCGGCGGTTGAATCCATGGGCTCAGTCTCATGAGAAGACTCTAAGGCATGACTCCTTGAGGGGGAATCTAGTATTCCAATGATGATTGGGGCTAAAGTAACCTAGAATCACAAAATATGGGTTAGAATAGCTTTAAGAGAAGCAAGTAGAAAGGAAGCCAATGGAACAGAGCCAATACCTCTTGCTGAAGAAGTCTGGCTCTCCTTTTTCCCATTAACTGGGAAATTGGCACTTCTTTATCCTCTTCTTCTTATCGCTTGAGTGATCCTAGTGGGAGGAATGGCTGGAGCGCTTTTTCCACCTCTTTCCCTTGAGCCCCTAGATTGCGCTGCTGGTGTAGTGGCTCCATGAGGGGACTCCTCAAAGAGAAACCTTGTGAAACTTCTAATGGCTATAGGAGACTCTGTTATGGTCCTTTGAGTGGAAGGCATGGTCATTAAAATCCTGATTCAAATCTTAGAATCTTATGATTCTATGATTCTACAATTTCCGATTGATTTGAATCCTATGTAGAATCTTAATTTTATAGAATCTTAAGATTCATTGATATTATATGAAACTAATGGATAGAATCGTATTACAATTTTATGATTTTGCTGATCAGACCTCGATTCTACTAAAGTATACGTTATTAGTTTGAATTAAAAGAAAGTTAATTAAGCGTTATATTCTTTCAAGAAACTTAAATTAAGTTTAGTTTTATGTTTTAAACTTAATATAAAGTTCAATTAGCAATATCTATCTCAAAAACTCTCATAATGTAGCATAAAATGACACATCTATATTGCATGATAATATGTTTATCACATTTGATTATATTTCTTATATATACCCATGTAAATAAAGGTCTTATTAATTTTTGAACTATATAAACTTATATTAATACGAAAAACAATTATAACATACATTTAGTACAATCTTACAATTCTATAATTCTGGTTCTAAAAGCCCCTCCCGATTCTATGTAGAATCACGATTCTTACGACCGTTGCAGTAGGAGCAGCAAAAGGACAATATTGGGTAAGTTCATCAAGTGACTTGAGTTGTTAAAGGCAGTCTGGGGGGTGAAAGGTTCTCTCCAGCAAAGCTAGAGGTAATAGGCTTGAGCCCATAACTGGATAAGCCAAAGGCATCCTCTTACTTGGACAACATAATTTTTCAATATGATGTCCCTGAGGCATACATACACTTGAGCCAAAAGTAATGGTCCCAGAGCTAGAGGACCAGAACTAATGGCCAAGTTGACTGCATCATCTTAAGAGATTTAAGAATAGTGTTGGAAGAGTTAGCAAAGAAAAACTTATTTAACCAGAACAAGGGGAAAAAAAAATTTCTTCCTCCTTAAAACCTTGGCCGTAGTTATGAAGTTCTTTGAAAAAGAAGCTTACAAATATTTTATAACTAATGGGCTAAGAAGTCACATAAAATGAAGAGGCAAAGGCCTCAAAGTCTTTCAAAAAGAAAGAGTTTAAACGCAATACAAACCCTCAAGGTGAAAGACCTGTTAGAGCCGTAATATTCTCTAAGGTAATTCCAAGAAAACCCTTAGGAAGGACAAAGACGTTGTAATAAATGTTCCAACAGCAGGTGCTGCCAAAATTGGAAAAGCATACCAGAGTGAGACCCTAAAAAACATGAAGATTCCTCCATTTCTCCTTGTAGCGAATCATCACTTGGTCCACCCAGTCTACATATTGCTTTGTGAAGAAATTCCAACTCATGAAGGGGTACTCTTTGCAATCGCATTCCTCTTCGAGAAAAACCTGAAAAATAAAATAAAGTAACGAGACTCTAAAGTGTTAGGAAAGACACCCTTGAGGCTTGGCACCTCGTCTAAAGCGTTAAAGGCAATGCCAATGATGCATGGTAGAAAAGGGACCCTCCTCATGAATGAAATAAGGTTCCTCCTCAATGGAGGTAACATCAATAGGGACCCAGAGATTGTCCAGGATTGCTGAGTTAGCTGACTTAACTAAACACAAAAACTTAACTAGGCTACCAGCCTTGGGGTTAGAGGTGGAGATACAGTGAGTGGTCAAAGATTTAAGAGTTCTAGAAAAAGTGCTTAAGATAAAGAATGAGCAAGAAAATGACTAAGAGCAAGTTTAAGCACTTGAAGATTGCAACAGAGAGAGAACAAAGCATAAAGTGGAGAATCGAATTCCTAACAGTATATATATATAGACACGCAGGAACAATGATGGCTCAAGCACCAAACAGCACTGTCGAGCTCCCTGTAACCTTTGAGGGTCCAATCAAAAAGATTTTTTACTCATTTGAAATACGCAATTACCAATGGCTAAAAGAGGGGCATTTGTTTACTCCCCGGAGTTGAGGGAGCTTGTACTACGCCATCTAATGATAAAAGCACATGTTTTTGACACGTGGCATCATGCTGGAGGAATGAATGGCTTTTAAAAATGGAAGCAACAATGTCTCGAGTTCTACTGGTATATGAGTTAAAAACCCTTAAATGGTTAATGACCTATCAAGAACGGCGAAAGGAGTAAAAGGAACTCGAGCTCGAGGGACTACCGATAAGACTATTAGAAAGGTGGTTTCTAGGCTCGAGACAATGACTTGGAGCTCATATTGAGGAACGTGAGCCTCAAGCATATCAAGAAAGAAGTGGATAAAGCGGGGAAGTCTAGAAAGGCCTTGGGCACATGTATTAATGCACGTTCAATGCTATTTCAAGATGGGAAAGAAAAATTGAGGCTGAATTTGGGATGAATATGTCTAGTTTTTAGGGCGCAATAGTTATTACTTAGAACTATAAATAAGAAAAAATATTTGTGAGGTCAAGACTCCAGCACCAATTATAAGGCTCGATCAATTTTTCTTTGGCACGCTTGTGCTTCCTTGGAGTAGTGTAACTTAGCATAGCATAGCTTGTAGCTTGTTGTTTTACTTTCATTAGGACAATAATATTCTCAAGTTTCATATATGAACCCTTTGTTTTTAAATCTGCTCCCACAATTGACGAATTAAGAATAATTTAAGGCTTTGGCAGCCATGCTTTGAGCTTGGTTGTGTTGGTCTTAACACTGATGTCACTGCTTAGTGAGTCAGGTAAATTTAGGTTTGAGTCACCATTTCAAGGCTTTGACGGCCAATGATTGACCATGATTGCACTGGTTCTAATCCAGTGACTCGATTAAGTTGGCTCCATCTAAATCTTTTTAAGCTTTAACTAATTCGAGTTATCAAAAGTCAAGGGTGTTGGGCCTAAAAATTCTGAGAACTTGAGCTTGTGAGTGGACTTCTAAGCTCTCGAGCTTGTCTCCACCCCAGTTCCTAGCTCTTAATGTATGAGGTAAGGTGTCTGTGAGCTCCGGTTCGTCACCCCAACTTCCACTTAAGGTTCATAGCTCGTTTATGTATTACGTAACTATTAAGCTCCATAAATAATAAAAGAATATAATTGAAGTATTCTTAATTCGAGCAAGTATAGAATCCGCATTTAAAATTGCAATGTGCAGTCAAATTCACCAAAGACGTACTATTGATTGAGGTCAAACACGTGCGATTCGATAATTAGGCTCGCTCCTAAGTCGAGGCGAGTCCCTTTCTACACGTTTGTTTGATTTTATATTTATGGCAACAATACACATGCTAAAGTAAAGAAAAGGAGCAAACACTAGCTGTAGCTTCTTATAGTGGTGTCGCACAGCACAATTGATGGACTCACCTACGGGATTGTAGGGGTTCGAGTATCCTATATGAAGAATAAGAGGTTACTCTCTAGAGCTTTCTTCAGTACCCAAGTTTTGGGTTTTGTTTCGAGGGGCCTCATACATCTTGATTTCAGAGTACGTTTCAACCTTGATAACCACATGAAGTGGGTAAGTTTCCTCATTAAAACGGTTGCTCGAATTCAAGACTATGTCTTCCTTTGGCGGTTATGGAACATGTTTATTCACTATGTGCTAATTTAAGTCCAGAATACATTGGTATAATCAAGTTTTGCTCTTACTTCTTAGTAATACTATTTCTATCCTTCATTTTCTCTAAATTAAATGATGGAGGGGATTTTTGGAATTTGGGGGTTGAGTACTTCAATTTTGACCGACTTGTATAAATATCTCAATCCAACATGGGTGGACTAGAGGTAGGAGAGCCACTTTATATAACCTCCTATCCTTATCCTTCGGTAAAGTCTTGTGGGCCAAAAGTTGGCACGATGGGCTATATTTGCACGACTGCTACACTGGGTTGAGCGGCGCATCGCAGCATGGTGTGTTGAAGACTTTTCTTAACCTGAACTTCTATTTTGGTGACCATCGTATTTCTTAGTCACTAAAATCAAACTCAAGACTATTTCTTATTGGATAAAGCTTGAGACTGCAAGCTCGAGCTTAAATTTTCATTTCCAATGAACCTCAAGGTTGCTAGCTCGAGGAATTGGCTACTACTCCAAGTTCAAGCTCAAGCTCGAGATATGCATCTTGAGCACATCAACACTCACCCTTTCTATATCTATTCTTTCCATAACTAAAGCCTGATTCTTTGCTCCTCCATATGGAGGCCGAATTTTCCGCCCACATTCCATAGCTGACAATTGCTTAATGAGCTGGCTTCTGCCCATGAATTCAGTACATCAGAGCTTTGATTGACACACTAAATAAACAGGAATATATCTTCTCCACTCCTTTCCTCTCTTTCTCGAAAGATAATTATCTCTTCTCCATTACTGAGCAAGTTGAAATGTGCTCTAATCCATCTCCCTGGAGTACATTAGTGAGGTGGGCATCGTTTTAACCCTTGAGGTTGGAGTGGCAATGGTCCTATTGTACCTAAGCTGGGCATAAACAACTCTGGACAGCGGAGCTCTCCACGGTGCAGCAATTCTTCGGTTTAATCTCTCCTTGCTACTTTATGCCTTCTGTTATTTATTTACGTAACTCGAGATCACTTCTGTTTCTACGAAAGTTATAACATTTATGTAATTTTCTAACGACAAGTATTTGTTTAAAGATACATAGCTCAATGTTTTTATAGGATTAATATTAATCCCAAGAACTGTGAAGATTAACTCCATTATTTTAATTTTCTCAAAAACCTCCGTTATTTTAATCTTTTTACAAATGTATCTAAAATTATTGTTGTTGATCATTCATACAAGAAAATATTAAGGAATTAATTATTCCATCAACTTAAATTGCTCTATTTTTTTAGATGGAAAAGTAGATTCGAGGAATAGGTTTTCTACTTTTCCCTTGTTTGTTGCGCATTAGTAGACAAAAAATGCTTTTCGATAGAAAAAGATTTTGCACCATTTGAAGGAAAATGACTTCCCTTTTAAAATGGGGAAAGTCATGATTCCAAGTAAAGCAAAAATTATATGGGTAATCAAATGAAGGCCAGATGTTACTTTGTCGTTGTACCAACAACACAAATTTCATTATTTCCAATAGCGATATAGTGTTATATAGGGAAGTAATCGGTTAGATATCCAAAGATTTGAGCATTTATTAAATAGATACTCCAATATTTTAATAATGTGCAATGACATACCCTAAAATTTAAAAATTTTATCACCCAAGTGCCTAAAAGTTTATAAGTTTTAATGAGAATTCAACAAATTCTGATATAGGGTATACATAGATGATAAAATTTCTTATTTCAGAGTAACTCAATGCATATATTAAATTGACAGGTTAGTAATAAATGTTCAAATTTTAGAATAATTAAAAGATAATTTTCTTATTCTGGATATCTTTGAAATTAGTTTTATTTTTTTAAAGAAAGAATAAAAGAATGGACACTATAGCCTTAATGTAGGCTTCGTGAAAGAGTTGGTCAACTAAAAAGATAGACCGAATCTTGGGTGGACGCATGCATCATATGGGATCGTTAGATTTCCAGGATTTCATTGCCATCTTTTGCTTGCACACAATATCCAATAATATCTACTGTTTGAACATAAATATATTTATTTAATTATAATTTTAAAATTCAATATGATTTTGATAATATTGTTTACATCTTTGAAATTGTTGATAAACATTTCTACTCAATACCAACAATACAACTTAAGTCCCATTTTGGTCACCCAAGTGGAAAAAATTAACATTTTGGTCACCCAAGTAGAAAAAATGAACATTTTGGCTATCCAGGTCAAATTTTGAAAAATTTAGTCACCGAAGTAGTTTAAATTGGATAAATTGAGTCAAATTTTGGAAGATTTAGTCGCCCAACTCATAATAAAAGTCTCAGTTAGTTACCCAAGCAGTTTAAAATGGACGAGTTGGTAAACCAAGTAATAATTTAGAAAAATTTATCCTACAACTTTAAAAAACAACTCATATTTGTTGTTGAAGTGATTTAAAAATGATAAAAAAATTATCATCCAAAAAAATTAGCTAGTTAAATTATGTTTTGGAGTTATTTATTTTATTAGTCCTCATATTTATTTCAAAGTCTATGTTTTATTTGTAACAAATTAGTGCACATCTGGTTATTGACATTAGATAAAGATTATAAAACAATTTTGACATAAATAAAAAAAGGATGCTAGATTCATAAAATTTTAAACTTAGGGTATCTAGGTAATAAAATGTTTAAACCTCAAAGTACTATGTTGTATTTATTAAAACGTCAAGATACCTAGGTAATAAATCATCAAACCTCATAGTACAAAAATAATAATTTCCCTAAATAAAAACATGAGAAGATATTATACAAAAAAAAAAAAAAAAATAATTAAGGAATACCAAGTACTTTAACATTAGAAAATATATTTAAAAAATATTTTATTTTTTTAGGGATATTGATACCCAAAGACAAATCTACACCAAGATTGCTCAATCAAAGGCCCACGGGATAGCTATGGTTGTCCCAATTTTTATTTCTATGTATTTGATAATATCTAAAAATTGAGTAATTACAAGTATTAAGGGTTAGAATAGTAGGAAGAAAAGCAGGGAGAGAGGGGGGGGGGGGCAAAGATAGAGAGAATATCTTAAGGGAGAGAGAGAGAGAGAGAGAGAGCACACAAGAAATATATCAACACCCCAAATATCTCTTACATGATTATTTATTGTGCTAAATTAGGGTTAGGGAAAGTGTGGCCTTGATGATGCGACCTACTAGCATGGTGTCAATTCGGAGAACGTGCCTAGTTGGCTAGAGCTGCTGCAGCGTTGGCGGTTGTCGTAATAATACCCCCTGGTAGACGACCATTGACCGCAAAGGGTCATAAAAAGGAAACCGATTTTGAAGATCATATAAGAATTCCCATGTCGCATCGGCAGCTGTTTGGCCTGGCCATTGAACTAGGACTTGTGTAGCCGCAATCCTCTTACGTTTTACGACGCGGCAATCAACGATGGCGAGAAGAGTGGAAGTAGGCGGCGGGGGTGTCCAAGTAGCGGGATGTGGAGCGAAAGTAGCTAGTGTGGAGAAACAAGGTTTCAAGCCAGAAACGTGGACCATGTGATGAATGGAGGCATAAGCAGGGAGGTATAGTTTATAGGCAACTGGGCCAATTCAGTTGAGAATGCAGAAAGGTCCAAGGTAACGAGGAGGTAACTTGTGATAACGGCAGAGTTCCACAATCTGTTGGCGGTACAGCTACAACTTCAGCAAGAAAAAGTCGCCAACATGGGATTCGCGCTCGGAGCGATGTCTATCGGCTAGTTCCTTCACATGGTTTTGGGATCTCAAACGATGATGTGTGAAGCAATTAATAGTTACTTCTTGAGCCGTCATACTTCGATCAACGGCATCCACTTCGAATTCACCCAGTAAGTAGGGTAGATGGATAGGAGGGATCCGCCCATATAAGATTTCATAGGGTGAGGCATGAGCTGCAAAATGGAATGTTGTGTTGTACCACCATTCAGCGAAGGGCAACCAACGGCTCCATTCGCGTGGGCTTCACCAGCCATGCAGCGAAGGTATGTTTCCAGGAAACGGTATAGGACTTCAGTTTGTCCATCGAATTGAAGATGATATAATGAAGAAAGATTTAAATGTGCCTAAGCAACAAAAGAGCTCTTGCCAAAAGGTGCTTGTAAATATCGAATCTTGATCGCCGATAATAGAGGCCGGTAAGCCGTGTAGGCAGTATATATGGTCTAAGAATAGTTAAGCAATGTCTACAGCTGAATAAGGGTGGCGGAGAGCCAAGAAGTGAGCGTATTTGCTCAAGAACTCTCCAATGGCAAGGATCACTATCTTCCCAGAAGATGGCAATAACCCCTCTATGAAGTCCATCGATATGCTACTCCAAATAGAAGAGGAAAAGGGAAGCGATTGGAGTAACCTGGGAGAGGCAACTTTTTCGTACTTATTTCGTTGGCAAAGTACGCATTTGCACACGTAATCTTGTACATCGGTAACCAGGCCCTTCGAATAGAATAACGCTTGAATACGACAGTAAGTGCCATTAACCCTAGAGTGACCCCCTTGAGATGATTCATGGAGCCAGTCAAGGATAGTTAGGCGAACTGCTGGTTCGGAGCCAATGACAAGGCACCCTTTACATCGGAGCTGCTCTTGATGCCATGTGAGACGAGGGCAAGACAGAGAATCCAGTTCCCTGGCATCAATGATGGCTTTAACTGCAGGATCCGAATACCAAGATTGGCGAATATGATCATAGAAATTAAATGGAGCTGTGGAGATGGCGAAACATAAGACCTCAGATCCTGGCATGCAAGATAGAGCATCAGCTACTCAGTTTCCGTACCTTTCTTAGAGACAATATCATAAGCCGCGAAAGCCAGAAGAGTTGGAATTCTGTGGACAATTTTTACTGAAGTACATATTTGAGGCTTTGCTGATCGGTGCGTATGAGAAAATGAAGCCCTTTCAGATACTGATGCCACTTGTCAATGGCGAAACTACCACCAACCATTCGCATTCGTAGATAGACATGGAATGATGGTGGGAAGATAAGTCTCGACTGATAAAGACGAGTGGCCTACCGCCTTGCATAAGTACAACGCCAATTCCAGTGCCCAAAGCATCTATTTCCACCACAAACGGTAACGTGAAGTTAGGAAGGGCAAGAACTGGAGTTGATGTTAAGGCGTCTTTTAATCTTGTGAAGGCAGCTTCAGCATCAGCATTCCATTCAAAGGCATCCTTCTTAAGGAGGCCTGTTAAGGGATGAGCAATGTTACCATATTGGGCTATAAATTGGCGGTAATACCCCAAGAGGCCCAAAAATCCTCGAAGCTGCTTCAGATTTCGTGGCCTAGGGCAAGACTGCACTGCCTGGATCTTTTTCGGATCTACTTCAACACCTTGTGCTGATACAAAATGCCCCAAATACTCAATACGACGCACGCCAAAGCATCATTTATTACGGTTAGCAGTGAACTAATTAGCGCAAAGCAGACAGAGTGCTTAACGAACATGCTCCACGTGGTCCCACCAATTTCACTATCAATGAGGATATCGTTAAAAAAGACTAAGGTAAAGCGCCTCAGGTGCGGTCGGAAGAGCTCATTCATAACACTTTGAAACGTCGAAAGGTCATTTAAAATCCCAAAGGGCATAACTGGAAATTCCTAGTGTCCGGAATGGTTACGGAATGCCGTCTTGTGGAGATCTTCAGGTGCCATTTTGATTTTCCAGTACTCGAACTTAAGATTAATCTTCGAGAAGTCAGAAGCTCCCTCAAGCTCATCAAGTAATTCTTCAACCACCGGAATCGGAAACTTATCCTTTATAATCAACTTA
This sequence comes from Simmondsia chinensis, assembly GCA_018398585.1. Taxonomy (NCBI): domain Eukaryota; kingdom Viridiplantae; phylum Streptophyta; class Magnoliopsida; order Caryophyllales; family Simmondsiaceae; genus Simmondsia; species Simmondsia chinensis. The sequence goes on from JAGTTD010000016.1 coordinate 7,484,802, forward strand.
TTCAAAGCTGGTTGCTCAATCAAAAATCTATACCATGATTGCTCAATCAAAGGCCCACAGGACAGCTATGGCTGTCCCAATTTGTATTTCTATATATTGATAATCTCCAAAAATGAAGTATTTACAAGTATTTAGGGTTAGGATAGCAGGAAGAAAGGGAGGAGAAGATAGAGAGAATATATTGAGGGAGAGAGAGAGAGAGAGAGCACACTAAAAATATCTCAATACCCCAAAATATCTCTTACATGATTATTTATAGTGCTAAATTAGGGTTAGGGAAAGTGTGGCCTACTAGCATGGCACCAATGCGGAGAAGGCGCCTAGTTGGTTGGAGTTGCTGCATCGTTGGCGGCTATTGTAACATATATTTTTTGAAGTTTTATATAATACTAAAATTGTCTTATAATTTTCGAATTTTTAGATAATTCAATAACCAAATGTGCACTAGTTTCTTACAAATAAACATAGACTTTGAAAAAAAATAAGGACTAATAAAACACATAAATCAAAAACATAATTACATTACTTTTTATTTGAATAATAAATTTTTTACCATTTTTAAATCACTTTAGCAACGAAAATGGGATGTTATATTCGAGTTGGGTGATAAAATTTTCAAATTATTACTTAGGTGACCAACTAGTCCATTTTAAACCACTTCGGTAACTAAATAAGACTTTTACAATGAGTTATGTAACTAAGTCTTTCAAAATTTGACTTAGGTTACTAATTTGTTTATTTTAAAATACTTGAGTGACTAAAAGAAACTTTTATTAAGAGTTGAGTATCTAAATCTTCCAAAATTTGATTTGGTTGACCAAAAGGGGACTTAAATGCCAACAATTATATTCCCATTATGTATAAGTAAAATTTAATTCTACTGAAAAATTAAATATTAAATATGTAATTGAATTACCTAGTGTCACCTTTATTTGGCCCCAATTGTTGATAAGTATGTTTAGGGTGATGGAATAACAATTTATCAAAAAAAAAAAAAAAAATGTTGGAATAACAATGCAAACAATGCAACCGTAGCGAAAATACAAAGAAAATAATGTGAAAAATACAGCAAAAAAATATAGTAAAAGTACTGCAAAAATATAGCAGAAAATAAATTAGTTATTGTTGTAAATTTAAATTGTAATTACAGTAAAATTATCTGTAAAATTTATGAGATATGAAGTAATGTACAACAACAACAATCCCAGTACGTCAAAGGCTTCCGCAAAAGCGGGGTCGGGGGGGGGGGAGAGATGTACACAGCCTTCCCCCTTTAGGGTGTTAACCTAAAGAGAGGCTATTTCTGAGGACCCCAACCTGAAAGACATGTCGTCATCACATCGTGGCAACTTGTGAGCAATAGGGCATCAATGCATAAGGGCAAGACATAGCATAAAGTGAGTAATACAAAGCATAACCGCTCTAGATGAGACTTTAAGAAAACATCATGAACCACAAGGCAAGCAAATTAAGCACATAAACAGATAGTAAACAACAAGCAAATAGATAGGCGGATAGGCAGATAAGTGCACCGTAATAGGTCTTATACGCCTAGGAACACTAGTAACACTAGTAAAGCGGAATAAGCAGCAGTATTCAGTTGCTACATTTGCTACCCCTATTGAGCTCTATCTAAGGCCATCTCTACCTGTAGGTTACTGTGGGTGAGGTCCTACCATATGGACTGTAATCTTCCCTTCTTTGGCCTGCTTCATTCTCTCCTGACTTGCGTGGTAGGAAGCTGATCGCAATCTCCTGACTGGAGCAGTGGTTGGTCTCTTCTTAACATGCTCGAACCACTACAAATATTGCTCCTTTATTTTTGTGTTATGAAGGCCACGCCCCACTATGCCTCTTATGACATTCCAGACGACCGCCCCTAGGAGCACTAGTCAATATGCCCAAATTGTGGATACACAAACAGGCATACAAGTAAAGTCGTGGCACTAGATCGAGCTTATGAGTTGTCAGATGCACCTACCCCGCTACATCGGATACATTTATCCTAGTCCTCCACAGAGCTCTGTCTAGAGCCATCTCATCATTTAGGTTGAGATAGGTGAGATCCTGTCGAATTGTCTCCATCCACCTCTTCTTTGGCTGTCTTCTCCCTCTCTTCCCACCTGTTGCGTGGAGTTGTTCGCATCGCCTAACAGGGGCAGTGGTGGGTCTCCTTTTAACACGCCCAAACTATCACAGTCGTTGCTCCCTCAACTTATCTTCTATTAGGGCGATACCTAATTTACTTCTTATGACATCATTTCTGATCCTGTCCCTCCTTGTGTGTCCGCACATCCACCTCAGCATTCTCATCTCCGCCACCCTCATCTTTTGTGTTTGATGACACTTTATTGGCTAGTACTCAGCTTTGTATAACATTGCTGGCCTCACTATCCTTTAATTTGAGCGGGAACTTCCTATCACAGAACATCACAAAGACAATTCTCCATTTATGCCAACCCACTTTAATCCTGTTGTTGACATCTGCGTCCACTTTGCCATCTTTCTCCACTGTGGAACCCACGTATTTAAAGCATGCTTTCTAAGGTATGTGCTGTGATCCAATCTGTACGGCTGCTATGCTTGGCATGCTAGAGGTGCTGAACCTGAGTTCCATATATTCTATCTTAGATCTACTAAGCTTTAGACCTTTCAATTCTAAAGCCATCCTCCAAAGTTATAGTTTCTCATTCACCTCCACTATAGACTCTCTCACTAAAACTATATCGTCTACGAAAAACATCCCACAAAGGTAAATCCCCTTGGACGTGCCTAGTGAGCTCGTCCATCACCAAAATGAACAGAAAGGGGATCAAGTTTGATCCTTCGTGTACCCCTACTGTAATGGGAAAAGCGTTTGTCTCCTCTTTCATAGTGCGCACACTAGTTTGAGTGTCTTTGTACATGTCCTTGATGGCTCGTACGTAGGACTCATGGATGCCTGTTCTCTCCAGGACCCTGCATAAAACCTCTCTTGGTACTCTATCATATGCCTTCTCTAAATCAATGAAAATCATATGAAGGTCCTTTTGTCTATCTCTGTAGTACTCTATGGACCTCCTAAGGAGATGGATAGCTTCTATCATTGATCTACCTAGCATAAATTCAAATTGGTTCTCTGAGACTCCTGCTTGATGGTGAAGCCTTCCTTCTATGACCCGCTCCCAAAGCTTTAGAGTGTGGCTCCTTTGTTTGATTCCTCTATAGTTGGCATAATTCTGAATGTCGCCTTTGTTCTTATAAATAGGGACTAGTGTGCTCTTCAACCATTCATCAAGCATCTTTTTCCCCTAGAGAATTTGGTTGAATAATTTAGTAAACCATATGGTACCCACTTCTCCAGTATGTTTACATGCCTCAATGGGTGTTCCATCAGGACCGACTGCTTTACCCCTGCTCATCTTCTTCAATGCTTCCCTAACTTCATTGGGTCAAATTCTGGTGCAGTAGTCGTGGGACTCGTGCTTTGCTTGTGCCTGTTATACTTCTAGGGGTGCAACTGTATCTCCCTTTTCATTGAACAGGTCGTGGAAGTAGGATTTTCACCTAGCCTTAATTTGTTGCTCATCCACAAGCACTTGTCCAATTAACCCCTTTATGCACCTTACTTGATCCAGGTCTCTAGGCCTCCTTTCTCTTGCCTTTGCAATTCTATAGAGGTCCATAGTCCCCTCATCTGTATCCAACCTTTTATAGAACTCCTCAAAGGCTTTAGATTGTGCGTCTATTACTGCTATCCTTGCTTCCTTCTTAGCATGTTTATATTGTTATCTCTTATCTTTATCTCTACTTCGATCCCACTCCTTGAAGCAGTCTTATTTCATCTTAATCTTCTCCTGGACCTCCCTGCACCACCACAAGGTCTCTTTGTTGTTTGGTGGCCCACCTTTTCATACGCCCAGGACTTCTCATGCTACATCTCTGATCTTTTAGGCTACTTGGTTCCACAAGTTGTTTAAATCTCCCTCCCACTCCTCTCGAAACTCAACCTCAACTCTTTCCTTAAAGACTTGAGACTTTTCCCCCTTCAGCTCCCTCCATCGCGTGCGTGGCTGTGATGGTTTGATGGCTTTCTTGCTCCTTCTTTTGACCCTGACCTTAGCACATACTACCCTATGTTGTGTTGAGAGGTGCTCTCAGGGATGACCTTGCAATCCTTGCAATCTTTTTGAATCCTCTTTCTTAATAATATATAGTCAATCTGTGGTCCTCACACTTTTTGAAGAAGGTGTTGGCTACTGTTAGCTCATAGGTGACAGCAAAGTCTAACAGAGCCTTGCCCTTATCTTTTCTCCTTCCATAACCAAAGTCTCCTTGGTGGGATGCATAACCTTCTGTGTTCGCTCCCACGTGCCCATTAAAGTCCCCTCCAATCACAACTTGTTTGCTCTGGGGCATTCCTTATATTGTTAGGTCTAAGTCCTCCCAAAAACTAGCCTTCTCCTGTAGTGTATGCCCTATCCGTGGGGTGTATGCACTTATGATGTTCAATATCTCCCTATTTAAAACTAACTTGATGCTGATAATTCTATCACTAGTCCTAGTAACCCCTATTACTTCATCCCTAAGGGAGCTATCTACAATAATACCCACCCAATTTCTCCCCCTTACTTAGCCTGAATACCATAATTTGTATTCTAGCACATCCCTTGCTTTTGTGCCACCCACCTAGTCTCTTGGATGCATAGGATGTTGATCTTTCTCCTAACCATCATTTGGACCACGTCAAAGCTTTTTCTTGTTAGTGTGCTAACATTTAATGTCCCAATTCGCAGTCTCCCCCTGCCTTGTGAACTTTTTTGTCCCGTTCCTATCCCATTTAGAGATGGCCTCATGTTTTGAGCTCCATTGTTGGTTAAGTTCATAAACAACCCATCCCTCGTCGTGAAATCACCCGGGACAATGATATAACAAACATAGCACAAGTAATAGGGACAATAACGAGGAGCACTGAATAAAGAAAAGGTGAAAAATTCAAACATGGGGCCTACCAATTTTACTTACCTGGGCCGGTCGGCTGGCTGCAATTTGGTCTGGGGGAGGTGGCGGGCCGGGCTGCTTTGAGGTCGGGGAAGAGAGGTGATGGTAAAGGTGGGCCGGAGTGTTAACGGTGTTGTGCGTGTTGTTGCTGTTCGGTGGTGGGGTGGGGGTGGGGTGGGTGTTCTATGGAGCGTGGGGTGGTGGGTTGTTTGGTGGGGGGGGGGGGGGGGATTTATGTGGTGTGGTGGGGTGAGGTGGCCGGTGGAGGGGGCGGGTAGGGTAAGGTACGGAGGTTGGGTGGGGTGGGGTGGGGTGTGCGGTGGTGTTCAGAGGTGGGGTGTGCGATGGTGTTTAGAGGTCGAGGTGTTTAGGGGGGGTGCACAGGGTTGGTCATGGCTCCGGTTGAGGATGGGATGAAGGTGGTGACATCATGGCGGTGGCCGATGGCGGCAAGGCTAGGACCGGGGAGGGGAGAGGGAGATATAGAGAGGCGGAGAGAGGGATGGTGGTGTAGGGGAGCTGCGTACAGTGGGTGCGCTCTGGTCGGATCTGCTGTGGCTCCGTCTCGGTGGCGCCGATGTTGGTGCTGGTAGGACGGTCTGTAAGGTTACCGACAGCCGGTGGAGCTAGCTGTTGTGGTCGTGGCCGGTGGTGGCGTGTGTCAGTAGAGAAAAAGAGAGAGACCAGAAGAAAGAGAAAGAATCTACTAGATCCTAAAAAAGGCAGTAAGACGAATTAAACATATAGTGAGATGGTGTTAAACACAGCAACGAAACAATATCAAAAAGTGGAGAAATTGACTAGAGTATGAAAATATCGTGATGTGGTAATAACCACTGTTCTAAAAGACGATTACGCCGCTGCTCTGGTGCAAATAGTGTTACTGGCGGCTGTCCTCCAGGATTAACACGATCTGACTCTTAATGTGCACTCATTATTTACCAGGTAGGAAAGCCTCGAACTTTGCCCAAATTTATGAAAAGAGGAAGAAGTATAAACTGGAAAAATAGGAGCAGGTAGAAGACATGCGAGAGATATATATTTATCTGGATTAGTGAAGAATAGGATGATTTATACAAGTACAAACATGACTACTATCAGTTAGAAACAGTCACTGCAATTAAGACAGGTTCTTAACAGTTATAAACGACTAAGACTGATTAAATGCTTAAAAGATAAATTTTGATTAATTGTGCAAATCTCTGTAGTAAATACGGGACTTGAAAAAAATACTTTCTGCAAAATAAATCTACCCGTTAATAAAAGAATCACCGACACCCTCGCCCGAGCATGGCAGGCTCGCGGCGCGCGTGTGTGTGGTTCCCATTCTCTCACCCATGACTTAATTCAAAGGGTAGTTTTAACATATACATATATACACCCAAATAACCTCCCCTCTTTTGTCTATGTGGGATATGGCTTTGTATTTTCCATTGTAGTTACTACTTGGCTTGCTTGTATCTTTTTTTCCTAACATAGGGTTATTTACATTTTAACACCTCAACCTTTTTGGTAATTACAAAAAGGATCCTGGCATTTTAAAATTATAAAAAAGAACACAAAGTTTTTATCATGCTAATAAAAAGGGCTCCTCTCCTGCGAACTAGCGTGATTTTCCATCACTGACGCTGACATAGCAAGACAATTTTAAAATGTGTACAATATAATGACAATATTATCAAAAAAAATAAATCACAACCCCAATGGTAATGCCCCCACCCCTCATGCCCTAGGCATATTTTTTTGGAAATTTCAAATGCATCTTCTTCTCCTTCTTCTTCATCGTCTTCATTCCACCATTAATATTGAGCTTGATTTTTTATTTCTTTGAATGTTCAATTGTTTTACCCTTCTTTTTTAAATTCAATGTTAGAGTTTAATGTATAGTGGTTTATAGTTGTATATTGGACTAGTTCTATATTGAGCCCAATGGACCTTCCTTGTAAGCATTGTAAACTTAAGTCAATAAATATATGAGAAGGCTCCAATACTTTTACATGGTATCAAAGCTAACCCTAGCTCTCTCATAAAATCAAGCAAACACTAGCCTCTTTATTTTTCTAAAAACCCTAGCTGTCGTGCCCCACCCGTCCTCCTTAACCAGCGCCGCCACCAACTCCTCATGGGTGACGCCAACTCTTCTACCGCTGCTACCAACTCCACGGCCCAGGACCTCGCTGCCGTTGGTGCACCACTTCCCACACCTTTCAGCATCTCGAATATCCGACATCACATATCATCTATACTAAATCTCAATGATCCACCCACATGTCTAGTATACCGCTGATCGTTTCTCTCTACTTGTCGAGGTTATGTAGTGGATGATTACCTTGATAGCTCTTCCTCTCAACCTGATGTCTTGGATCCGAACTACCGCTATTGGAGACAAATTAACAAACTCCACATCTCCTGGATACTCGGTAGTCTCTCTTCCAACCTTGCTAGTGCTATATGTGGTAATGATGATGATTTAACTGATGCATCGCTATGGGGTTCCACCACCTGACTATTTACCGATTTCGCACAATCTCATCAGTTGTAATTCAAATGTAAATTAACCAATATTAAGAAAGGCAATCTCTCCATGTTAGCATATCTCACAAAAATAAAATCTCTAGCTGATAATCTCAAATCCTTCAATGCTTCTATTTCTGATGTTGATATGGTTTTAGCAGCTGCTGATGGTCTTTCTGATGATAAGGATTTCAGTGCTGTGTGTACCTCTATTACATCTCGCATCCCTTTTCCGTCCTTTATTGAGGCCCGATCTATGTTGATGAATGAAGAATCTCGCCTTCAGAATGCCAATGCAAGTACTCCCACTGTTCTCCTAGCTTTCGGTTGGCTATAATCGAGCAGCCGGATGCCTTTCCTGCTCAACACATGTAGTCTAGTTATGAAAATGAATATGATAATGGTCGAGGTCCTGGAGATCGAGATAATGGTCGAGGCCGTGGAAGAAACGGTCATGGTTATGGGAATCAATGGATGCAAAATATGTGGGGATTCAATTGCAGGGGAATGATGTGGAACATGCCTCAGTTTTACATGCCATATCGGCCTCTTCAATTTGGCTCTACTCCTTAGGGTGGTAACGTTTTTTCTTATCCACTAATCCTATGCAGCATGTTCCCACCAAGCATGTTGAGATCGATATTCATTTCGTTCGTGAAAGGGTTCAACTAGGTCTTATTCGAGTTCTTCATATTCTCGTCTCAATAAATTGCAGATATATTTATCAAGAATCTTCTGTGGCATCTCTTTCTACTTTTCCGAAGCAACCTTCACATTTGTTTATCTCCTGCTTCAGTCGATGGGTGATGTTGAAGTATAATGTATAGATGTTTATGGTTGTATATTGGACTGGTTGTATATTGGGCCCAATGGGCCCTCCTTGTAAGCATTGTAAACATAAGTCTATAAATATATGAGAGGGCTCCTATTCTAGGAGTACCAAACATATTCACAATAATACATTTACATTCAAATGCATATTTCCATCTTCCCTCCTCTTCCTTCTCCTTTTTCATCATTCCACCATTGCAGGCTACCTTGAGCTTTTTCAAAATATTTATTTTTCAGTGTCATTTTTATGCTTAATTTACTTTGATAGGTTTAAAATATTTTTTTTTTCAAATATCATTTTTTTTCACTTTTTTTTGTTTAATTTTACTTTACATATTAATATTATTCTTCTTCTTTACTCCACCATTGAAGCGTAGCATGGTTTAGAAATGGAGGGAAGCAGAGATTTGTTAAAAAATGGAGGCAAAGCACAACTTCTCTAAGGAAGATGATGAGCATTTTACCGAAATAATATATATTTTTTATTTAAATACACGAATTACAAATGCAAATTTTTATTTTTTATTTATTTAAATGCACCAAATATAAATGCTGTGTTTTGGTAAGTGTGAAGAATCAGACCCAAAACAACGCCATTTTGCTTAAGGGTAATTTCGTCATTCTATTTTTCCAAGGGTTCAGGTCGATCGAGAGGATCCTTTTTATTAATATGATAAAAACTTAGGGTCCTTTTTAATAATTTCAAAAGATCAGGGTCCTTTTTATAATTACTAAAGAGGTCAGGGAATTAAAATGTAAATAACCCTTATGTTTATGGTCAATTACAATAACTTGGCAATGGCAATGTGACTGGTAGGACCAAAAACTTGATTATAAAATGTTTATTTTGTTCATGCTTGTTGTACTAGAACCAAAGAACGATTACATTAAAAAAAAAAAAAAAAAGGAACTTTTGATGTTAATTCTTTTACAAAACAAATATTATTTGTCTTCCATTTTATTAAAAAGGCTTGGTTTTGTTTTTTTCTTTTGGCTAGGTGTTGTGTTGAGGATTAGACTTCCATGGTTGTTCAAATCTAGAAAGCCTCAAGTGTTTAGTTGGGCGTTGTATCCTAGAGGCGGCATGCCGATACCTACTGCACAGGCTTAGATCCGAGAGGGGTGCAAAACTGTCTTAAAGAGAGTGTGATCCGCGCTTCGCTAAACTAATACTTTATTGGTATATCGTCACGTTCATACGTTCCAGGTAATATCTTTCTACTTTCTATGTTTCATATAATGTTTATTGTATTTGGTTCTAACAATTTTAAGGCAGTCTTGGCTTCCGAAAGCAAGTCCAGTAAGATAAACTTTTATTTGAAAATAATTCTAAGGATTAAAATTTTAGGCCTGATGTCCAACTTGAACCTAGAGCCAAAATCATGAAAAAATAATGGCCCACAATATTATTTAAAAAAAAAAAATCAAATCAAATGCTTCGCATAACATTAAGGTGCTCTAGCGTATTTCCCCTAACAATAAGGTGCTCTGCATTTTAGGGGAAAAAAATAAAAAATTAAAATAAATATGACATTATGGGTGAAAAGATTCCACTTTAATAATTTCCTAGACTTTCTATCTGAAATATGCTCATTTAAGGCCCTTTTACAAATGCTATAAAACTTGTTATTTCGATAAAATTTGACCAAATTCTAAATTATGGTAGTTGAGAAAAAATTTATGGCCATGATAACTTAATTGCTTATTATTAAAAATTATCTTGGTTGGTGGGTGGACTGACTTTAGGCATGTATGCCATGATATATTAGTTTGCCATTCACTGATAAAAAAAAAACTATTTTTCTAGGTGCTTTTAGACGACAACTTTGTGTTAGTCATGTTTGCTAACTCGTTTCTAGTTGCAATTAGTCATAGATAATAGCAAATATATATTATTTAAAGAAGTTCTATTAAACCTTTTAGCAGATGCATGTTCATAAGATAATGCAATGTCGATGACTTAGTTAGGGTGGGGCGATAAGGTTTCTTTTAAGTATTATGAAGGCTATGATTATAGGTCGCATCTCTTGCCCTCTCTCATCTTGAATATTATCTGGATTTCCTTTTTTTATTTGATTGATATGTTAGCTTTGTAAGCTATTTTGTTGATTTTCATCATATGATAAACATTCCTTGACTCCTATGTTAAGGTTTCAAAGATTTCTCTTGAGCCTTAGCCTTGGTTGGGATAGAGAGAGTATGAGATGAGAAAAGAATATAGAGTTTAGAGGAGAAAGAAGGGAAAGGAGATGAGAAGTAGAGAGAAATATCAAAAGATATCAATTCATTCATCAAAAGTTATTGATTACAAGTTAGGACCTCCTATTTATACTACTTACATGATATGAGCTAATACATTGAATCTAGCCACACAAGGACTAACCTGCTTAGGAAACATCTAGAAATATCTAGAACTAAAGCTTAACTAACATTTAAATCCTATTTGGCACCATAATACCACTTCTAACAGAACCCAAGCCTGACGGCCACTAATCCGGCACATGCTACTGCAGGTTGGTTACAAACAGAGATATTTGCACCTTATAACATCATGCAGGGAATGAAATGACTACTAACTACAACACACACACCTACTAACTACTCTATTACACAACCCCAAACCTCGAATTCTTGGATCATAACATTCCCTTTCCCTTGAAAACATTCTTGTCCTCAAGAATAGAAGAGAGTTGTAATCCTGAAGAACACTTATTGCATAAGAAAGCATAATTGAAGTGATGAAATCTTGCTAAATCTGCAGCTGGGAGGAAGATTGAACCCTTCAATTTGTATGTTCTGCAAAACACAATGTATGTCATTTATCTCGGTGCAATGTCTGCGTTTGAGTACATAAGGCTCTTCAGGAGGTCTGCTACGATTCAACCAAACATCACAACCCCTCGTGAAGCAATTAACACAGCCCAAACTTCTATCTTGCTGCTGAGAATTCCCAAATGCATCTGCAACTTCTGAAATCCTGTTTGTAGAAGGCTGCACAATAGATTGGTATGTTATTAACCACACAAAAATGTATATGAAAGCCTTTAACATCTCGGGAGGCCTTCCAAACTCAACCCAACAGAACCAAATATCGAATTCAGCTTGCAGACATTCCCAAACGCAGCACCAACAACCACTTATCTTGATCATGGAAGCAACACACCTACTAAACTCTTTCATCTTGGATCTTATCCAAAATTTATATTGCTCACACAACCACATACTAAACCAACTCATGACATGCTTGACAAATTCTTGATTGCTTTCCAATTGCACAAAAGTTGCTGCAGAGTTCAGTAATTCAGCAGTGCAATCCCGATGCAAAGCACATTGGCAGATTTCAGCTTGTTTCTTGTTCAAATGGAGGCTCATTGATGTGAACAAGTGATTACACCTTCCAAAAGACATAATAGCACCAACCAATCCCAATCTGAACAGCTCATCTAATGCCGACAGTGAAAGGATTGTAGTTTTCCAGGATTGTTCAACAGCCTCAGCTTCTATTGGTTGAATCTGGATTGTGAACTTGCACGATCTGAAATTTTTAGCCACTTCTTCCCAAACTCTTGCATAGAACACACAAATTAGGAGTTCATAAACCATTCTTGAATGCCAAGTGCACACTGACATAACTTGAACACCCAAAACATGCCCATCAACTTTGTTAAGGCTGCAGCTCACCAATTGCAATCTGCACACCCGACTTCTTTGGACCCCAAGCTCATCTAGCCACCAAATATGCATCAAATAATCAAGCTTTGCTTCCTTGTCTACCAACTCAAGCATGAGTAACAAGTATAGCAATTGGAGACACCAAAAGAACTCAGGAACAGCTGTATATGTCTTCAAGTTCTGAGATGTTCTGCTCCCCACTTTGCTGCTGATGAGTACTCCAATTTCAGCTAGAATTATACTTGGTGTTGCATTGATCTTTTCCATGCATACATTGAGAAGATATTGAAGCTTATGCATATGACTTTTTCACTCCGAAACACCCTTGCAGATCACCCAAAACGCTCTGCACCAGAACAGCTCCTTCCAGTTGCAGTTTGTCCCGATTTTCAAATGCTATCACCGTTGGCTTTACTTGGCCTTGAGCATCAGTTGTGAGGTCATACCAGAGGCCCAACACCTCTTCCAACCATCCACAGCTCTTCAAACCACTAGCAACAACTACCAACCTTCCAAATAAGTGCTTTTGTATGAACCGAAACCACACCAATTCTGGGACAATGGAAACTTCATTGTCACATGGATTATGTAGCTTGCAAAATGTATACTTCCTGTCTTCAGCACTTACTTTGAAGTTATCTTCGCAATGACCCACAGTCTCAACCAATTTTACACCAATGCTTGCACTGACATCGCATTCTTCAACATCAAACAGCAGCACCGGATGTGTAGTTCCTCCAAATACTTGTAATTCATTCTTTCCCAGATCAAAGGGACTTTCAACATCAATTTCATCAGCTAAAGTATCTGCTGTACAGCTGCTGGTCTGATCAGAATTAGGCTGCATCATATTACTGCATTTATACACATCCAACAACTTCAATGCTTGTATAGATACAAGGCTTCTCCTTCGTTGGACCTTGAAACGCACCCTCGCAACTTGATTACTTCTCTTCAATAGGAAATCGACTCTTTTCGGCTTCGTATAAACTTGGAAAGCTTTTCCTGGATCAGGAGGCAACTCGTCATATGAGTGTACACTTGAATACAACTTTTCTTTACTCAAAAGCACACCTTGTTCAGCTTGCCATGGAGTATCTCTTAACCAATTTGATGATGTATTAATTGCTATCACAGCAGTAGCATCGACCTCTTCAGTTGGAATCACAAATTCCGCAATCATCACTTGTTGTATACCATCTGAATCTTGTATACCAGCATATACATTAGTAAGAACAGCATCTTGAGTTCGTTCTTGTTGATCATCAAGCATCATGGACTGAAACACAACCTCTTGCTTCAATTTCTGCTTTGTCAACTTCTTTTTACCCTAAAAATCTTTCAATGCTTCACTTAGATGATTTCTCTTCAATTTACTCTTTGCTTTCTTAATCATTCTTTTGACATGTGAATTATATTCCCAATCCGGATGCATGTCATGTTGTACCTCAATGTCATCAAGATACTCTAACTCTAGCAAAGAGTCTTCATAAGAATCATCTCGTTCAGACTCAGGTTCTTCACGCCTGTGTTCATCAATTTCGGCATTGTCGTGGTCGAGTTCATCTTCAACAACAACCGTTTCTATTACAGCTTCCTCCTGGTGCTCAATCGATGATTCTCCTTGCTTGTTAATTGGATCCTGCAAATTCACAAGCTTTGCTTCATTTTGCTGCCAACGATCTTCTTTATTCGAATCCTTTCCCAACAATAGTGTCAAGATTCGATCCATTTTGTTATTTAAGTCCTGAAGACGATCAATAGTGATATAGTGAGGTCCGGTAGTAGCATTTGCACCAGCTTCCGAACGAGTCCTTACTCCATCAGCCATGTTTGTAATGAACAACAAAACGTCGTTCGAAACTTGCAGAAGTGTGTAACTCGTTTCGCAACTCTTCAACAATCGTTTGCTTAAGGAAGTTCTACTCCTTCGTTCGCACAAACAATCACTTGCTAACGGTTCCACAATTGACACTGATTATAACTCCTAACTTGCAAAGTTGCGAACAAACCCTAACTTCGAACAGGCTTCTGACAGTGATGCTTTCTTGAATAATTCGGACTAAGACTCTGAAATTGGTTCGATTTCTATCTATAGTGATGATTTAAACACACGAAACACTTCAAGAACAATAGCGGAATTCAACACCTTCAGTGCTAAGTTCGTTGTCAGAAATTCTCCTATGCAAATCTCAACTTAATAACATAAAATTCTTAAGAATCAAACGCAGATTCTGATGAATCCTCATCACTTCTATGCTTATCAACACAATTTCATCACAATCCAACAACAACCACGAATTTTCAATGAATTGCAACTTGAAGTTCAGAAAACCAATACCTCAACCTCATATATTGAATTGTAAAATCTATAATCACCTCAATTCAGATGATTTCTGCTCTTTTGATGATAATCAAGTATAATGTGGATCAAATAGCTCAATTTAAACTTCTTCTTAAACCGATCAGACGAGTGATTGATCAAGAACAGCTAGTTCAGCACAAAGCTTCAGCAACAACTACTTGCTTCATCACTCAACTTCTGCAGCAAAAGCTTGATCGATCCTTTTGAACTCAATCTGAATCAGCTTTAATGTTGATTATACTCAATAAATACTGATCAATTGAACTTCCTTCAATGTAATTCGATCACTTTAATCCCAACCGAAAGCAACTACCCAGGCTTTGCAATAACTGACCAAAAACACTTTTCAATTTTCGGAATTGACTTTTAATCACAAAATCTGAATTAAATCAGTATCAACCTTTTTTTTTGTTGAATAATTGTAACACAATTAACCAGATTTTGTATTTTTTTTTTCCGGATATGAGCTTGATTCGGAAGCCAAATCAAGGCTCCGATACCAATTGTTAAGGTTTCAAAGATTTCTCTTGAGCCTTAACCTTGGTTGGGATAGAGAGAGTATGAGATGAGAAAAGAATATAGAGTTTAGATGAGAAAGAAGGGAAAGGAGATGAGAACTAGAGAGAAATATCCAAAGATATCAATTCATTCATCAAAAGTTATTGATTACAAGCTAGGACCTCCTATTTATACTACTTACATGATATAAGCTAATACATTGAATCTAGCCACACAAGGACTAACCTACTTAGGAAACATCTAGAAATATCTAGAACTAAAGCTTAACTAACATTTAAATCCTATTTGGCACCATAATACCACTTCTAACAGAACCCAAGCCTGACTGCCACTAATCCGGCACATGCTACTGCAGGTTGGTTACAAACAGAGATATTTGCACCTTATAACATCATGCAGGGAATGAAATGACTACTGACTACAACACACACACCTACTAACTACTCTATTACACAACCCCAAACCTCGAATTCTCGGATCATAACATCCTACCACGTAAATTGTTTGGGAAGTCTAAATCAATATTCCTATAAATAATGATGAGCATCTTACTCTAGTTGTATTCTATTGAAAAATGACTATGGTGTCTAGATTAGTATTTTCTCTTTTGTCTTTGGATCCATACATTTTCACAAACCCCCAACACTAATACATGTTTTTGATCTTTGGTATCTAAACAAGGTTGTTGGCTACAAACCTTCTTGGTTCTGGCAGAGTTGTTTCGAAGGGCAGGATTTCCTTAAGAAGGATCTCTCTTGAAACATTCATAATGGCTAGTCTGTGAAGGTTTGGACGGATTATTGGCTTCCTAAGGGCATGAATCTGCCTGTTGGAGATGGTGGGGCTAGGTTCCCTGCTATCCGAGTCTCTGATCTTATTCTCCCGGGTTCAAGAAGTTGGAATTTAGACGCTCTGAAGTCTCTTGTCTTGGGGAAGGATGTCTCAAAAATTCGAAGTATTCCTATCTCTAATCCTCGTGTGAATGATAGGCTGATTTGGAAATTGGATTCCATAGGGTCTTTCCTTGTCAAGCAGGGGTATGCGTTATGGTGCCTTTCCTCCTCTCGGTTGACCGGAATTTACAAGCTTCACCTTCAAAATTTTCGGAGAAAAGATGTCTTAGTCGGTTATGGAATGCGCCAGTTCCTCCTCAGGTTCAGGTATTCCTTTGGACTCTGCTTGTTGGTGCTATCCCCTCCAATGAAAATATTTCTAAGAGAGTTCCTGAGGTTCCCAAGTTGTGTCCTAGATATAAGTCACATTCGGAGTCAGAGCATCATATCATCTTTCTTTATCCTTTTGCTCGTGTTGTTTGGTTTGCTTCAATGATTGGTCTCAAACCGAGTCATATTGGTTTTCGTGGGTTCCCGTGGTGGTGGGAGTGTATTATTTGTTCTCTTGTTGACGATTAGCTTACATTATCTAAAATTATTTTTATTTGCTGATGGCCATGGAAATCTATGCGCAGGCTAGTTTTTGAGGGTTTCGTTGATGACCCTAATGGGTCGTGGGTCATAGGTTGTGCTTGTGCGAAGGCTTTGGAGGAGTGTACGGCTGTGGATGATTTGAGTGTTGTTGCGGGGTCCGGTGACACGAGGGGAAACCAAGGTCCTAATATTGCATGTTGGTTGAGACCACCGAGTGGCTGGATTAAGTGCAATTTGGACGCAAGTTGGTCCTCCCATTCACTTACTGCTAGCCTTGGAGTTGTGGTTAGGAATGTCCAAGCTGTGGTGATCTCTGGATGGTGTGGATCCTCGTATGCTTCTTCGGCTAGGATGGCAAAATGTCTTGCCTTAAGGGCAGTGTGTTCCCTAGCTATTCGACACGGTTTCTTGTTCGTGATATTCAAAGTGGATTGCCTGGATTTTGCTCAGATCCTCGACAATGAGACTGCCCCCTCCTCCTCCCCAAGGGAAATTTCCGCAATTGTTAGTGATATTGAGCTTATATGTTCTTTGTTTTGTTCTGTTCGTTTTCTTTGGTGTTCTAGAGCTACTAATGTTACAGTTCATGAAGTGGATAAGATTCATTGCTTGGGAGGTTGTTCCCATGATTGGATGGAGTCGCCTCCCCCTCCTTTTTGTTTATGATTGTGAATGATCGTGACGTATAGAGCACCTTCGGGCTTTTCTGACAAAAAAAAAAAAAGGTTGTTGTGAGATATGCACCCAAATTAACTATGTTTGACTGACATAAAGTATAATGAGATAGAGATATCAGATTCTATGCAACTAGATAGTTTTTTGTAAGTTGTATTTTTTTATGGGTAGATTAATAATTGTAACCAGTCTGAATTTTGGCATTACAGGTTTGGGGTATAATATCCTTTATGGAATGCAGTAAGCATTTAAAACTATATGAATATGGTGTTCGAAAAAAAAAATTGATTTTATAGGGATTATGCATTGAGATATAGTCGAACTCATGTACAACATATTGTCATTAAAGGTAACATGCAATGGAGGGACAATAGCTCCAACACATGTACCAATTAAAAACTAAGAGAAAATGAATGACATTAATGAAGAACCATGTTCTGGAATGAGAGAGAAACAAAGGAGCTAAAAGTGTGGTCCAATAATTTTTGTATTCATCAGATAAAGGAAACAAAAAAAAAAAAAAAACACCGGTAAAAGAATATATATGTAAACTAAAATACCTAACCGCATAACAAAACCCCAAATAAAATATCTGAAATACAAATATATTATGTCCCCTCGCTTCTCGGGTGTAGGGTTTTCTAGAGCTCCCTGCTCTTTTCTTTTCCTCCATTTTTCCCTTTACTCTCTACTTCATCCCCTTTTGTTTCCTTCCATTTTTCCTCTCACAGTTGTTGCGTTTCCCTGATTCCTCCAATGGTGACAAATGCTGGCCCTTCTAAGGCTTCGAAGGGTAAGTAACCATTCTAACAGAAGATGAGTTGAGTTTGAAGATTAGCGAGCTGGAACTATCAAAAGATGAGAATGTGTGTGCTGCCCTGAATGACCTTGTCTTGGTGGATAAAATCCTTCAGACAAACCCTTCAAGATTAGACCTGTTAGGGCTATCATGTGGAAAGCCTGGTCCCTGCAAGATTTAGTCACTATTCACAAAATTGGAGGTACTATGTTCCTGCTTCTATTTCAAAATGGTTGTGAAAAGAGAAGACTATTAGATGAAGCTCTCTAGTCCCTCAATGACTCTCATTTAGTCCTTAAAGAATGGTTGGCCTCTCAAAGTCCTAGTGAGAACGACTTTAGCTCTTCAGAGTTCTGGGTCCAAGTCCATGGACTGCCCCTTAACCTAATGTCTAAGAGCAATGCCTTGAAAATTTCTAGTATTTCCTAAAACTTATTCGGTTTGATGAGGATGTTAATGAGGGGATGTTGTGCTATAAGTTTATTAGAATGGGGGTGATGCTCGATGTTGGGTCTCCCTTGCTGAAGGGGTTTTTTCTGAAGCGCAAGGATAAACTGGATATCGGGATTCAGTTTACATATGAAAGGCTCCTGAATTTCTGTTACATTTGTGACCATATTGGGGATATAAACAAGAAATTCCCCTTGCGTGGTAAGTGTGGAGGTGTGGAATCTCTTGATACCTCGCTTAGGGCAGTGGAGTCCAAGGCTGATAGGATTTCACTTTCTATCCCAAACTCAAATAATAGTAATGTGCCTGTTGAAGACTGCTCTTCTCGTTCTGATTTGGTGATTGCTGTTAGGTACAAAAAGCAAAAATATCTTATTGCTAATAAATTCTTGCAGGAGAATACTATAACTTTCATCTGTTCAGCATTCCAAGATGCTCACCTTCCCCTTCTCGAGACCCCATCTGTACTCAATTTTCAAAAGACGAATGACGAAGGTAGACTTGTTGGGCCTCGTTCCGTAGGCTCCGTTGGAGTTGGTCGGAAAAGGCTGGCAATGGGTCCTAATTTTATGGTAGCTAAGAAACGTGCTAGGATGGCTTTAAGAGAGGTCATGAGTTCTTTGGTTATTAGATCGAATATCGGCAATTGAGATTTCTGTGAGTCATGGTCAGATGATGCTGATGGCTCAATTCAATCTGTTTTTGTTGATGATCGTGAAGCGGAGAATAACAAGTTGCTTGGGGATACTCTAGTTGGCACGCATCGAAGGGGTGTTATCCGAAAATTCACATCGCTTAAAAGGCAGCAAGGGAGAAGTTCTTGTGTGGTGTGCCTGCTCCCTTTGAGATTCTCGTTTTGGAACACAGTAGGGGTGTTTGTTCGAATATAGTCCTATTGAAAGGTAGTGATGATATGATTCTTGATGCTTCTGTTGATGGGTTTGCAGCAGCTGTCCTGGAATAATCGCCTATACAGCCATGAGTATTATTTGCTGGAACAGTCAGGGCTGTGGCCAGGCCCCGATAGTTAGGGCTCGATATGAGCTCTTACACTACTATAGGCCGGGTGTGTTATTCCTTAGTGAAAAGAAGCAGAGGCATTAAAGCATGGTTAGACTTACCGATAAACTTAATTTTCCTTTGTTATTTTGTTGAGCCAGTGGGTGTAGAAGGAGGTCTGGCATTAATATGGAGCGTTGATTTTCAAATTGACATCATTAATGCTTCTGAGAATGTTATATGTGCGTCCATTCATGAGGCGGGCTCAAGCAGAATGTGGAAGCAGATTTTTGTATTTGGAGAGCCAGTGCTTGGCCGCTGAAAAGCTTTCTGGAATTATATAATTCTACTTGTTTAGGGCTTAGAGGGACCAGTCTCTCTAGTAGGTGATTTATGTCATCGCTTCCCCCCATGACAAATTGGGTTACGTTCCTACGTCCGAGTTCCATCTTAACTTCTGGAATGGGTTTCTTGACAACTGTGATATGTTAGAGCTGGAACCAGGGGGCTATAGATTCTCTTTGTCTAACTAGCAAGAGGCGTTTAGACATATTAAGGCTATTCTAGACAAAGTTGTTTCTAATGCTAAGTGGCTTGTCTTATTCCCTAATAGTGCAGCTACTCTCCTTCCAGCATCAGGTTCCAATCATTCCCATTGTTGTTGAGGTTGTATGGGGTGACCCCTAAGTCTCGGTCCTCATTTAAGTTCGAGCCTAAATGGCCCCTTCTTGATGAGTGTCGGGATGTGGTCTTTATGGCTTGGTAGATGCAAGAGATTCCTCATGTGGCTTTTGCATTTGCTCTTAAGCTGGATAAATGCAGAGGCCTTCTTTCCAGTTGGAGCAAATTGGTTAGGAGGACCTCTATACAAGAATCTGAACATATAAAATCCAGATTGCAAGAACTCCAAAGCCGTTCTCAGTAGACTACCGAGAGGTTGGAAGAGTCTAAGCTTAAGAAGAAAGTGGATTTAGTTTTAGAAGGGGAGGAAAGGTATTGGCGCCAACATTTGAGAATTGCTCAAACATGGGGACCGCAAAACAAAATTTTTCCACACAGTGACCTTGATGCATAGAACTAGAAATTATATATCCCGTATCCATGCTTCAGACAGGCAATGGGTTGATGGTGGGGTGAAGATTTGTGCAGTCGTTGACGCTTATTTCAGGGACTTCTTTAGCTTCAATCTTGCTTCTAATCCTACTAAAGCTTTTTCTAGCGTCCCCTCCCTAGTCCCCCATGAGTTCATTTCATCTTTGGAGGCTCTAATCACAGACGCAGAGGTCGAAAGCATTATTTGTCAGCTTGGAAGCCTTAAGGCTCGGAGGCCAGATGGTTTCCTAGGTATATTTTGTAAAAACTGCTGGGATATTGTTTCTGGGGATGTTTGCAATGTGATGAATAACTTTTTTTTGCCTTAGTGCCCTCCATTGTAACATCAATCACACTAACCTTATCCTTATCCTGAAAATTAATAGTCCTGAATGTGTTGGCCATTTCCGACTTATTAGTCTTTGCAATTTCTTTTACAAAATTAGCTTCAAAATTCTCGCTAATCATCTCAAATCCATCCTCCCCTCTATCATTTCGCCATCTCATCTGGATTTTATCCAGGGGCATAGAATACAAGATAATATTATAATTCATGAAGTCTTTCATGCTTTAAATAGGAAAAAGAGAGACGAGGTGTCATCAATGGCCCTCAAAATTGACCTTTCCAAAACCTACAACCAAGTCAACTGGGATTTCCTTAAGAAAGTTATGTGGGGCATCGGTCTCTTCGCTTTATTTATGTCTTGGGTCATGGAATGCGTCCTGTCGGTAACCTTGGGTCCTGTTGTTAATGGAGTCCCATGTTTCCCTTTTTCCCCGGGTAGAGGGCTTAGGCAAGGCAATCCTTTATCCCCCTATCTTTTCATTATTGTCATGGAAGTGTTATCCGATTAATAGATAAGGAGGTAGCGGGTGGGAATTAGAGGCCTTTTTGCATTTTGCGTCATGCTCCTATGTTGTCTCATCTCTTTTTTTATCAACGATTGCCTCCTATTTTGTGAAGCAAATGTGGAGGTCATTCGGTCGATAAAGAAAGTCATCAATACCTTTTGTGGTGCCAAAGATCAAAGGGTCAATTTTAGTAAATCTGGCGTCTTTTTCTCTTGTAATACTCTCACAAAGCTCAAGGAGATTTATATGGAAGAGTTGGGTGTGTCTTCCTTTAACGTTGATGATAAATATCTAGGTATTCAATTGCTGTGGGGTCGTAACAAAAAGAAGGCTCTTGACTATCTTTTCGACAAAATGCGCACTAAGGTCCGATCTTGGAAAGCGTCCCTTCTTTCTATCCCGGTAAGGAAGTTCTTGTAAAAGCAATCCTATCCTCCATTCTACAATATATCTTTCATTGTTTCAAGATTCCCACTATTCCCTGTCTAAAATTGACGCCCTTATCACTAAATTTTGGTGGAAGTCCAATTTGGATAACGATCATGGTACTCATCGGGTGGGTTGGAGAAAACTTGCCCATCCTAAAGGGCTTGGGGGGTTGGGTTTTAGAAACATGGAAGGCATGAATAGCCATGCTAGCTAATCAAGAATGAGATCTCATTCAAGATCCTAATGCTCTTTGGGTCCCAGTTGTAAGGGGTTTGTACTTTCTGGTTGGGAACTTCTTGAATGCTAAAGTGGGATCCAGTCCTTCTTGGTGGTGGCGGAGCGTGTTGGAGGGGAGAGATTTTTAAAATGTGGTCTTTTTTGGAATGTTAATAATGGTCTTAGAATCAATGCGTGGAAGGATGATTGGATTCCAAATTTAAGTTCTAAACCCAACCGCCCTTTATCAATTGAACCTTATGAGTCAATCACTGATTTTATCATTCCCTCTACCCGATCTTGGGATGTTAGCAAACTTGATAGATTTTACCCCCACGAGGTGGCGAGGAGGATTCGAGGCATCCCTTTGTTCCCCCCGCGGTATTGATGATAAAATTGTGTGGAAATGGGATTATAAAAGTGTGCATAAGGTCAAGCAAGGCTATACGGTTTGGGCTCGTGATTGTAGGCCGCTAAATCACGATTCATCCTCTTCTTCTTTGCATGACAGAAAGGTCCTTAATTTTATTTGGAAGCTTCATGATCCCCCTAGTGTTCATTTCTTAATTTTGAGAGTTGTTTATGATGCTATTGCTTCAAATGTTAGTCTTGCTCAAAGAGGGGTGGCAATTTGTAAAGCATGTCCCAGATGTGGGTTGTTTGATGAGTCCACTGATTATATTTATTTTCTTTGTCCCTTTACTAGAGTAGTTTGGTTGGCTTTGAGCATTAGTTAAAAACCTGAGTTGATTGGTTTTCCGGGGTTCCTGCATTGGTGGGAATCTACTTGTAGTATGTTCCTAATTATCCTTTTTTATTGTCTTTGATTGCCTCTTTATGTTGGTGCTTGTGGAAATCACATCGCAGGCTTTTTTTTTCAAGGTGTTAAGGACAACCCGACTTGCGTTGCCATGACTGCCGGTGTTGAGGCTTCTGAGTTCCTAGGTTTGGCCCAAGAGTCTAGGCCCTACGGCATTGGTCCTTCCCGTGGCTTGCAGTGGCAGGCCCCTCCTCCCGAGACCATCAAGATTAATACTGATGCTTCCTAGTCTGGTCTGCTCTCCCCATCTTTGTGGGCATTTGTAGCTCGTGACTCCTCGGGTTCCATTGTTGATGGTGGTTGTGGGTCAAATTTTGCTTCTCCACTATTAGTTACTGAGTTTCATGCTATTCAGATGGCTTGTTTTTTTCGAGATCAGGATGAAATTCCAGTCGGTTACGGTTGAGTCCGATTGTCTCGTTGGCATTCAAGCATTCCCGCGTCCCTTCCTCCCACCTTAGGAAATTTTGGCTTTGGTTCGGGAAGTGTTTTTGCTTTATAATTTTTCTTCTTTTTTTCCCCTTAGGTTTGCAGAGCAGCCAATATTGTTGCACATGAAGTCACTCGTTTACATAATACTGGTGTTTGTATGCGAGATTGGGTGCCTGAGCCCCCTCCCTCGATTTTGGCTGCTGTTGTAGCTGATTGGAATGATTAGTCTTCCCTCAGGCTTCTTTGATTAAAAAAAAAAAAATACAAATATTAAAATAATAAATATCTAACAAACGTGGTGTTGGGCCATAGTCTTTGCAATTCATGACTTTGTCATATGTCTTTCTTCCTTATTATTATGCATTAGTATTTCTCCTTGTACTAATGGTTACCTTCATTCACTTGCATGTACCTATATTGGATAATGCCTTTGTGGGCTTGTAATGCCAATTATGGAAAAAAAAAAAAAAAAAAGGTATTATGTACATTTTAAATTCTAGTATTTTTCTTATATCTTGTATTTATTTCTTGTGTTCTTTTCGTATTTTCTTTTAGTCCTTGCATTTAATGCTTTGCTTTCTTTTTCTCTAGTTTGCCGGCCCAATTGGGCTTTATTTCCTCACTAGTATTGATAAGTTGTATTATTAGTTGTTCATTCAATGCTTTCCTTTTGGCCGTTCATTTTCTCATGTCTCTTGTATAAATAGGTGGTTCTTCGTGTACAGATGATCAAGAGAGAAATACATCAATCTATATACATTTTCCCTTTGGTTCTAATTTTAATTTTAACATGCTATCAGAGCGAGTTCCTATAGGGTGTAGATCGTCTTCCTAGCTCGATTTTTTTTGCTGCGGTGTCACGTCCAGCAGCATCCTTGTTTCTGCTAGCACTTTTGTGTTGTTTGTGAGTTGATTCTTCCTCTTGCTTCGTTTGCGTGACTTGTGTTTATTTCTTGATTAGGGAGGGTATTAACAATGAGAACGATAACATAACCACTCAAACTAATTCCAATCAAGTTATCATGCCAACTCCCACGACAGGGGGAGTTATTGACGTTAATTCTCCATTTTATTTACACCCCTCGGATCATCCGGTTTTGAATTTTGTCCAAAATATTTTAACTAGACCCAATTATCAATCATTGTTTTTAGGGCTAAGAGGAAAATTAGTTTTCTCACTGGAAGCATACAAAAACCGGATTAGGAATCATCAAATTTTGAAAATTGGAGTACCTGTGACTCCATGGTTACCACTTGGCTCTCTGACTCTGTCTCAAATGTGATACATGATAGTCTTACTTATTTAGAGACAGCACGTGATATTTGCTTAGATTTAGAAGAGAGGTTCTCTCAAGGAAATGTCCCCATATTTATGAATTAAAACATGAGATCTCGCATCTGAAATAAGAGAACTCAACCATGTCCACTTATTTCACTAAGTTGAGGTCTTTGTGGGATGAGTTGTACACCCTTGTTGAAATACCCCCGAGCACCTGTGGTCATGCCAAGGGTTTTTCAAACATTCGTGATATGGCAAAGCTTTTGGACTTGTTGATGGGTCTAGATCCATCCTTTTCCACTGTTAGGTCCCAATTAATGAATACCAAACCTCTGACCTCCATTGGTAATGCATATTCTATATTGTGCCAAGAAGAAAAGCAACATCTATAGGTACTATCGTGCAACTTGAGGCAGCAGCCTTGGCTATGAAAGGATCGACCGATACTAGAGGTGCCCCTTTAGCGTTAAATAATTCCGTTCGTAATAATAGTTTTGTTTGTTCTCTCTGTAAGAAATAGGGACACACCAAGGAGAGGTGTTTAGACTTGATTGGCTATCCTCCGAGGTGGAAAAGGGGAACAACAAGTAGAAGGGCACATGGCGACTGCGGTGAACAGTTTTCCGCCCACAGTCCCCTTGTTGGACTATCCTCAAGTTAGTATAAGGAGCTTTTGCCTTTGCTTGGACTAGTTTCAACTTCACCTAATGTAAACTTGACTGGTCAAGTTTTCATTTCTAGCCAAAATTGGATTATTCAAATAGGTGCTACCGATCATGTGGTATCATATTTAGCACTTATATTCAACATAGTGTTAAACAAAGCAATTAAACCCATTAGGTTTCCTATAGGAGCTCATCTGGCGGTCTCTCATGTGAAAAAGGTCCGCATTTCTAATGATTTTATTCTTAATGATGTGTTGTACGTGCCTGATTTTCGATGTAATTTATTACTGATGAGCAAACTCACATGCAATGGAAAATGTGCATTGACATTTTATCCTAATTTATGTTACATTCAGGACCTACACTCAAGGAAGCTGATTGGAGCGAGTAAGTAGAGAGATGGGCTACATCTTCGAAAGGCTCGGTCAGATGCTCCCTCAACTTTCATAGTTCAGAGTAACAAAGAGGTAGTCTTATGGCACTACTGTTTGGGTCACATTCTTTTTAGCCAATTTTCGCTTTTTCCGCATTTGAATTTTAAGACGATGGACTTTGTGACTCTTGTCATCATGCAAAAACTAGCACGGTTACCCTTCCCTTTATCTATTACAAAGACTGATGTTTGTTTTGAGTTAATACATTGCAATATTTGGGGATTCTACCGGTCTCTGTCTTTAACTGGTGCTCGTTTCTTTCTAACAATTGTTGATGATCACAATCATTGTACTTGGGTTTATCTAATGAGGGAAAAATCCCAAGTACGGTACTCTCATGGATTTTTGTCGTATGGTGGTTATACAATGTGGTTTATAGGTTAAGCAACTTATGAATGGCAACTGTCAAGATTTTAAGTATGGACCGTTGTTAGATTTTTATGCCAAACACAAAATCTAGTTTCAAACATCGTCGACTGGGACACCTCTACAAAATGGGGTTTTTGACCTAAAACACAAGCATTTGTTGGAAGTGGCGCATGCTCTTCGGTTTCAAGTCAGTCTTCCGAAACGATTTTGGGGTGAGTGTATCCTAACGGCAACCTATTTGATAAATTTGACACTGACACATCTTCTTAAAGGAAAGACTTCTTATGAAGTTTTTTGGGAAAAGTTCCTTCTTATAATCATTTGCGGGTGCTCGGTTGTTTATGTTATTATCATGTTAAGAGTCGGTCAAATGGCAAGCTTGAAAATTGTGCATTTCCGGGAATATTTCTAGGGTATCTTCATGGGCAAAAGGGGTACAAAATTTTTAGTCATGATCAAAATGAAATTGTTATTTCTAGAGATGTTAAGTTTTATGAAGACCGTTTCCCTCACTTGAAAGAAGGAAATACTAACTCAACCCGTGATGAACAATCTCGGTTGATGAGTGAACAGGGTCGTGTTTTGAATGTAGAGGAACCGGTCCACATAGAACCGATCCCTCTGGACATTTCAACCGACACACAGTCGGCTAAACACAATGCTGATGAACTGACTGACGATGGGTCGGTTGGTGCACTAGCTGATAGTCTGCCCTACTGTTAACCAGCAAGGGAGAGGGATGGTGCCCCCGATTTAGGAATCAAAAATGTAAGATGCAGCAGTCGGTTTCATTCCCTGCCGGCGAAATATCATGACTACATTTGTGACATACCGTCCTCTCTAACCTATTCTCCTACTACCTCACCATTGCCCAACTCAGGTATAGCTTATCCTATTTCTAACTTTCTGTCAAATGTATAGTTTTCTAATGCTGACTCGATTTTTTTAAATGCCATCACTTCTTGTGATGAGCCTAAAAGTTTTGACCAAGCAATTCAACACATACATTGGAAGGAGGCTATGAAAAAGGATATAGAAGCTTTAGAGTAGAACCATACTTGGACACTTGAACCTCTTCCAGCCAAAGTAGGGCAATTGACTCAAAGTGGGTGTATAAAATGAAAATATAAGTCCCATGGAACCATCGAACACTACAAGGCTCGGCTATCACGAAAGGCTACACCCAAGTAGAAGGTATTGACTACCATGACACGTTTGCTCCCATTGCAAAATTAGTAACAGTTAGTTATGTGTTGGCTATTGCCACAGCTAGAAGCTGGATTATCCCACAACCAAGCGCTCTACTACAGGGTATGTAATTTTCCTTTGGGAAGCCCCTATTTCATGGTGTTCTAACAAATAGATAGTGGTATCTCGATCTTTGGCCGTGGCAAAATACCGATCCATGGCAACCACAACTAGTGACGTTGTTTGGTTGCGATGCCTATTGAATGATCTTGTATTCCCTAGTAATAATCCTACTTTATTATTTTGTGACAATCAAACAGTTCTCTACATTGCATCCAATCCAATGTTTCATGAAAGGATGAAGCATATAGAGATTGATTGTCACTTCGCTCGAGAAAAATTATTATCTTAAGAGATTGACACAGGGTGTGTTCGTTCATCGGGACAAGTCGCAAATATTTTCACCAAGGTTTTGGGGTGTTCTAATTTCTCGGCTCTTCTTCGCAAGTTGCATATTGTAAATTTACATGCTCCAACTTGAGGGGAAGAGTTAAATTCTAGTATTTTTCTTATATCTTGTATTTATTTCTTGTATTCTTTTTGCATTTGCTTTTAGTCCTTATATTTAATTCTTTGCTTTCATTTTGTCTAGTTTGCTGGCCCACTTGGACTTTATTTCCTCGCTAGTATTGTTAGGGTCTATTTATTGGTTGTTTAGTTAATGCTTTCCTTTTGGCTTTTCATTTTCTCATGTCCCTTGTATAAATAGGTTGGTTCTTCATGTATAGATTATCAAGAGAGAAATACATAAATTTGTATACATTTTTTTTTTTGTTCTAATTTTAATTTTAACAATATCAATGCACACTCCATTCACACTGTTTTATTCCTCTAATAGTGGGGGTTAACTAAATCAAAAATCTTTGGAGAATCTTAGCACGTCTTCTTTAAGGAACTAAAATGAAGAAATAAATGATCACTAATTCTTGCATTATTCCTTTGCTTGCATGATGATGCTATTAAACTGTGACTTATTTAGACAAACCATAATCAAAAAAATGTTTGACAATGTAACACAGCTGAAATAAAGGCCATTATTGCTATGAACTCTGTAAGAGTCGTTCTCAAAGCAAGCACTTTGCAATATGTTTTGTCTAAAGGACATATCATAAACAAAAGCAGTAAGGATTGGAACCATTGATTGATTAGGTTGACGATAGTGGAACCAGTTCACATGGAATGCAAATTCAGAGCACACCTCAAGCAGATCAATTACCAAACACTAATAGTGACTGCAAGTCTGAGTCGTCGGGTCTAACCTTTCCACCAGGATTTGAACTATTGATTGATCATACTCATGTTGAGGACATGGACCTAGGTGTTAATTTGGCTCAAGATATCGCGGAAACCTCAAAGGCAGGGAGAAGGAGAAGAAGAGAGAGACAGGGGCGCCAGGAACCTAATGATGGTGCCACTAAAAGGGATCGCAAGGCTCTCAAGCGTTGGAAAAAAGATCAAGAGAAACGGAACCTTCAAGTGTTCTTCAAAGATATGTCTCCTGGTAGCAGTAGGAAGAGGAGGCCTGAGAAAGTGACCAAGGCCAAAGGGAAGAAAAAGACTCGGAACAAGAATAAGAAGTGCTTCACAGCTGAGCAACTGCTCAAGGGGAAATGCACTTGGGAAATCGGGAAGTTGCTTGGGTTGGGTTTTCATGGGGATGAATCTATTATGATTGAGCACTTTGCTCTAATGCACTAAGGATTGGATTCGTTGTGTTGTTCTCCCCCTGATCTTTTTGGATTTGGTCTCTTCTTCCTTCTCTCTCCAGTTCGGCTCTTGCCCTGTCCTGTTGCGCTTTGTCCTCCAGTTTTTGGTTTGCTTCTTGTCCATGTTTTTCCTTCTTGCTCGTGGGTCTCCTTTTTCGTGTTGTGTTGTTTGTAGGTTCGTTTCCTGTTTTGCTGTTTTCTGCCCTGTTTTCTGTTGCCCCTCCCCCGTTGTTGTTTTCTCTGTTTTGTTTGCCTATTCCGTCTCTGTTTTTCAGAGTTGTCAGGGTTCGCTTTGTCGAGGCCCCTGTGCTGTTTTTTGGCTTGCTGATATTTATCCAAAAAAAAAATAAACGAAAGCAGTATATGAGGTCAACATTATGACTATCTTAAGTTACTTGATGGAATGATGCTAATTTAAGAACATTGTCAAATAATTCAATGTTTACTTCAATTTGTTTGATTTAGCTAGTATGTTAAGCAAGAGAGTATGTTGATATTGCAAAGGTTATCACAAAGATAACTTTGATAGCTCTAAACTTATCCCCTTAAATGTGTGATTCTTCATCTCATTCTATGTGATCAATTATATTGTTTGGAAGCAGATACTATGCGGTATTATACAATTGGCACCAACGTCGTGAATTAGTCAATCACAGGATCATGACATCTTAAAACTAATTCGCTGTCCGCAATGAGCATTGCCATAATGTGGAGTGTGAGTTTATTGTTGGGCGAGCATCAAAGGCCGTGTAGTGCCAACGATGCAAGGAAGCAACGACAAATTTCATAGGCCGTGTAGTACCAACAAAAACAACAAGAAAAAACCCAGTGCCTCAAGGGCTCCAGCAGAAGCAGGGTCGGGGGGGGGGGGGGGGGGGGGGGGGTTTTGATGTACGCAGCCTTCCCCCTTCAGGGTGAGCTGAAGAGAGGCTATTTTCGAGGACGCCCAACCTGAATTATGACATCTTCGTGTCATGATAACCTGTGGGCAAAAGAGTATCAAAGCAGAAGAGTAAGCTATAGCATAAAACGAGCAGTACAAAACATGACGCCCCAGAGGTGGCATCGAGGCAAAACCTACCGTACCAGGCAGCAAGTAAGTAAAAGCAGTAAAAGCAGATAGGCCGTAGTTCTTCTTGTACCACTACGATGAGATATGAATGGAAAGATGTATGTCAAATACCAAATGAATGGTAGGTCCGGCTTGTTAATAACAGCGCCGATGATGATATCATATGATTCAAGGGTATAAAAGTTCTAGCTAGAATTGATATCTAGATAGCATCGAGAGGGAAGGGACTTAAGCTCAGTGAAGAAATTATTCACCTATGAGGATACCTAAAAGGGACAAATGAATCAAACAAATTGGGGGGTAAGCATGCATTTTATATTAGTCCATCACTATGTTGCAGCACGCCTACTTGCGGCGATATTAAGGTTGAGCGGATTATGCTATTAATGAGGTCTATAGCCCTTATGTTTGGGTCGTGTGTCAGGCCACAAGTACACTTCTGATAGACTCGCCTATATAAGTGTGGAACTAAAGCTACTTCCTCTAAGAGTTTGGGCTAACTCTCTAGAGTGTTCATGAATTCAGGATGATGCACAAAGCCATAATGTGCAGGCTTTAGTGAGTCTATGAGGCACCTTGGATACCATGTGTGAAGCACTATAAATGCCCTCAAGCAATCAAGTTGCTAAGTCCACCGTGGTTCTAGTATAGAAGTTGTTGAAATACTAAGTGAGGATTTAAAGTCATTGCCACTACCATGATGCATAGGATCCTCACTTAGCCAAAGCTATATATTTCTTTTCAAAAATCATTTTTTTTCATTTTTATTAAAATAAGTGGAGGAATGTTGGATATTTTAATAAAACTATAGTTATTTAATTATGATTTTATAATATTGTTTATGTTATTGAAATTGTTGATAAACATTTATATTCAATATACAAACAATTATATTCCCATTATTTATTAGTAAAAATTAATTCTATTGAAAAATTAAATATCAAATATGTAATTAAATTACCTAGTATCACCTTCATTTGGCCCTAAATGTTCATAATTATGTTTATGGTCACCTACAATACCTTGGCAACGGCAGTGGGAACGTTGGAACGAAAAACTTGATTGTAAATTTTTGGTTTTTTTTTTTTTTTTTGGTTCATGCTTGTTGTACTAGAACCCGAGAATGATTACATAAAAAAAGGAGATTTTTATGTTAATTCCTTTACAAAATCAGTATTATTTGTTTTCCATTTCTTATAAAAGGTTTGGTCTTTTTTCTTCTAGCTAAGTAAGATGTTGTGTTAATGCTTTGACTTTAAAAGTTGTGCAAACCTAGAAAGTGTCAACTATTTAGTTGGCTACTATAT
Source organism: Simmondsia chinensis (assembly GCA_018398585.1). Taxonomy (NCBI): domain Eukaryota; kingdom Viridiplantae; phylum Streptophyta; class Magnoliopsida; order Caryophyllales; family Simmondsiaceae; genus Simmondsia; species Simmondsia chinensis. The sequence goes on from JAGTTD010000016.1 coordinate 7,515,954, forward strand.
CATGGAGATGGTGAGCCGATAAGGGCGCGAAACCATCTTAAAGGGAGTATGATCCGCGTCTCATTCAACTAATACTTCATTAGTATATCATCATTTTCACGCATTCCAGGTAATAACTTTTTTCTTTATATGTTTTATATAATATTTTTTGTATTTGGTTCTAATATCTACATCCTTAACATTCTCATAAGATAATCATATTTAATAAAATATAGCGATAATATGTTTTGAAAAAAATATGAGAGCATTTATTACTTAGTTATTTCAAAGCTTGAGTATTAGATTCGTTTTCGTTGTAGTATAGACGATATGGGGCTGTAAAAATGATTTTATTTTAGAAGCAAGCCAGTTGACATGAAAGGTATGCCGGAAATTCTAATGGACAAGGTGGCTAGGCTTCTTCTTCAATTGAATCGAGGCGATCAAAAGGGCATTTTGCTCGATTTTATTTGTCCAACAAGGAAGGAGGTGAACAATCAACCTGACATATTAGCTAAAAAGTAGGGTTCATAGATATGAACCTACAGTGGTAAGGTTCTAATAAGAGCGTACAATCGTAACATGTACTGTTAAAATATGTGTACTTTGTACGTATTTTCATGTATTTAGTCTAGTTATTTTACATGTATTATTTTGACATTTATTCATTTCTAGGCTAGTTTTAAGGGCACGTTCATATGCCCCATTCATTGTATAACCGGCCACTTAAGGCCTAATTCATTAGGGCATTTATTCATAGTCTTCATTTGGGTAGTAAATAGTTTAGGTTAGGTTACAAAGTCCTTTAGGTTTTCTCTTTTTAGTATATATTGAGTTGTATTTTCATGGCTAATAGCATCAATAAAATTATTAAACTTTTCCATCCTTGATCTTGCAAGTGTCGGTTGAGGATAACACTTGGGTTTTCGATTATTTTATTTTTCATGGTATTAGAGCAAGTGTCGATCTTGCATTAGGTGACGTACTTCCACCTCGTTTCCCGCTAGCCGAGCCATGGTCAGCAGCACCCGGCCTCGTTTGTGAGCTATCCTGCTTCCCTCTTGCTTCTTGTGCTTGTTTCGTGTTTTGATTTGGTAGAATATGGTGGAAAGTAACAACAATGAGACTTCTCGTGCTAACACTAATCAAACAATCATGTCGGCTCACCCGACAGGGGGAGTCATAGATGTTAATTCTTTGTTTTATCTACATCCCTCGGATAGCCTGGGTTTGATTTTTGTCCAAAACATCTTAACGGAACCTAATTACCCCTCATGGAGAAGGGCGATCCTCAAGGTTTTCAAAGCAAAGAGGAAAGCTGGTTTTCTTGACGGCAGTATTGCCAAACCGGCTGATGATTAACCGGATTTTGAAACTTGGAGTGCTTGTCACTCCATGGTAGCTACTTGGCTCTCGAATTCTGTGTCCAAAGAGATAAACGAGAGCATTACATATCTAGAGACTGCACATGATATTTGGCTAGATTTACATGAGAGATTTTCACAAGGAAATGTACCCCGTATTTACAAATTAAAGCATGAAATTTTGAATTTGAAGCAAGATAATATGCCTGTTTCAACCTATTTCACCAAACTACGATCCTTGTGGGATGCGTTGTATACCCTAGTCAAGATCCCACCTTCTACGTGTGGGCATGCGAAAGCTTTTTCGTAAATTCGTGATATGGAGTAACTATTGGATCTGTTGATGGGTCTAGGCCCTTCTTTTTCGACTGTTCGGTCGCAACTAATGAATACTAAGCCCTTAACGTCTGTTGGTAGTGCCTATTCCATGTTATGTCAGGAAGAAAAACAGCAACACATAGCGGCGGGTTCGGTTATGTTTCTCGAAGCAGCCGCACTTGTAGCGAAGGGGGCGCACGGGGATGGAGGTATTCCCGCCTTCTCAGGTAATTCTTCTCGATGTAATAATCGTGTGACTTGTGCTCATTTTAAGAAACAGGGACACACTGAAGACAAGTGCTTTGCATAAATTGGGTACCCACCAGGGTGGCGGGTACCGCAGCCGAGGGCTGCTATGGCCGACCGAATAGCAGAGGGGGGTGGAGGCACCCGAACAGCAACAACGAACGGTGGCAGTGAGCCGTTTGATTCCCAGAGTCCCATTATCTGGTTGACTGCTAGCCAATATCAGCAACGTTTGTCGTTACTCTCACTGGTTCCACTTTCGCCTAGCATAAATATGACAGGTCAGGTTTCTTTTTCGAAGCAATGTTGGATTATTGATTCCGGTGCTACAGATCACATGGTTTCCTCGTTATCTCAAATGTTTGATGTGGTGTCAAATCAAACTGTAAGAGCCGTGAAGTTACCCAACGAGTCTACTTTGAGCATTTCCCATGTGGGAAGGGTCAGGATTTTTGACAATTTTATTCTCAATGACGTTTTGTATGTGCCTGGTTTTTATTGTAACCTTATGTCGGTGAGCAAACTCACTCATGATGAAAAATGTACGTTGACATTTTTTCCTGATTTTTGTTATATTCTGGACCATCACTCGAAGATGCTGATTGGAGCGGGTAGGTTGAGTAATGGGCTATATTTGCTAGAAGCTAGATCCATTGGTACTTCGGCACATATGGTTCACAGCAATAAAGAAGTAGTTTTGTGGCATCGGCGTTCGGGACATGTCCCTTTTATTCGTTTGTCTATTTTTCTGCATTTGAATTTTAAGTGATACATGCAATCGTGACTCTTGTCATCATGCTAAACAAGCACGTTTACCATTTCCTTTGTCGATTTCTGAGACAGAACGTTGTTTTCAATTGATTCATTATGATATTTGGGATCCTTATCGAACTTTGTCGTTATCTGGTGCTCATTATTTTTTGACCATTGTTGATGATTATAGTCGATGCACTTGGGTTTTTCTTATGAAGGAGAAGTCTCAAGCTCATGGATTTCTCATGAATATTTGTCGTATGGTGGTTACGCAATTTGGATTGCAAGTGAAGGAGGTTAGGAGTGAGAATGGCCAAGAATCCAAATATGGGCCATTGTTAAATTTTTACGCCGAGCATGGAATTCAGTTTCAAACTTCGCTTACAGGGACACCTCAACAAAATGGTATGGTAGAAAGGAAGAACAAATATTTGTTAGAAGTAGCTCGTGCACTTCGATTTGAAGCCGGTCTTCCTAAGCGTTTTTGGGGTGAGTGTGTTTTAGCATCCGCATATTTGATTAATTTGATGCCTACTCCGTTACTCGCAAACAAGAGTCCGTATGAGATTTCAATAGGCAAAATTCCTTCTTATGAACATTTGAGGACTTTTGCGTGTTTATGTTATTTTCATAATCGATCTACTTACAAATTTGATAAACGGGCCTCACTGGGAGTGTTTGTAGGGTATCCACATGGGCAAAAGGGGTACAAAGTATATAGTTTGGATTATAAACGAATCATTATTTCTAGGGATGTTCATTTTTATGAAGATTCCATGCCTTTCTTGAAAATTGAAGAATTAAATTTAGGCCCGGAAACACTTGCTAGTCATTCAAATCCACATTTAGAAACCAACCCCATAACGATTCAATCCGCGCCACTTACCAGACCGATTGTAGAACATGACAGTAGCCCAATTCAAGCAGAACCAGGGTCTACATCTGTAGAACCGGTTCTACAGGGGGCAGAACAACCAAAACCGGCTCCGGAGCCGGTTCTGCGCAGTACTGAAAGGGACAATGTTACTGTTTTGGGTGACACTGAGGGTGCTTTGAGAAGAAGTGGTCTAGTTCGTTCTGTGCCCGCTAAGTATCAGGAATACATCACTGATTTGCCGCCTTCTATAGCTCATACTCCAACTACCATGCCATTAGCAAACTCAGGTATTTTATATCCAATATCCAATTTTGTGTCTCTTTTGAATTCCATCACCTCGGGTGATGAGCCCAAAAATTTTGACCAGGGAATACAGTTCGAACATTGGAGAGTGGCTATGGAGAAGGAGATAAAGGCACTAGAGCAAAACCATACTTGGACCTTGGAAGAGCTACCGGTGGGAAAGAAGGCCATCGATTCGAAGTGGGTGCACAAAATTAAATACAAGTCCGATGGCACGATAGAACAGTATAAGGCTCGACTCATTGCTATGGGTTATACAAAGGTAGAAGGTATAGACTATCAAGATACCTTTGCTCCCGTTGCTAAACTTGTGACTGTGCGTTGTATTTTGGCTATTGCCTCGGCCCGAAGTTGGATTATCCAACAACTTGATGTGAATAATGCCTTCCTTCATGGGGACCTCGATGAGGAGGTCTATATGAAATTGCCACGGGGTTTTGCACGTAAAAACGAGCGCAAGATGTGTCGCCTTCGCAAATCTTTGTATGGGCTTAAGCAAGCCTCTCGTAATTGGAACCATAAATTTATTTCGACCTTAATAGAGGTTGGTTTTCAGCAGTCTAAGGATGATTATTCGCTTTTCACTTATATGGAAGGAGATATTTTTACTGCCGTACTTATTTATGTTGATGATGTTTTAATAACGGGGAACAATGAGGAACATATTAAGGAAGTAAAAGCGACACTAAATGAATCTTGTGGCATAAAATATTTAGGCCCTGTGAAGTATTTTTTAGGGATAGAGGTTGCTCGTTCAGAAAAGGGTATCATGCTTAATCAGCGTAAATATGCTCTTGATATTATTAGTGAAGTAGGAGTCTTAGCAGCTAAATTAGTGTCCACACCCATAGTACAGAATCATACACTCAAGGATGGTGTTGGTGAACCCGTGATTGATAGTGGACAGTATAAGCGTCTCGTGGGCCGTCTTTTATATCTTTCCATTACACGCCCTGATATTTGCTATGCTTTTCAAATATTGAGTCAATTCATGCATGATCCCCGTGCACCGCATTTAGAAGCTGTGATGAGAGTATTGGTTAGTTGAAGGGAACACCAGGACAGGGTATTTTTCTTCCTTCTGATTGTGATTTGCAGCTTCGAGCTTATTGTGATGCAGATTGGGCTTGGTTGTCCTACAACTCGACGGTGTACAACGGGATATGTCATATTTTTAGGTCAATTCCGATATCTCGGGGATCGAAGAAACAGAGAGTGGTTTCTCGTTCTTCAGCTGAAGCAGAGTATAGGTCTATGGCTACCACAACCAGTGAGATAGTGTGGTATCGGCGACTGTTATGCGATATTTTTATTTCTACGAACAGCCCTGCTTACTTATTTTGTAATAATCAGGCAGCCCTGCATATTGCCTCGAATCCTGTATTTCATGAACAGACAAAGCATATTGAGATCGATTGTCACTTCGTTCGTGAAAAGTTATTGCCAAGGGAAATCGCAACGGCTTATGTTCGTAGTGGAGAGCAACTTGGAGACCTCTTTACCAAGGCGTTGGGGAACGTGAGTCACTCTTCATTTGTTGGCAAGTTGGGCATTGTGAATTTGCATGCTCCAACTTGAGGGGGAGTGTTAAAATATGTGTATTTTGTACGTATTTTCATGTATTTAGTCTAGTTATTTTACTTGTATTATTTTGACATTTATTCATTTCTAGGCTAGTTTTAAGGGCACGTTCATATGCCCCATTCATTGTATAACCAGCCACTTAAGGCCTAATTCATTAGGGCATTTATTCATAGTCTTCATTTCGGTAGTAAATAGTTTAGGTTAGGTTACAAAGTCTTTTAGGTTTTCTCTTTTTAGTATATATTGAGTTGTATTTTCATGGCTAATGGCATCAATGAAATTATTAGCCTTTTCCATCCTTGATCTTGCAAGTGTCGGTTGAGGATAACACCTGAGTTTTCGATTATTTTATTTTTCATGTACCAAGGGCAAAAGCTGACTATGTTGGTTTTTTCATCTATTTTGATATGAGTTGGATTATTCCACTTATTATTAATGTGCAGTAAGTAAAGTTTGTAGCTTGCCACTGTAGAAGGACGAGTATGTTACAAGTATATATGAACAAGTTGTCACTGTATAAAAACTGTGTAACAATTGACTAAATCTAAATTGGAAAGCCAAACCCTAAAATATCAAACAATGACATAGATGCCTAGCGACTCCACGTGTCATTAAGAGTCAAGTAGCAAAGGATAGGTCTTCCACGTCTCCTAATATTATACATAGGTAGAGCTTGAAAGTGGTTGGGGACTAAGCGTCACTCCCTTCTCTATAAAAGAATCTTCTGAAGGGGGAAAACCACTCTTATGAGCTCTCAAGCTCTTCAACCAAACCACCACACCCCCCCCCCCCCCCCCCCCCCCCCCCCCCCCCCCCCGAGCAGCCCGCAGGGCTGCTCATTCTCTTATGGTCTCTTGGCGTGCTCCTTCCTCATCCTAAGTATTGTATGTTTATTTTATCTAAGGTTATTTGCATCAAAGATGCATATACTTTTCTTACCGTATCAATTTAGTCCTTGTTCTTTTACTTGTGACGATTTAGTCCCTGACTAGTTGATATTGTATCAATTTAGTCCTTAGTGTAAAATTTATGCTATGTTGTTAGTGGTGCGTTTATGGATTGGGTTAAATGGAGTTAACGGGTTACTTGCATCCAATGTGATTATGTTGTTAAACATTATATCAATGACTTGACCAAAGTACTAAATTGTCAAAATATAATTTTATGGGGGTACTAAATTGACATGATTAGACGTATAAGGATTAAATTAACACGTTAAAAAAAGTACAAGAAACATTGAGTGTGAATAACCTTTTATTTATTATTAAGTGAGACCTTAGCTAGCCCATTCATTTGCTATCCCACAAGGAATACCACTACATGCAAATGACCTTAATACGGAGAAATTAATAAGGCAAAATCTAGTGTCGTATTTATTGGACACAAGGGATGTCTACTACGGCATAAAACCAGACACCGTGTTAGGTTATCAGAGGGAGTATCTAATAAGGAAAATTTAAGTGCTGTCTTAGATCATAGTAGAATTTAATTCTTATAGAAAACTAATGCGCCGCGATAAGGCTTCATATTATTCCCAACTATAACACTAATTAGGCACTAAAATTTTCAGCATTACAGCAAGAACCATAAGCTTGATATGACATTATTTAATGCCTTATTAGATCTTACCAGAATTTAAGTAATACAACAAAAGTATTCGCCTTATTAAAGCCTAAGCCTAATAAGGAGTTTGATTTGGTTGTATTAGATCTAGGTGTTAGAAGCTTAGTATAGCAATATTTGATGCCTTATTAGATCTTACTGGAAATTAAAGTAATAAGGAAAAATTATGCGCCTTGTTATGGCGTCATAACTTTACTTTAACAGTAAGCCCGATAAGGCGCTAGATTTTATCGTATTACGTCTACGTTTAACAAACTTAATAGAGCATAATTTAACGCCTTATTAGACCTTACAATAATTTTTAAGTAATAAGGCAAAATTGCTTGCTGCTCTTCTATCTCTCGTGCTCATTTCTCTCACTTTGCTCTTCATTCTTTCTCTCGTGCAGAAATTAGATCGGTTTTCATAATTTTACTACACTCATTTCTTCTCTCTTCTATGGAAAATAAGACAGTGACCCCATGAGAGCCCACAAGAGAATTAAAAAAGAAAAAGTTTTCTCTCTCCTCTACCATGTATTTGTCAGCTTTTTCTTTTTTATTCGTGCCCAATTCGTGCATGATTTCTCGTGGGGTGTTGCAGCACTCCTCTCTTATTGTCTGATCATCACGATGTAAGTTTTTGTTCTAGGTCATGATTTGCTCTCATTTTAGCTTCATCCACGTCATATAGGTCAAAATCAGAGGTTCCACTTCAGCTTTCATAGTCTCTAATGTTGATTGTGTAAGTGTTTAGTCGCAATGGCGGTTAACTCTCATTTTAGCTTAATCTAGGTCGAAATCGGAGGTTTGACTTCAGCTTCCAAGGTCTCCGGTGTTGATTGTGTAACTTTTTCATCTAAATCATGGAGAAATAGCGTAATCTTGGTCAAAAGTTTAGGTTTCACTTCAGCTTTCGCGGTCTACAGTGTTGATTGTGTAAGTTTCAATCCAAATGGTGGTTTTCTCTCATTTTAGCTTAATTTAGGTCAAAATTGGAGGTTCTACTTCAACTTTCCTGGTCTCCCGTGTTGATTATGTAAGTTTTTAATCTGAATGACAATTTTCTCTCATTTTAAATTAATGTAGGTCGATATCAAAGGTTCAACTTCGGCTTCCGAGGTCTCCAGTGTTGATTGTGTAAGTTTTTAGTCTAAATTACGATTTTATTTCATTTAAGCTTAAAAACTTCATAACATTTGTCATTTCGGGTCAAAATTGACCCAAGTTTGCACGATTCTTCTTTTAAGAGGCGACGATGCTGATTTTTCGGTTCTTTTGTGTTTGATCCTTTCATTTAGCCAATTTCATCTCTCGTTTGTCCATTTGTTCTCAATTTAGATTGCAATGATTCATATTATATACATCAATTGCGTTACATATTGGTCTAGCTTATGTGTAGTTCTACCAATTTCGTGTTGCACTCTTGATTCACTAAGAAGTCCTCCTTTGTACAAAGTTGAAGCTCATACACATATGAAAAACTTTTAAGGAATTATTTACACTCAACGGTTGCATTTATGTGATAGGATTCAAAAACTAGGCTTAGAAGTTTATTAATAATTTTCATTGTGTTTAGGAGATGTTGGCTATAAAACCCAAATCACAAATAAAGGATGATTATGACAATCTTACGGTAGGACCACTTAATTGATTTGAATAGTTCAGAATGAGAAGTTAATAAATCTCTATATAATGACACAAGTATGAATATGACATGCAAACTAGAGATTTTGAACACAAATCAAGTTCTTGATCAGGATACCGATTTGTTTCATGGGAAATTGTGATACTCCACGGTTTGGTCATAGATGCCTAACGGATGAGCCCGTTTGAATATTTTAATCCTTTCAAATTGTTATTTTCTATAAAACCATGCATAGTTTGATTTTAAGGCAAGACTTAGCGCTTCTAACCACAATCATGAAGATGGCCCATCACAGCAAGGTATGTTTGTTACAACTATTTCTTTCAATTCTATTGTGAATCACCCATGAAAATGTGTGATTTTGAGCATTACATTATACAGGTTTTGACAATACTGAGATTCGAGCCCCGCCTGACCACACTAATGAGGCTGGCCCATCCCAGCCTAGTAGGTCTATATATTACCTTAAATTAACTTGTGTGATTAGTGACATCAACTTATACAAGCATGCAAAAGCAGCACATAATACGCATCTCCAATTAGATGAGGAGGAATTGGCGAAGCAAGGCGTCAATAACCTTACAACTCCTGAGACCTATATGAAAGTACTCGGCCATCAGTCAGGACATCAAAGGGGGATGGGAGCCGGCCATCAATTATGACTATTATGCAACCACGTATAATAGAGAAAGAAATAGAGCGATGCATGGCTGAGCAAGTAGCTCAACAAGTTGCTCAGTGAGAGGCCACTCTTATTGCACAGATCAAAGCTAAAGCTATAGAGAAGGAAGTTCAGCTGAAAGCTGAGGCCGCTAAATTGAGAGCTGAGGCCGCCTAGCTTAGAGTCAAGGCCGCATGGAGGGATGCTCATTTCAAAGAGGAGCTCATGTCCATGATGCAATCTACGGAAAATTTATTGTATTGCTTTTTAGTTAATTCTAAATTGAAATGATCAGATTTATTTATTTTTAACAACAGATGTTTTACGAAGATACATAATCAAACTGGTGATGGACAACAAATCTCGACTTCTTGAGGAGCTTTTGTAGTAGGATACTATGCATTTTAGTAGACAAGATTGTGAAAACTTGTAATGCATTTATTTGAGTTTATTTGATTGCAATGCATTTTTCTACTGGAATTTGCTACTTTTCGATGACGTTAAGAAAATTTTGGTATTAGTTGATTTGTATTTTATAAGTTTCCAGGGAATTATGTTAGACGTACTACATGAAAACAAATCTTATGGGTGAAATAGGTTATGATATTAAATTGACAAAATATCTATGCAAATATATTTGCAGATCAAATTGCATTGGACAATGCAAAACTATAGGCGGAGGCCTGATGCCTAACATGGCACAGCTATTTACCGTATTAGAGCTCAGTCCTTAAAAATTTAATATTGAAATAGTTTTTTGTAGTATTAGTGTAGGTGGCCTAAGGTCTCATTTACCAGGCACTAATGCACAGGATCCTATTAGAACTCCGAAATTAAGCGTGCTTGGACGAGAGTAGTATCAGGATGGGTGACCTCCTAAGAAATCTTCGTGTTCCCAACCCTATAAGGTTGGGGGTCCTCGGAAACAACCTCTCAGTAGGGTTACACCCTGATGGGGTAAAGCTGTGTGCAATCCCCCTCCCCCTCTCTCGACCCCGCCTAGGCGGGAGCCCTTGAGGCATTAGGTGTATTGTTGTTGTTATTGTTGTAGAGTAGGTGGCCTAAGGTCAGATACAGCGCTAATTAAAGCCGTATTAAGACTTAAGGGCTTTGGACTATACAGTGCAAAATTATGTTGTTTCAGCCGTAGAGGCCTAAGGGCTAGAGTGGAGCAATATTATGCCATATTAGGTCCTAGAGGACCTTGAACTGTAAGGCTTAATATGGTGCTATACATTACCGTTTTAGGCCTTAGAAGTATACGTCCTATTACAGTGCCAAATATTGTTGTATTAAGCCTTATATCTCTAGGTCTAGTTTGGCACAATATGGTACTGTATTAAGTATTCTATGTCTAAGGCCTAATACAACATTGTATTGTGTTGTATTAAGCCATAGAGGTGTCAAACCTAATAAGGCGCTCTATTATGCCGTATTAAGCCATTTAGGCTTCAGAAGGTGTTTTACCTAAATGACTCATGGCGGCAACATTTTGGGCCATATTTGCCGCCATCCTCAAGAGGTGAAATTTCTTGTGCCTTAATAAGCTAGTCATACCTTATTAAGACAAATTTGCGGAAAATTTTATTTTTTCCTTAATAGGTTAATAATCTATTGAGGCTCTTTTTTTGCCTTATTTGTATAATTGTCTGGTAATGAATCCAGCTGGCCAAGTAATTTTTTTTATTATTAGCCCATTAAGGCTTTGAAGAAGGAAGAGATTTCGGGTTTAACAACTTTGCAAATTTGTTAAAAAAATATTATGATGAATAATAAATAATAAATACTAATAATAACTAGGCTTTTTCTATGCGATGCACAAGTTGTTTATATTTTGTACATTATCAATTTGTAAATAAATTAGATTTGCTTTGTACTCCTCAGAATATTGTTTGATGTGTGCTCAAAAAGAACAATGTTTGATGTACATAATTGTCATTCAACTAAACTAAAGAATTGTAGGGCACTATTAGTGGTGGTCAATAGGTCGGGTTGATCCACAACCTGACCCCATCGAACCATTAAAAGGACAAAACCCAACCCAACCCACCTTGTTGGCGGGTCGACCCGAGTCATGGGTCAATTTCTAGAGCTGTCAAACTCAAACTCGGCATGACTCGTTGTGTCGCCTTGGAAATGAACGAGACTGCATGCCTGCCACCTGGTGTTGCATGCGGCCTTTGCTAATTGACTTGTCACCTCATAATTAAAAAAGACTTTTTTACCAAATGCCACTTACATTTTAGGTGCGTTTTCAAGAAACTACCTACATTTTCTAATTTTTGAAAAAAAAACCCCCTCAACCCTCCAAAATATTTTAATGTCGCACTTTAATGTCAATGTTGTTAGCATCCATTAGTTTTTGCTTATATGGCATATAGAAAAATAATTTTTTTTTTACATACAAAAATTATTTTTTAAAATTATTTTAAATGTATATATTCAAATTTTAAAAAATCATTTTCTCTGCTTTTTTTTCAAAAGCCACATAAGCCAAAACTAACCAATGTCAATGAAGTTAACATTAAGGTGTGATATTTAAACCTTAAGTTCAGGTGGTTGTTTTTGAAAAATTAGAAAATATATTTAAGTTTTAAAAAGTGCTTATAAAATTTAAGTAGTTTTCAGTAAAAGACCCTTAAAAATTGTGAAACAAATGTTAAAATGGTTACCCCGCTTCCCCATAAGTACCTATCCTCCCCCCTCTTAATTTTTAGTTTCAATATTTATCAATTATAGTTATATTAAAATAGTAGTTGTTGGGGAATAAATGATTAGGTCAATAGGTCAACCACGATATCAGCCTTTGCGGTACATCATCAAGGATACCCATTTATCCTTCACGGATGGCACCTGATGCAAGGCTATGGTGCTATAAGGCAAACATCTATCAAGAAGCCATCATGGCGTAACACACCGCAAATATCCACTACGAGCCCATGGCGGCATCATGACTCACGGCCTACCCATTGCGGATTACTCCTCTGGCGGTATTCATACACTCCTTACGGTAAGAGCCTAAGTCAAGACCCTAGCGGCTAAACCTTGACCATGCGTATATGCCTCACGGCAAACATATACCGTGAGGCCATAACCAACATGGCGGTACCCCACATACCGCCATTGCCTTACTCACGGCTTATCGCTTCCCCCGCTTTACCATCCACGACGGTATCTCCCTCAGGTACCTTTGAACCTTGATACACCATCTTGCCATGAATCCCGGAACCACCATCACCTTGATCATGGCATTCAGCTTCACCGCAAGTCCATAACGGCATTACCCTAGAGGCATTAGTCATACCACCATCCCATGGCCATCCCGGACTCCAGCACCCCTTGCCTCTATGGTGTATGCCAGGCATCACAATACTCTTTGCTTTCCCTATAAGCATGTCCATGACGGTATACCTATCGCAGCATGACCTCCTCAACGATAGCACCATCCCCTCACCGCGAGGCATACCACCGCCATCACCTAAGCATCATCCCACTATGGTACTTACTCCTCTACAGGGACACCTACACCCGCCTAGCCAATCATCATCTGCCACCACCGAGCCACACAATACTCAACACTTGTCTTTATCCTCCATGCTAAGTAATCTCCTTCTATAAATACTAACCTCTCCCCCTCATTCAAGGCAAGCCAGTAAGGGCTTCATACTTCTCTCTCCTCTCTCTGAGCTTCCCTTACTCTCTCTCTCTCCCCTCAGCCAAAGCAAGCAGAGGGAAGGGAAATGAGGCCCAAGGAAGCCATACTGTTATGATCCAAGCTTGATGAGGATCTAAGGGGGGCTACTATTTCTGAGCTACGTGTTGGTTGCTGTTTGGCTGCTGTGTGTTCTATTGTTGCTGTTAAGTGATGTTGTTAGCTTCTTTACTGCATTGTAATGGTCGTAGTAGTTGCTTCGTAATAAGCCTGCAATAGCAAGGCACGGTCAGGTCTGGTCATTGTTGTTAGTTGGTGTGTTTTGGCGCCAATTAATGGTTAAAATGTTAGTTAGATATTTTAGTAAGAACTAGATATTTTTCATTAGAGGCGGTTAGCTAGAGGTCTTGTTCAATGTATTAGATTGCTTGTCTTGTTGCCTCTAAGTAGTAGTTGAGTGTAATTTTCATATCATTCAATGAAATATCAACAAATATCTCAATTTGAGATCAAACCTTCTCTCTCTCATCTAACTCTTCTATTTCTCATCCCTATTTCTCTAATTTCTCATCTCAATTCACTTCTTTCTCATCTCATTCTCTTATCTATCTTCAATTTTGCTTAGCTTATGTTTGGGATTCAATCCAGAACATAACAATTGGTATCAGAGCCTCGTTTGGCTTCCAATCGAGCTCATAATCAAAAAAAAAAAAAAAAAATCAAAATCGGGTTGTTGTGCTGCTTAAGAGACTTAGATTCTTTGTATTTGATTTAGTTGAATCAAATTCAACTCAATTGATTGGTATTGTGTTAAGTTTTGATGCTAGCTGCAACTGAACAACAAAAATAGTTCGAAGCCTTGCAGATTCTGCTCAATTGATTGAAGAACTAAGTGTTGCTATAAGTTCATTGTGATTCAGGGTAGTACAAGTTGAATCAAGCCTAGGATTGGGATCCTTTGAATCAATTCAGAGCAGATTCATTATAGATTAAGTTGCATTTGCCTTTTACAATTGCATTAACATTCATCACTCAATAATGCTGAGTGGAGTCACGACCAGATCTAGAGCTGCAAAAGCAGCTGCAAATCAATCATTTGCTGAGGTTGTTGCTGCCAATACTACACAAGAGCCAGAAGTTACGGTTGGACAGTTAAATGCTAACATGCAGGTAATGTTTGCTCAGATGCAACAATCACAAAGCGTGCTGATGATAGAGCTGGAACTAAAGCTTAACAATCGAATTGATCAACAATCGCAGGAACTTAAAGAGAACATTGCTAATCAAGTCAATCAAAGATCTCAAGAATTGGAGAAGAGGATTGCAAATCGAGTTAATCAACAAATGCAGAGGTTGGAGGAGAAATTGGCTGAAGTTCGTGAGCAATTCAATAAACAACACGCGTCTTCAGTTCCTGAACATTTGCTTCCTGCCAGTCAATTGCTTGCACAACCGCAGATGAGGCCTTCTGTTGAGATTAATCCTCAAATGCAGAACATTATCCCTGGACTTCAAGATCGCACGCAAGCTGCTGAGATTAGAACTTAGGAACAAAATGTAGAAGCTGGATTTAATGACAGACCTCATAATATTGCTCCAGATGTTGAAAACACTGCTGATCCGCATGTCAAACCAAGTGCTCAGGAGCAAATGCGGACTTCTAGCTCGAATCTTGGACAGAATGTGCATCACCAGGATCATTCAATACTCCTCAGGTCGAACACCTTTAATACAGTGCAACGTGAGCAATCTCTTGATCCAACACACGCACGACCTGCTTGTCAAAATGCAGAACATTTTGTCCGGCCACCAGACCCTACTCAGCAACATTATTCCGGGTAGAATGCTTCTGGAAATGGTCCTATTTAAGGCAGTGATGTTACAAGTGGTAGTAGAGACAATGGCTTTAGACAACCAAGAGTTCAACTTGAAAATTTGAAGGAAAGCATTCACATGCATGGTTAAGGAGATGTAAACGTTACTTCCAATTTTATTCCATTCTCGATGAACAAAAGGTAGAATTAGCTGCGGTTTACCTCCAAGGAGATCATGAAGTTTGGCTCTATAGCCTATTGAAGAGCAATTCCACGTTAACTTGGGCTGAATTTATGGTTGAACTTTGTGAACGATATGGTGATGAAGACTCTAGTGACATTGTAGATAATTTCAACAAGGTGACTCAAGTCTCAACCGTGAAGGAGTATATGACAAGGTTTGAAAACCTTAGAGCAAGCATGATAACTGTCTATCCTCAAGCCACTGTGTCATTTTACGTCTCAAGTTTCATCAGCGGATTAAAGCCTAAAATCAAGAACCTAGTGAAGGCCATCGGTCCTACTTCTCTATCCAAAGCTTATGCAAAGGCCAAGTTGTTTGAGGCCACAGTTCTAACATCCAATGATAGGCCGAAGCATAGAGGAGAAATTTTCCAGCAACATCAAAAGGGGATAAATGAACCCAAAGTGAACCGCAACCTCGAGAAGAATAATTTTGAGAAGAGGCCTCAAAGACTCTGTTTCAAGTGCCATCAGCCTTATGAATTTGGACATAAATGTAATCCTAAGTTCCTCATGACAGTTAGAGGAGTTAACGTTGAAGGGTATTCTGATAGTGATGAGGCCGGCATTGACGAGGAGGATTCTGATCAATAATTTTTTATTGAGGATGAAGTGGAAATCTCCCTGAAGACTTTGACAGGACAAGGAATTCATAACACTATCAGGATCAAAGGAAAAGCAGGCACGAGATCTATTGTCATCATGATTGACAGTGGTAGCACCCATAGTTTTATTGATCCCAAGATAGTGAAGAAAGTGGGACACGAAGTGATTAAGACTCATCCCTTAGCAGTGACCGTGGCTGATGGAAACTCTATCCTTACTCAGGAAAAATGCCGAGCTTTTCAGTGGTTTATGCATGAGCATTAGTTCACATATGATTTCAGGGTCCTTCCCTTGGGTGGATGTGATATGGTGCTTGGAGTTGATTGGATGCGTTCTTTCAACCCGGTGTCCTTTGATTATGTTAAGCAAGCTGTGTCTTTTGAATGTTAGGGAAATATAGTTACACTGCGAGGCATGGATGACCACTAATTTGCATTCTTGAGGACAAGAATGTTCTCAAGAGGAAGGGAATGTTATGATCCAAGCTTGATGAGGATCTAAGGGGGGCTGCTATTTCTGAGCTGCTAGTTGGTTGCTGCTGTTGGTTGCTATTTGGGTGTTAGTTTGGCTGCTGTGTGTTCTATTATTGTTGTCAAGTGATGTTGTTAGCTTCTTTACTGCATTGTAATGATCATAGTAGTTGCTTCGTAATAAGCCTGCAATAGCAAGGCACGGTCAGGTCTGGTCATTTGTTAGTTGGTGTGTTTTGGCGCCAATTGGTGGTTAAAATGTTAGTTGGATATTTTAGTAAGAATTAGATAATTTTCATTAGAGGCGGTTAGCTAGAGGCCTTGTTCAATGTATTAGATTGCTTGTCTTGTTTCCTATAAGTAGTATTGAGTGTAATTTTCAGATCATTCAATGAAATATAAACAAATATTTCAATTTGAGATCAAACCTTCTCTCTCTCATATAACTCTTCTATTTCTCATCCCTATTTCTCTAATTTCTCATCCCAATTCACTTCTTTCTCATCTCACACTCTCATCTATCTTCAATTTTACTTAGCTTATGTTTGAGATTCAATCCCGAGCATAACACATACATCCCCCTCTCTCCTCTAAGAGACCTCAGGTTTCTCTCTCCTAAGCCATATTAGGTCCAAGGAAGCCAAAGGGGGCCCAAAAAGGGTATCTTCCCTCAAAGACCTCATATCTCTCTCTCTCCTAAGAGACTCCATGTTTGTCTCTCTTCTAAAACCCGGGGCCTCAAGGCCCAGGTATGCCGCCACCACTCTCTCTCTCCAGCTCACCCAAGCCCCCAAAGGGCCTCATGCATCCTCCTCTCCCGAGGTTCTTACTCTCTCTCTTCGAGGACCCCTCGTCTTTCTCTCTCCTAAAGGTCATCTCTTACTTTACTTCATGCTATTTATTTACACATATTTATTATTATCTTGACCTGTACTGACTTAGGCATCGGAGGGGTCTCCCGCGGTCCAAACCACCATTGGTCCCTTTCACGGCCTTGCTCGTTTTGCAGGAACATCCAGACCAAACGCGCCAACAGCTGACATCCCAGTGAGAGCTTGAGTTTGGCTCTCTTCCTAAAGAACCTACTCAGTCTTGTTTGGAGAAATTGGGAACGGTCCGTCCTTCACGAGCCCAACCAAAAATCCCTGAAACAAGTGGCGCTGTCTGTGGAAAGAATAGCCTGGTAGCGTTTGGTTTGATATTTTCTGTAGAACACCCAAGTCTCCAACTAGGCTAGGGGCTAAGGTGTTCGCCTCATGTAAAGTGCTTGGTGAGGGAGCGCGGGTGTCCAATTCGGGCTAAGTTTTTGGTTGGGGCCTTGGATGCTCACCTTAAGCCGATATTAGACCCGAAGGCTGCCCATGTAAGTTGGACCTTTAACTCCTTCTTATAGCGTCTTCCCCAAAACCAGGTTTCTTTTTTGCCTAAGAAGGTGACACCCGGTCCTTAAGCTAGGGGCTAGGCATGTAAAGTTTAGCTTTATATGTTAATCTATTTATTGGGCCACTCCATAAATACAACACTTCAAGGTGTCTCTTTAGGCACAAATTTAAAAAGGATTTAAGATTATGGGCCACTACGGCCAAAAATCTAACAAGAATTAATTAACGTAAACATTTGGCGAAGAGTTACCACCATTTAAAAAACCTAATTGAGCCGTGAAATAACGCCAACCAACGAACCTGACTGAACCATGAAAAGCCACCAACATGTTTGATTGAAGGCTTACCATTAAATGTAAGTCACCAATCATCCAAGGAAGGAGTTCCTGCCACCAGGACTTCCCAATACGCCCGGTATTGCCGCCAACGAGCTTTGGCAAAACATCTGCAAATATATAAACCTTCGTCAAACCAAAAGAGTTGGGCACTACTGCCAACAAGTTGGCAGGGGGCTCCCTAGAGAAGTTATTGTTGTTACCTAAACATCTTTTAAATAATAAATACTTAGGTCATCTTGAAATGCTATTACTCGTAAAATTAATAAGAATGGCCAATGACTAATGAACCCAAAAAACTTATGTAAAATAAGCTAAGGATTAGGCTTCGTAAGACGTTACCACCATTACACCAAGACTTACGCTATCACCAACAAGTTGGAAAAAGCTCTTTGAAGAGCATCGCTACCCACCTTTAGACATCTGGTAATTAAGAAGAAAGAAATTACTAGTAGATGGTACGATAGACTACCGTGGGTAACCAACGAACAACGCTAAAATAAACAAACTTAAAAATTACCGCCAGTAATACTGGCAAAAGTTTCTTCAAGAATGCGTGGTTATTAACAAAATCAGTTAGGTGCCACCACCAAGAAACTTGGCCTTACAGCGCCACCCATAAGCGTGACCAACCATAGCCGCCAATGAGCTTGACTAGATGGCGTCGTCAACCCCTTAAGCAAGTAGCTTACCAATGACAAATTAAAAGTCGCCGCCAACAAATTAGGCGGTGGTCCTTCAAAATCAACAACGAGGTCAGCTAAACGAAGCTTTATCTCTAATAAGTTCAACCAAGACCTCGCCTATGAGCTTAACCTTGCACTACTGCTAGTAGCTTTGATCATTAAATATCGCTAATCAGGCCAGCCGTGCAGTGCCGATAATGAAGTTTGGCCAACTATGACCACTAATAATCTTGATTAAGTAGTACGGCCAACAAGTTTGGCCAGGTGCTACTGCTAACGTACCCAACTAGATGTATTACCGGCAAGAGCGACGGTAAACTGCTCATGACACCCGTCTCGGTTCATCCACTCTCTAACAAAGAGACTAACACTCTTGGACCCAAAGATGAAGCCTTAAAAGACCCCTACCTTCACAGTTCAAGGGGCACGTTATCCTTTATATGGACCTACAAGGTACCTCTTGGCGCCTAACAAAGTCTTAACACTTTTAATAAAGCATGCATAAACCGCAAGGCATGCTCCTTAACAAACGTGCGTAATCACATTGTTAGTAGCGGTTTAGTGTACCCAAACGGAATGCTCAATTATACACACTCAAGGCACTTCCTATGGGAGGATTGAATACATCTATTCAAGATTTCACCTGATATGTTATGTATTTTAATCTTACAAGTTGCCCCCTTGGCAACTACGGAATTCACCGTTCACCAATGATGATTGGTGGGGGCGTTCACACTCACCAGTGGCGATCGGTCACGTGATTATATTACCTATTCATGCTACATCCAGAACTGGGGGTTATGAACTCGAAATGACTTGTTTATGTTACAATCCCCAACTAACGGCTGAGGGCTAGGGGCTTGATGTTTCTCATGTGATCTATGTTAACTCAACCCCAGACCGGGGGCTTAGGGCTGGAACTGTTTTTCACGGTACACTCCCACTCTCATCGGGAGCTCACGGTGGTTGTTGTGCCCCACTCTCCTTAGGGCTAGCGGTGGTGATTTGCTCCAAGTAATATTGGAAGCTCAAAGACACATGAGCCGTAAGCTCTTCTCAGGAGGGAAAGACACACTTAAGCCATAAGTCCTTCTCAAGCAGGCATACTATGTCCCATCTAACATCGAGGCCGGTGGTTGCCTTTTGCTCCAAGTAATATTAGGAGCATGGAGTTACAACACGCTTCGCACGACTGGGGATCGAGGGCTATATACTCAGCCATTCACAACTTAGCCAACCGCTAAGGGCCGAAAGCTAACGCCCTATAAACCCATAATATGAAAGCTAACGCTTTATTTATTCAAAATGACAAAAGATAAAAGTCTAACTGCATAGCATGATATTCAAAAGTTAGGAGTTCAACAAAGCAACAAAACTCATAAGAGACCATCGATTAGCGGCTCCCAAACATCACACCAACACCGTTAAACGTTACCCAATCTAGGGCAACAACGCCAACCTATTAAGAGGGTTATCACCGTTAAAGGTTTTATAAAAGACCTGTCAACACTGGTGGATGCTAATAATATTGGCAGTGTTACTACCAGTCATTTCGTCATAATGTTAATATCAAACAACAAGTTTAACTATGCCAAGAAATACCGCCAACATGTTTGGCAAAAGGCTCACTAATAAGGCATATTACCGTCATCTGACAAAGCCCTGAAACGCTGCCAACAAGATTGGCAGGGGGATCACTTAGACGTCACCGTCAGTCAATCAGTTAACAAGCTTGGCTAAAAATTACCGCCAACGCTTTCGGCTAAAAGCTACACTAACAAGCTTGGCTATTACCGCCAACAAATTTGATTAAACCTTACCACGAGCGTGCTTGGTTGGATATTACCTCTAGCAATCTTTATATTACCACCAACAAGTTTGGCAATATGTTACAAACAAGGTTGACAGGGTGCTCACATATGTGCCCGGCTTAACGTCAACCTCCCAAAGCAAATGGCTAACATGTTCGGCTCTGGCTGGAGGTTGCCACCTTCACGGTCAAAAAGGCAAATTCGTTATTTCTAAAGAACAAATACCGTCATTCTTTTCTCATACGATTATGTGATCCCTTAGCAATACAGTTCCCATACGCCTAAGGGAAATGCCATCTAATGCATTATGCAGTATAAACTTATCGAATACCTTTAATGCAGTAAAGTTGGCCACTTTTTGAGGAAATAAGTATATGTCGTTTGAAAGACATACCCCTTAATTCCCATTGATGCGTAGTTGGATGAAGCATTCCTATGGCCTAACACAATATGCCTGAGAGGAATCTCTGCCAGTGCCAGCTCAGGTAAGCCCAGGCAAAATGATTCTTTTTAGCAAAATAAGCACATTTAATCCCTACTTAGTTCTATAAATTGCCTCACAATACTTATAGGACCCACCGCTCATAAATGATGATTGTTCGCATACGCAACTCATCATATATCAAAGTTGACGCTATCCGACACACTGCTCGCCATTTGCTAAAGTTGGCCGATATATGGGCACATATAATCTCTACTTTAGTTTGTCAACAAAGTGAGTATGACCCACCCCTGTTGACAACTGGGGAATGCGGGCTCATGATTTGTCTATTTATGAATTATACATGTACGTTGTAAGCCCTTCTCAGGCAAGCAAGACATACTTATAGCCATATAGTCCTTCTTAGGCTGGCAAAGTCTAATTACGTGATAAGCCCTTCTCAGGCAGGCCCATTACGCTCCACCTCCCATGGGAGTTTGAACAGGTTTACACTCCAACCAACATTAGGAGCATGGGATGATTTACGCTCCAACCAACATTGGGAGCATGAGATGGTTTACGCTCCAACCAACATTGGGAGCATGGAATGGTTTGGGAGCTTAAGATTGCTATGTATATTATGCTCCACCTTAGCTCACAGCTGAGGACTAGGGGCTGGTTACTCGTTCACATACAAAATGCCTCACCTCAACCTATGGCTGGGGGCTGGTCATTATAACTCAACGATGCAAAGGATCAAAAACCACAAGTTGGAAATTACGAAATTAGCCAAATCGATAACTCAGTCAATAGCCAAGCTTCGGTAAATTCACAACACTACGTTGTGCTAAGATCACAGTACATTGTTGGCATCATGTACACATGGTGAGTACAAGCATTCACTCAAAATCACGAGTGAAGATAACAAAGGCAATTCCATCACTCAAAAAGAGGTGTTACTCACGCCTCTGTCCAAAAAAACCATGACGCCTAATGGCCGTTCAAGGTAAAAATACTCGTTGGAAGTCATCCACAGTATATACAATGGCAGACACTAAACGCCAATGTCCAACATTTCCAATAATTAGCCCACTACAACATTTAAGTGTCTTTACACACTAGGCACCTTACAAAGTCGCCCCTTAAATCTATATGAAGCAACCATCAAGGGAGCTCCTTGATGGCATCATGTAAGCATCGAAAAAGAATCACACATGATGCATAATACCGCAACAAAAACATACATATGTTGAGTAATGTACAAAAGGCCAACATTTGGCTCATACAAAGGCAAAAATGCCTTCAAAAACAACTAGAAAGGAAAAAAGAAATTCTAAACCTTGTACAGTTATAGCAAAGATGGACTGAAATGCTAACAAAAGCACCTAATATAAACAAAGTCTAGTCTTCTTCATCATTTTGGGAACTAGACCCACTCTTCGTGTCATCTTCTATCTCCGTTACCACCAACACCTAGGAACCGTCCTACCTGCTTGGCGTTGAAAACAACTTGACAAAATCACCAACGCTTGCCAATCATAGTAAACTACAAGCAAACATGCCAACCTTTTAAAGCTAGAATACACTCCACGGTCGAATATGACCAAATTTACATTTGCCTCCAGCCAAACATAAACACGCTCACATTCGACCATGGAGTGGGGAGCTAATTGTTGGGGAATAAATGATCAGGTCAATAGGTCAACCACGGTACCAGCCTTGGTGGTAAATCACGAAGGATACCCATTTACCCTTCACGGCTGGCACCTGCTGCAAGACCATTGCGATATAAGCACTGTGGCATAAGGTAAACATCTATGAAGAAGCCATCATGGCATAACACACCATGAATATCCAATACAAGCCCATGGCGGCATCATGACTCACGGCCTACCCATCGCGGAGTACTCCCTAAGCGGTATTCATACACTCCTTACGGTAATAGCCTAATGCAAGACCATAGAGGCTAAACCTTGTGCCTCACTGCCAACATATACTGTGCAACATGGCAGTACCCCACATACCACCATCACCTTGCTCACGGCCTATCACTTCCCCTGCTCTACCACCCATGACGGTATCTCCTGATACACCGTCTTACCAAGAATCCCAGAACCCCCATCACCTTGATCACGGCATTCAGCCTCACGGCAAGTCCATAATGGCATTACCCTTGAGGCATAAGTCATACAGCCACGGCATCCAGCACCCCTTGCCTCTACCACGTATGCCAGGCATCACAATACTCTTTGCTTTCCCCATAAGCATGCCCATGACGGTATACCTATCGCGGCATGACCTCCTCAACAGTAGCACCATCTCCTCACCGCGAGGCACCCAAGCATCATCCCATCACGGAACTTACTCCTCTACGAGGACACCTACATCGGCTTAGCCAATCATCATCCACTACCACCAAGCCACTCAATACCCAGCACTTGTCTTTAACCTCTATGCTAAATAATCTCCTACTATAAATGCCGACCTCTCCCCGTCACTCAAGGCAAGCCAGTAAGGGCTTCATACACGTCTCCCCTTTCTCTATCTCTCCAAAGCTCTATTGGGAAAAACATATGAATTTTGTTGAAAAATAAACTTTGATGCCGACTATTGGATTCACAGTTCTCAACTATGGTCACAACAACAGGCACCTATTAGAGCACTTAAAGTAGGAGACTCTTCTCTTTACCTAAGCCCCCGGTCGGAGAGTCACGCTTTGTGACACCTCACGTGCGAGAGTTCCCGGGAATAGGTTTATCTCCATAAACCCTTTGCCCTAATACCGGTTGTTGGGATGAATTTCAAAAATTCTCCCTAAAGATTTCACAGCTGAACGGGTTTAGAATTCATAACTCTAAACCTAGGGCTGATTTAAAATTCCTAATTTTAAATCTACTGACTTAAATTCATAATTTAAATCATCTGATCAAAATTCTTAATTTAGATTTACAGGCCTTTTACTCTAATACATTCATAACAATACATAAACTTAAACAGGCAAAATAACGAATACTGTAAAAAATAGAAAAGCAAAAAAAATAAAGAAAGAAGAACATACTTGGAATTGCTCCGATAATAGAAAACCAGAAAGACAATAATATTCTTCAAAATCGAGACCCCGAGACCTTCTACGCAATGACCTCGAACTGCTCGGAGGGCGGGCTCCGAAAAATATTAAACTGGGTCTCCGAAACAATTTCAGAAACCCTAAGAAAATATTTCAACTTGAATGCCAAACCTCGGAATAAGCCCTTCTATTTATAGAAATATACCAGAGCAAAAAAATCTAATTATAATCGAAAAAGGATTTGCAGTTTAAGTCAAAACGCAGCGTTTCATTTAAAAACATGTTCAAAATGCCGTGTTTAGAAACAGTGCAATCGCCTCTGAGGGCCTGTCACCGTATGCCACGTGTCGGCACGTGATTGGCTCATACAGGGGTACACAGATCTCACCATAGGGCCCATCTGCGAATACGCGGATCGCGACTGTTTTAACTGTGTTTTTGATTTTTTTTTTTTCGTTTGTTTTTCATATGTAAAAATTTATCTTATGAATTTTAATTTTCCAAAATTATTTTATTTCATAATTTTTAACTTTTATTCATCTCATGAATAATATTTGGCAAAATTAATTTACCCATAGTATGGATAAATAATTCATCTCATGAATTCTTTAATATTTTTCTAATGGCAATAAAACAAAGAGGCTAGGGCAGGGACCTCAGGGACAATTTAAATCTAGCTCCAAATGGGTTAAATTAAATCATCTCATGATATTAATTTAATTACCATTTAATGAAACTTAATTCCACTAAATAAATCTCACTGCACTCCAGACTTAAATTATTTATTCGATATCTCCCTAATATATTGTATTAATGACAATAACCCCTCAACTAGATGTCCATGGCAAAGGATAAACATAACTACTACCATTATCCTTCTCACAGCTTCTCCATTAGTTACCGACTCGCCCTTCACTGAATAATTCACTTATACTTGAACATATTCACAGTATAAATTCCAAATGTCAAACACTTGGAATACTTTAGCCAAAGTTTTCAAACAATTCAAATATTTGCGAATCAACTAAGGGGACATCTGTATCTCATAAGAGACTGTAGATTCCCTATTGAATACCTGATCCTTGTCACACTTCACGCCGCTACCCAATGTACGTGGGATTTCAGTCATTCGTTTTAGACCTTACTTATAGTACACCAAAGTAACTAACGCTCCATGCACAAGTTCAAAATACCCTCAGGATTTAGAGTCGTCGTTCAAACAGTACAACGCCAATCACTCATCTCAGATAGTAGTCTAGAAATAAGTAACCCACATGGTCCAATTCAGTGTGTCAAACACACTAACTTAACACTTTTAGATCTCCATCCACATGACCTAGACAAGCCATCTAAAGTGTCTCGTTATAGTCTTAACATACAAGTGGTCCAGACTAGAATTGGACTACGAGTCTTTCAAACAACAATCCATATCATTTGTTCCAAGTCTATCTTTGGCTTAGTCTCATAAACCACTTAGAACAAACATGTAAATTGTAGTCTGAGGACTACAC
The DNA here is from genome assembly GCA_018398585.1 of Simmondsia chinensis. Classification (NCBI taxonomy): domain Eukaryota; kingdom Viridiplantae; phylum Streptophyta; class Magnoliopsida; order Caryophyllales; family Simmondsiaceae; genus Simmondsia; species Simmondsia chinensis. The sequence continues at coordinate 7,541,286 of JAGTTD010000016.1, forward strand.
CCATCTCATGGATGCCTCCTAAAAGAAAATCACATGCAGTATAAATGCTCAAATACACAAATTTAACTAGGAAACAACTGGAACTTCAATTTTATTTATTAATTAAAATAATATATCCAGAATAAATCTATATTTCAGGACACTGTTCCTAACAATCTCTCACTTGTCCTAGATCCAATTATGACAAAGTCCATACTCACCCCTTTTAAATTTGAACCAAAAATCTATTGAGCCTAACCCTTAGTGAGCACAATTGCTCTATTGTGAAGTCAGCAATACAATACTGCTTGACATTCCCCTCACTAATGGCTCCCACTCCAAGGGTTAGGACATACTTAGACGTCGAACGTCTATCATATTATTTTGACTGGAAGTCTTAAATTATTATAATCAACTGGAACCAGCTTGTCACCTTGAAAGATCAGCATAGGATTTCTAGTTCTTCTCAAGAATTAGAGAAAACACTTAACTGCCACCTAGTCCATGAGACCCAAATTAGACTAACACCTGTATACTATCCCATAGCTTGGCAGACATCAAGTCTCATGCACAACATAGCATACCTGAGGCTCCCACTGCCATAGCATATGGAATATTCCTCAATTGCTCCTCCTATTGAGGCGTCCTATAACACTACTTAAAAAGAAGAGGGACTTCATGCTATACCTTGACAACATCTTGTCAATATAACTGGCTAAAGAAAGACCCAATATCCTACTCTTACGACCTCGTAGAAGCTTAATCCTAAGAGTAGAGCTGGCTTCTCCTATGTCTTTCATATTAAGCTATCATGACAACCAAATCTTTACAGCTAATGACACCCTTACATCATTCTAAACGAGTAGTATATTGTTGAACATGTAGCACTAAGAAAGTCACTACTCTCTCTTAATATAATTTGTACACGCATGATTTGAGCAACCGATTGCACAAAATTAGTACACTTTATTGCTTCATTGTGGCTAAAAGGATCAGATTCAATGCCACAGTCAACCACTAAGCCTCCTGCCATGATCCTATCAGGTGTCCTAATAATCCTCCCACCACACCTAAGCTTTCGTGTACCTGAAACATTCTTGTTCCTATTAGTAGGCGCATCTAATGCTCCCACTATGACTTAAGTTGTGTGTAGCTATTCAGAATTACTGTCATTTTCCTTTAATGCCATTTTGTTTTTGTGTTGTAGCTTACTTGCAAAAACCTTCTCTAAGTGTTTCGCATTGTTCACATATGCAAGGAAAAACAACATGAATAAATCATAAACACACGTTCCTTAGTAAATAAAAATTTTATTTCTTGCAATAAAGGTTCACAACCACATAAAAAAAATGAATAACAATTATTCTTCAAACCACATAAATCAAATTCCTGTCCCATGCAGGTACAAATAAACAAAACCTTTTAAAACAAAAACTCTAACACTAAAGACTAAGCTAACGCTTCCTACTACTAAGACTGCCACTCTTGTACCGCCTTCAGCTGTCAGGTACAGCTCCCATCATGTAGCCTCGTGGTTGGCCTGAGCCCCTGTAACATATTACAGACTTGGTTAGTTGAACCTGAGTCCACACACCAGGAACCTGGTGAAATCACAACTACACAAGACTCAAATCAATGAGATATCAACGTACCTTCACTAGATGGTTTAGCAGTCTTTGCAGGAAGAGTAGCCAAGTACTTTATGCAGTTTCGCTTCCAATGGCCCATCTTTCCGCAAAAGTGACACTTTCCTTTTGCTTGCCTTTTGTTAGGATTAGTTGCTACACTAGCAACCTTGCCTTTACCTTTTTTTCTAGTCGGTCCCTTATTTTGCTTGCTCCCACTAGTCCTCGATACCTGAGTCAAGTGGACGCTCCCCTTGGCTTGCATAACACCCTCTGCTACCTGTAGCTCTTTCACCATCTCAGGTAATGAATAATCCTTATTATTCATTGTGTAGTCCAGCCTGAACTGAGTAAAAGAGCTGGACAGAGAGCTGAGGATGATGTCCTGTTAAGGTTGACTATCAACTTAGCACCCAGAATCTCCAACTCAGCCAAGCACGCCATCATTTTCATGATGTGCTCCTGAGCTGGGGACCCTTCTGACATCCTCATGTTCAAGAGCTTCCTCATCAGCTCTTGCCTAGCGGCCCTTTCTTGACCACCAAACATTTCCTTCAAATGTTTGATCATGTCAGTTGTTGTTTCCATCTCAAGCATCTGATGCTTGAGTACATTGGTCACAGAGGCCAAAATGTAGCATCTGGCTAACTCATTAGCCTTATTCCAACGTTCATGACGCTCTTTTACAGCAACTGCAGAATTATTAGCGGGCACCATAGGTCGAGCTTCAGTGAGAAGAAACTTATGACCTTCATGTATTAATACTATGTCCAGGTTCATTTTTCAGGTCAAGTAATTCGGTCCAGTTAAAGCATTATCTTTCAGAATTGAGTGAAGTGTACCAGTCGCAGCCATTTCAAAAACATTGTAAATGCATACAATCGTGTAACTACCTTATATGAGTCATGTATAATGTTGTAATATATATTCTTTCAATTTAGCATACACAATAAATCAGATATCCACCAAACTGTACTATCATGCATACAATGATGACCCAAACACACCACTCCTTACTCCCCGGCAGCGGGGTCGTACGAAGCTAGTTCAGGTGCGAACTAATCTCAATTAACCTATTTCTCTTGTAACTCTCACTAAACATGATTAACTCACCACTTTACCTTAGTCTCTAACATGACACAATAGAGCTCCTCGGGGAGGTAATGCATCACGCTAGTCAAGTGTAAACCATTACCTAAACCACCATATAAATACACGAAATATTCCACGGCAGCAATGTCGCATCGCTTCTTTGCACTTTGGTTTATCCTAAAGATTCTAATCCTGTAATCTGCAAACCGACATCCTCCGCAGGGAGGTCTATCGATCTACTATACTGCTAGACCGGTAATGGCGACCGTGAGGTTACAACAATTAAAAACTCGCTCCCACTTGATTTTTATAACTAGTGATTTTTAATTAACTTGCATTTACAACCTGGATTATCTCATAATCCCCTTTAGAATCTCATTCTAAAATTAACCATAATTAATTAATTAATTTGTTCAAAATATTATCGTTTTACAGTATAGATTATCTCATAATCTTATATTAGAATCTCATTCTAAAATCCAATCAACAAAATTAATTAATTAATTTTAATTAAACAATACCTATATTTAATTTAGATTATCACATAATCTACTTTTCAAAATCTAATTCCAAAATTAAATTAAAACAATTTTATTAAAAAAACCATAGCGATTTTTTGCTTAGACTATCCCATAGTCTATTTTTCAGAATCTTATTCTAAAAATCAAGCAAGCTTAGAATATCGAATTGTCTAGTTTAGAATCTTATTCTAATGTTAACTTAGACTATCTTACAGTCTACTTTAGAATCTTATTCTAAAATAATTTTAAATAATTTTTATTTAAAATAATACTGATTTACAACTTAAATTATCTCATAATTTAATTTAGAATCTAATACTAAAAGAAAATTAATTAATAAATTTATAATTATTATGTAAATTAGTACTGACGCCTACGCGTCTTAAAATAAAAAAAATTTTTTTTTTTAAATAGCTGATGTCAGCACTGACGTAGATGACACGGATTTTTTTTTTTAATTTTAAAATTAAAATATTTACTTTTAAAATAAATAGAACTTAATCTCATTGAATCAATTTTATCCGATTTCGTATAAGATAATTGAATCTAATCTCATTAGATCAATTTTATCCAAATTTATAAAAATATTTGAATCTAATCCTATTAGATCAATTTTGTCCGATTTTGTAAATCATGACTGAGAACGTACAATCTCATTATACGAACAACACAATCGCAAATTTATGGGTTATTCCGAATTAAAGATTAATTCATTACGATTCAAACAATTTAAATTTCACTAAGATCAACCTAGTTAGCTATTAACTCATTTAACCGATTTAAACAATTTAAATCGATACTTTAAAACAATCTAATTAAAATTTAATTACTTTAATGATTCAAGCAATATAAATCACAAATATAAACAATCATCTTAATTTAATCATTGATTTAAACAATTTAAAACGAACCATCAAATTAAACTAACTTTCCTTCAAATCTCTAATTTTATTAAATCGCAAATTCATTTATTTCGATCTTATTATACCTAGTCATGTATATTATGAATGCAATCAGAGGCTGGCTCTGATACAATTGTTGGGAAAAACATATAAATTTTGTTAAAAAATAAACTCTAATGCCGACTATTGGATTCACAGTTCTCAACTATGGTCACAACAAAAGGCACCTATTAGAGCACTTAGAGTAGGAGACTCTTCTCTTTACCTAAGCCCCCGGTCGGAGAGTCACACTTCGTGACACCTCACGTGCGAGAGTTCCCGGGAATAGGTTTATCTCCATAAACCCTTTGCCCTAATACCGATTGTTGGGATGAATTTTAAAAATTCTCCCTAAAGATTACATAGTGGAACGGGTTTAGAATTTATAACTCTAAACCTAGGGTTGCTTTAAAATTCCTAATTTTAAATCTACTAACTTAAATTCATAATTTAAATCATCTGGTATAAATTCTTAATTTAGATTTACAGGCCTTTTACTCTAATATATTTATAACAATACATAAACTTAAACAGACGTAATAACGAATACTGTAAATAAATAGAAACGTAAAAAAGAATAGAGGAAGAAGAACATACTTGGAATTGCTCCAATAATAGAAAACCAGAAAGACAATAATATTCTTCAAAATCGAGACCCCGAGACCTTCTACGCAATGACCTCGAACTGCTCGGAGGGTGGGCTCCGAAAAATATTAAACTGGGTCTCCGAAACAATTTCAGAAACCCTAAGAAAATATTTCAACTTGAATGCTAAACCTCGGAATAAGCCCTTCTATTTATAGAAATATACCGGAGCGAAAAAATCTAATTATAATCGAAAAAGAATTCGCAATTTAGGTCAAAACGCAGCGGTTTATTTAGTAACAGTGCAACAGCCTCTAAGGGCCTGTCACTGTGTGCCACATGTCGGCACATGATTGGCTCATACAGGGGTACACAGATCTCCCCATAGGGCCCATCCGCGAATACGCGGATCGCGACTATATTTTAACTGCGTTTTTGATTTTTTTTTTCCGTTTGTTTTTCACATGTAAAAATTCATCTTATAAATTTTAATTTTCCAAAATTATTTTATTTTATAATTTTTAACTTTTATTCCTCTCATGAATAATATTTGGCAAAATTAGTTTACCCATCGTATGGATAAATAATTTATCTCATGAATTCTTTAATATTTTTCTAATGGCAATAAAATACAGAGGCTTGGGCAGGGACCTTAGGGACAATTTAAATCTAGCTACAAAAGGGTTAAATTAAATCATCTAATGATATTAATTTAATTACCATTTAATGAGACTTTATTCCCCTAAATTTTTTTTCAATAAATATCGGCTAAGCCGAAGGACAACACCGGGCCTCGACAGAGCGAGCCCAAACACCTCCAAAGAGATGGAGAAAGACCAGACAAAACAAGACCAGGAAAAGACAAAAACAGGGGAGGGGCAAAACTGAAACAGAGCGAAAAAAATGGAAAAAACAGGAGGCAACAAAAAAACTGACAACCAGCGCAACACAAAAAAGGAAGACGAGGGGCAAAAAGAGAAAAGCAGGGACAAGGAGCAAAAACCAAAAACTGGAGGAGGAGACGCAGCAAAACAGCGGCAAAAAGCAAAGCCGGAGAGAGCGGGAAGAAGCGACCAGAAACACAAGACCTGAGAACAAGCGACACCAAAAGCTTAGCCCATTCCAGCAAGGAGCTCGACCATAAGGGATTCATCCCCATCAAAAGTCAACCCTAACGATTTTCCTTTCTCCCAAGTGCGTTTCCCCTTAAGCAGTTGCTCAGCTGTGAAGTATTTCTTGTTCTTGTTTTGAGTCTTTTTCTTCCCTTTGGCCTTGGTTAATTTTTCAGGCCTTCTCTTTCCCGTGCTATCAGGAGTCATATCCTTAAAGAATGCTTGAAAGTTCCATTTCTCTTGCTCTTTCTTCCAACGCTTGAGAGCCTTGCCCTAGGTTCTTGGCGCCTCGACCTTTCTCTTCTTGTTCTCCTTTTCCCTGCCTTAGAAGTTTCCGCGAAATCATGAGCCAGATTAACACATATATCCGTGTTCTCGACATGAATACGATGGCTCGTCGGTTCAAAACCCGGTGGGAAGGTTGGACCAGACGACTCAGACTCGTAGTCATTATTAGTGTTTAGAATTTGATCTTCTTGAGGTATGCTCTGGATTTGCAGCCCATCTGATCAGGTTTCACTGTCATCGACCCAAGGTAGAAGCAGTTGCGGTCTAACATATGGTCTGTTAACCTGGCACTGTGGAGCATTCAGCTGCTCAAAGACACGGGGCGGAACGCGAAAGACAGGCGAGTAAGGAGACTGCATAACCAAGGGCCATCTTCCAATAATCTGGTGGTTAACATGTAGCGTAACGTGTTCAGCACTCCGATTATCAAAACCCGGATCCATACATCCAGTCCTCGGATGTATCGGAGGTTCTCGCTCCTGGATCGGGTCATGTTCGCTGGGACCCCAGTCGGAGCAGGTAGTAGCATTAGGAGCTTGCCGCAGGGTTCGACCTTCTTCCCTATTTAACCTGGCAGACGCTGCGAGGTGGATAACTTCCGTAGAGTAGCTTGGGATTAGCTCGGAGTTCCCTTCTTTAACAAAAACCATTCGGCTTCCCTCACAAAGATTAACATAAATCTCACTGTACTCCAGCCATAAATTATTTATTCGACATCTCCCTAATATACTGTATTGATGACAACAACCCCTCAACTAGATGTCCATGACAAACGATAAACATAACTACTACCATTATCCTTCTCACAGCTTCCCCGTTAGTTACCGACTCGCCCTTCACTGAATAATTCACTTATACTTGAACATATTCACAGTATAAATTCCAAATGTCAAACACTTGGAATACTTTAGCCAAAGTTTTCTAACAATTCAAATATTTGCGAATCAACTAAGGGGACATCTGTATCTAATAAGAGACTGTAGATTCGCTATTGAATACCTGATCCTTGTCACACTTCACGCCGCTACCCAATGTACGTGGGATTTCAGTCATTCGTTTTAGACCTTACTTATAGTACACCAAAGTAACTAACGCTCCATGCACAAGTTCAAAATACCCTCAGGATTTAGAGTCGTCGTTCAAACAGTACAACGCGAATCAATCATCTCTGATAGTAGTCTAGAAATAAGTAACCCACATGGTCCAACTCAGTGTGTCAAACACACTAACTTAACACTTTTAGATCTCCATCCACACGACCTAGACAAGCCATCTAAAGTGTCTCGTTATAGTCTTAACATACAAGTGGTCCAGACTTGTCTTCGACTACGAGTCTTACAAACAACAATCCATATCACTTGTTCCAAGTCTATCTGTGGCTTAGTCTCATAAACCACTTAGAGCAAACATGTAAATGTAGCCTAAGGACTACACCCATCTCATGGATGCCTCCTGAAAGAAAATCACAAGCAGTATAAATGCTCAAATTTAATGAGGAAACGACTGGAACTTCAATTTTATTTATTAATTAAAATAATATATCCAGAATAAATCTAGATTTCAGGACAATGTTCCTAACAATCTCCCACTTGTCCTTGATCTAATTATGACAAAGTCCATACTCACCCCTTTTAAGTTTGAACCAAAACTCTACTGAGCCTAACCCTTAGTGAGCACAATTATTCTATTGTAAAGTCAGCAATATCATACTGCTTGACATTCCCCTCCCTAATGGCTCCCACTCCAGGGGTAAGGACATACTTAGATATCGAACGTCTATCATATTAATTTGACTGGAAGTCTTAAATCAGTATAACTAATTAGAACCAGCTTGTCACCTTGAAAGATCAGCATAGGATTTCTAGTTCTTCTCAAGAATTAGAGAAAACACTTAACTGCCACCTAGTCCATTGGACCCAAATTAGACTAATACCTGTATACTATCCCATAGCATGGCAGACATCATGTCTGGTGCACAACTTAGCATACCTGAGGCTCCCACTGCCAAAGCATATGGAATATTCCTCAATTGCTCCTCCTATTGAGGTGTCCTATAACACTACTCAAAAAGAAGAGGGACTTCATGCTATACCTTGACTATATCTTGTCAATATAAGTGGCTAAAGAAAGACCCAATATCCTACTCTTACGACCTCGTAGAAGCTTAATCATAAGAGTAGAGTTGGCTTCTCCTATGTCTTTCATATTGAGCTATCATGACAACCAAATCTTTACAGCTAATGACACCCCTACATCATTCTCAACGAGTATTATATCGTTGACATGTAACGCTAAGAAAGTCACTGCTCTCTCTTAATATCATTTGTACACGCATGATATGAGCAACCGATTGCACAAACTTAGAACACTTTATTGCTTCATTGTGGCTAAAAGGATCAAATTCAGTGCCACAGTCAACCACTAAGCCTCCTGCCATGATCCTATCAGGTGTCCTGACAATCCTCCCACCACACCTAAGCTTTCGTGTACCTGGAACATTCTTGTTCCTATTAGTAGGCGCATCTAATGCTCCCACTATGACTGAAGTTGTGTGTAGCTATTCAGAATTACTATCATTTTCCTTTAATACTATTTTGTTTTTGTTTTGTAGCGTACTTGCTAAAACGTTCTCTAAGTATTTCGCATTGTTCACATATGCAAGGAAAAACAACATGAATGAATCATAAACACACGTTCCTTAGTAAATAAAAATTTTATTTCTTGCAATAAAGGTTCACAACCACATAAAAAAAATGAATAACAATTATTCTTCAAACCACATAAATCAAATTCCTGTTCCATGCAGGTATAAATAAACAAAACCTTTTAAAACAAAAACTCTAACTCTAAAGACTAAGCTAACGCTTCCTACTACTAAGACTACCACTCTTGTACCGCCTTCAGCTGTCAGGTACAACTCCCATCTTGTAGCCACGTGGTTGGCCTGAGCCCCTGTAACCTATTACAGAATTGGTTAGTTGAACCTGAGTCCACACACCAGGAACTTGGTGAACTCACAACTACACAAGATTCAAATTAGTGAGATATCAACATACCTTCACCAAATGGTTTAGCAGTCTTTGCAGGAAGAGTAGCCAAGTACTTTATGCAGTTTCTCTTCCAATGGCCCATCTTTCCTCAAAAGTGACACTTTCCTTTTGCTGGCCTTTTGTTAGGATTAGTTGCTACACTAGCAACCTTGCATTTACCTTACTTTTCAGTCGGTCCCGTATTCTGCTTGCTCCCACTAGTCCTCGATACCTGAGTCAAGTGGACACTTCCCTTGGCTCGCACAACACCCTCTACTACTTGTAGCTCTTTCATCATCTCAGGTAATGAATAATCCTTATTATTCATTGTGTAGTCCAGCGTGAACTAAGTAAAAGAGCTGGACAGAGAGCTGAGGATGATGTCCTGTTGAGACTAACTAGCAATCTTAGCACCCAGAATCTCCAACTCAGCCAAGCACGCCATCATTTTCATGACGTGCTCCTGAACTGGGGACCCTTCTGACATCCTCATGTTCAAGAGCTTCCTCATCAGCTCTTGCCTTGCGGCCCTATCTTGACCACCAAACATTTTCTTTAAATGTTTGATCATGTCAGCTGTTGTTTCCATCTCTAGCATCTGATGCATGAGTACATTGGTCACAGAGGCCAAAACGTAGCATCTGGCTAACTCATTAGCTTTATTCCTGTATTCATAACGCTCTTTAACAGCAACTGCAGAATTTTTAGCGGGCACCATAGGTCGAGCTTCAGTGAGAACAAACTTATGACCCTCATGTATTAATACTATGTCCCAGTTCATTTTGCAAGTGAAGCAATTCGGTCCAGTTAAAACATTATCTTTCATAATTGAGTGAAGTGCACCAGTCACAGCCATTTCAAAAACACTGTAAATGCATACAATCGTGTAACTACCTTATATGAGTCATGTATAATGCTGTGATATATATTCTTTCAATTTAGTATACACAATAAGTCAGATTTTCACCAAACTGTACTATCATGCATACAATGATGACCCAAACACACAACTCCTGACTCCCCGGCAGCGAGGTCGTACGAAGCTAGTTCAGGTGAGAACTATTCTCAATTAACATGTTTCTCTTGTAACTCTTACTAAGTATGATTAACTCACCACTTTACCTTAGTCTCTAACATGACATAACAGAGCTCCTCGGGGAGGCTAATGCATCACGCTAGTCAAGTGTAAACCATTACCTAAACCACCATACAAATACACGAAATACTCCATGGCAGCGTGGTCGCATGGCCTCTTTTACACTTTGGTTTATCCTAAAGAAGTTAAACCCTGTAATCTGCAAACCGACATCCTCCTCAGGGAGGTCTATCGATCTACTATACTACTAGACCGGTAATGGAGACCGTGAGGTTACAACAATTGAAAACTCGCTCCCACTTGATTTTTATAACTAGTGGTTTTTAATTAACTTGCATTTAAAACTTGGATTATCTCATAATCCCCTTTAGAATCTCATTCTAAAATTAACCATAATTAATTAATTAATTTATTCAAAATATTATCGTTTTACAGTATAGATTATCTCATAATCTTACATTAGAATTTCATTCTAAAATCCAATCAACAAAATTAATTAATTAATTTTAATTAAACAATACCAATATTTAATTTAGATTATCACATAATCTACTTTTCAAAATCTAATTTCAAAATTAAATTAAAACAATTTTATTTAAAAAACCATAGCGATTTTGTACTTAAACTATCCCATAGTCTATTTTTCAGAATCTTATTCTAAAATCAAGCAAGCTTAGACTATCCCATTGTCTAGTTTAGAATCTTATTCTAATGTTAACTTAGACTATCTAATAGTCTACTTTAGAATCTCATTCTAAAATAATTTTAAATAACTTTTATTTATAATAACACTGATTTACAACTTAAATTATCTCATAATTTAATTTAGAATCTCATTCTAAAAAAAAATTAAGTAATTTATAATTATTATGTAAATCAGTACTGACACCTAAACGTCTTAAAATAAAAAAACTTTTTTTTTTAAAATAGCTGACTTCAGCACTGACGTTAGATGACGACAGCATTTGGTGGCGGATTTTTTTTTAATTTTAAAAGTAAACTATTTAATTTTAAAATAAATTGAATTTATTCTCATTGAATCAATTTTATCCGATTTCATATAAGATAATTGAAACTAATCTCATTAGATCAATTTTATCCAAATTTATAAAAATATTTGAATCTAATCCTATTGGATCAGTTTTGTCCGATTTCGTAAAACATAACTGAGAACATACAATCTCATTATACGAACAACACAATCGCAAATTAATGGGTTGTTCCGAATTAACGATTAATCCATTATGATTCAAACTATTTAAATCGTCACTAATATCAACCTAGTTAACTATTAACTCTTTTAACCGATTTAAACAATTTAAATCGATACTTTAAAACAATCTAATTAACAATTAATTACTTTAATGATTCAAACAGTATAAATCACAACTATGAACAATCATCTTAATTTAATCATTGATTTTCAATTTAAAATGAACCATCAAATTAAACTAACTTTCCTTCAAATCTCTAATTTTATTAAATCGCAAATCTATTTATTTCGATCTTATTATACCTAGTCATGTATATTATGAATGCAATCAGAGGCTGGCTCTGATACCAATTGTTGGGAAAAACATATGAATTTTGTTGAAAAATAAACTCTGATGCTGACTATTGGGTTCACAGTTCTCAACTATGGTCACAACAACAGGCACCTATTAGAACACTTAGAGTAGGAGACTTTTTTCTTTACCTAAGCCCCCGGTCGGAGAGTCAAGCTTCGTGACACCTCACGTGCGAGAGTTCCCAGGAATAGGTTTATCTCCATAAACCCTTTGCCCTAATACCGGTTGTTGGGATGAATTTCAAAAATTCTCCCTAAAGCTTACACAGCGGAATGGGTTTAGAATTCATAACTCTAAACCTAGGGTTGATTTAAAATTCCTAATTTTAAATCTACTGAATTAAATTCATAATTTAAATCATCTGATCTAAATTCTTAATTTAGATTTACAGGCATTTTACTCTAATACATTTATAACAATACATAAACTTAAAAAGACATAATAATGAATATTGTAAATAAATAGAAAAGCGAAAAAGAATAAAGAAAGAAGAACATACTTGGAATTGCTCCGATAATAGAAAACCAGAAAGACAATAATATTCTTCAAAATCGAGACCCCGAGTCCTTCTACGCAATGACCTCGAACTGCTCGGAGAGTGGGATTCGAAAAATGTTAAACTGGGTCTCTGAAACAATTTCAGAAACCCTAAGAAAATATTTCAACTTGAATGCCAAACTTCGGAATAAGCCCTTCTATTTATTGAAATATACCGGAGCCAAAAAATCGAATTATAATAGAAAGAGGATTCGCAGTTTAAGTCAAAACGCAGAGTTTCATTTTAAAACATGTTCAAAAAGCTGCGTTTAGTAACAGTGCAACCGCCTCTGAGGGCCTGTCACCGTGTGCCACGTGTCGGCACGTGATTGGATCATACCGGGGTACATGGATCTCCCAATAGGGCCCATCCGCGAATATGTGGATCGCAACTGTTATAACTGCGTTTTTGTTTTTTTTTTTTTTTTTCCTTTGTTTTCCACATGTAAAAATTCATCTTATGAATTTTAATTTTCCAAAATTATTTTATTTTATAATTTTTAACTTTTATTCATCTCATGAATAATATTTGGCAAAATTAATTTACCCATCGTATGGATAAATAATTCATCTCATGAATTCTTTAATATTTTTCTAATGGCAATAAAATACAAAGGCTTGCGCAGGGACCTCAGGGACAATTTAAATCTAGCTCTAAATGGGTTAAATTAAATCATCTCATGATATTAATTTAATTGCCATTTAATGAGACTTAATTCCACTAAATAAATCTCACTGCACTCCAGACTTAAATTATTTATTTTATATCTCCCTAATATACTATATTGATGACAACAACCCCTCCACTAGATGGCCATGACAAAGGATAAACATAACTAATACCTTTATCCTTCTCACAGCTTCTCCAATAGTTACCGACTCGCCCTTCACTGAATAATTCACTTATACTTGAACATATTCACAGTATAAATTCCAAATGTCAAACACTTTGAATACTTTAGCCAAAGTTTTCGAACAATTCAAATATTTGCAAATCAACTAAGGGGACATCTGTATCTCATAGAGACTGTAGATTCCCTATTGAATACTTGATCCTTTTCACACTTCACGCCGCTACTCAATGTACGTGGGATTTCAGTCATTCGTTTTAGACCTTACTTATAGTACACCAAAGTAACTAACGCTCCATGCACAAGTTCAGAATACCCTCAGGATTTAGAGTCGTCGTTCAAACAGTACAACGCGAATCACTCATCTCCGATAGTAGTTTAGAAATAAGTAACCCGCATGGTCCAACTCAGTGTGTCAAACACACTAACTTAACACTTTTAGATCTTCATCCACATAACCTAGACAAGCCATCTAAAGTGTCTCATTATAGTCTTAACATACAAGTGGTCCAAACTTGTTTTCGACTACGAGTCTTTCAAACAACAATCCATATCATTTGTTCCAAGTCTATCTGTGGCTTAGTCTCATAAACCACTTAGAACAAACATGTAAATTGTAGTCTGAGGACTACACCCATCTCATGGATGCCTCTCGAAAGAAAATCACATATAGTATAAATGCTCAAATACACAAATTAAAATAGGAAACGACTGGAACTTCAATTTTATTTATTAATTAAATTAATATATCCAGAATAAATCTGAATTTCAGGACAATGTTCCTAACAAGCTCAAACGAGCTTCCCTTACTCTCTCTCTCCCCTCAGCCGAAGTAAGCCGAGGGAAGACAAAGGAGGCCCAAGGAGGCCTTACATCCCCCGCTCGCCCCTAAGAGACCTCACGTTCCTCTCTCCTAAGCTGTATAAGGTTCAAGGAAGCCAAAGGGGGCCCAAGAAGGGTATCTTCCCTGAGAGACCTTATGTCTCTCTCTCTCTTAATAGACTCCATGTTTGTCTCTCTCCTAAGACTCGGGGCCCCAAGGCCCAAGTAGGCCACCCCCACTCTCACTCTCTAGCTGACCCAAGCCCCCAAAGGGCCTCATGCATCCTCCTCTCCTAAGGTTCTTACTCTCTCTCTTCGGGGACCCCTCGTCTTTCTCTCTCCTAAAGGTTATCTTTTACTCTACTTCATGCTATTTATTAACGCATATTTATTATTATCTTGACCTTTACTATCTGAGGCATCGAAGGGGTCTCCTGCGGTAAAACCACCGTGGGTCCCTTTGACTGCCTTGCTCTTTTGCAGGAACATCAGGACCAAATGCACCAGCAGCTGGCTTCCCAGTGTGAACTTGAGTTCTGCTCTCATCCTAAAGAACCCACTCAGTCTTGTTTGGAGAAACTGGGAGTCCGTCCTTCACGAGCCCAACCAAAAATCCCTGAAACAGTATTGTTTAAAATGTTTCTTTGTTGTAGTCATTGTTAGTGTTGTTATTATCACTATTATTAGAAACATTTCCATAAAATTACATTACTTTTCTGTGCAATCCCATAAAACCATCTCAATTTATATTTTTTGTGAGAAACCACCTTACTTTTGCAAAAAAAATTTAATGTCACACCTTATGGCGGTTTACGCTAACTTCGTTAGCTCTGTTAGTTCAAGTGCTGCACATTAGGCTTCTTTTCACCAAAAACGATGTGTTTAGATCTTATCAATTCAACGATATTTATCAAATTACCAATATAGTCTTTGAAGTTAAAAATATACAAAATTGAAAAAAAAAAATGAAAATTTAGAATAGATTAATAAGATTTAGATTTTAAATTAAAAAAATACATGAAAATTTAGAAAAAAATTAAACAAAAATGATGATTTGAAATGAAAAATATAAAAAATAAAAAAAATATACCAAAATTTGGAAAAAAAATATACCAAAATTTAGAAAATAAATTTAAAAAATTCGTATTCAAAATTTTAAAAAATACATGAAATGAAAATAGTTTTAAAAAAATTATGAAAAAATTTTGGAAAATTTTATTTTTAACTTTGGAAAAAGCTAGATCAATAAATTTAAATTTAAAAAATGTACCAAATTAAAAATAAAAAATTTCTTATTTTTATATAAAAGATAGGGAATTTATATTTTTCGGTAAAAAATAGAACTTTTATATTTTTAAGTAATATGTAAAAAAATTTCTAATATTTAAACAAAATAATTTTTAATTGATTATCTTAATGATATTATACATTTATAAAATAATAAAATATTTTTAAATTTTTATAAAAAATAATATAAGATATAATATAATAATATTTTTAAAAGTATAAATTTCAAAATAGGATTAATAAATTTAACATTAAAAGATAGTACAACACTAAAATTTTGAAAAAACAATTTTTTTAGAAGGTTGAAAAACTAAAGGTAAAAAATATTACTATATTTTTAAAACTTTTTCCAAAAAATATATTTTTTTTTTCACAATTTGTTTTTCCTTTTTAAAAGTTGTTATTTTTTAATTTTAAATTTATTAATGTTTAAAGAGTGTTATGTTAGTAATAAAGTCCGGGTGGTGAGTTGTGTGCATTAACAAAGTTTAAGGGCAAAACTGAGAGTATGGGGAATTTATTATATTTAATTGCAAAGTTGTAGGGTCTATACCATGAAATTGAAAGTGCGGGAGTGAGTTATTTTTAAGCCAATTATACAATGATCATTTGATAAATGTTGTTGAATTAACAATGCCTACACATGGCATTTTGGTCAAAAGAAGCCCAATACGCAGCACCTAAGCTATTGCATCTAACGGAAATTGTCATACAGTGTGACATTGCAAATATTTTGCAAAAGTAAGTTGGTTTCCAGCAAAAAAAAAAAAAAAAAATTAAGGTAGTTTTATATGACCGCATAGTAAAGTAAGGTCGTTTTATGAAAATGTTCCTTATTATTATACATTCATTAATCATATCATAACATTTAGTTATATTCTCATTTTACCACGCTCACTTGTATTTCGATCTAATCTTAACTAGTATTTTAGATCAAATTTTTAGTTTCTCAAAAGGTGGAATTGCATACAGAAAATAATATGTCTATAGTTTTTGACATGTAATTGTTTTTCTTATATAAAGATAAAACAAATTCTTTTAAATTTACATTTATTTTAGATTTAAAATTTTAGAATTTTGTTGTAATATTTTTAGTTAATTCTAATTGTTGGATTTACACTAATCAAATTAATTTTTAGGTATCCTTGAGACATTGGGTATGATGATGATAATGAAGAAATTAATTTTTAGGTAACAATAAAATAAAATATGTACATAGAGTTACGTATAACATTTCAAGGAGAAAGTTAAAAAAACTTTTATGTAGTGATGGTCAACAGCTCAACCCGATACGACCTGTGATTCGACTTGCAGGAAAAAAAGTTACAAACGGGTCGACACGGGTTAGACTCGTCCGTACCATTGGTTAGGTTGGGGAGGGGAAAATCCCTGGCCTGATTCAGCCTGTGATACGGGTTAGGGATGGGCCGAGTCAAGACATGTCATGGGTCTAACACGAGTTAGGATCTGGCAAGTCAAATCAATGTCAAGCTTGAAACGAGTATGACTCGGGTCTGAACTTTTTTGGCCTTTTCTGATTGTTTTTGAAAAAAATAAACACATAAATATTAAATATACACAAGCAAAATTATAATTTCATTAATAAAATAAAAAATACATAAAACACAAAATATGAATTGTATGGTCACTTTAGTTAATTACCTATATACTTAAAACATAAAATAAATGACATTAGAATTTTACGTTCACTTTAGTTTCCTTAGTTCTCCTTTGTGACTTTGTCTCTTTAGTTTCTTTAATACTCCTTTCTGACTTTGTCTCTTTATTTTCCGTAGATCTTCTTTCGTCTCTTTTGTTCTCCTTTGCTCTCAATCTCAAGTTGAGAACCTTTATGGGTCCAGGAACTTGTAAGCCTTGGGTCCACTGCCATATTGTCAAAACAAAATGCTGACCATACGCCTCCTCTCTGGACCATCCATTTGAAGTGGCTTACTTCAGTGCAACAATTAAATTTGGTAAGTATTTTGTTCTACTTTCGGTCATAGAACCTATCTTAGATCTCAATACAAATTGAGATATATATTTTAGATCTAAATACAAGTTGATATGACAAAATAAAAATGTAACCAAATATTATGCATGTCGTGATACGATTTTTGAACGCATAATAATAACAATGACAATAACAATGATTAAAACTGAGAAAAATTTTAAACATCACAATCTTAAAATATTTAAAATTGAAAAAATCTAAAATTGAAAATGAAGAGGGGGGAGGGTGGGTACTTATAGGGATAGCTAATTAGATACGGTATGTGAATAAAATGGAGTGAAATATGTACATGTATTATTCGGCGTTTCACACTAAAAGTTCGATCAAAAATCCGGTAAAAAATGCGTTGACTCATAAAAAACATATACATATGTATTCATGTTTAAAATAGTTACATTTTAAAATATACAACTCAAAAATTTGGATCAATTTTTACAAAATTAGAGTATATATAAGCTAAAACAATGGAAAATTACTACTTATGTACCCTGAAATTAGATTATTTATCACATACATATCTTGATATTTTAATATATACAATGAGAAGGTTTCAATATTTTATCATGTAGGTATTCTGTGTCGTAATTTGATAAAATTTTGTACAAATCTGACCTATTTTATACAGAAAATACAAATGTAGTACATGCATACGATAATATACATAAATCATGTCAAATTTTCAACAAAGTTCAACAAATTGTGATAAAAAGTTTAGTTTATTTTATGTGATGAAATTTTAAAATCTTAAGGTTTTCCATTGTATATTTTGAAACCTTATTTTGAAACGATAGAGTAAGATAAGTGAATTTTTTATATATACATATAATATGCTCGACCTAATTTTTTTATTTCAAAATTTCAATATAATTTTTAAAATGTCAACGAATTTTTGGAAAAAGAAGTGCATATTCTTCATAAAATACGTATAAAATGTTTGACATTAAAAAATGTGAATTTTTCCTTATTTTTGAGAAAAATACGAAAAAGCGAGTATATAAAAGCACTAATATGTATATGCGTATTATTCGTGTACAATACGCAAATTTACTAACTATGCTTAGCAGATGAGAGGGGGGTAACGAGTAAAATATATTTTTTCACAAATTTTGTTTAATTATTAATTAATTGACTTGTCACCTTAGAGGTGACGAGTCACTTAAAAGGTTGTATGCACCACACCATGCGGTTAGCATGCAGCCTTGTTTATTATTGAGGCAACACTGGTCAAACCCATGCCACACGCACAGGTTAGGCTACATTCGGGTTTGGCAACTTTAGAAATTGACCCATGACCTGACCCGCTACAAGGACTGGTCGACCCACCAACATAACGGGTTGGGTTGGGTTGGATCAATTTACAAGTCGGGTCAAGATGTGGTTCAACATGACTTGTTGGCGACCCCCACTTTTATGCAAAATGAAACCATAAAATGTTTTGGATTCTCAATATTTTGGCGTAGATATTTTTTTTTTTTTTTTTTTTGTAACAAATTTTAGCTAATTGTAATCGTTGACTTTATATTAGTTGAATTACTTTTTGGGTAAAAATAAAATAAAATATGTACATATAGTTAATTATAACTTTTCAAAGGGAATGTTTAAAAAATAATAATAATAATTAAAAAAAAATCTTTTCTGCAAAATAAAATAATATGTTAGCTTAGTTATTAGTTCTAAGTGAATATTTATAGATAAAAATAACACTTTTTTTCAAAATTTAACTACAATATATTTATCTTAAATATGTATTTTGAATTTAATTTTTATTATATTTTCAATATATTTTGTAAATTAATGAAGTGAGGCATAGCGTTTTTAATTTCAATGACCGGATCAATTCTTATTATAATTATTATAAATTTTCATTTACAAATTTGGGTTATAATACATCTGTTTTGTGTGTTATTTGAGTCGTTAGGGAGAAAATTATATATTTGTTCTTAATATGAGTAAATATATCTTTTGATGTTCATTTTTTTAAATTTTTTTTTGTGCTCGCAAAGCCAATTAAATGCTATGATCTAGAATTGACTATTAGGAAAAGGAAGAGATGTGTGATGTTTGACAACTTGGCAATAAAGTATATATATATATATATATATATATATAAAATAGAAGATCGATAAATTTGAATATAAGGCCAAAAGGCATTAAAGATGTGATATAGTGACTAAAGTAAGTAAAGATACATAAATGATTTTATACTTTTTAATAAAGAAAGTTTGGGGATTATAAAAGTGTTTTTTTTTGGCACAACAAAGCCCGAAGGCAAATTATATTGAAAACAAAGAGTCTCAGAAAATGTAAACCATAACATCATTAGGAACCAGACCCCTAATAAAATGAGTACACTACCACTAAAGTGATTCTCAGCCACACATTTGGCCACCGAATTGCACACTCTCAGGCCCAAACAAAATGTACGGATAAAAAATTGGCAAGAATCACCTTAATATCGCTAACTATGGCTTGATAATCTACATTACAACCATTGGTACTATCAAGAGTCAGCATTAATAATAGGTTTGCAATTCAATTCAAAAATAACATGACTAAAACCTAGGTAGTAAGCCAGCAAGGCCGCCGCTCTTAACGCTTGGACTTCCGCATATGCCATGGATCGGCTCCATGCACAGCAAACTGCAAGGAGATCCCCTTCAGGATTCCTCCCAATGACAGCCATTAAAGATTTACCTATTCGGCAATCGAAGGTTGCATCACAATTAATTTTTATATGCCTATTAAGAGGCTTCAACCACTTCTATTTGAGCCCCTAGAAACCGACACATTACGGGAGTAAGAGATCTTCAGGACTTGAAAGGTCCTTCAGAGCACAATGAGTCAGGCAATAGGATGAACATCCTTCTTTGATATGATGGCACTATATATTATGCCCTTTCCAAAGCAACTAGCATAAGTAGGGAACAAAATTCAAATTATGGTTGATCCCAACATATGGATGGAATTCTCAAGCCATTTATTGAACCCCAGAAATCCTTCTTTAGCTGGTTTAAAGCCAAGGGGTAAGCAAACTAGGTTGCCTCCAAAGACGGCCAAAAAAGAAGATATGCTCAATGGTCTCTAATTCGTTATGACTCCAAGGACATAACAGATTTTGAACTACTTTACGCTTAAACAGGTACTCCATTGCAGGGTGAGCATTAAAAATCATGCGTCATAAAGCGATTTTGACATGGGGAGAAACATTTAAGTTCCATATCGTTTTTAGGACATGTTCCTGCATAGAGAAAGAGCATGAAGGGAACAAGTTATGCTCATGAAAATATTTCAGGCGCACATGGTAGCCGGATTTAACATTATATAGGCCCCATCCTAAAAAAAATGTCATACCGTTTTATATGGAATCTTTGGGCCTGAGATCGGAATGCACTTTATCATATTCACCACATTTTGTGGAAGAGGCACTTAAGAGGTATTATATTGGGGGAGAGGGTAGAATGTATCCATTTATCTTCCCAAATGGACACCAAACCATTATTATGAATATTACATCTCGGACCAAATTCAAGAAGGGAGCGGAATTCTATAATACTCCTCCAAAACCAAGAGGGTCAACAACCCAACCTAGCTTCACAAAAATTACAATGTGGAAAGTAAATAGCTTTTATCATTTTGGCCCAAAAGGAATCAAGATGAAAATAAGGTCTCCTTCCCTGTTTCACGAGAAGGGCTCTTTTCATCCCTTCCATATCCCTGCACCCTATTCTCCTTTTCATTTGGGTCTCGCTACAAAGTCTAAGTGAATGGAATTGACTTAAGAGAAATTGTTCGTCTACCAAAAGTTGGCCATAAGAGAATTTACATTTTTCAAAAAAGTTTTAGGAAGAAGGAAACAACTAATAATGTAATTTGGGATAGCTGTAACTACAGATTTCAAAAGCACCTCCCTTCTCGCATGGGAAAGAAGAGTCAATTTCCACCCATAAATCTTTTTCCTTGACCCTATCCATAATGTAGGATAGAGCTTCTCTTCCAACCCCCCACCCACCCAAAGGGCTTGAATGCCCAAATATCTTTCCCCCCCTTAGAACGCATTTACATTAAGGCTTCATTTTTTTTAGGGAAAACACACATTTTCGTTAGTTTTCCCCCATTTCCATTCTTTGGCATATGTTTTTTGACTGAGAATGTTTTCCGAAGGAAAAGCTTTTACCTCAAATTGGGAAAATGACTTCCCTTTCAAAGGGGGGAAGTCATTATTTCAAATCAATCAAAAAATTCTGAAGGTATACATCAATCTGAATGTGGATCAGACCAAAATGAACTCGAATAGATCATAGATTACTAGAGGTAATAATGTTGGACAAGAAATGGACAAAAATGATCAGTCAGGAGAAAAAACTATATAGTTCTATTCGATTTTCGTTCCTGACTAATATTTTAATATTGCGAGATCTTTATTAATTCATGCTTTGGTGAATACTATAATTAGGAAACAATGTTTAAATCAAACCAAGCATCGAAAAAATATTTATAGATTAGTTTGGAAAATACTTTTGTTTTATATGTGTTATTTAGTAAAATTATGACTTAGGTATCTTAAGGTTTGACCATTTATCAAATAGAGACTTAACATTTCAATACATATAATGTGATAACTTGAATTTTAAACATTTTTTCAATTCAGTACCTAAAAGTTTTTAAATTTAATGAGGTGCTTTTTTGTTAAAATTAAATAGATTTTTGTTAGAAAATGCTAAAGTAGAACATGACTCCAATAACATATGAGTATTCGCATTACAATTTGATTTTTTTTTTTTTGGCAAAAAAAATACTAACATGGCATATGATTTCAGAGATGTTTTGGCAATTTGCATCAGCATTCAATGAATATTTTATCATACTTTGCTGAAAACAATAACATGTCTTGTAATATTGTAATAATTATGTACTATATTATCATTTTTATACAAAATTATTTGATGTAGAGCACATGGGTGATAAAATATTCAACTTGAGGGTATCTCATTGTATATATTGAAATATAAGGATATGTGATAAATGCTCAACCCTTAGAGTGCCTTAGTAATAATTTCACAACCACACGAAGCTTAGATAATTTCAAATATATTATATTACTACTTATATTATCTGACAACAAGGTATAAGATAATTCATAGAATATGTTTTCTTTTAGAACAGACAAGGAATATCTTAATATGAGAGTATGTTTTTCGTTGAACTAAACAACGGAAAACCTCAACGATAATTGAATTTTTTTTGGAAAACCTTTTCAAAAGAAAAATATTTTCCAGGGGAAGAGTACTTCCCTCGAAACTAACGAAGCCCAAGTTTTGAAATGCACTCTTGCTTTAAAAGGTGGCTAATATTAGTTGAAACGAAATTGCTAGACTTTGAGAAATTTACTGATAGTCCGGAGGCCAAGCAAAACTGGTCAATCACTTTTCTAACCGTGGAGCATCACCTCTCGTTGGCTTCAAGGAAAAGAAGACAATCATTGTCAAATAAAAGGTGTGGTAGAGGTGGACACCCCCTTTAATAAAGAAGAGTTACCATTGACCATATTATACTTCTTGATAAATCAATCTAGATAGTGCATCCATCACCATCTAGAACAAATTGAGGATAGAGGGTCTCCATGTCCCGGGCCCCTACCAATATTAAAAGGCTATGTCTTTTCCCATTAAAAATGAAGCACCCTCATAGTTCGAACACATTCCGTGAGTCGGGAAATAAAGAACTAAATGAAGCCAAACTTTTGTAATACTCCTTCAAGAAAATCCCTATCAACTTGATCATATGCCTTATTCAGGTCAAGTTTAAATGCTACAAATTTTCTCTGGAATCTTTTAATATGATTCAAACCATTAAAGGCCTCATGGGCAACATTGAGATTATCCTGAATTAGTCTTCCCTTAACAAAAGCACCTTGAACAGGCGTTATAACATTATTCATCAAGGGTTTCAGTTTATTTGGCATGATTTTAGCAATAATTTTGTAGCTAAAATTACAAAGACTTGGAAGTCTTAATAGGTGATGGATTCACACATTTAGGGATCAAGGGATTATGTTTGACTTAAACTTGGCATCAAATGACCACTTTCAAAGAAACTCAAGACTCCCCCCACAAATATCCCTGTTAGAAAAATGATACAAGCTAAATCCGAATTAATAGAAAAGTTGTATCTCAATTGGTAGAAATCCCATTGTGTATACAAAACAAAAGTTCCCAAATCCCACATTGCTAATTTAGAGTGGGGTAGTTGGTTTTATAAGGGAGGATGTTTTTTATTCATTGGGTTTAAGTCTTGAGTGAAGGAATGTAGGGAACCACACGCGCGCGCGCCGCCCGTCCGCTATGCCGTGCTCGGGCGTGGGGGATCTTTTTCCTAACGGGTATATTTATTTTACGGAAAATAATCAATAGCTAATCGGTTCTAGCCGTTGGTAATTAAAACCGCACCACACCATTCATTGTTTTACCGTTGGCCATTAAAATTGCATCT
Source organism: Simmondsia chinensis (assembly GCA_018398585.1). Classification (NCBI taxonomy): domain Eukaryota; kingdom Viridiplantae; phylum Streptophyta; class Magnoliopsida; order Caryophyllales; family Simmondsiaceae; genus Simmondsia; species Simmondsia chinensis. The sequence continues at coordinate 7,565,122 of JAGTTD010000016.1, forward strand.
CACCATTCATATAGCTACCTTTTTGGCCGTTGCTAATTAAATTTGGGGTCTTAATCCACCTGTATAAATGATGGTATGTACAGTGTGTCCATATACAGAAAATCACCTTCATCTTCTTCCCCTCATTCTCTGTTTTTCTTTCAGAATTTCCCCTCTTTCTTTCTCGCGTCCCATTTTTTCCATTTTTCTGGGCAAAAGTTCGAGGCGTTCCTAACCGGCTATTAACGAGTGCACGTTAAAGGTCAGACCGTGTAAATCCTGGAGGACGGCCGCCTACACACCTGTTTGCACCGAAGCAGATGCGAAATCGTCTTTTAGGACAGTGGTTTTTCCCACGGCACGGTATTTTCTAACCTACCTTCTCTCTTCCGGTATTTTTGATTGTCATGTTCAACATTTTAGCTACGTTTACTGTGATACAAATTTACCGCAATCTTACACTGCATCTATCACTCAACAGGAAACTATATTCTCAACAATCTAAAAGACGATTTCTTGACGTACTAATATCTGAACATGGCAACAAAAATACCTCTTCCCGACATGTCTAAGTTTGAGCCCCATGACGGGAAGAACTATAAGAGGTGGTCCCAAAAAATTTTATTTTTCCTACAACTAGTATGTCTTGATTACATGCTCTACGAGAAAAAGGTACCTGAAGGTGAAAACGAGAAAAATGCATATGACGAAAAATTCACCGTAGATGACTGTAGGGGAAATTTGATGTAGTACATGAGTGACGGGCTTTTTGATATCTATGTAAAATTAACCACAGCAAAAGAGATTTGGGATTCTCTACAGAAAAAATATGGGGGTGATGACACTGGTACTAGGAAATATACAGTTAGTAAGTGGTTAGATTTCAAATTCATGGACAACAAACCAATAATTGAACAAGTCCATGAATATGAAAATGTTGCAACTACTCTTTCGTCAAAAGGCCTTAAAATTTGAGAAATAACTCAAGCGTATGTTTTAATTGAAAAACTTCCACCTTCCTAGAAGGATTACCGAAATTTACTCATGCACAAAAAAAAGGACTTGACATTAGAGGAGTTAATAAACCACTTAAAAATTGAAGAAGAAAATAGGCTTAAGGACATGGGGTACGCATACTCCGATCATTCTAAAGCTAAATATTGTCGAAGCTAGACCTAGTAATGCAGACAGGTTCAAGAACAAAAGAAAAAAGCATCACCCAAATTTCAAGCCTGGAGGAAAGATTCGTAAGCCAGACAACAAATTCCTCGGAGATTGTTATCACTGTGGAAAACGTGGACATATGGCCAAAGATTGCAGAAGAAAAAAGCCTAAAGACTTTGTAGAGGCAGATAACATTGTAGCTGTTGTTTCAGAGGTGAACCTGGTCAACAACTTGACTAAGTGGATAGTGGATACCAGGGCTACCAGGCACATCTGCACAAACAGAAGCATGTTCCAGGAATACCAGAAGATGTTGGATGGAGAGGTGGTCTTTATGGGCAATTCTGCAGCTGCACCAATCCTCGAAAAAGGAAAGATTTCTTTAAAACTCACTTTTGGAAAATTTCTTACTTTAACGAATGTGCTGCATGTGTCTGATATGCGTAGAAATTTAATTTCGGGTAGTCTCTTGATCAAAGCTGGGTTGAAATTATCCTTTGACTCAGACAAATTAATCCTGACTAGGAATGGAGAATATGTGGCAAGGGTTTTTGTAATGGTGGTCTGTTTGTTCTTGATGCTATTTGCATGAATAACACTGCGAGTACCTCTTCTGCTTATATTGTTGAGTCTCTTGATTTTGTGGCATGCTCGCTTAAGACATATAAATGTTGAATCAATTAAACGGCTTAAGAAAATGAACATGATCCCTAACTTCAGTGATATCAACTTTAATAAGTGTGAAGTATGTGTAGAAGCTAAATATGCCAAAAAACCCTTTAAGTCCATTGAGAGACAAACTGAACTTCTTGAACTAGTTCATACTGACTTAGGAGACTATAAAAGCCTAATGAGTAGAGGCGGAAAAAGATACTACATAACCTTTGTAGATGATCACTCTAGATACTCAATGCTATATCTCCTAAGTACTAAAGTTGAAGCAGAAGAAATGTTTTTAAAATATAAAGTCGAAGTTGAAAATCAACTAGGAAGGAAAATTAAAAGAGTTAGGTCTGATAGAGTAAGAGAATATGATCCAACCTCTCTAGAAAGATTCTGTGAGGAAAATGGAATAATACATAAGCGAAGCCCACCCTACTGCCCATAGTTCAATGGTGTTGCAGAAAGGAAAAATAGAACTTTAAAGGGTATGATGAATGCTATGCTCATTAGTTCTAGAGTACCTGACAACATGTGGGGGGAGGCGATATTATCTGTTTGTCATGTACTTAATAGAGTTCCTTATAAGAAATTAGATAAAACCCCATACGAAATGTGGAAAAGTTATGCGCCTAATCTAAAATATTTAAAAGTGTAGGGGTGTCTAGCTAAGGCTGGGTTACCTGACTTTAAACGTAGCAGAATTGGACCTAAGACTGTTGATTCTATTTTTATTGGATATGCTCATCACAGTGCTGCTTATCGTTTTTTAATTAAGGGATTTAATGATTCATATGCATGTGGTAGTATCATGGAATTTAGAGATGCTGAATTCTTTGAACATGTATTTCCCTTGAAGTCTAATGATGCACAACCTACTAGTTTGCCTTCTCATAATGTAACTGCTAGTTATGATAATACTAACGATATAGACACTCCTGAAATTCGGAGGAGTAAAAGTGCTAGGAAGGAAATCAACTTTGGACCTGACTTTATAACTACTTTCCTATCAGAAGATAATTTCATAAATAAAGAAATTGCAAATGTCTATATGTTAGAAGAAGACCCTAAAACCTATGATGAGGCCATAAGGTCCGTTGACTCTACCTTTTGGAAAGAAGCCATTAATAGGGAGCTAGAATCAATTCTAAGTAACCATACATGGGAATTGGTAGACCTTCCTAGAGGTTGTAAGCCAATAGGTTGTAAGTGGGTCTTTAGAAAGAAAATGAAGGTTGATGGGACAATAGACAAGTTTAAGGTGAGGTTAGTGGCTAAGGGTTATACCCAGAAATAGGGGTTAGATTATTTTGATACTTATTTACCTGTTGCTAAAATTGCCACGATTAGAGCTTTGATCGCTCTTGCATCCATCCATGATTTAGTAGTGCATCAAATGGATGTTAAAACAGCATTCCTTAATGGTGACCTAGACGAAGAGATTTACATGAAGCAACCTAAGGGTTTTGTGGTTCCTGGTAATGAAAATAAAATTTGTAAACTTGTAAAATCTCTATATGGTCTCAAACAGGCACCTAAACAATGGCATTAGAAATTTAACAGCATGTCAGTAGCTAATAATTTCCTTGCAAACAATTGTGATTCATGTGTGTACTCTAAGTGTGATTCAAATGGAGGTGTAATAATTTGTCTATATGTTGATGATATGCTGATATTTGGCACAGACTTGAGTGTTGTCAATGAGACGAAAAACTTTCTATGCTTTAAATTTGAAATGAAAGATATGGGTGAGGCAGATGTAATTTTAGGAGTTAAAATTGTGAAAACTCCAGAAGGGATAAGCCTAAACCAGTCTCATTATGTTGAGAAGATACTTAAAAAGTTCAATATGTTCAATACTAATCTTGTTAGAACACCTTATGATCCCAGTATACATTTAACTAAACATAAAGGTGTTACTATGTGCTAATCTGAGTATGCCAAGATAATTGGTAGTGTTATGTTTCTAATGAATTACACTAGACCTGACATTGCATATGCTGTAAGTAAACTCAGTAGATACACACATAATCCTAATCAAGAGCATTGGAATGTGTTAAAAAGATTGCTTAAATATTTGAAAGGAACCATGGATTGGAGACTTCATTATAAGAAGTTTCCCGCTGTATTAGAGGGATATTGCGATGCCAATTTCAAAGAAACTCAAGACTCCCCCCACAAATATCCCTGTTAGAAAAATGATACAAGCTAAATCCGAATTAGTAGAAAAGTTGTATCTCAATTGGTAGAAATCCCATTGTGTATACAAAACAAAAGTTCCCAAATCCCACATTGCTAATTTAGAGGGGGGTAGTTGGGTTTATAAGGGAGGATGTTTTTTATTCATTTAATTTTAGTCTTTAGTGAAGGAATGGAGGGAACCACACGTGCGCGCGCCCCCCGCCCACCGCGCCGTGCCGTGCTCGGGCTTGGGGGATCTTTTTCCTAACGGGTATATTTATTTTACCGAAAATAATCAATAGCTAATCGGTTCTAGCCGTTGGTAATTAAAACCGCACCACACCATTCATTGTTTTACCGTTGGCCATAAAATTGCATCTCACCATTCATATAGCTGTCGTTTTGGCCGTTGCTAATTAAATTTGGGGTCTTAATCCACCTGTATAAATGATGGTATGTACAGTGTGTCCATATACAGAAAATCACCTTCATCTTCTTCCCTCATTCTCTATTTTTCTTTCAGAATTTCCCCTCTTTCTTTCTCGCGTCCCATTTTTTCCATTTTTCTGGGCAAAAGTTTGAGGCGTTCCTAACCGGCTATTAACGAGTGCACGTTGAAGGTCGGACCATGTAAATCCTGGAGGACGGCCGCCTGCACGCCTGTTTGCACCGAAATAGAGGCGAAATCGTCTTTTAGGACAGTGGTTTTTCCTACGGCACGGTATTTTCTAACCTACCTTCTCTCTTCCGGTATTTTGATTGTCGTGTTCAACATTTTAGCTACGTTTACTCTGATACAAATTTACTGCAATCTTACACTGCATTTATCACTCAACAGCAAACTATATTCTCAACAATCCCCACCAATGACATCCCAAAATTTGCGATAAAAGATACTTGGGAAACCAATCTGTTCTCAGAGCCTTGAGAGATCCGAGCTAGGATATAGCGGTCTTGATCTCTCCTTTAAAACCGGGAGCATCTAGCATTCGGTTAAACTCACCAGGGACAAGTGTTGGGATGATTGAGAGAACACTATCAACATTACTTGTATGCCTTTTTTGATAAATCCTTCTGAAATGATTGACTACGTCATTTTCTATCTCTTCAAGGTTCTTAATCCATCTATTTGATTCTCCTTGAATTCAAACAATGGCATTGAATCTCCTTCTCTACAATGTCACTGCATGGAAGAAATAGTTATTTTTATTACCATAAATTCAGCCAATTAACTCTAGAACATTGAACCTAGTGTTTTTCCTCCTCATCTCAAACATTCAGAATATCCCTCATTAAGTCTTCTTCTTCAGCTATCTCATCTACATTTAACCATCTACTCTTAAGTTCTCCAATTCGAGTCGACATTCTGGCAATTAAAGTGCTCTTTTTTGCTATATGGTTTCGGTTTCACTTCATCAAGTGGTTGCGGCAGTTCCATAAGTTTCACCGCATCATGTACGTTCTGGACCCATTTCTATCATTTCTCCATCCTCTTGTAACCACTTCATCACATTCTTATTATTTGGCCATTTCATTTCAAATTTAATGTCTCTTTTATAGCCATTTGGTTTATATGCAACCTAATAACCAGCAGGGAAAGGTCGGACTCAAGTGCTTATGCTAGAAATACTTCAGCATTAGGAAACAAAGAGACCCACAAGTAGTTTGCAGCTGCCTTGTCTTTCATCTCCTTAATATTTGCTGCTCTTACCTTCTTGTTTCTCCAGGAGTAACAACATCCATGGGATTCAAGCTCCATGAGATCCCCATAGTTAAAGAAATCCACCAAGTATGAGGATAAAAGTGGTGAATATGCCCTCAAGAAAGTTTGTGCTAATATCATGAAATGGTGTTGAGATCCCAAGCAACAATTCAGTGTTGGGTGGGCCATTTTAATTTCGCAACTAAAATTACATACAACAATAATATCTAGCGTAGTGTAACCATGATTTAAAATTTCTAACTTTAAATTCATACAAGTTTTCAACTCTAGTTGGACGTGCATAACATAGATGATATACCCATAAAAAAAATTAAATACGAATTTAAAGTGTAAGTCGAGAAATCTCATACCTCGTTGTAGGCCTCAAGTGTAAAGATGCTCCAACGATACCTCCTCCATCTTAGGCATCGAATGTGGGGGCATCATGAAATCAAGTAATTCTTAAAATAATTTTAAAAATTAATGAGGAAGAAGGAATTTCTCCTTTTTAATTCACTAATTAATTGGGAGAAAAACCAAGGAGGAATTATTATTAAACCCTAATGAGCTAGTCTATATCTTATATAGGTAGCCAAAACTAACTCGTAAATTAAAAAATAAAAAATAAAGATAAAAATGCATTTTAGATAAGTTAAAACACCAAAAATAATTATCCCAAATACATAAAAATCGCACCAACAACATATACGCGTTACAGGATGCCATGTGGCACCCTTTCGGCAAGGTGGTCCCCAGGGTAGCGCTGATTGGCGCATGGAGGTGACGCGGATTGCACCTGTGTTGCACATTGATAGGCACAAGCGTATTTTCACAATTTTTCCTTTTTTTGTTTTTATATAAATTCATCCTATGAATTTTTGGGTTTAATAAGATAATTTATTCGACTCGTGAATAAATAATTTATCTTATGAATTTTCTTTATTTCTTTAAGTGCTTAATTTAGAGGCTTGCGCAGAGACCTCAGAGACAATTTATTCCTAGCTCCAAATGGGTCAATTCTGATTATCATCTCATGATAATAATTGATTATCATTTAGTAAAATTTAATTTCACTAAACATGTTTTACTGCACTCTAGAAACAAATATATTTACTCGTCAAATGTTTCTGTAATGAGACTAGCTCTAAAAATGTTCTCATAAAAATGTTTACATAAATTGGGTTCCCTAGGACACTAGCTCTAACAATATATCACTTGTCCTAAACCCAATTTGCCTTACATCCTATTCCCATCCTATCCAAATGAGACTCAAACGTCTTTTGAGTCAAAGTCTTCGTGAAAGGATCTGCCAAATTATTTGTGGTATCAATCTTCGGAATTGTAATCTCCTCTTTCTCCACATAGTTTCGAATGAGGTGATACTTTCTTTCGAAGTGCTTGGACCGATTGTGCTTCATTGGTTCCTTAGAGTTAGGTACCACAACAGAGTTGTGACAAAATATGGTAATAGGTGTTAGCCCCTCCTTAATAACCTCCAACTCCATAAAGATATTCCTTAGCCAACAAGCCTCCTTCGTAGCTTTCATATACTCGGCTTCCTTAGTGGAGTAAGCAATGCAAGATTGCTTGATACTCCTCCAATTAATGGCTCCACCCCCGAGGGTAAAAACATAACCAGACATCGAGCGCCTAGCATCCATGTCTGAATAAAAGTCTTAGTCTGTATAGCCCACTATGATCAACTCATCACCATGAAAAACTAACACATAATCTCGAGTTCTTCTCAAGCACTTGAGAATATACTTTACTATCGTCCAGTGCATAATACCTGGATTAGATTGATATCTACTAACCATGCCAACATCAAAGCAGATATCTGGTCTAGTACATAACATAGCATACATAAGGCTTTCTACAGCCAAAGCATATGGAACATTCCTTATATGTTCTTTCTCTTGAGATTTCCTAGGCATTGTTCTCGAGAAAGAAGCACTCCATACCTGAAAGACAATAATCCCTTTTTGGAGTCCACCATGTTAAAATTAGAAAACACCTTATCTATGTGGGTAGCTTGAGACAGAACCAACATCCTATTCTTATGATCTCGCCTAAGCTTGATCCCAAGAATAAAGCTGGCTTCTCTTAGGTCTAGGTCTTTCATATCGAATTGACTCAACAACTAAATCTAAATAGCTGATAAAACTCCCATATCATTCACAATGAGTAGGATATCATCCACATACAATACTAAAAAAGTCACTACTTTCTCTGTATTGCACTTGTACACACATGGTTCATCAACTGATTCAACAATCACTTCATTGAATCTCTTATTCCTTAAGCAAGATGTTTGTTTTAGTCCATAAATAAACCTCTTCAGTTTGCATACTACAATGAACCCGTTTGGTTGTGCCATATAGATTTATTCACCAAGACTGCCATTCAAAAAGTTGCCGTGACATCCATTTTCCATATCTCATAATCATAATGAGTTGCAACGGACAAGAGTATCCTAATGGAACAAGCAAGGCTATTGGTGAGAAGGTCTCGTCATAATTGACACCTTCCTTTTGGGTATAACCCTTAGCAATCAGTCTTTCCTTGAAGGTCTCTACCTTCATGTCCACTCCTCTCTTTCGCTTGTAGACTCAGTTACAACCAATGGGTTTAATGCCAAGAGGTGCATCTAGAAGATCCCAAACTTGATTACAATATATAGATTCTATCCCTACTCTCATTGCTAAGAGACATTAGTAAACATCCTTGTCCTCCAGTGCTACATCATAACTAAGAGGATCAGATACGTCATCTTGCTCCACCACAAGGGCGCCAGACAAGTACCTATCAGGTTGTCTGACAATCCTCCGACTAAGCTGAGGCTCCTATATACTTGGAACTTTCTCAGGCCTAACCGCAAGTGTATCCTATATACCTACTTGATCTTAAGACATATCAAACCATTCAGAAGTAGAGTCAATATCTTTTAATTCCTCCAACACTATTTGACTCATACTTTTGTAATCCATCAAAAAATTATCCTCTAAAAATCTAGCATTTGCACTAACAAATACCTTTTGGTCTGAAGGACTATAGACAAGACCATCTTTTGTACCCTAGGGTAACCTACAAATGTGCACACTCATGTTCTAGATTCCAATTAGTTCGTGTTCTTTTTTAACACATTTGCTAGACATCCCAAAGTAAGAAGATATCCTATACTAGACATGCGCCTTGTCCACAACTCCACAGGTGTCTTAGGAACTGACTTCATAGGAGCCAAATTCAGAACATAAGCTATTGTTTCCAAGGTATAACCCCAAAAAGGGATCAGTAATGTACCATGACTCATCATGATCTTACCATCTCTAACAATGTCCTATTTCTCCTTTTTGCAACGCTATTCTGCTGTGGTACAACTAATGCAAAAAGCTGAGATCTAATCCCACTTGCAGTTAGAAAATCTAGAAACTCTCCCAAAATATACTCACCACCTCGATTAAATTGAAGTGATTTAATATGTTTACTCATCTGATTCTCGACTTCAGCCTTGAACTTTCAAAAGAGTCGGACTTATGTCTCATCAAGTAAACATACCCATACATATAGCAATCATCAGTAAAGGTCATAAAATACTCATACCCTCCTCTCACCTAAACATTCATTGGTTCACGCATATCTGAATGAACCAGCCCAAGCAAGTCACCAACTCTGTTGCCTTTACTCTAAAAGATAGACTCAGTCATTTTTCCTTCCATGTAGGATTTGCAGACTGGGCAAGGACTTCAAGTCTAAAGACTCTATTAATCTTTTATTCACTAGCCTTTGGATCCTGCTAGAATTAATATGACCAACGCGTTGGTGCCGTTTGAAGGCATTATCTATTTCAAGGCTTTTTTCTTTTAGGACCTACACTTACTCTACTTGTGTTAGCTTCCAACATGCGTTTAGGAGAGTTTTGATCTGGAAGTAAAACAAACAATCCGTCCATAATAGTACCCTTGCAAATAAGCAATTTTTTTTCTTAACAACAAAATCGGTTCGAAAACTAACTGAATATCCATCATCGATTAATCATGACACAGAAATCAAATTTCTGCGTAACTCAGGTATATAAAGAAAAATCTTTAAAATTAAAACTCTACTCCTAAAGACTAAGCTAATATCTCCTACTCCTAAGACTGAAATGCGCCTCACGTCTCCAATAGTCAGTTGCAGCTCTCCATCATGCAACTTCCTGGTTAAACTGAGTCCCTACAACATATTGCAACCATGGTTAGTTGAACCTGAGTCCATATACCTAGATCCTAGTGGACTCTCAACCATACATGATCAATTAGGTAAGATATCTCCATATCTTGTCCTGATGGTTTTTTTGCCATTGCAGAAGTATTAGCTTAGTAATATGGACAATTCCTCTTCTAGTGGCCATCCTTTCCAAAGAAGAAACACATTCCTTTTGATGGTTTCTTTTTCATTGGCTTAGCTGTAGCACTAGCAGCTTTGCCCTTGGTTTTTTTTTTTTTTTTTTGGACTTTCTTTTAAATGATTTCTTGCTCCCCATCTAGGATGCTTGGGTTAAGTGGACAGTCCCCTTAGCTCTCATCATCTCCTCAACTATTTGAAGTTCCTTCATGAACTCAGGCAACAAATAATCCTTATTATTCATTGTATAATTCAGCCTGAATTGAGTAAAGGACTTTGCCAAGGAGCCAAGTATCATGTTTCGCAAAGATTGACCATCAATCTTAGCACCAAGAAATTCGAGTTCATTTAGATAAGCCATCTTTTTAAAAACATGTTCCTGAACTGGACTTGCTTTAGACATTTTAATAAACATGAGCTTTCTCATAAGCTCTTGTCGTGCTACTCTATCTTGCTCACCGAACATCTTCTTAAGATGTTCTTTCATCTCCGCTGTTGTCTGCATCTAAAGTATCTAATGCTTGAGAACATTAGACACATAAACTAATATGTAACACTTGGTTGGATCATTGGACTTAATCCAACACTCATAACGTTCCTTGGTAGCAACGGTGACATTGTTAGTAGGCACAGGAGAATAGGGTTCAGTTAACAAAAACTTATGTCCCTCATGGAGTAGCACAATATCTACGTTCATTTTTCAATTCGGGTAATTCAGTCTAGTCAGGAGGTTATCTTTCAGTATGGAATGCAATGCACCAGAAATCATCACGATTACATTGAAAAAAGTGTAAATTAAACCATACGAGTTATCATGTAACTATAATGTTATTTCCTTCAAAATTTAGCAATCATTATTAACTAAGTATCCACTACACCAATCATAATGAAAACAATGAGATCCAAACTAACCACACGTTGCTCCCCGTCAGCAAGACTGCAACAAACTTTGCTCTGTTATTATATTTTATTGTAAACTCTTTACTAAATATTAATAATTCACCATTATTTCTTTAGTCTCTAAAATAGTGCAACATAGCTCCTTTGGGAGGCTAATGTAGTATTTTAGTCAAGTGTAAACCATTACCTGAACATTCATACAAGGTCATAAAATAGTCCACATCGGCGTGGTGGTTGCATTCATTTACTTGCACTTCAGTTCATCCTAACAAACAGTGGCAAATCCAACGAGTTGATGATGCAGGGTCCATTTTGTTAATAAAAATAAAAAATATAAGCCTATACATATTATAAAAGTATAGCACTAATATAAGCCTATACATATTATAAAAGTATAGCACTTTTAAAAGTACGAATATATATATATATATATATATATATATATATATATGTGTGTGTGTGTGTGTGTGTGTGTGTGTGTGTGTGTGTGTGTAAATAAAAGTATATCAGTATCCATATAAGAGAGAAATAAAATTAATTAACTAATTCAATTATCTCGAACAAGTCTTCATATTATATAAATACATAATATTACCATCAGTTATAGTGTCGATTAAAAATTTGGAAGAAGAGTGGAATATGTGACTATTTATCAGTAATCGAAGAATAATTACCATTTAAAAAATTATGATTAGTTTTCTAACTTGGGGGTAATTTGAAACAAAAATGTTTGAAGAAAAAACAAAACAAAAAATTTTCATTGACTTACTAGAGTCTAGAAGCCGCAACCCTGATGAAAGATGTAAAGGAACTTAAAAATCCAAACTTAGTAACTCTTGGTTGGGCTCGCATTATTTTTATTAATACCATTTCTAATCAAAAATTATAATTGGTAGTAGTCACACTCGAACATGCGATGCGACCAAAGGGCACAATGTACGGCACCATACCACTACACTAAGTGGCCGGTCATGCTCCGGGATCACAACTCATAAAATATATATCAAATTTAGAATTTCTATAACAATATATACCATTTTTAAAGGTCTAGTGATAAAGTTGCGGGGTCTGTGTACCCCGGTATGTTCAACATAGCTCCGCCACTGCTTACAGAAGTCTAACCCTGCATTCCGCAGATCAACATCCTCATTGGGGAGTAATGCAGACCCATTATACTGTTAGACCAGTAATGAAGATCATGAATTTTCAACTTTTGAACCTTGCTCCCACTTGATTTTTTACAACAAATAGTGGATTTTTAATTACCATAGGCTATCTCATAACCTAATTAATTTAATATGAATAGAATAATAAAAATTATTATCCTAATCCAATTAGGACTACATAAATTACTACAATCAAACATGTCATTAAAACTCTTTTAATAACACCAATTTAAGTCAATTATAAGACTCAATTATATTTCTAAAATACCAATTATCATATAATTCTTTTTAGAATCTCATTCTATAATAAACTAAATAAAAAAAAAAAACGCTTTTTCAGTATTCCAACGTCAGCCCCTTGTGCTGACATAAGCAAAAGCGTGCTGACATCACTGAATGACGCCAGCAAGATTCTAGATTTCATAAAAACAAATTTTCTTGATTTAAAATAAATTTTTCATATTTTGAGTCACTATAATCGCACTATATCAATTAAGTTATCTAATCTCATTAGATAATTATACGAAGAACTTAACTTGGCATGAAAAACCTACTTTCACATCCATAAACCAAAAAAACCAAATAAACATTGATGAATACATTCCCTTTAATTGTATTTTAAACAATTTAAATAAACAATTCAACATATAATAATAATATGAACATATTCAACAATGATTATTATATACTTTTATATGAATACATCATAAATTCAATTCTAAACAAAGTTTTTCAATCATGCCAATTAATGACCTCATGCATATCATGAATAATCAAAGTCTAGCTTTGATACCAATTGTTGGGTGGACAATTTTAATTTCACAAAATAAAATTACATACAACGATAGTATCTATCACAATGGAATCATGATTTAAAATTTCCAATTTCAATAACATGCAAGTTTAAACTCTAATTAGACATAACAATGCATAGCATAGATGACATACCCAGGAAAAAATAATTAAATACGAATTTAAAGTATAACTCGAGAAATCTCATATCTCGTTGTAGACCGCAAGTGTAAAGATGCTCCAACGATACCTTTTTTTGGTAACGAGGGACTAGGTTGCCCCAGCTAACCCTGAACCATGAGAAAGCCCACAATCCCCATAAGCAGGTAAGTCATGAGTATATCCTCAACGAGAATCGAACTCCTGACCCCTGGGCGATGACCGTATGGGTAGACGCCACCAACTGAGACACCCTCATGAAGATCTTCTTTGCAATTCCTCTTAGGCACCGAACATGTGGGCATCGTGAAATCAAGTAATTCTTTAAACAATTTTAAGAATTAATTGGGACGAAGGAATTTCCACTTCTTAATTAACTAATTAATTGGGAGAAAAACCGAGCATGAAATATTATTAAACCTTGATGAGCTAGTCTATATTTTATATCGGTAGTCAAAACTGGCTCATGAATTAAAAAACAAAAATATATTTGAGATAAGTTGAAAGACCAAAAATAATTATCCAAAATACATAAAGATTGCGCAAACTGCATATACGAGTCACAGGGTGCCACGTGACATCTTGTGATTGGCCCTCACAGAAAGGCGATGATCGCCCCTAGGGGCGCGCTGATCGGTGCACCGGGGGGGACACGGATTGCCTCCCTATGTCAGTCAATGCGTGACACGTGTTGTGCACTGATTGGCCCGAGTATATTTTCCCGATTTTTCATTTTTTTTTTATTTTATGTATATCCCATGAATTTTTAGGTACAATAAAATAATTTGTTGAGCTCTTGAACAAGTAATTTATTTTATGAATTCTCTTGATTTCTTTAGGTGTATAAGTTAGAAGCTTGCGCAGGGACCTCAGAGACAATTTATTCCTACCTTGAAATGGGTGAAATCTGATTACCAGCTCTTGATAAAAATTGATCACCATTTAGTAAAGCTTAATTCTACTAAATAATTTTTATTGGACTCTAGAAACATATATATTTACACGTCGAATTTCTCTGTAATAGTTTGCTAACAATGGACCCTTCTACTAAATGTCCATAGGAAAAATAACTCAAAGTACTATTGTCATTCTTCCTAACTTTTTCTTCTTAGTTCCTAACTCACCCTTTTCGAATGATTCCCTAATACAGAGAAAACAATTCTGTATTAATTCCAAACGTCAAACACAAGGAATGCTAGAGCCAAAGTCTTTGGAATCAATTCAAATACTTGGGAATCTACTAAGGGGACATTGCTCTAGGTAGATTCCTAGCAAAATATCTGTTCCCGCTACACTTCATGCAATTATCCAATGAGTGTAGATCCTGGTTACACATAATAACATGATTCTTTTAGCACATCAAAGTAATTAACATTCCATGCATGAGTCCATACTATTTCTCGGATTTAGAGTTTTTGTATAAATAAAATATATATCAATTGCTCAACTCTGATAGTAACACGGAGACGAGCAAATTCTGTGGTCCATTAAGTATAACAATCACATTATAATACACTAACATAACATTCTGGATCATCATCTACGTAATCAAGACAAGTTATCTAATCATTACGTTATAGTATTAGCAGACAAGCTGCCCAAACTCATCACTAACTGCAAATTATATATTAAACAACATTTCATCTGTCATTAGTCTATCCGTTCAGGTTGGGGGTCCTTGAAAACAGCCTCCCTTTAGGGCAGCCCCCAAAGAGGGAAGGTTGCGTACATCTACCCCCCAGACCCTGCTGATGCGGGAGCCCTTTGAGGCACTGGGCTGTTGTTGTTGTTGTATTAGTCTATCCGTGGCATAAACTCATTATCCACTAAAACGGATATACCAAATGTTATTTAAGGACTTCGTCCATCTCATGGTACGTGCTTTGAAAATGAACAACATCACATGCATATAAACTCTTAAACATGTAGACACCAATGAATTACTTTTATTCACTTAATAAAAATGTTCACATAATTTGGATCCCCTAGGACACTAGCTCTAACATGAATGGGGTAGGGTTCTTCACCACAAGTCTTTGAGCGTCGATCCAGAATGACTTTTTCTTTCCAGCAACTAACTCACCATGAATAAAGAGGTACACCCAGCTCTTACCACTGCCTTGGACCTGGATATTGATCAAAACAAAGCGTTGATTCTTCTCAGCTAACTGAAGAGCCACCCACACATTAAAGAGATGCCCCCTATAAATCTGCTTGGATCAACATAAATCAAATTAGCAAAACTAATCCTCGCAGCAACCCTTCTAATTATATTCTGCCTCAGCTTATTTCCCATAAGAAAGATCAAATTCCTGGTTAGATTGACCAAGGATTGATCCATCAGGGACTAGCCCAGCCCCTGATAGTTCCAGCAGATAGGACTCATGGCCTCTAAGGCGGTTATTAAGAGTCAACCGCCACAAGCCCTGTTATGTTCTCTACCATGGCTAAAGATTCGCTCGCTTTGTCTTTAAGACTCATGGTATGAAAGGGTTCCCTCTCCTCCCATGAGGTAAGTCGAGGCTTGAGATAGTTTTTTTGTCTCTGCTTTTAGTTTGGCTGCCTTCTTCAAATTCATCATCTTCCTCGAGTTTTTCTTTATCAAGGATGATTCATTGGAGTTAACATCGGCCTAAAAGGAATTTGGAATAGCTTCTCCACTAAACAGTTTTTCTACTCACATCACTTTCTTTACATGTAACAGGATCAAGTTGCTAAATCAATACCTCGCCTATTTTCACCATCATTTGAATCGACACTTTCATCATGGCCTTTGTATGTTTGCTGTCAGTCCAAATGTCTTGTAACGGGAAATGCCTTTTCCTTCCCTCCTCCCCTCCATTCTAACTTCCCGCAGCAGCATAATCATCCTTACAATCTAGGCTGTCATCCATATCGTTTAGGGCCATGAGCGCTTCCCCGTGTTTGAAGGACACCTCTTCTATCATGGGGTTCATATAGGCTTGAAGAAGGGCAATCTGCATGTCGTGATACATTTGGCTGGCCCTACTTTCTTCCTGGGCTAACTAGGGGGACTTATTCACATCTAAGTTGTCAACCTCCATTGGACCTTTACCTCTTCCTCCGGGGCTTCCCTAAATTTATGAAATGATGACTCTGTTTGATCCATATTCAACTGCTCCAAGGTATATAGGCTGTGAAGCCCTTGTACCCATAACTTTCATAGTATTTTCAACACCATTGCTAAATTAGTTCACCAATGTCCTAAATACGTCATTTAAACTTTTTTGAAATGTCCATTCTAATTTGATATAGTTATTGATAATAGTGACTTTAATCACTAATAATTAAGAAATGATCCTTTTTTTAGGGAAAAAAACTTTTAATGTGAAATTGGACTCTCATATATGAATTAATTTAAAATATACAATTGAAGAGATACATTTAGCATTGTCAAGAAAGTAATACTATTAAAAAGTATAGTTACTTACGTTTTAATGCCTCGATAATTGTGGAAATCATTAAAAGGCACCCGACCTTCCCAATTTATTATTTTATTACCTTAGGTTTTGTTGGTGTTGATAAATAAGATTTTCTTTAGCGAAACCCAACCGGAAATATGAAAAGAAAAAACTTTCCCTGACTCAACTACCTCATTTTGTTGCCTCACACTAAAGTTTCGACGCTATGATGAACCTTTTATTCCCTAGGACAACAAAAAACAACATTTGAATGTAATTTGTACGAATACGGCAACGTTTGTGATATATTTTAAATATTGTAAGTAGGGGTGTGCAAAATACGGTTTAAACCGTAATCCAAATCGGACCAAGCCATAAATTACGGTTTGATTTGTTTAATTTGGTTTATGGTTTGAAAAATTATGGTTTGGTTTAGAAAACTTTGGTTTTTAGGATTTACGGTTTAGGTTTGGTTTAAAACCAAACCTAAACCATAAACCATAAAAACTATAAACTAAAGAATTCAATGATTATTTATATCATCCAAATCATAACAAGTTATGTTAGTGGAAAAATTTACTTGATAACCCGATAAAAATAATTAGGGTTCTTTACACCAAAAGTCTTTGTACTTTTTTTATCGTATTAATTTAAGCCTTATACTTTTAATTATGTAAATTTAGTCCCTTTATAATTTATATTATATCAATTTAGTCATTTGGTCAAATTTAAATTAAGGTAATGATGTAATTTTTAATGACAGAATTATATTAGATGTAAGTAATATCCACTAGTTGATCCAATTTAACTCAATCTGTGATTAAACCACTAAATATTTTATTAACAACTTAATAAAAATTTTACCGACCCAATTTTACTAGTGAATTTTCCAAAAAAAGTTACTACGGAATTTAATAAACTAATTTTATGTATTGTTCTTAATTTTTGTTTATATAGTATATAGTATAAACATATATTATACTATTAATTAGAAAAAAAAGTAAAGTTTTCGTATTTTTTTAATGTTTTTGTAGTGAATGATAATTATAATATTGATCAAATTAGGTTTATATTAGTATTAATAACAATTTTTTATTATAATGATTAAAATCATAAACCGGACCGGACCGGACCGGACCGTAATTACGGTTTGGTCCGGTTTGGTTTATGAGATAAAACGGTTTGATTTTGGCTTAAAAAATTGTCAAACCGGACCGTGTGCACCCCTAGCTGTAAGTATTACCAACGGTAATTTTGATCAACATACCTATACAATAATTTACTGTTGATACACATTACTTTATAGCCAAGTCTACAACTCTCTCAAAATCCTTCCCACCCCAATATCCTAACGTTTCAAACACTTCTTGATGCAACCCAGCATTGAGGAGTTGGATCCTGGCGTCACTGGGTTGGCGCCAACACCTTGGCGGATGCATAAGGCAGGAGCGCGGAGGAAGTGTTTGAGATAGAGTAGGATTAGTTCAAGTTTAAATTCAGATTTAATTTTTATATTTTTTATCTTTTAGAATTTAATTCAAATTAGGATTAGCCTCTCTATATATACATAGAGAAATCTTGGGTTTGGGTAGTTCATAATTTCATTTTTTTCCCCCCTTTTCAGAGCCTCGTTCTTTGGTTGTGAGATTAGAGCATTTATTTTCCCCCGTTTGTTTTATTAACTATTAATAAAATTAAGGGAAGGCTCTTGAACCTTCCCGTTTCTCCAAAATTTTCACTTATGCTCTGCATCAGTTGGCATCAGAGCTCAGATGGCCCGTCGTCGACAAAGGAGCGCGGGAATTGAGGACGTTTACGAGCGGGACTTCCAAAGGTAGACCGTGCGGAAGTTTGAGGAGTTGGAGGAGAAATTCTAGTGAATCGAGCATTGCTGGATTCAAGTGGAGGCAAATCTCGATCTTGAACTCGGAACCCAGCCCCAACGCCCATTAACACCGGGTGCGGATGGAGACATAGACGAGAGATTTTAGAATCCTTTCTCGGATGCTGAGCTACCAGTCCAAAGGCAGAAGAGAGCTCGGCCTTTTACCCAAGACACCAATGATTATGAAGATCGGAGCTGGGAATCCGGCCTCCAAAATGAAATTCCAGAGTTTAATGGTGGAGGAAGCCCTGATGATTTCTTAGATTGGCTCATAGCTGTCGAGGAGGTTCTGGAGTTCAGGGAGGCGCCGGAGACAAAGCAGGTGCCGCTTGTTGCTAATCAGTTACGAGGTAGGGAAGCCACCTATAGACGCAGCTGAAACAGATTTGAAGGTGCCAAGGAAAAGCCAAGATAGATTCCTGGGAGAAGATGAAAAAGCATATGCGAGGCGCCTTCTTGCCTCACAACAACACCAAAATGATGTATCAGCGCTTACAAGGGTTGCGACAAGGCTCGAAGTCTGTGGAGGAGTAAACGGCTGAGTTTTATTCGTTGATCACCTAGAATGACTTGGCGGAAAATGGAGAGCAATTGGCGGATCGATACATAAGTGGGTTGAGTGAGTCAACACAAGAGGTCTTGAATATGTTTGACATCCCCACCGTCTCTAAAGCAAATCAGAGGACCGTGAATATTGAACACCGACAAAAGCATCGCCAAGTTGGCGGCACTTGGGGGTCGCAGGTTGGTGGCAGAGACAACGCAAGGGTGGCACCTACTCAGGCCATACAGAATAGGCCTCCAATCGCCAATGCTAGTAAAACTAACGCACAAGACTTGGCAGGAACATCAAGAACTCGTTACTTCAAGTGTGAGGAAATAGGGCACCGAGCTGCTGAGTGTTGAAAGGGTGATAGGGCTAGAAAGGGCCTTTACATAGAGGAACTCCATAACAAAGTTGGCAAGATCGCAGAGGATGAGACCCAAGAGGACTTGGTGGGTCAGCAAGAGGATGCCATAGCGGGTGATGAGGGGCATCTATTGGTGATTAGGCAAGCTTGTTTGGCGCTTAGAGAAGAGCAGGGGGATAGTTGGCTACGAAAAAACATGTTCCAGACCACATGTATCATTGGCGGTAGGGTGTGCCGCGTGGTCATCGACTCTAGTAGCTGCGAGACTGTTATATCGGAAGAAGTAGTCGCCAAACTGGGATTGAAGATGAAAGCTCATCCTAGCCCTAAAAATTTGTCTTGGCTCAATAAAGGAAATCAAGTGACCGTCTCAAAATGTTGCTTGGTTAATTTTTCGATTGGGACAAGGTACAAAGATGGGGTATGGTATGACATCGTCCCCATGGACGCTTGTCATTTGCTATTGGGGGGCCCATGGCAATTTGAAAGGAGTGCCGTTCATGACAGGAGGAAAAATACTTACACCTTCATGTTCGAGGGGACCAAGATCATCTTGCAACCCAAGAAGGACGAGGCACCACAGGCTATCAAAGCCCAGCATCCGAACATACAAGGACGAGCCTTGTTCGGCAAAGAGATTGGCGGCGCCAAGTTCGTGTTTGTGTTGATTGGAAAGGAGTGCAAGTTTAGTCAGGAGGAAGTGCCGAATGAAGTTGCCACTTTACTGAGAGAATATGTTGACGTGTTTTCGAAAGAGCTACCAAAGGCGTTACTGCCTTTAAGGGAATTTCACCATTGCATTGACTTGGTGCTGGGTGCCTCCTTACCAAACAGACGCCACTATCGAATGAGTCCTTTAGAGCACGAAGAACTGATATGTCAGGTCGAGGACTTACTCACCAAGGGTTTTATCCATGAGAGTCTAAGCCCATGGGCCGTGCCTACTCTACTCACGCCAAAGAAGGATGGAAGTTGGCGGATGTGACAACCGAGCAATTAACAAGATCATGGTAAGGTACCGATTCCCCATACCAAGGTTGGATGACTTGCTTGACCAACTTCAGAGCTCTTCGGTATTCACGAAGCTAGATCTCAAGAGTGGGTACCATCAAATTCGAATCTCGCCTGGAGATGAGTAGAAGACTGCCTTCAAAATAAGAGAATGGCATTACGAGTGGCTAGTCATGCCTTTCGAATTGTCCAACGCACCTGGCACTTTCATGAGGTTCGTAAATCAAGTCCTTCGGCCGTTCATTGGGAGGTTTGTCATTGTCTACTTTGATGATATTTTAATCTATATCCAGGATCAGGTTGAGCACATGAAGCACCTCAAGGAAGTGCTGAACACCTTGAGGGAGCAGCATCTATTTGCGGCTTCGAAGAAGTGCGAGTTTGTGAAAGATCAGGAGGTGTTCCTTGGTTTCATTGTGTCCAAGGACGAAATCTCAGCTGATGAATGAAAGATAGCATTCGTCCGCGATTGGCCTCAACCGAGGACGATTAGGGAAGTTCGAAATATTCATGAGTTGGCGTCTTTCTACAAGAGGTTTGTGCCTAATTTCAGCACAGTGATGGCGCCAATAACAGATTGCATGAAGCAGGGTTCTTTCACCTGGACATCAGAGGCAGCTACCGCCTTTGCAGATATCAAGAGGCGGCTCACTACAGTGCCAGTGTTAGCTTTGCCAGACTTCTAAAAGACATTTGAGTTGCACACGGGCGCGTCCAAGGTGGGAATTGGTGCGGTACTCAACCAAGAAGGGAGGTCCATCGCCCACTTTGGTTAGAAGCCTGACGGGAGCAAGCTAAACTATTCCACATATGATGTTGAGTTCTACGCGGTGGTCTAGGCACTGAGGCATTGGAAGTCTTACCTTGCCAATAAAGAGTTTGTGCTATAAATGGACAATGTCGCCTTGAAATATATCAACAGTCAAGATAAGCTCTCAAACCATCACGCCAAGTGGGCAAGGTTCATTCAACTCTTTCACTTTGTGCTAAAGCACAAGTCAGGAGCAATGAATAAGGTGGCATATGCATTGAGCAAGCAGAGCGTTATCATGATCGAGAGCAAGATGGAGGCCACGGGGTTTGAGCAGTTGGCGAATCAATACCACAATGACCCTACGTTTTGCAAGACGTGGCAGGAAGCACAATCAGGGAGTGTTCCTGGATACTCTATGCATGACGGCTATCTGTTCAAGGGCAATCAACTGTGCATCCCAAACTCAAACTGGCGGTTTAAGATCATTGAGAAGAAGCACGATGCGGGGCACATGGGCCGAGATAAGACGTTGCGGCTTGTTTCTGCCAAGTACTTTTGGCCTATCATACTCAAGGATGTGGAGAGGTACATTAAACAATGCCGTGTTTATCAGGTTTCAAAAGGATGAATGAACAACGCCGGCTTATATATGCCATTACAAATTCCAAGTCCGCCGTGGACCGACGTCAGCATGGACTTTGTTTTGGGCTTACCGAGAATGACTAGCGGTATTGACTCCATCTTCGTTGTTGTGGACCGTTTCCCCAAGATGGCACTCTTAATCGGGTGTAAAAGAGCTGCTGACGCCATACATGAAGTGGGACTCTACTTCTGGGAAGTATATAAGTAGCATGGACTTTCGTCCACTTCTAGCGAACATTGTGGAGGATAGCGAATACATCTCTCGCCTTTAGCACAGTTCACCATCCTCAAACGGATGCACAAACCTAGGTCATGAAAAAGTCTTTGGGAAATCTTCTCCACTGTCTTGTTGCTGATAACGCCAGGGGATGGGAGGTGAAGTTGCATTAAGCAGAGTTGGCCTATAACAGCTCCGTTAGTAGGAGCACAGGGTTCATGCCATTCACAATAGTCTATGGCTTTGTTCCCCTTTCTCCTATGGATTTAACGCCTGCACCGGATTTGACACACCCGCATGGAAACGCGGAAGACCTAATCACTTCACTCCAAGACATCCATGAGAAAACAAGGGCTCACTTCACTCCAAGACCTGTGATACTTCACGTCAGGTGAAGGAGGACCGCCTAACCGCCTAACCGTTTCTTGCTCCTTTCCTTCAACCTGAGCAAGAAACTCCAAGCCCCCATTGTTAAAGGGACTTAGAACACCGTGGGCTTTCACGTTATGTGAAAGCCAACCGCCTATGATCCTTCACGTCAGGTGAAGAATGACCGCTTAACTGTTTCTTTCTCCTTTCCTTCAACTTGAGCAAGAAACTCCAAGTCCCCATTGTTAAAGGGACTTAGAACACCGTGGGCTTTCACGTTAGGTGAAAGCCAACCACCTGTGATCCTTCACGTCGGGTGAAGGATGACTGCCTAACTGTTTCTTGCTCCTTTCCTTCAACCTGAGCAAGAAACTCCAAACCCCCATTGTTAAATTGACTTAGAACACCGTGGGCTTTCACGTTAGGTAAAAGCCAACCACCTGTGATCCTTCACGTCAGATGAAGGACGACCGCCTAACCATTTCTTGCTCCTTTCCTTCAACCCGAGCAAGAAAATCCAAGCCCCCATTGTTAAAGGGACTTAGAACACCATGGGCTTTCACGTTAGATGAGAGCCAACCGCCTGCGATCCTTCACTTCAGGTGAAGGATAACTGCTTAGCAATTTCTCCCTCCTTTCCTTCAACCTGAGCAAGAAACTCCAAGCCCCCATTGTTAAAGGGACTTAGAACACCGTGGGATTTCATGTTAGGTGAGAGCCAACCGCCTGGGATCCTTCACGTCAGGTGAAGGACAACCGTTTAGTAATTTCTTGCTCCTTTCCTTCGACTTGAGCAAGAAACTCCAAGCCCCCATTGTTAAAGGGACTTAGAACACCGTGGGCTTTCACGTTAGGTGAGAGCCAACCACCTGCGATCCTTCATGTCAGGTGAAAGATGACCACCTAACCGTTTCTTGCTCCTTTCCCTCAACTTGAGCAAGAAACTCCAAGCCTCCATTGTTAAAGGGACATACAACACCGTGGGCTTTCACATTAGGAGAAAGCCAACCGCTTGTGATCCTTCACGTCAGGTGAAGGATGACCGCCTAACCATTTCTTGCTCCTTTCCTTCAACCTGAGCAAGAAACTCCAAGCCCCCATTGTTAAAGGGACTTAAAACACCTCGAGCTTTCACGTTAGGTGAAAGCTAACAGCCTGTGATCCTTCACGTCGGCTGAAGGATGACCGCCTAACCGTTTCTTGCTCCTTTCCTTCAACCTGAGCAAGAAACTCCATGCCCCCATTATTAAAGGGACTTAGAACACCGTGGGCTTTCACGTTAAGTGAAAGTCAACCACCTGTTATCCTTCACGTCAGGTGAAGGGTGACCGTCTAACTATTTCTTGCTCCTTTCCTTCAACCTGAGCAAGAAACTCCAAGCCCCTATTGTTAAAGGCACTTAAAACACCGTGGGCATTCACATTAGGTGAAGGCCAACCGCCTGTGATCCTTCACATCAGGTGAAGGATGCCCGCCTAACCATTTCTTGCTCCTTTCCTTGAACCTGAGCTAGAAACTCCAAGCCCCCATTGTTAAAGGGACTTAGAACACCGTGGGCTTTCACGTTAGGTGAGAGCCAGCCGCCTGCGATCCTTTACGTCAGGTGAAGGATAACCGCTTAGCAATTTCTTGCTCCTTTCCTTCAATTTGAGCAAGAAGCTCCAAGCCCCCCTTGCTAAAGGGACTTAGAACACCGTGGACTTTCACGTTAGGTGAGAGCCAACCGCCTGCGATCCTTCACGTCGGGTGAAGGATAACCGCTTAGCAATTTCTTGCTCCTTTTCTTCACCCTGAGCAAGAAACTCCAAGAGCCCATTGTTAAAGGAACTTAGAACACCGTGGGCTTTCATGTTAGGTGAAAGCCAACCGCCTGTGATCCTTCACATCTGGTGAAGGATGACCTCCTAACCGTTTCTTGCTCCTTTCCCTCAACCTGAGCAAGAAACTCCAAGCCCCCATTGTTAAAGGGACTTAGAAGACCGTGGGCTTTCATGTTAGGTGAAAGCCAACCGCCCGTGATCCTTCACGTCAGGTGAAGGATGACCGCCTAACCATTTCTTGCTCCTTTCCTTCAACCTGAGCAAGAAATTCTAGGGCCCCATTGTTGAAGGGACTTAGAACACCGTGGGCTTTCACATTACGTGAAAGCCAACCGCCTGCGATCCTTCACGTCAGGTGAAGGATAACCACCTAATCTGTACTTACGAGACCCGAGGGTCTGTGCCACGTGGTGCTTTCTCTCTCGTCTTGCCCTTTTTGATTCCTTTTCGTATAAAAGCCCTAAGAAAGCCCTAATTTCCCCATTTCCTCATCTTTACTCTGCGATTTTCGCCCTTGTTTCTGCATTTTTCCCTCTAACTCTCCTTTGATCCTTACCTCCACTTGTTTTCGTGATGATTCAAAGGTATTTACTCGTTTTCTTACTACTTTTGAAACACTTTCTGGGTTTTTCTTTTTCTTTTGCTTTCGCCCTTCGTTTGTCAGGCTATATCTCCTGTTGAGACTTCCATGGTGGAATCAAAGGTTCCCCTGGTGGAGCTTGAGGTACCCATGGAAGAGCTTGACGAAGGCATCGAGCCGGAGGCCCAGCTCATAGATGATCTTAACACATTACTTGCCGGCTGTCCTTCCGTTTGTCCTGGGGAGGCTGTGGTGTTTTTTGGCCAGTCTATTTCTCCCTCCATATGTTGGCCTGGTCCTGAGAACACGTTGTTGACTCCTGACACTAACGCCCCCGCCCTACCAACAGGAAACTTTGGTGGGACTTCCGCCCGTTGTCTGGATAAGATCCCTTCCTAACTCTTTTTCGTTATTTTGCCCTTTACCTTTTTGGACTAGCTAAATGGCTCCAAAACGCATGCAGTAGGGCAGTGGACGTCCAGGTCATGGTGGAGGAGCATCATCTGATGTGGGAATGGTGGTGGAGCCGTTATCTCAATTGGCTCCCTCATCCCCAACGTCCCCTGAGGAAATGGTCGTTCGGGCTCCATATCCTGACACAGCCGCGGCTCTACCCCTAGGAAGCCTTGTATCCTCTTTAGCCACGGTAGAGGGGATGAGAAAATTTCAAGAAAGATATTTTTTCCCAAATGATTACGAGGTGGTTGGCCCTAGGGAGAGCGACAATATTTTATACCCTCGTTCCCCTGAATTCTTTGCTGTTAGTGTGGACTCCTCAGCTTGCGATTTCCCTTACCGCCTATCCTGGAGCGGGTTTTTAGGCAATACTCTATATGCCCCAGCCAAATTACCCCCAACAGTTTCCGTAATATTTACGGTTTCCTTCTTACTTGTTTTGTGGCTGGATTAATCCCCTCTACCCGTAGTTTTGATTTTTTATTTAGCGCCAAGCAACTTAAAGGTGTCGTCAGCTTTGAGGGGAAGAGTGGGATTAAGTTTATAGAGCTCAACCCCTCAAAGGTGAACTTTTGGAAGAACAGGTTCGTTTGGGTCAAGCCCCCTTATCCCCTCGGCATCCCTCATTACTGGACCCCGCTGAATAAGTGTAGCATCGCCTCAGCGGACGAGCTATCTAACTTAGACGAGGAGGTAGTTCAATACTTTGAGAGGGATTTCGGGTGCACGGTACCTCGCTACCAAAGAGGTGTTGTGCCAAGATAAAGTTTTGATCCGGGCAGGCTTATGCGCCCGGCCGGTTAGCGGTGAGTAATTCTCTGGGGATGGGAAAATTTTTCTTTTTGGTTTATACCGCCTCTTAATAATTCTATCTTGGCTGCTTAATTACTTCTTTCCAGGACCAGAGGACGACGTGGATAATGTGGCACTCATGGAATCCAGTCGTGAGGAGCAGAGAAAAAAGGGGCGAAGGGGTGAGGGTAAAGGTAAGAAAACCATCAGGAGAAGTAAGAGGACGGTTGTTGAGGAAGGAGAGGGACCTCCTAAGAAGGTCACGCGGTCTAAGAAGTCACAGGGGGATGCTCCTACTTCGGGCGGTAGTTCGAAGGCACCCACTCTGCCAGAGGTCGTCTCTGAGATACCCATAGTCCAAGTGTCCTCGGCCACTGGGGGGTTTTTCTCCAGCTCCAAGTGATCAGGAAGTACGTACTTCCATGCCCCATCAGGGGAATGGCGGAGCATCAGCCGTGCCTTATCCTCGGGATGTCCCGACAACGGAACCTTTTGTGGATGAGAGGCCCAGTGCTACGCCTGCTGTTACCGTCCCCTTGTCGGGGGTGACCGTGGATGAACCCCCTCCAACTCTTGTCACACCGGCGAGTGGTCCAACAGCTCAGGCTCCGGGAGAAGGGACAAACGTAGGCCTAGAGCCAGAAAGGGAGGAAGAAGGACGGAGGCCCTTGGAAGTGCCGGCAGTGGCACCGAAACCACCCTCGGTAGAGACGGTAATGCCAGCCCCTATGCCTCCAAGAGGAGGGTCCCCTGTCCGGACCTCATCTTCGCTGCCAGGATCGTCCCGTGAGGCAGTGAGGCCTGACGTGGAAATAGACGACAGCCTTCTTCCCTCGTTTCATATAGACCTGACCGCCCCTAATGATTTTGCCGGCATCCCTCCTGAGCCTCAAAGGGAGGTTCCTAGAGAAGAGGGAACTCCTGTTGATGAAGGTACACGGCCTGGAGATTCTGCCTGCCTTTCCCCACGCCAAAGCGTTGGTGCAATTTAGCGCACCGCCTTGATGGTTCTTTCGTCTGGAGACCCTCAAGTTGTGACTAGCGACACGGTAGCTACCTGCATTGCTAAGGTAAAAACCACTTACTATACTTTTGAGTTATTATCACGTTGACTACATGCTTTGGTAATTTATCCTTCAGGTCATCTCCCTGTCCGTTGCTATGGCCTTAGGGTGGTTTCATGAACAGGAAGCCGCCACACAGGAACTGACCCAGTTGCGGGAGGAAAACAGGAAGGCGATTGAGGCGGCACAGAGAGTAGAAGAAGAAAAAGAGGAGCAGGCTAGGACCGTACTGAGGATAGAGAGGGAGAAGGAGATGCTGGCGGTTGAGTCTCAGGGCCTAAAGGATGATGTTGGCAAGCTGAGGGATGAGAAAGAAGCGCTGGCGGTTGAAGCTCAAGGCTTAAAGGATGATATTGGCAAGCTGAGGGATGAGAAAGAAGTGCTGGCGGTTGAAGCCCAGGGACTGAAGGAAGGCTTTCAAAAGCTGTAAGAGGAACTATCTTCCCAACAGATGAGGTCGAAGATGCTTCTTACCGAGGCTCAACATGCCCGGGCTGAGGCTGCGGAGTCGGTTTCTCGATTCAGGGAAAGCTCTGAATTTCGTACGTCAATGAGTACCTTTTACTGGGAGGGTTTTGCCTTGGGCCTGTCAGCGTTTGCACTATGCTTAGCTTGTAGCCATCCTCAGCTCAGCCGTGAATTTCTCCAGCAGACGGCAGACCAACTTCGTCAAGAGATCGTTCGCTCCCGGGGAGCTGCTGGTGGCAGCCAGGCTTAGACCCCTTTAAGTTTAGCTTTTGCTCTTTTCTTCCCCTTTTCTTTTTTGTTGTAAATGTAAAGAGAATGTGAGGGGGTGCCCCTTTTTGTTGTAACCCCCCACTTTTTGACTTATACCTATATTTGTACATAATATACCAAGAGGCAGAAGTTCCTCTGTTCCCCTACCAGATGTGTGTTTTATTATAATCAATGATCACATATGGTTTGTTGCGTTCCGTTACCCTTCTTTGAATTGTGCTTTTTAATAAGCCTAACTCGTCATATCTTGGAACGAGATATCATAGAGTAATTTCTAAGAACGCACACTTTATTTATGTATGTGGGGTGCCGTCCTATTTTTTCTAAGATACAACCCACACGGTGCTTTCCACCGTGCTCTAATATCTTACGTAAGCTCTTTACAACTTACCGTGCTATACATAATACTTTTTGAGATTTTTGATATTCCAGACTCGGGGTACTTGGGAACCATCCATGCGTTCTAACTTGTAACCCGTTCCCCCAACTTCAGAGTCACATGGTAGGGCCCTTCCCAATTCGCCGCTACCTTGCCGACACCTATCCCTTGGGCCACGGTGTTGGTTCGTCGCAGGGCTAAGTCCCCCACTTCCAAGCTTCTTGTCCTCAGGTGTTTATTGTAATACTGAGAGATTCATTGCTTTTGAGCTACTATTCGAAGAAGGGCATCCTCTCTGACCTCATCCACCAAGTCCAAAGCGCACCTTCGTTGGTCTTTGTTGGGTAGATGATCGCAGTGTTGTATGCGGTAATTAGGTTCTCCCACTTCCACTGGGATAACCGCCTCCGCACCATAAGTTAGCATGAACGGGGTTTCTCCGGTACCCACGCGGTAAATCGTGCAGTGGGCCCATAGCACGCTAGGCAACTCTTCCACCCATCTTCCCTTAGCTTCGTCCAGCCTCCTTCAAAGCCCATTGAGTATTTGCTTATTTTCGGCCTCGGCTTGCTCGTTGCTCTGAAGATAAGCAACGGACGTGAAATGCTGAGCAATATTCATGCGCTGACAGTATGCTCGGAACCTTGGCGAGTCGAACTGTGTCCCGTTATCAGTGATAACGGTCCTGGGGATTCTAAAGCGCGTAATGACGTTCTTCCACAGAAATTGTCGGGTCGCGTTATCTGTAATCCGAGCTACCACCTCAGCCTCCACCCACTTACTGAAGTAGTCTACGGCCACTATCAAGAACTTCCTCTTCCCACTGGCTAAGGGAAAAGGAACTAAGATGTCCATTCCCCATTGATCGAAGGGTATGGGGTCAACAATATGTTGTAGTGGCGCGGCGGGAGCATGGATGAGCGGCGCAAATCTTTGGGATTTGTTAAATTTTAGTAAAAGGGTGCCGGCGTCCTTCCTCAGGGTGCCAAAAGGATCCTGCCCTTAACGCCATTCTAGTGAGGGCTAGCTTTCCAATGTGAACTCCACAGATTCCTTCGTGAATTTCTCTTAGGACGTAATCTCCTTCCTCCTGTGTTAGACATTTCAGCAAGGGATGTGTGAATGACCTTTTGTAGAGCTGCTGATTGATTATTGTAAAGCGTACCGCCCGCCTTCTCAGCCTTCGTGCTTCGATTTTTCCCGTGGGCTCCTTACCGTGAAGGATGAAGTCAAGAATCGGGTGCATCCACCCATCCTCTCATTGTACTTGCATCACCTCCATGGGCGCTGCCTGATCCACGTATTTAACATTGGATTCGTGAGTATGAATACATCCGCTCGGATTCGTACTTCCAGTACTAGCTAGGCGGCTTAGTTCATCTGCACAGTGATTACTTTCCCGGGAAATGCCCTGTACCCCGAAATCTTGAAATTCAGATACCTTGGCTTGAACCAATTCCAGGTACCGGGACAGGAGAGGTTCTTTAACCCCGTAGCTTCCTGTAACTTGGTTCACCACTAACTCTGAATCACTATAAGCCTCCAGACGAGTCGCCCCTCCAGCCTTAGCAAAATCCATACCGACCAATAGTGCCTCGTACTCGATCTCATTGTGAGTCGATTCAAAGTGTAACCTCACCGCGTATTCCGCACGCTCTCCTTCTGGGTTGATCAACACTATGCCTGCACCGCAGCCTTCTGAGTTTGCAAATCCATCAATGAATACCTTCCAGATAGACATCCCTTCAAGGGTTTCTGTTAGTTCGGGTATTTCAATTCTAAAGTCGCATTCTACCAAGAAGTCAGCTGATGCTTGGGCCTTAATAGCTCTTCGAGGTTGATAGTGTATGTCGTACTCATAAAGCTCAACCGCCCACTTAAGCATTTGCCCTGAACAATCCAACTTTGAGAGCAACTTCTTGAGCGGAAGGTTAGTGAGTACCGTGACCTCGTGGGACTGAAAGTAAGGTCTTAGCTTACGCGCCGCGGTGACCAGAGCTAGAGCGGTTTTTTCAATAGCAGGTTACCTCTTTTCTGGATCTTTGAGAGTTTGGCTTATGAAGTAGATCGGGAGTTGCTATCCTTGCCGGTCTGCTATCAATACCGCGCTTGTAGCGTTTCCTGAAATGGCCAGGTAGAGACCCAGCTTTTCATTCGGTTCAGGAGAGGTGATCATAGGGAGGTGCGCCAAATGCTGCTTCAATTGATCGAAAGCGTGTGCGCATTCCTCGTTCCAGAGAAAAGGTTGTTTCCCTCGTAGTACCTTAAAAAACCGGTTGAGCGAAGCCATGCAACCAGCAAGTTTATGCACATCCTTAGGGCAACGGGGAGGTCTCAGGTCAAGTATGGCCTGTACCTTCCTGGGGTTTGCTTCGATCCCTCGAGAACTTACAATAAAGCCTAGGAACTTGCTGTCTGGTACGGAGAACGAACATTTCTCCTGGTTCAACTTCATGCGGTATCTCCGAAGTGCTTCCAAGGCTTCTCTTAAGTCAAAAACATGCTACAACTTATGTTTTGACTTAACTATCATGTCATCCACATAGACCTCCATGTTGCATCCTATTTGTGGTGCAAAGACCTTGTTCACCAGCCGTTGATAGGTAGCTCCTGCATTCTTGAGCCCAAACGGCATAACTTTGTAGCAGTATGTTCCTTCTGCTGTGATGAAGGTCGTTTTCTCTTCATCGGCCGCATGCATTTGAATCTGATGGTACCTTGAAAAGGCATCCATGAAACTGAATAGCTCGAAGCCCGCCGTTGAATCTACCAGCCTGTCTATTTTGGGCAGGGGATAAGAGTCCTTTGGGCAGGCTTCATTGAGATCTGTGAAATCCACACACATCCTCCAGCTTCCATTAGACTTTTTTTACTAATACCACATTGGCTAGCCACTCGGGGAATAACACCTCCCGTATAAACCCGGCATGGGATAACTTTTCCACCTCGGCTTTAATGACATCGTTACATTCTGTACAAAAGCTGCGCCTTCGCTGTTTAACGAGCGCCTTGTTATTACAAACGTTAAGCTGGTGAGTGATCACTTCAGGCGGTATTCCTAGCATTTCCTTTGCGGCAAACGCGAAAACATCTCGGTATTGCCTCAAAAGCTCGCCACTCTCCTCACGCAGATGCCGAGGGAGTGAATGCCCAAATAGGTGTAACATCTAGGTTCCAACTCATACTTTTCAAAGGGTGGAGGAAGAGGACGCTTTTTCGGAGGTGAGCTGGGCTCAAGAGGTTTGGCTGCCATTACAGCCATATTAGAGTAAGTATGGTAATATTCTGAAAATGCGCCACACCTTCCTCGTATTGTCATGATGTCCCCAGTATCCGCCTCAAACTTCATTGCTAGATGGTATGTAGATACCACAGCCTTTAAATGGTTTAGGGAGGGTCTTCCCAAGATCGCATTGTAGGAAGGAGGGTTAATAACGAGGAACTCTATCTTAACAGTTCGCTGCTCATTTTCGTTCCTGAAAATGGTGGACAACGTTATTTTACCCCATGGCAGAATGGGCACCCCTGTGAAGCCCACGACGGGGTATGGTGCTGGTACGAGCGCACTAAGCAGTATTCCCATTTTATTGTAGCATTCTAAGAATAGAATGTCTGCAAAACTGCCCTGGTCAATCAGTATTCTACGTACCGTGTGTTCGCAAATGTTGGCGGTAATGACGAGGGGGTCCTCTTGTCGTGAATCTATTCCTTGGGCATCCTCTTTAGTGAAGCTGATGCACCGGGGCGGGTTCCGAGCCGCATCCATTTCTTCCTTTGTGACCTTTGCTCCTTCTTTTGATGAGGGGGGAGCATGTCTTAGGGAAATGGTAGGAATGACCTTGGTCGTTGCATTCCCAGGACCTTTTCCGCCCTCGTTTGCGACCTGGGCTTTCCCAATCTTCATTCTCTTTAGCATGGCGTATTCTTCCCACTGACCAGTACGCTCCTTGAGGCGGAAGTCCAAGGCCCGGCAGTTTGCCGTGTCATGTGTAGTGACCTGATGGAACAAGCACCACATTGCTTTGCCGTCCCCAGAAGGGACGGAGTCTCGGTTTTTGGGCAGCCCCATCTTTTTTACCTCCAAAAGCTGACGGGGTACAGTCTGCCAGTTTTGGGTCCTAAAGACAGGTGCTGGCCTTCTGGCGAGCCGGATGTTACCTCGGGGTAGCCTGGGGTTATCCTTCGACCCTAAAGACGCCTGGGCTACTTCGGCCCTAGGCGTTACCCACATGACATCCTCTGCTAGGATGTACTTGTCGGCTTTTCGCCATAGCTTGTCAACGGTCGAGGGCAGCCCCTTTGCCAGCGCGAATTTAAAATTAGGGTTCTGCAATCCATTGATGAAGGCAGTGATAATCGTTTCATCAGATAAGGTGGCGACATCAATCATGGCTCGTGTGAATCGTTTCACATAACTTCGTAAGGGTCCGACATCGTGCTGTTGTAACTTGAGAAGGTGTGCCACTATCTTTCTTCTTCGCTTGTTGCTAACAAAATGCCGAGCGAATCTCTTAAAAAGCTCTGTAAAACTGTCCACAGACGAATTAGGAAGGGAGGCGAACCAATTCTGTGCAACCCCTTTTAAGGTGGCAGGAAAACACTTACACCAAATGTCCTCCCCCACATCTTGTAAGTACATTCGCGCCATGAATCCGGCCAAGTGGTCTTATGGGTCTTGAGTTCCATCGAATAAATCGATGTTTGGGATTTTGACCTTCCTTATGAGAGCCGACAGAATTCGGGACGTGAACGGTGAGTGAGTTCCCGGCACAGTATAGGATGTGGCCGGTCTAGGATCCTTATTTGCGTGATTGGGGTAAGTGCTTGCCGTGGAAGCCGTGGCTCACTTGGACTTTGTGTCCGAGAACACCGGGAAGCGGTGGTAAATCTATCCGGTTGTGGAATATATTCTGTATCGTTAGCAGGTGTGTGTGAAAAAAGTTGATGTATTTGCTGTTGGAGTTGCTCAAATTGTTCTTGAGTGACATAACGAGGGTTAGGATGCCCCCTATTGGTGCTGGAGTGACTGGTGCTTGACATGCGAAAGGTTTGGAATGCCCTTCCCACAGACGGCTCCTATGGTTTATGGGATTTTTGGTTTGGTTCTTGAGGGTAGAACTAGGCTCAAGTTCCTTATCTTCTTTGTGGGGATCCTCCCCCTATTTATAGTGGATATATGCGTGTGCATGAAGTATTCAAAGGTGTACTGCCTGGTTGCCATTGGTACAAGGGGCGGTGGTGCCTTCCAGGTGTGATATTGCTTAGGTGCGGACAGGAGGGGAGGTGGTAATGACCCCTGGGCTTGATGTCACCTGGGGATGGTCAAGAAGGGAGGCAGTAACGACACCCGGGCCTGGTACCGCCTGGGTATAGCCTGGGAAGGGGGCGGTGATCACCCCTGGTCCCAGTACCGCTTGGGACTAGCCAGGGAAGGCGACGGTAGTGTCCCCTGGTCTCGGTACCGCCTGGGTGTAGCCAGGGAAGGTGACGGTAGCATCCCCTGGCCTTGGAACCGCCCGGGAGTAGCCAGGGAAGGTGACGGTAGCGTCCCCTGGCCTCGGTACCGCCCGGGAGTAGCCAGGGAAGGTGACGGTAGCGTCCTCTTGCCTTGGTACCGCCTGGGGACTATTTTTATATTCATCAATATGTAATATAAGTAATATAACAAACTCGTACATCACAAACTTGTATATAGATAGCATAAGTAATAGGGTTTTGAAAGATAATATTTGTGTAAGGATATGATATAATTTTAATGTCTGAGTAGGGATATTTTTGTTCTACAAATTTTAAGTTTTTAATTCTGCTTTTGCTTAAAATTAGAAGTACCAAATTTCTGCTTCTGCTTTTAATAAAAAGTGCTTTTCAAAATTTACTTAACACTTTCAGATTTCAGAAAAGTGATTTTTTTTAGAAAAATGTAATTATTTTTTCAGAATAAATAATTTCAAACAGACCCTAAATTAGGTTTTGTGGAGGCTTTGACTTTCAAGGTTGTGTAGACCTAGAAAGTGTCAACTGTGTAGTTAGGCGTGTATCCTAGAGGCGGCGCCAGTACCTGCTGCACCGGCTTAGATCCAAGAGGGGTGCAAAACCGTCTTAAAGAGATCTTGATCCACACCTTGCTCAATTGTTACATTATTGATATTTCGTCACTTCCAGCGTTCCAGGTAATATATTTCTACTTTATAAGTTCTGTTTAGTATTTTTCGTATTTGGGTTCCAACAATTTTAAGATGATTTCTTTGGCCTTCGAAGGTAAATCTAGTAAGGTTAAATTTGTCTCTGTTAATGAGAATAATTTTTAATGTTCTCTTCCATAAAATGTTAATTTACCTGGAAGGACAACATAATGTGTGCCCAGAATAAGATTGTTTGTGTAGCATGTGCTATTGATTTTTCTTTTAGCACAACTTGATGGTTGTTAAAGATTTATAGACTAAAAAAAATAAATGAATCTAGAATGACTCATGTATACATGCAGTGGACTTTTTTTTGCAAAATGGTTTGTTTTGAAAAAAAATTTAGAAATTTGGCTCCCTTTGAAAAATATTTAGTCATATGGCCCCTTTCATTGTAGCGAAGTGGGTGCACGATGTACGGCATGTCGTGCAGCAATATTGCACGACGTTCCGTACGTCGTGCAACACATGGCCATTGTTGCACGCCGTCCCGTAAGGCGTGCAACAGTACCCTTTTTTTTTTTTTTTACCCTCTTTAAAATTAAAAAAATTAATAAAATTTCTTTATAATTTAAATTATTTTAATTTTTAAAATAAAATATCCCGGGCGCACTTATCGGCTGGATTATTTACTTAAGTTCAATCACATACTATTGACCTTGTACTATTTGCTTATTATGTGCCTTGTACTATTTGATGTGCCCGTGCTTATGCTTTGTGCTTTTGCTTATGCTTTCAGGATGTCTGCTCCCATGACGACACTATATTCACGTTGGGGGTCCTCGGAAACAGCCTCTTTTCCACCCGGAAGGGGGAAGGCTGCGTACATCCACCCTCCCCAAACCCTGCTTTCGCTGGAGCCTTTGGCACTGGGACTGTTGTTGTTGTTAAATTATTTTAATTCTTAATTTTATAATTTGAATCACTAAATATGTATACATTTTAAATTAAAAGGTATATGTATATTATTATTTGAACTATTAATATTTAAATGAAGAGATGTTGATTTAAAATGTATTATAATACTATTAATATACATATAGTTCAAATAATAATATATATATACCTTTTAATTTAAAATGTATACGTATTTAGTGATTCAAATTATAAAATTAAGAATTAAAATAATTTAACAAGTGTTCCAGTGCCAAAGGCTCCCGCGAAAGCAGGGTCTAGGGAGGGCGGATGTACCAACCTTCCCCCTTCTGGGTGGAAGAAAGGCTGTTTTACGAGGACCCCCAACCTGAATATCGTGTTATCATGGGAGCAGGCATCCTGAAAGCATAAGCATGGGCACATCAAATAGCACAATGCACATAATAGGCAAATAATACAATGTCAATAGTATGTGATAAAATCTAAGCAAATATACCAGCAGATAAGTGCGCCCCTGTGATATTTTTATTTTAAAAATTAAAATAACTTAAATTAAAAAGAAATTTTATTAATTTTTTTTAATTTAAAAAAGGTAAAACTAAAAATAAAAATAAAAAAATTTGGGTACTGTTGCACGCCGTACGGGACGGCGTGCAACAGTAGCCATGTGTTGCACGACGTTCCGTATGTCGTGCACCCATCTCGCTACAGTAAAAGTGACCATTTTGTTAAATATTTTTCAAAAGGGACCAAATTTTAAAATTTTTTTTCAAAATAAGTCATTTTGCAAAAAAAGTCCAGCAAATGCTTGAAATTCATGAAGCCTTTCCAATGACCTGCATCGATCAAAGTGCCAAAAAAAACAAAAAAAAATTTGAGTGAGAGATTTTGGTAGGTACAAGTGATATATAGATTGATGTTGTCAGTGGAGTTCAGCTTTTGCCCCTTTTTTAAGTTTGTGCTGAATGAAGTTTTATAGCATTCAAATAATGTGAGCTATTTGAATAGATAGAGTTTCGTTTCTTTTTTTTTTTTTTTGCTTAGTTATGTTGTAGAGATCTTTTCTATGATATTACTACTAACTATCAAAAAACAAAACAAAATAGAGTATCGTGAAGAAAAAAATCAATGGCCCATGAAAGTTTAGTAATCATGGCCAAGGATTAGAACTATTAACAATGAGATTGTCAAGAGTCCATATTATTAATACTATAAAATGGGTAACTCTCATAAAAATAAACCTAAGTTTCACGCAATTGTCTGGTATCTTTAGGAATGTATGCCATAATAAAACATGGCTAAGACTTATAATACTATTAAGAGTAACGGTGGAGTCATTGGCATTCATACCATGGAAATCAAGCTTATCTTTGGTAAAGTTTAATGATGCAGATAGAGATTGAAATAACTTAAGTGGGATGACAGAAAAAATTTTAATTGTGGTATAATTAGAATTTTATTTATTAGTGTTTAGTTTTATTGAATTATGTAATTAGATTTACGGTTTTAGAGTTATATAATTATTAAAAATAGTAGAGTTCGATTTAAAGTATGATTAGTTCTTAGAATTAGATTATTATTATGAGTAAGGTTTTGTATGTTTATAAATAGGTCATTAGTTTATAGTTTTTGGAAACTTTTTGATAAATTGAATAATTTTATGAATTATTTTGTTTGAGTTGATCTTTGTAGTTTTTATTTTGAAATAGTCCAATAAAAATTACATAGCTCCTCTTTTAGGTTATTGCTCGAGTATTTGCAGAATCAACAAGTTTTAGCCAATCCCTCTTAATACGACATCGTTTGGTACAATCAACGGGTTAGAGGCTCCTTAATCCCAAGATTTCCATTCATGCCCTGGATTATATAACCCTTAAAGATGTCTTTGTACTCTAAAAGTTAGGAGAAGATCACATTTTGTCAAGAACTGGTATGCTTGTAACGGTATATTAAACTTAATAATGAGGCAAAAAGAAAAGAACATGCCGCTACTTTAGTTTGTAGTGTTTTTTTTGTATGAATGTTTGACTTACTAGGTCTTCAAATATAAGTAGAAATATTTGGTAATATGATTTATCTTGACTTATATTGAAATAATATTTTCTGAAAAATATAAATATTGTAATTTGTCCAAAAAAATCACTACAATTGAGATGTGTTTGCAAAGCGAACATGTTCATTTCTACAGTTAGCGGTTCGTATTACCTGCATCATGGAAGCAAATTTAATAATTAATTGTGTAGAATTTTGTATCATTTTCCTTATTAATTCCATTACACAAAAAAGGGAAAAGATCAAGACATCGTTTGTTTTTTGTGATCTTTAAATCGATTGTGTTAATTCGGCTCATAAGATTTTCTAGGGGAAAAAAAGTATGCCTCATGTTTAAACAATAATGGCTAGTCTTGAAGATTTCACTGATTCAAAAATGATCCCACTTTGATAATATCGTGTTTATTATTATTTGTTTATACTTGGTGGTGAGACTGTTAGTCTATTTTTAATTACTAAGTCAACCACGGAGGTTGAGCTAGTAGTTCTAGCCATTATCAATGTTGAGGCAATATGGTTAAATGAATTATCGTCCAACATTGATATGCGGGATAGAACAGCGCCTCGTGTACCATGGTAGTACTGTATCTGTTGGTAAGGTGCATAACAATATTTCAATAGAAAAACTTAGATATGTGAGAAGGAAGTAACATGAAATAACATCTCACGAGTAACTCT
Source organism: Simmondsia chinensis (assembly GCA_018398585.1). Lineage (NCBI taxonomy): Eukaryota > Viridiplantae > Streptophyta > Magnoliopsida > Caryophyllales > Simmondsiaceae > Simmondsia > Simmondsia chinensis. Next base: position 7,603,036 of record JAGTTD010000016.1, read on the forward strand.
ACATCTATATTGGTCACGTGAGTATAATCTATTTAGCAAATATACTTCTCCTTATTTCTCTAATAGTGGGGTCAACTAGAAATAAAGGTTATAACTGATATAAGCTCCATCATAAGAGTGTATTCAAGGCCATTGGTAGTACGTTTTGTCCAGAACTTGTATATCGAAAAATGAAGGCAACATATGAAGTCAACACTGTCCGTAAAGTGGAGCTAATTTAAGTTTGTTGTCAAACAATTTAATGTTTATTGATCGCTAGGTATTTTGAATTCAATTGACGTGTCATATATGATAGTATTGATATTGCAAATTTTGTCACAAAGACAAATTGACAGCTCCAATGTTATCACCATGTATTTGTACTTCATCTCGCGCTCTTGTGATTAAGTGTGGTTGGAAGCGAATTCTATGAGGTATTGTACCATTGATACCATGTTCGTTAATAAGGAAGCAATCATTGGATAGTGGCATCTTGAAATTGAATTATTGTGCATTTTGGACGTTGCCACAATGTGGCTTGTGAAGCGTCAAAGGTTGCATAGTGCTAATAATGCGATGAAGCGATAACAAACCCATTTTGTTGGAATAGTAGTGGGAAAAAATGTATTACGTTGTATTCTCTTGTGCCACTATGATCACAAATGATTGTAAAAGTGTAAGTTGAATAGCATAAGAATGGTATATCCAAATCTATTACCAATGGCGCCAATGATGATATAAGATGACTCGGGGCCATAAAAGCTCTAGCTAGAGCTAAGATCTAGATGGCATCAAGAAGAATGAGACTTAAGCCTAAAGAAGAAATTGGTCACCTATGAGGATACCCTGAAAAGGGACAAATGAATCATAGAGTGATCAGGAGGTGAGCATGCATTTTATTTTATTTTAGTTCATCCCTATGGTGTGGCGTGCTTACTTCTAGCAATGTTGAGGTTGAGCTAGTTATGTTCTTAATGAGGTCTATAGCCCCTAAGTTGGGGTAGGGTGTAAAGCCACAAATTTTCGCCTGATAAACCCACCTATATGAGTGTGAAAGTAAGGAAACTTCCTATGAGAGTTCAGGCTAACTCTCTAGAGTGCTCATGAATCTAGGATGATGCACAGTACCGTAATGTGCACGCTTTATAGAGTCTATTAGGCACCTTGGACACCATGTGTGTGAAGCACTCTAAACGCCCTCAAGCAACCAAGATTTAAAGGTTAAATCCACTATGGTTCTAGCATGAGAATTGCTGAAACACTAAGCAAGGGGTTTAAGGCATTGCCACTCTTATGATGCATGGAGTTCTCATTTAGCCAAAGTTTTTCATTAGAAAAATTTCTTTTATTTTTTAGTCAAATAAATGGGGGAATGTTGGATATTTTAATAAAAGATTTTTTTTTTTTATTTTGATTTTGAGAGTTAACATGGTTTTGATTATGTTTATGTCCCTTAAATTATTGAAACATTTTTGTTCAACATTAACAATTAAATCTCCTTTGTGTATTGATAAAAGAAAATTTTCAATTAAATTTAAACTTTAATTATATCATAAACATTATCATAAATAATACCTATAATTGCTTTGACCAAATAAAGCCTTAGGCTATAAAATTGAAATAAGAATTCCCAAATGCTTGGCAACGGTTTTACAGTAAAAGGTAACGTTGCATTCAAAGGTTATAATGGATATAAGAGTATTGCAAGTCAAGCATCACCATGCACTTGAAAAATGCTTTTTAGAAAAAGGATCTCAGTCTCAATTTTCTTTTTCCTTTCCCAAACGTTGATTATTTCCACTTTGGCTAAATAAGGTGTTGTTGAGGCTATGACTTTCTAGGTCGTGCAGATGTAGAAAGTGTCAACTATGTAGTTGGGCCTTATATCCTGGAGGCGGCTCGCCGGTACCTATTGCACCGGCTTAGATCCTAGAGGGGCTCGAAACCATTTTAAAGAGCGTGATCCGTTCCTCGCTCAACTGTTACATTATTGGTA